>BPTQ01000006.1:301187913-301691231 GCA_019973895.1 Chrysanthemum seticuspe
CTTTTATAGACTTTAGCACTCTTTTGTTGACCTCTGATTGTTTCCCACCAATTTCCAGCCCTTGGATCTCTCTAATTCATCAGAACCATACAAGTGGATTTTGGCGCCAAAATTGTCAAGAGCAGGTTTTGATATTAATTGGAGTTTGGTTTCAATCAATTAAAGGTTTTGGTGTTAGTGGAGGTGGAGGGGACAAGGTAAGGGGGGGGGTTGAAGAAAAAATGGGAAAACTGCTCTGGTTTTGGAGAATCAGAGGTGGGAGAGGTAAGTGAACAGTGGAGGGCGGTTTCTTGTCCATTTGACTTTCGTTGACCGGGTCTTGGGTTAATATTAAACGGGGTGGGGTTTGGGCCAGCAGCTGGGTTAGATATTGGATTTGGGCTTGATGTATTAATATTGTGTCCGTTTGGTTTAGCTAGATTTCAAGGACCAAAAATGCAAATTATCCAAACCTCAAGGACTGAAAATGCCAACTTTCCAAACTTATAACAAGGACCAAAAATGACAAACATTGATAGTGCAAGGACCCTTTTTGCATAAAATCCCATTTTTAGAAATCCAAGGACCATTTTTGCAAATTTTCAAAGTTTAGGGACCTTTCTTGCCAATTGACCAAAGAATCATTCAAGGACCATTTTAAACAACTTAGAATATTTCAGGGACCTTGAATGACAAAACTTCACATTTTTGAATTCCAGGGACTAGATTTGACAACTTTTAAAACTTGGGGGACTAAAACTGCCAATTTTCCAAACTTGAATCATTTTTCATCTGATTTTGATCTTTTTGCATTTAAAACACATAAAACACTGATTTGTGATATTTTGATCATTTTGATGTGTTTCTGAGTGTTTTCAGATGTTTTTGTAGTCTAGACAGTATAATAATGATGAGTATTTAGACACTCATCAATCCCCCACACTGAGATATTGCTAGTCCCTAGCAATGATTTAGATCTTTAATGGATTTTAAAAACTCTTTACCAAAAGCCATCACTTCTGGAGTAGCCAATTGTTTCAGTTCAAGTAAGAACCTTGGTACAACGATAACCAAATGATTTTGAGCAAATCATAAGCTGTAAACGGATTTGATTTGTCTTTACCAGAAGCCGTTTGCTCTGGACTAGCCAACTCTTAGATAAATTATCAGAATTATCTTTGGTGAGCTGATTACCAATTATGGATTTTCCACTGCCTTTACCACAAGCCATAACCTTGCGGGCTAGCCAACTCTTCACTTTTTAGGATATGGTGAGTTGAGAACCATACAATTTTGGGCAAATTGCAAGCCATATAAACAGATTTGAGAAATCTTTACCAAGAGCCGTTTGCTCCTGGATTAGCCAATCCTTTTGTTTATTAGACAAGGCGGACTGATAACCATAAGATGAGTCAGTGTAAAACACTTACTCCAAAAAAAAAATTTTGGCCAAAAACGGGGGAATTGGGTGGATAATACATGATAAAATTCGTGAGAATTCCCCCCCACACTTAGAAATGAATATTGCCCTCAATATTCAAAGTACCGGCGGTTATGCCGAAACTGAGAACGTAAAAGGGAAATACTACGGCCATTATTATAATTTTTTTTTTTTTTTTTTTTTTTTAGAAACGATTTTATATACAACAGTGTGGGGCAACTCCCCCACACTAGGGTGGTAGAAAGGGGGTAAGAAGACAGAAATATGGGTGAAAACCCATATGGTGTGTGCTAATGTTTTTGATTACCGAGTCATTAGCTTGACTCGATCCCCGCATTCATTGGTTCATGGGGAAAGTTACGTGGAAAACCAATCTCAATCGGACTTTCATTCACAGTGTTAATAAACACATGAACATCAGAAAGTTCCACTCCGACGAGATACAACCGGTATTTTTAATAGTAGAAACTATAAAGAATAATACCGGGGTCAAAGATGGTGTCCTCATTCCCGCAAGAGAAAAGGGAAAGAGCAACCACACCATTTGTGAAGAATGGAATAAATATGTGCATTACAATGCATGTCCATTCCTCATCAGAAAGAAGTAAATCACCATTTTTGACATTTTTAAGCTTATATTTGAAGCTTTTATGGTGATTATCAAAGGAATTTCCGGGAGGGAGGTTTGGGGACGATTCTTCGTTTAATAAACTTTCAAGAAAAAGGATGTCCCCCTCTGAATCCAAGTAAGAATCATCAACCCCTGTTGGGATTGACTCATCACTTAGAAAAGCATCGACTTCATTCCAAAAATTATCATCTTCCTCATCCGAAGTGAGAGAAGGAATGGAAAAGTCGGAAATAATTGGATCTGGAGATGAAATGGATGATGGATCTTTTGAATAGAGTTCAGTTTTACCTAAAGAGTTAACAAACTCAATACGATAAACTGATTCCGGAGGTGGGACAAGTGGTGTGCTCTTAGAGCTAGAAATTTCCACCACTTCCGATAAAGTCTCCGATTCTAGATCATCATCATCAAGAATACTCATGACTCCCTTGGTACAACATTCAAACCATTTGTTTGAACCAGGGTTGATTTTTAGAGCTTTTAGCTCAGCACGTTTTTGGTGACTCCTCTTAACCGTGAAATTAGAGAGTGTTGCATCGATTCTTTTAGATTTTTGATCGATTGTGGCAACACTATGTTTGTTCAGAGGTTTGGAGTTCTGGTTGATATTAAACGTGAGTTCTTCGTTATCAACCCGTATAGTCAACTCTTCCGCAAATACATCAATCAGAGCACGACTCGTTCTCAAGAAAGCTCTCCCTAAGATGAGGGGAACTCTAGGATCTGCATCAAAGTCTACTACTACAAAGTCAGTAGGAAAATGAAACTTCCCTACCTTTACCACGACATCCTCGGCTATCCCAAGTGGACGAGTTATGGTACAGTCCGCTAGCTCGAGAGTCATACAAGTAGGAGTAAGTTCCGGAAGAGAAAGTTTCTTCCATACTGAGAGTGGCATAAGGTTAATGCTAGCGCCAAGATCGGCCAAGGCGGAGCATTGAACCATCCCCAAGAAATCACATGGGATTAAAAACTTGCCAGGGTCTTCAAGCTTTTCGGGAAGCTTTTTAAGAAGGACCGCTGAGCATTGCTCATTGAGAGGGGTTTTAGCCATTTCAGATAACTTATCTTTGTTGCTTAGTAACCCTTTAAGAGTGGATGCAAATTTGGGCATTAGAACGAGAGCATCAACGAAGCTTATATCACAGTGCAGTTCATTGAAAATTTGAAATTTTTTTTCCATTTGCTCTTTGGTTTTGTCTTTAAGCTTCTCATCATGCATTCTTGATGGGTAAGGAAGTTGACTAGACTTTTGAGCCGAGACGGAAGTCATTTTTGGCTCAGAATTTGTCTTAGGAACTTCGGGTTCCGGACTTAAAACTTGGACTACCGAAGGTTGGACGTGTGCGGTACTTCGTGGGCTTGAATAATGCACCTTGTCCGTTGTATCCTTGGTAACTTGACTCATAGCCACAGGTGGAGGGGGCATTGGAGTCGTAGGTCCATTGTGTGTCGGAGGTTCATTTTCTACTACCTTTGGAAGAGAAGAAGAAGAGGTAGTAGGAACAGCAGGTCCAGCATATGAAACTCAACTTCTGGTTGTGATCGCCTTTGCATCGCCCCTCGGGTTAGCGATCGTGTTGCTCGGAAGTTTTCCTGAGCCCGAGGGTTGATCATTTAAAGACTTCTTAAGATCAGCAATCTGACTGACCAAAAACCTGTTCATTTCATCTTGGGATTTCATGAATTGCTTCAGTAACTCATCAGATGATGGTCCTAGAGGAACAATGACGGGAGGAGCTGGAGGGATAATTTGAGGCCGGATGTTTTGATTATAGCCAAAATTCCCTTGATTAGGATTCATATTCCCATGAAATTGATTCCCTCGATTGAAATTGTTTTGATTAAGGTTCCCTTGATGTTGGAAACCTTGATTGGGTCCAGGATAGAAATTACCTTGGTTTTGATAACCTTGGTTCATTCTTGATTGGTTCTGATTCCGGTTTTGCATGTTATGATTCTGGTTAAAACTGGGTGGTGCCTGATTAGTGTTAGCACGGTAGTGTGGTTCATTTTGAGGACGGTATTGATTACCTCCTTGCTGTGAACTACCGGCTAGAGCATTGGCTTCAAATGGACTACCATCGGTGGCAGTACAGTTGTAGTATGCATGAGGACCACCACAAGTAACACAACTCTCGACTTTCTTCACTTCACCATGTGTTGGTGTCTGAGTGAAGGTCACTTTCTTCTGGTTAGCAAGAACCAAAGCCTGAACAATGTCTGTGAGTTTGTCAATCTTAGCATCGGTGCTAGATGTACTCACGGGGGGTGAAGAAGAAGAAGGTCCAGCATGAGACTGATATGTCTTTGCTCTGAAAGGACGGACCTGAGATTTGTTCTCAATGATTTGCAAGGCTTCTTTGGTAGTCTTGCTCAGGAAATTACCTCCCGCGGAGGCATTCAAAGAGTCTTGATTAGTCTGGTTGAGACCATTATAGAAAGTATCCATTTGCATTAACTCGGTAAAACCGTGATGCGGACACTTGCGAAGCAACTCTTTGTAACGATCCCATGCCTCCCCGAATGATTCATCAAATCTCTGAGAAAATTTCATTATCTCATTCTTAAGACTTGTGGTTCGGGATGGAGGATAGAACTCGTTAACGAACTTGGTGACTAGATCCTCCCATGTCTCAATAGAACGAGGGGGTTGTTTCTCAAGCCAATTCCGGGCTTGTCCCTCTAGAGAAAATGGGAACAGAAGAAGCTTGATAGCTTCATGTGGGACATTCTTGTACTTGATGGTAGATGCAATCTTGTTAAACCATCGAATGTGTGCATGAGGATCATCCCGCTCAAAACCATAGAATTGGCTTTGGGTTACCAGATTAAGTAACCCGGTTTTAAGCTCAAAAGTATCAGCCACAATGGCTGGGACAACAATAGCATCTCCGTAACCCTCGATGGGTGCTTGGAGAAGCTCATTCATGGGTTTGTCTTCTGCCATTTCGACAGGAGGTGGTGGTGGTAGACGTTCCTCAGTCACGGCTGAAGGAGCTGAACGTCCTCTACGTCTTCGAGGAATCTTACCAAGTTCTGAAAGTGGACTTGTAGAACTAGAAGAACGAGTGCGCATGCACTAAGTATAAAAATCAATTTTCAAAACAAATGAGGCAAAACGACAAGTGAACTTAACCAATAATCACAAATGAAATGGCTTCTTTGAAAAAGGTACACCAAATCACAAGTGACACAAAGGCAAGTTTTAAATCTGATGTTCGGGAACTTATTATGGTCGCACCCCCAGTTAGGTAGTGCACTGCCTTGATTTGCGGTGGTTGATTTTTATGTATAAATTAAGTACCACTGAAAAGACGTAGGTAATGATTTGTGCAAAGGGGTTTAAAAACTTTTGGACAATATTTTTTGTATCGTCTCGTTTAACCAAATCGTACTGTTTTAAGAATCACCTTAAAGACAATACAAGATAGAAAACGCTACGATTGTTTTGTTGTTTTATATTTTTTTTGGTGTTTTTAACACTTTAGGAAAAGTGCTAATGAACTTTTTGATATTTTTATAACTTTACAAAAAACTTTTTACAAATGATGGGTTATGTGCAAGAATGGGTCTGAAAATGGCTAAACACACGCTAAAGCCTCCCCGGCATCGGCGCCAAAATTTGATCTGTGCTGAAAACAGTCAAGCTACCTCACACAAGCTAGCCACTTGTGAATGGCTAACCGTAATAGACTTAAAACTGCTTAAAACACAAATACAATGAAGTCCAGAGAATACAATGAATTCCCGGGTCGTTAAGTCCCACGGAGACTCAATGGTGTGTCAAAACTGATTCAGATGATGGAGTGATCAATAAAGGTTTTGGATGAGAAATTACACTACTGATTGATTGGAATAGAATGGAATACAGAATTGGAAAGCTCAACAATCAGATAAAAGAAACGTAAAATTTACGATTCAAAAACTACGTAAACGCACAAAATAAAAAGTGAAATCTAAGAAATAAAAGACCTAAAATATGAAAATGACATTTTTGAAATCCTAAAAATAAAAGAAAATTATTAGAAAAAGAAAATTATTTTTATAACTATTTATTTAATTATTATTAATTAAAAACTATTTTTACTATTTAATAAATACTCTAAATTAGAAGAAAATACAAAATAAGGCTAGAAAAATAAAATTATGATTTAGAAAAATCTAAAATATTATAAAACTAATTTTAAAATTAAAAATATATTTTTCACACTTTTTATCTAATTATTACTAATTAATTATTATTTAAAATACACTTAAATACTAGAAAATATAAAATAAACCTGGAAAAATGAAATTTTAACTTGGAAAAATCTAAAATATAATAAAACTAATTTTAAAACTGAAAAGATATTTTTTATGCTTTTTAATTATTTATTACTAATTAATTACTATTTTTAACTATTTAAAATTATAATAAATACTAAAAAGATAGAGAAAAATATGAAACTTTTTATAAAAATACTATATGATGACAGAGAACTAAGAAAAATAGAAAAACAAGATTTGCTTATTAATAAGCTAAAAAGAAAAATCAAAAAGCTAAAACCTATTAAATAAATGCTATCACTGATTTTAAATTGGTATTTTTCTGGATTTTATTTTTGAAAACTACTTCACTACTGATATTATGAAACTTTAACAAAGACAAAAATTTTACAAACTTAGAATAAGCTGTTTGACAAGCTTATAAGCTCAACAGTAGGCTTAAGAGCTTATTTTGTGGAAATAAGCTCAAACAAGCTTGCTAGCTGAAACAGAAGCTCAAAATAGATGCAAACAAGCTATATGAACAGAAATGAAGCTAAGAGATACAAAGAAGCACACTGAAAAGCTATTATAAAGACAATAAGCACTTATGATTAAAACAGAAATGGGACAAGCTTTAAGCTTATAGCAGCCCTAGCAAACAAGATCCAAAATGAAATACAAAGCTTGATACTTCAAGATGGCCAGTTTGGCTACCCAAAGAACCAAAGATCACAAGATTTGACCCACTAATAAGCTCTGTGCAAGCTTTTCAAAATGGTATCACTCACTGTGCACAGGGTACTCTTTTCAGACAGGTACCCAAAAGAAGCAGGAAAATAAGCACTTAATAAGCTAGACAGAAGTGAACTAACATTTTTATATTTTTGTTTAGCAACTAGACTTTAATACCCTAAGAGCTTTTAAGCTAAAACTTATTATTAAGCACACAGTGGAATTATCTTTTTTATTCAAAAACGACCCAAATGAAAATTTGACTTTTCTTAAAAACTAGAAGAGTTGACTAAAATGAACTTTGATCTGATTTTAAGCACTGAGTATGTTGTATTAAGGTTTGTTAAGACTAAATTGAGCAACACTAACAACTTTCTAACACAAAATCATGATCATGGAACCTAAAATTCCAACAGTGAACACACAATATTTGATCCAAAGGTATTTTGACTTTTGAGCTTATGAACACTGGTTTTCTTGGTTGATATGAGATATTAGGACTAAGTTAAACACAGAACAACCAAAAGCTATAACACAAACACTCTAAATCACAGATAAACAAGCTAATGCAAACACCCCTTTATGAGACTGTTTGGGAGATTTTCAAAGCAAGTCACAAATTTAGACCATGAACTTGATTTCAGACCTTATATAACTACTTATTAGGACTAATTAATCATTAAACAACACCCATTACAACATAAAACTCAGAAGTGATCATGAAGCAATTTTAACTGTCAAGACTAAGTTTTTATAAACTACAACTTTAAAAGAACAACCACTTGATTTTAATGTTTAAATACACTTAATTATAACTAATAAACAATAAAACACAAGAATTAAAGCTACTGAATAATCAAAACAGTGAAATGCAAAAAATGAATAAAAGGCTTACAAAAGCTTTCCAAGCTCAAAACTAAGAACCAAGAACCAAGACCAATCCTAATAGCTTTCCACAAAGCTTCTAACCCAAGGCCATCCAAGATTTACCCTGCTCCAGCTGTGAATGCCATTTCCAAGTGATTTTTGAATTTTTAACTATTTAATTTGTATTTTTGGTGATTTTTTGACTTTTTGATGCTAAACTGAATTTTAGGATATCTAATAGCTTTTATAAGCTATCTAGGAGCTTATGTGGCTTATTTCAATCCATAAACAACCAACAATAACATTACCATGATATGAGATTTTTGAAAGGAAATTTGCATAAACTGAATTTGATACTTAAACACTGAAATTGATAACTAAAAAGGATTCAAATACACTTGAGAGACTTAAACAAAGTACTTGGAATTGAAAACATACACTGTAAAACTTAGATTAAAGAAAACGACTAAGGAAAATTTAAATTACACTAGATACATTGATACATTGCATCCTCCTCCTCTTTTATAGAATTTAGCACTCTTTTGTTGACCTCTGATTGTTTCCCACCAATTTCCAGCCCTTGGATCTCTCTAATTCATCAGAACCATACAAGTGGATTTTGGCGCCAAAATTGTCAAGAGCAGGTTTTGATATTAATTGGAGTTTGGTTTCAATCAATTAAAGGTTTTGGTGTTAGTGGAGGTGGAGGGGACAAGGTAAGGGGGGGGGGGTTGAAGAAAAAATGGGAAAACTGCTCTGGTTTTGGAGAATCAGAGGTGGGAGAGGTAAGTGAACAGTGAAGGGCGGTTTCTTGTCCATTTGACTTTCGTTGACCGGGTCTTGGGTTAATATTAAACGGGGTGGGGTTTGGGCCAGCAGCTGGGTTAGATATTGGATTTGGGCTTGATGTATTAATATTGTGTCCGTTTGGTTTAGCTAGATTTCAAGGACCAAAAATGCAAATTATCCAAACCTCAAGGACTGAAAATGCCAACTTTCCAAACTTATAACAAGGACCAAAAATGACAAACATTGATAGTGCAAGGACCCTTTTTGCATAAAATCCCATTTTTAGAAATCCAAGGACCATTTTTGCAAATTTTCAAAGTTTAGGGACCTTTCTTGCCAATTGACCAAAGAATCATTCAAGGACCATTTTAAACAACTTAGAATATTTCAGGGACCTTGAATGACAAAACTTCACATTTTTGAATTCCAGGGACTAGATTTGACAACTTTTAAAACTTAGGGGACTAAAACTGCCAATTTTCCAAACTTGAATCATTTTTCATCTGATTTTGATCTTTTTGCATTTAAAACACATAAAACACTGATTTGTGATATTTTGATCATTTTGATGTGTTTCTGAGTGTTTTCAGATGTTTTTGTAGTCTAGACAGTATAAAAATGATGAGTATTTAGACACTCATCAGACTCTTTTTCCTTGCCCTACTCCACTCCCCGAGTCTCACACTCGAGAGTTTAACTTCACTAGTCAACAAGCTCCTTTCACCGGCGGAGAAAACCTTTACACTTCGCTTACACTATTTCCGACACTAAGCTAGATGTCGAGTTCTTTCCAAGGGTACAACCACTCCCACACACAATGTATTTTGAGGACTAAAATACTAACCACTCACACTCACAAGATTATGATGGTTTAATACAACAATGAAGTATGGATCAACACAAGATCATACAACACTAAACAAACAAGACTTCCAACTTCTCGTTTGAAGCTTGAATGTGACTTGATCTTCTTTGCTACAAAAGAGATCACTAATATGATATGAAACTGAGTTAGAAAGGTTAGAGAGAAGATATGTATGAGAGTATATTAGAAAGGGATGAAAAACTACTTGGTTTGGCATTGTTATTTATAGCCAAAATGGACAGGAGCGTCCACGGACCACGGAACCCTTAAAAGGGTTCCGCCCGTGTACCATTTTGGTACCGCCAGGTCTGACAGCCAAGATATCAAAATCTTTGCTAAAGTCAACTATATCTAAGTGAGATTGTGCAAGATATGAAGAGTACAAATCCACACAAAATATCTAATGAAATCTTCCAATGATTTCCATGATGCATCACATGATGTCATATGTTGTATTTCTATTTTTAGAAATATGCAAATAGAAATATGCAAGTACTTAAGTAGTGTTTGGTTTTAAGAACCTAACACATTCTAAAAATTATTATCATACATAATGATTAGAGTCATATCAAGATGTCACTAATCATAAATGTAAATGCTTGAATGATGAATATATTGTTTGAAAAAGCTTGTTTTAATATCTATTAAACTTGACAAGCTTTAAGCTTTTATACAAATTAAATTTACTTTTGTCGTTAACAAAACTTAGGTAAAGATCAAAAATATAAATAACGTTTAATGACGATATTTGTATTAACAATCTCCCCCTTTTTGTTGAGGACAAAATATAAATTTTATTTTTATAAAAGATACAAAGTTTGTGTAAGAGTTATAAAAATATTAGTTTTAGAACTTGAAAAAAAAATGTTAATGCAAGTGTATGATGTTTGACTTTTTCAGAAAGTCAAAGTATTCACTAGTTGATGCATGATGTTGACTTTTTCAGAAAGTCAAAGTATGCAGTTGACTTTTTAAGAAAAGTCAAGTATTACCAATGAAGTACCATGTTTGACTTTTTCAGAAAGTCAATGTATGCAGTTTGACTTTTTCAGAAAAGTCATATATAACCAAGTTCTATATTTTCTCCCCTTTTTTGTCTCAACAAAAAGAAGAGGCGATGCGGAATGTAATGAGCCCTAGCCATTATCTCCCCCTTGATCAAAGCTCCCCCTAAATTGGGTACTTAATGGGAAGATACATGGATTGTGAAAAATAAAGCTACAAAAAAATGTTAGTAATAATGATCATTCACAAGCATTTCCAAACACTATGTAAAAGCACCAACACTATAATAAAAACACCATTCATTAGTTAAAATTTTCATGAATAAAGATCATGAAATGGGAACACAATGATGTGTTTTAGTACAAGAAAAAGAAAATAATCCTAAGAAAAGAAGAACTAGAAATGCTAAACTATGACCATCCTAATTAGATGGTGGATGAGAAAGAGCGTTGAGGCGCTCAAGGATGTGATTGAGGATGAACCTCATTTCCTCTTGAAAGTCATGGACCATAATCCGGGTCCTTTCAACGGTTTGGGCCGTTTGCTCACAAGTTGAGCAACCATGCCTAGGGGGGGTAGTATGTTTGGGAAGGTTGTGGTGGTGGAATGGTAGATGTGTTGGTGTTGTTGGGGATGTTTGTGGTGGTCATGATGGAGGCAAGCAAGGCATTTTGCATTTGCATAGTCTCACTTAAGTGAGAATCCACCATGCCTTTGAATTGGTGGAGGTTGTGGAGTTCCGCTTGAATCTCCTCTCTAGTGGGATTGGCATCCCACATGCACTCCTCAATGTCCTCAAGATGAGGGGACATTGATGTGGGGAGTGGATGGTCCCCATACAAAGGACCATGAATGTCTTTGTGAATGGGGTGGAAGAGAAGAGGTTTTGGCCCTAATGGGGCGTTTGGGTCAAAAGATGACCTTGGTGATTCATGAGCTATTCGCTCAATTGTGCCAAAGGATGGCAATGGTGGTGGATGATTTGGCCTAGGAGGCAAGTCATCCAAGTCCTCCAAGAAAGGATTTGGTGAAGTTGGTGGAGTGGAAAATAACTCCATAGGAATGAGAGTTGGAGACCTTGGTGGTGAAGGTGTTGAGGGTGTTTTGGATGTTTGGATGGGTGCCAGTGGAGGTGAAGTTGGTGTTTTTATAGGTGGTGGAGTGGTGATCACAATGTGTGATTGAGTAGGTGTAGCCAAGGTAAGGCTTGTATCATCTCGGATGGGAGATGAGATCGTGAGTGGAGAAGACTCGGATGAGGAGCTAAGGTTAACAAAGCAACAAGGCCTCACACTAATTCTAGCGGTTTTGTTGCAAGGTTTTGGAGAGGATTTTGTCATTTTTGACTTGGGTTTTTCTTTGCTAGATAATAGTAAGAATGAAGAAGGTGTGAGGATGATCATGGTAAAACCTCTCAATTTATAGAAGTGAAATATTATGGAGAAATGTGTTTGATTTGATGTTAAACCATTGAAGAGATGGGGTTCCTAATGATTTGGAAGTGGGTTGAATGCTAGTCATATCACCCAAGTCAATCCATACAAGAGAGATGGAGTGAAGAAGAAAAGATTTGCAATAAATGTGTTCTAATGAGTGGAATTTCCTAACAATCAGATTACCCACGGATTTGAAGGTACCAAAAATTTGGTTCCTTCCTTTATGCCAAAGGGCTCCTTGGGTGGATTTTTCAAATTTTTGAATTTTGGTGGGAAATGGATTTCTTATATACCTAAGTGAATTATACTAGTTCTAGTAAGAGTATAAACTAGTTAAGATTGATTTCTAAGTAATGGATGGTAATTTGGAATCACGAAATAGTCGAAATTCAGAAAATTACCTGGAGGATCCACGGCACCAAAAATTTACACGGCCGGAACCCTAAAATGGGTGCCGTCTGGTCCGCCTGTACAGGTACGGCGGTACCAATTTACATAGCGGACGGTACCAAAACGTTGGTGCCGTCTGATCCGTGTAGTGCAGAAAAGTAGACAGAGTGAGTTTTTAGGTGTCGGGGACTTTTCCGAAACCTGAAATTTTTCTCAAAACATGTGACACTAAACATTTCTAGTTAGGAAAAGCAAATAACACATATATAAACATAGTGGAGCATGTATTTTGAGCAAGGCTTTTTGATTCTCACATTATAGTGAAAATGGGTAAAATTTGATAGCATACTTGTGCTATCCCCCTGCATGAGATTATTAGCATACAACATTGTTTCAAGTTATATTATCATCCTACATAATAAAAACAACTAAATAGTATCAAACATTAATGATAATGTATTGTTCCAAACACTCCTTAAAGTACCCTCATTTGTCCAACTTCTTGTAAATTTTGTTCATCATCCTACCAAGGCACTTGAACATTCCCTTAGTTTGCTTGAATTCTGCTGATTCATTCTCGATCTCGGGAAGAGATGCATAATACTCATGAGGTGGAAGATGAGAGCTTGGAAGACCATCCTCGGAGCTATTTGATGATGATGATGATGGAGTTGGAGGTTTTTCTCTCTTGCCTTTTGTCTTAGCAACTCCTTCATCACTCAAAGGTACAAAGATGTGAGGGATGAGTTCATAGTGAAGGTGCATCCCTTTTGGGGTTGGTGGAATTGGTGCGAAGTTTCTATAGAGACGGGTGAGGAGCATCCCGTATGGAAGAGCAACCGATCCTTGAGTTGGAATATCTATCATTCTCCTAGCGATGTAATAGGCTAAATTGAATGGTTGTCGGGTGGACAAGTTGTAGAGCATGTGACAAAGGCAAGCGTTTATGTGATCCCTATTTCCTATGGTGCTAATGACATTGGCTCTAAGTAGCTCCTCCCATTTCTTAAATTCGGGCTTAAGTTCATTTAGCTCCATTCCATATGGATCTCGGTTTACCTCTTTTCCCTTTCGGGTAACACGGGTTGTATCACCCTTTGGGTTAAATAGGTGTTCACGGATAACATCCTTATCGGCCAAACGGGTTTGGTAGGGAAGAGTGCGGTCATTGATTGCATCAAGAACGGTGAGTGACCATTTATCCGAGTAGACACAAGTCCCTCGGTTGGGAATTCCTAGCACTCGAGCAAAGTTGGCTAATGTGATGGTGTAGTCGTTTTGATTGATTCTAAACCTAAGACAAAATTCATCATCGTCTTCATCACTAAAGCCGGTCACACTAGTATAGAATTCTAACACAAACCTAGGACAAATTGGTTCATCGATGTCAAGGAGACAATCGAATTGAATGGCGGCTAGTTCTTCACGGAGATTGGTATTTTCAAGGAAGGATGAGTGAATGGTTCTACCCTCATGGAAATACCTTGATTCTAGACCCTTAAATATTTCTACTTGTTCCTTGGTAAGTCCTTTGGTTTTGTGGTGTTTGGGAATGTAGTTAAGGGTGTCTTTGTGATCATAGAATCTTGCGGCTACCATGGTTATTCCTAAGGACAAGAATTGATATGTTAAAAATGAGAATAAACTTTAACGTTTTGGTTCTAGTGTGTGCCTATATGAAAACAATTTGGAGTTGCGGTTATCTCGACTCATTTTATGCACAAAAATGGTTTTAGTGTGGTGTTTGGCAAATACTATGAGATAACCCAAATGCTCCTAATTCAATGTGGCTTCATTTGAATATACCTGGGAATGCATATTAGTTACGCAATACCTTTAGTATTCAAGAGCATGCAAGTGATGAAAGTTTGACGTTTCTATTTGTATTTAACAATAAAAAATTGTTTTCCTACAAGTGAGAAGCTTTTCAAAAAAATTTGACATGGGGTGTTTGGTTATTTGAATAAGGCCTTATATTCATTATCTATCAATTAGTGGGAAGCATGATTTGTTTATGCAATATGATAATGTAGTACCTAATTTCAATGACTAGTTATGCATTTTGCCAATTGAATTCATATTTGGTATAAAAGCATACATAAAACCCCATGTAATGATTTGTGATAGTTTTGTGCATAAATAAGAATCCTAGACTCAGAATTAAGAGATAAAATGTAGTTAGGATACTTACAATGATGTTATCTTCAGTGATAAGTGAGTGGGAAGGTGTCAATAATGAGCTTGGTTTAATGTTTACACGTTTTGGTAAAGTGGGTTTTGAGGAAGAAGATGTTTTGTAGGTAGCAGTTTTGCTTCTGTAGACACCACGGACTAGACGGTACCAAATTTTTGGTTCCGTCCTTGTTATCGTTTGGTGCCGTGGCTACAGTAGCAGATACAAGACAAAATTGTTTTGTTTTGACTATTCTAATGTTTTGGGCTATGTTTATCCTACATGTTTGGTTCCATTAACCCTAAACCAAGTCTAAGAAGATTAAAAGGTTCTCGTTTAAGAGGCTTAGTTAAGATGTTGGCAATGTTGTCTTCGGAGGATACTTTCTCGATTGAGATGTTTCCTTTTTGAACATTGTCGCGAAGAAAGTGATGACGGATTTCAATATGCTTTGTACGAGCATGTTGAACGGGATTCTTACTGAGATCGATGGCTCCTTTGTTGTCGCAAAATATCACAATATCGTTGAGATGAATTCCGTAATCTACGAGAGCTTGCTTCATCCAAAGAGCTTGTTGACATGCTTTTCCGGCTGAGACGTACTCGGCTTCAGTAGTTGAGATGGCTAAGGCCGTTTGCTTCTTTGCAAACCATGAGGTGAGACAATGTCCAACAAAAGTGCAAATACCACTTGTACTTTTTCTATCGACATAATCACCGGCATGATCCGAGTCGGCATACACTATGGTTTCTACACCCGTTCCTTTGGGATACCATAATCCTAAACACGTTGTTCCCTTAATGTATCTAAAAATCCTTTTTAAGGCTTCTAAGTGTGATGCCTTTGGGTTTTCTTGAAAGCGAGCACATAGACAAACACTAAAAATAATGTCGGGTCTACTAGCCGTAAGATAGAGTAGGCTACCAATCATTCCTCTATATTTAGTGTTATCTACGGATTCACCTTCTTCGTCCTTGGTGAGTTTGGTGTCCGAGGACATGGGTGTTTTAGTTGGTTTGGAATCTTCAAGACCAAATTTCTTGAGCATGTCTTTTATATATTTAGATTGGTTAAAAAATATGCCATCTTCTAGTTGTTTAATTTGAAGTCCTAGAAAGAAATTCAACTCACCCATCATACTCATTTCAAACTCGTCGTGCATGATTTTAGAGAAATCATCACATAGCTCTTGACAAGTTGATCCGAATATAATGTCATCAACGTATATTTGAACAATGATAATATGTGATTCCCTTTTCTTGGTAAAAAGAGTATTATCTACTAATCCCATAGTGTATTTGTTATCAATAAGAAAAGTCTTAAGTCGGTCGTACCAAGCTTTAGGTGCTTGTTTAAGGCCGTATAATGCTTTCTTGAGTTTGAAGACATGATGTGGTTTCTCAAAGTCGGTAAAACCGGGAGGTTGAGCAACATACACTTCTTCGTTAATAAACCCACTAAGGAAAACACTTTTAACATCCATTTGAAATAATTTAAAGTCATAAGCACATGCATAAGCAAGTAATATTCTAATAGATTCAAGTCTAGCTACCGGTGCATAAGTTTCATCATAGTCAATCCCCTCTTGTTGATTATAACCTTGTGCAATAAGCCTAGCTTTGTTTCTAGACACTACACCATTTTCGTCCATTTTATTTCGAAAGACCCATTTTGTTCCAATTATAGTTTGGTCTTTGGGTTTTGGAACTAATTTCCAAACATCATTTCTAACGAATTGGTTTAATTCTTCTTGCATGGCTATTACCCATGATTCATCTTTTATTGCTTCATTTATGGTTTTAGATTCAATGGTGGATACAAAACAAAAATAACTACTTTGATTTTGGGCTTGTGACCTTAAGGTTCTTTGATTAAGTTGTCCTATGACTTTTTCTAGAGGCTGACTTTTAGATTCTTTGATGTTGACAATCTCCTTATTTAATGGTTCATCTTCCTTGTTATTATTAATTATTTCTTGACTTTCTATCATTTGACTTTCAACTAAGTCATCATCTACCAAAGGTGATGTCTTAGAGGGAGGTGGACTTTCGTCGAATGTTATGTTCAACGATTCCTCGACTATCATTGTTTCTTTTTTTAGGACAATATAAGCTTTACTAGTTTGAGAATAACCAAGAAATACATCTTCATAAGACTTTGGGTCAAACTTGGTGAGATAATCCTTAGTATTAAGAATAAAGCATTTACAACCAAAGACTCTAAAATATCCTAACGTTGGCTTTTTACCTTTATAAAGTTCATATGGTGTTTTGTTTAAGAAATGACGTATTAAGACTCTATTCAAAATATATGTAGAAGTATCAACTGCGTTACACCAAAACTTTTGAGGAATGTTTTGTTCATTAAGCATTGTTCTACTCATTTCTTGAATTGTTCTATTTTTACGTTCTACTACTCCATTTGATTGAGGTGTTCGTGGAGCGGAAAAGTTATGTGTTATACCATTTGTATTACAAAAGTTTCCAAATTGAGTTTCGTTGTGAAATTCACGACCATGATCCGTTCGGATCGACACAATTTTAACACCTAGTAGATTTTGAATTTTCTTGCTAAGAATTTCAAATTTATCAAAAGCTTCATTTTTAGTTTTCAAAAACAACGTCCAAGTAAACCTTGAGTAATCATCTACTATGACCAAAGTGTATAAGTTGCCTCCGTAGCTTCTTATAGCGGATGGTCCAAACAAGTCCATATGTAATAATTCTAGACACTTAGATGTGGATACCATATTTTTAGATTTGTGACTACTATGGGTTTGTTTACCAATTTTGCAAGCGTCGCAAAAGTGTTGGTCATATTTTAGTTTTGGTAAATTCCTAACTAGCTCCTTTGAAGATAGGTTTTGTATAAGTCTCATATTAGCATGACCTAAGCGTCTATGCCAAAGAGATGAGCTATCGTCTAACGTTGTTAGGCAAAGTTTGTCATTAGATGCTTTATCTATTTTCATGACGTATATGTTATTTTTCCTAACTCCTTTAGCTATGGTGATACCATCTTTTAGTATTTTACTACCATTTTCATCAAATAGTACTTTATACTTTTTATCACATAATTGGCTAATACTAAGTAGATTGAATCCTAACCTATCCACATGAGCAACATTTTCAATAGTTAGGGAGTTATGAGCGATCGTACCTTTGGCAATGATTTTGCTTTTGAGATTACTACCAAAAGTGACATTACCTCCGTCATACTCTTGATATGATGAGAAGAGACTTTTGTTGCCCGTCATATTCCGTGAGCATCCACTATCTTTTATCCATTCATCAGGTTCCAATCCAACTTTCAAGCATACCTAAGAAGTAAATAACTCAAGCATTTGGTCCCCAATATCTCATGGGTCCGTTTGGGTTAAACATACCATTTATTTGATTCATGTATGGAAATGATGGGAATGAGTTCCATGACATGTAATCTGGAGTTTGATATGGTCTAGGGAAGTTTTGATTCCAACCATTGTGTTGGTAGTTGGGTTGAACGTTGTGGTTGCTCTTAGGAAAGGGGCGTTTGGCAAAAGGTGTTTTATATCGTTGTTGAGTAGTTTTTGATCTAAATTCATTTTTAGCAAGTCCTACTCCTGATGTAACAGCTGGTTTTAGTTTAACACTATCCTTGGTTTTCTTTGTTACTTTGACAAATTCAGTAAGGTCCGTATTACGAACATTCTGTCCTGCTGAAGTACCCACGGCACCATTTTGTTCAACGGACGGAACCCTTATTTTGGTTTCGTCTGGTCCGTGCTGTACTGCAGCAGTTTTGACAAATTGTTCGTCTTTTTCGGCCGTTTTGTTTTGACTCTTTGGAATTAATACTTCATTAAATCCTAACCCATTCATATCTCCTGGGGTTTTATGAATTTTAACTATTTCATCGGTAAGAGCGATGTTCTTGTTAAACCTTTTAAATTTAGAATTGTTTTCGATTAAAACATCTTGTGTGAGCTTTAGTTTTTCTATTTCAAGTTTAAGCTCTTGACATGATTTACAATCATCGTCATTTGCTTTTCCTTTTTCAAGTCGTTTTGCTTTTTCTTTTAACTCATAAACTTCATTTTCCAAAAATTCCTTTTTAGTTTTTAAAAATTTATTTTTAGTTATGATTTTTAGACTTAGCTCACACAATTGATTATATTGTTTTTGCAAAGTGTCATCATCAATAGAAGAATAGGAAGAGTCGGAAAGTACCTCGTTTGACTCATGTGCCATTAGAACGATCTCTTCCTTGCTTGATTCTTCATCGTCTTCACTATCACTCCAAGCACCACTTACAAAAGCTCGTTGAGTTTTGCTTTTAGGTGGCTTGGGACATTCTCCTATGAGATGACTTGCATCACCACATCTAAAACACTTTCTTTCACCTTTACCCTTTTTGTCATCCCGATCTTTTCGGAATGGCTTCTTTTCTTCTCGAGGTTGTCTTACGAACTTTCCTCTTCTTCTAAGGAACTTCTTAAAATCTCTAACGGCCATGTCATACTCCTCATCTTCACTACCGGAGCAAGATTCGTCATCATCACTTGATTCCGCCTTTGCTTTTAGAGCAACGGATTTGATCTTTTCCCTTCTTCCTTTGATGATCTCCGAATCTTTCTCCATCACCATTTCGTGTACTTTGAGGTTGCCGATTAGCTCGTCTAGTGACATTTTTGAGAGATCTTTTGATTCTTCAATAGCGGTCACTTTAGCTCTCCATTTGGGATGGAGTGCTCTAAGAAATTTCCTGACAAAGTTCTTACTACGAAAAGATTCATCAAGTGCTTTAAGTGATGTAATAATAGTATTAAAACGAGCAAAGCCACAATCAATGGTTTCATCTTCAGGGATAACAAATTGTTCATATTGTTGAACAAGAAGATCAATTTTGTTATCCTTGACTTGTGAATTACCTTGATGTGTAACAATCAAAGATTCCCAAATATCTTTGGCGGTTTCACACATAAAAATTCTTTCATATTCTTTTCTAGGTTAAGAATTATAAAGCATCATTTTAGCTTCATTATTTTTAGCAACTAATTTCTTTTGTTCATCAATAGAAATATCCTTTGTTGTAGAGCAAAAATCCCCTTTAACAATAACAAACAAAAGATCTATATCTTTTGATTTTACATATGTTTCAAAACGGTTTTTCCAATAGATAAATCCATTGGTTTCAAAGAGTGGTGGTCTTTGCATAGATTGCCCTTCTTTAAAGTTTTCAGAATCCATGGATCGTTTCAAGTTTATAAAATACAAATTATTTTAGAAATTCTTGAGCAATGAGGCTCTGGTACCAATTGTATAAAACTAGAAGGGGGGTTGAATAGTTTACCAATTAAAAACTTTGTTTTGAAACTTATTAAAAGATCAATTGATATTGATCTTAGATATGTTAATGAAATATGCAAGCAATATGTAAAGAGTAAATAAGGAAAGAAATGATCAAACCACAACAAGTTGTTTATAGTGGTTCGGTCTACAAGGACTCTTTTTCCTTGCCCTACTCCACTCCCCGAGTCTCACACTCGAGAGTTTAACTTCACTAGTCAACAAGCTCCTTTCACCGGCGGAGAAAACCTTTACACTTCGCTTACACTATTTCCGACACTAAGCTAGATGTCGAGTTCTTTCCAAGGGTACAACCACTCCCACACACAATGTATTTTGAGGACTAAAATACTAACCACTCACACTTACAAGATTATGATGGTTTAATAAAACAATGAAGTATGGATCAACACAAGATCATACAACACTAAACAAACAAGACTTCCAACTTCTCGTTTGAAGCTTGAATGTGACTTGATCTTCTTTGCTACAAAAGAGATCACTAATATGATATGAAACTGAGTTAGAAAGGTTAGAGAGAAGATATGTATGAGAGTATATTAGAAAGGGATGAAAAACTACTTGGTTTGGCATTGCTATTTATAGCCAAAATGGACAGGAGCATCCACGGACCACGGAACCCTTAAAAGCGTTCCGCCCGTGTACCATTTTGGTACCGCCAGGTCTGACAGCCAAGATATCAAAATCTTTGCTAAAGTCAACTATATCTAAGTGAGATTGTGCAAGATATGAAGAGTACAAATCCACACAAAATATCTAATGAAATCTTCCAATGATTTCCATGATGCATCACATGATGTCATATGTTGTATTTCTATTTTTAGAAATACGCAAATAGAAATATGCAAATAGAAATATGCAAGTACTTAAGTAGTGTTTGGTTTTAAGAACCTAACACATTCTAAAAATTACTATCATACATAATGATTAGAGTCATATCAAGATGTCACTAATCATAAATGTAAATGTTTGAATGATGAATATATTGTTTGAAAAAGCTTGTTTTAATATCTATTAAACTTGACAAGCTTTAAGCTTTTATACAAATTAAATTTACTTTTGTCGTTAACAAAACTTAGGTAAAGATCAAAAATATAAATAACGTTTAATGACGATATTTGTATTAACAAGGTCAAATGAAGTTCCACGCCGCTGATACTTACGCCGTAACTATTGCATCAACTACGGCGTAACCGAGTTTATTGAAGACTACGGCGTAACCACTTATTAGGTTACGCTGTAACCAGCAGATCTAGTGCAAAATACGATGAAATAGAAGGTTACGGCGTAACTCTTATATTAGTTACGCCGTAACCCAGATCTGGCCTATAAATACCCCACGAATCCAGCATTTCTAATCATCCCATTCCACACACAACACTCAGAGAACGTGGGAAAAAGCTCAAGGCAGGTCTAGAGGAGCATACGGAGCTGTCTCCAAGGGAGAAATCACTCCCCTACGATAAGCATTAGCGTTTTATATTTCTTTTAATTTCAATTCATGTATTTCATACCTTTGAATATTGAATTGGTTTGTATGATTAATAAGAGTGGCTAAGAACCTCTTGGTGCTGGCCTAGTTATGATTCCTTAATTGTTTTGTTTGCGTTTACTTTACTTCCGTACAATTATTTCTAAGTGTATGCATGCATAGTTTATTGGTAGCCACCCTTGGTTCGGTATTTTTGAATGGCGGTAGAGGCCAATTGCCTAGGAGATATGACCAACTGACCCTAGGTGAGCGGACTGAGACGGGAAGGGTAAGATATGACCAACTGACGACCCTTTCTACTTGTGCGATTTGACCAACTGATCACCTATCGTTTGGATGAACTTAAGAATTAGGGGGTGAGTGTCTAAGTTCCTAACGGCCGGGCACTCACTATTATAAATCTAGCATGTAGCGGTACTTAATGACTTGGCTTAGGGGACCAGGAACAACAGGACTTATGAGGGGACACCTGACTTCTCCTGTGGTGGCATCTTTGCTGATAGGTTAGGGCGAATTGACCAAATGTTGTCCTCTCGACTTTGACCCCACCTGAAGTAATTGGAAGCAAGTAGACGCAGACATAACTAGCTAGGAGGATTAACTAGGTTAGCACCACTCTCCTCTATTAATTTTCCTTTACCATTTATTTGCTTTATTCTGCTTTAGTAGTTTAATTAATTAATTCCCTATTGAAACCATTATTATTTTGTGACACCTAGACTTAGTAATAATCCAACACACATAGCTCTTGGGACGACCTCGGCTTTACCGATTACTACACTACACACGACCGGGTACACTGCCCGTTAGTGCATTAGGGTAGACCATAGGTATAACGAGACTTTATAAATATTAAAACCTGGTCAGTAAAACCTGCATCAAGTTTTTGGCGCCGCTGCCGGGGAGTTATATTAGGATTAATATTAAGTCTTTCATTTCATTTTAAACTTTTCTACTTTCAATTTTTAAGGTACTATGGAAGTTGTTAACATCGATGACCTCACTCTTGACGAATACTTGGCGTTGACAAGAGTTGAACAAGGGCCGGGTCTCGTAAGACCGGCAATTGGAGCGGATGTCCATTTCGAAATCAAAGACCAATTTATGAGGGAGCTTCGTGCTAACCCTTTTTCAGGAAACATGGACGAAGATGCATATGAGCACGTTGAAAATGTCCTATACATCACAAGCCTTTTCAACATTCTGGGCGTGTCTCATGATGCTGTTATGTTAAGAGTATTCCCTATGACTCTTACTAGAGCTGCCAGAAGATGGATTGAAAGATTGCCCGCCGGGGCAATTAATACTTGGGCTCTACTTAAGAAACACTTTATTCAGAGACATTGTCCGCCATCGTAGATTTCTAACCAGCTTTTAGAGATCTATAATTTCAAGCAAGAAGACGAAGAAACGTTGTATCAAGCCTGGGATAGATACAACAATCTCCTTTACAAGTGTCCTACAAATGATCTGAACAACCAGCAAAAATTCAACATCTTCTACAAAGGAATCAACGTAACCACAAGGCAGATGCTGGACTATCAAGGACCCATCCCGAACATGACTCATACTCTCGCTATTGAAGCCATTTAAAGAATGGCTGATCACTCTCAAAAATGGCACGGCGGAGGAAGTAAAAGAAACCAAGGTGAAATTTTCGATGGAATTGCAGCAATTACCAACAAGCTTGAGAATCTCGGTCGAGATATGCTAAAAATCAGAGAAACTGTTCATGCCATCCAAGTCGGGTGCGAAAACTGTGGTGGGGGACATCTGACTAAAAATTGTCCTAAAATTGACAAGGAAGATACGATCGAGGAAGCTAAATATGGAGAGAATAGACCTTTCTACGGGGATAATCGTAAAGGGTATCGTGGAGGACCCCCACTGTATTATGAGTGTAATGAGAGAAGAGCTAATCTGGAGGAAATTATTAACAAGTACCTTGTGGATAATACCAAGAGGCAAAAAGAGCAAGAGGAATGACTGAAAAATTTCCAAGATAATACAAACAAGAGCCTCTCTTCCCATGATATATCATTAAAAAACTTGGAAACTTTAATTGGAAAGCTTGGCGAAGAGGTACAAAGAAGAAATGAGGAACAAAAGAACAAATCTACTATATGTAAGGCTGTATTCTCTGATAACGACAAGTCCTCTGATGAGTCTAATACTGATGGCGAAAGTGAGTTACGCCGTAATCACATCTCAGAGTTACGGCGTAACCAGAATTCAAGCAAAGACACGGGTACCAAGGTCGACAACCCTAAAAGGAGAAGTCATTGGTGTAAGGCTATTGCAATTGACGATGGGGAATGCTACAGCTTATGGGCCTCGTGTGATCCTCGGAAAACCTGCGATGGAGGAGTTGATAAAGAGAGGGTAAACGATGACAGATACACGTGGACTACACTTAACGACGAAGAAAGGTTAGCCAAATTCTCGATTAACAAAGTGGAAGGACCACCTATCAAGCATTACTGCAAACCCTTACTCGTCATGGAAGATGAGATTACTCACGCTTGGCCAACGTGCAACCCTTTTCGTGAATATTGCAATGGAGGAGGTAATGTGAAGAACGAAGTTTGGATATGCCCACATGAATCTGGGAGGCATGACGTTGATTTTGGAAATCTATCATTCAGAGATTGGTATTCAGTAAGATTCGGGGACGCGATAATTAATTCGGCTTTGTTTAGAAATCTGGAACTAAAATATGAAAAACATATTCTTCGAGGAAAAATCATTAAGCCCCTCGATGATATTCCTTCTGAAGATGACAATGACGAAGGAACTCAAAATCATTGGTGTGAACAAATTAAGACCGGTTACGGAAACGTTTGGGCTTCCTGCAACCCTTTTGAGTATGAATGTGACGGGGGAAGCAGCATTGAGAGAGCTGGGGAAGACGAGTTCCTATGGACTTCAACTAATGATTCTGAAAGAACAGAATTGCCTTGGCCAGATGATCTCGGATTCAATGATTGGGTCAGAATCAAATACGGAAAAATTGACGCGTTAACTAAAGAGAAAATCTGGAATGGATGTATGAGTAAAGATCAACCTAACAACGAAATTCCTAATGAAAAATCGGAAGATAACACCAAGGACTCATCCAAGATAGAAAAAGAAGAATGCAAGCAAATACTCGTAGAAAACGGTGACCAACTTAAATATACCGATTCCGACGACGATGATTTCGATTATCTCGAGTTGCAAGGCGAAGACGGTTTCATTGATGATGAAGTATAGGAGAAAAGAAGATGCAAACTTCTTGGCATCCGTTTAAGAGACCGCCACCAATTATAGCCGAAAAATATGAGTTTACGCGATACCATTTGGGACCTGAAGAAAGATTTTGCAAAATTCGAAAAATTGAAACCAAAGAATATCTCCGCACTGCCACAAATGTTGGTTGGGTCAGGCGTAACTTGATGAAAGATATTGAAGAGATCGGGCAAGTCCAAAGGCCTCCATAGAAGCCCCGCGGCTCTGAGTCTAACTTAAAGACTCGTAAATAAATAAAAGTGCTCTTTCGGGAGACAACCCGAATTATCCCTTTCTTTTGTTTTATTTCCATTTCTGTAGGGTTTTGTGTTTTCTAACCATTTTTGCAGGAAACGAGGAAGTAATTACTGCTGCAGTTTGCTGATCTGACCAGAGTTACGGCGTAACTCATGTATGTGATTACGCCGTAACCAACCTTTTAGCAGCAGAATTCTTGACGCATTAATCATTACGGCGTAATACCATCTCTGTGCTTACGCCGTAACCACTCGCTTTGCAGCTTATGTCAGGTTTTGCCAGTTACGGCGTAACTCCCTCAAAAGAGTTACGATGTAACCTTCCTCTGCTTTAATTCTTTGATTTTAAAACACAATAACCTTGTATTAGTATTTTAAATGAACTTTGTGGGTGTGTTCCCTGTAAACCCTCACGAGACTTCACTCGTCCACTTGGGACACCAAGTGGTTTAAAAGGCTTATTGCATGTGCTAAATGCAACCGTGATTCCTCCGAAAGTGAGTTAGGTTTGTTTTTCACTTTTCATTTTTTTTTTTCTTTTTAGAATTATGCTTGTCGGTAGTGTGATTTCAGGGATTGAAGTTTGTTCATGATGCTTATACGAAGGCACGTCTCTTTTCGTGGGCCTTCTTTCTATATGGAGCAAATTTCAGGGAAGTTCTCGCTCTAATTCTACTTTTCTCTTCACCTTTATTTAATGCTTAGTACAAAAGAGACTTTGTACAATTCAAGTGAGGGAACGGGAGTAGAATTATCTCTTGAACATTATTTTGCCCTCGTATTTCTAGTTTATTTTGAAAAATTATGCCATTTTTTAAAATTTTGACATGTTTTTCTTAACCTAACTAGATTAAACCTTAGCCGAGCACATAAAACCCTTGATATTATATGGTGAGATTAGCCTTATCCGTTTCCAATATTTTACCCCAAATCCACCAAATTATGAGTGTGTCGGTAGCTTGTAAACTTTAGAACTTGGCCTTTGCATCATTTCGAGACCATAGACGAGGTATGTTGAGTTAGCTCGATATATTTGGACTTTTCAGTTTTAGAAGGCAATATTATAGGATTATCACCCAAACAGCCTTCCATTGTGTGTCTATCGATTAGTCACCTCGACTTCTCGACCCCCCTGTGAAACCCTTTTGTTGCACTCACCTTTAGTGCAAGATACCCCTAGATACACCCATCTGAGCCATTCCTTTCATTTTATTAACCCGATATATTGTTTCGATACACCTTAGCCTACCCTGTAGTCTTTATTTATGATTGGGAAGTCATCATTTGCCTAAGTTCAAGGTTCGAGTGGAAATGTTCGGAAATCACGCTTTTATCGCAACATTCCTGAAGATCATTGAAGACCCCCGAATTCCTATTGTTCATCTCAAGTGGGGGATATTATGTTTAGTTATTATTGTTATGTTGAAAAAAAAATAGTTGTTATTGTAAAGTGCGATGTTATAAGCACTATGTTATGAGCTTCATAGATTTAGTATCGAGGCGACCACCTCGGTCACATTTGAAGATTGAAGTTGGTAGTTATGCCAGCAGTTGGAGAAAAGGTAGTGTGCCCATCACGACGTCCTCTAATGACACATCTACCTTATATTTCATGATCCGGTTTCTTGACTTCAAAGCTTGAACTTTGGGCGGACGGTAAGTGGTGATGACTTGGTTATGGATTTAGACTACCTGCTTGTTTTTTATTTTACACCATTTATATATCCCATGTCTTATCCTACCCTTTAGTCATGAAGCGTGTCTAGGTGATGCAGTGAGCAATCTTTGGTGTCTTGGCCATGGATTTGGTCATGTATCATTGATTTTGTCCACTTCGCCGTGACATGTTAGTAATGACGAGTCACCCCTTAACCTTTGTCGTGTCTACCCATATTGCCTTCGAGAACTGTTTAGCCCTTAACTCTAGTTGTGGAGATTTATGTAACCACCAAGCTTATGATAGAATACATGCTATGACTGTGCGATTGAGTGATCACCCCGAAATTGACACTTAGAATAGTTGAGAGATTTGAGTGTTTTGTTCCCCTTTCGTGAGGTGTTCGGCTTTGTTTCATTCTAGCATAAGGGATTTGTAAACTTATATTATCCAGGTTATGAGAGATATCTTTTTAGGAATCTTTCTAATAAGGTCTACTTGAGGGCAAGTAGAGTTCAAGTGGGGGGATATTTGATAACATCAAATCGTCCTGAATATTAAGTGTCAATTTCCCCCGATAATGCTTGTATTTTATATCATTTATATGGATTTACGCTTGTTTTCCATTGTTTTCCACTTTCAGGTAAATTTCGAGCATCGGAGCTTAAGAGACGCGGAATTGGAGAAATATCTAAAAATTTATCACAGTATGCAACTTTGAAGAAGTTACGGCGTAACTCATCTCACACATTACGCCGTAACTATTAGGTGACTCAGAAAACCAACTTATCAGAAGGTTACGGCGTAACTCTTCCCAAAGGCTACGACGTAACTATATTAGGTCAAATGAGGTTCCACGCCGCTGATACTTATGCCGTAACTATTGCATCAGCTACGGCGTAACCGAGTTTATTGAAGACTACGGCGTAACCACTTATTAGGTTACGCCGTAACCAGCAGATCTAGTGCAAAATACGATGAAATAGAAGGTTACGGCATAACTCTTATATTAGTTACGCCGTAACCCAGATCTGGCCTATAAATACCCCACGAATTCCAGCATTTCTAATCATCCTATTCCACACACAACACTCAGAGAACATGGGAAAAAGCTCAAGACAGGTCTAGAGGAGCATACGGAGCTGTCTCTAAGGGAGAAATCACTCCCCTACGATAAGCATTAGCGTTTTATATTTCTTTTACTTTCAATTCATGTATTTCGTACCTTTGAATATTGAATTGGTCTGTATGATTAATATGAGCGGCTAAGCACATCTTGGTGCTGGCCTAGTTATGATTCCTTAAATGTTTTATTTGCGTTTACTTTACTTCCGTACAATTATTTCTAAGTGTATGCATGCATAGTTTATTGGTAGCCACCCTTGGTTCGGTAGTTTTGAATAGCGGTAGAGGCCAATTTCCTAGGAGATATGACCAACTGACCCTAGGTGAGCGGACTGAGACGGGAAGGGTAAGATATGACCAACTGACGACCCTTTCTACTTGTGCGATTTGACCAACTGATCACCTATCGTTTGGATGAACTTAAGAATTAGGGGGTGAGTGTCTAAGTTCCTAACGGCTGGGCACTCACTATTATAAATCTAGCACGTAGCGGTACTTAATGACTTGGCTTAGGGGACCAGGAACAACAGAACTTATGAGGGGACACCTGACTTTTCCTGTGGTGGCATCTTTGCTGATAGGTTAGGGCGAATTGACCAAATGCTGTCCTCTCGACTTTGACCCCACCTGAAGTAATTGGAAGTAAGTAGACGTAGACATAACTAGCTAGGAGGATTAAATAGGTTAGCACCACTCTCCTCTATTGATTTTCCTTTACCATTTATTTGCTTTATTCTGCTTTAGTAGTTTAATTAATTAATTCCCTATCGAAACCATTAATATTTTGTGACACCTTGACTTAGTAATAATCCAACACATATAGCTCTTGGGACGACCTCGGCTTTACCGATTACTACACTACACACGACCGGGTACACTGCCCGTTAGTGCATTAGGGTAGACCATAGGTATAACGAGACTTTATAAATATTAAAACCTGGTCAGTAAAACTTGCATCAAGGAGATAACTAGGGAGTAATAACATCTAAGTAAACATATTTTTAATCATCATAAGAGCACACAACAATTGACATAGACTATACTCACCTTAGTTTAGATAATTAGACAAGTAGAGTAATCGGTAGAAATACCAACCCCCAAATCCAATACCCCGAGATTCGTACCTTTCTATTTTCTAAAAAAACATAAAAAAGATAAAAAAAATAATCTTCCTCAACCCTAACCTTAGCGTAGTAATTTCTCACTAGCATTCCTATTCCCCTAGAGAATGATATCAATTCCCGAGGCTTACCCTAATACTACACTACAACGATTAGGTTCGCTGCCTAGGGTGTTGAAAAACTTGCTCGACGAAAAGGAAGTTCCTTTGACCGCGAACGCGCGTTGTACGTGTATCAAGTTTTTGGCGCCGCTACCGGGGAATAGAATAGCTAGTTAGGAGTCCACCTCGTTTAGGTTTCCTTGCTTGATTCCTATCAAGTAAGCTTTTTTTCCCATTTTTCCCTTCTTTATGACATTTGTTCGTAACCCCATCACTTTTCATCATGGAAAGTGATAATCAACCCCCACTCATCAACCCACCACCAAATGACCCACCAAGAGGCCGTACTCTTGGTGAATACTCGAGACCAAGCCACCTAGGCTATAGGAACACCATTGAGCTTCCTGACCAAGCCCAAACTATGGCCCTGCAATCCGACACCATCCGGTTGGTGCAAAACGGATTTGCATTCCATGGACTTCGTTCCGAAGATCCTAATCAGCATCTTAAGGATTTCCTTAAAATTGTCGATTCCATCGACCTCGATGCTACTACTCGGGAGACCACGCATTTTTGTCTCTTCCAATTCTCTCTACGGGACCAAGCTAGTAATTGGCTTGAGCGACTTCCCACCGGCTCCATCTCAAGTTGGGATGATCTCACCTCTTGTTTCCTTGCTTAATTTTCCCACCGGGGAGAACTACTAAGCTTAGGAATGAAATCTTGATGTTCCAACAACGTCAAGGTGAATCTCTCTACGAAGCATGAACTCGATTCAAGGACTTATTCCATAGAGTCCCTCATCACGGGATTGATCTTTGGCTTCAAGTCCAACTCTTCTACGATCATGTCAACTTCCCCACTAAGCGATCCATTGACCAAACGGCCGGTGGAAAACTTAGTGATCTCACCACGGAAGAATCGTGGGGTATAATAGAGGACCTTGATCTCTATGAGAACGAAAGTTGGAATGACCCCCGTGAGTTGCCCAAAATCGTAAAGGAAATCTCCTTGCCTCCCATTGACTCACAATCTTCCGACCGTAGGATGCTCGAGCTTGAAGATCAAGTTAAATTCCTAATGAGCTCCTACGAAGATCCTAATTATTCACAACAAGTGAACAAAATCACTCTACCTTGTGAATTGTGTAGTGGTTCCCACGACACTCGAGATTGCACAAGACTCCCCGAACAAGCTTTTGCGGACTACGCCTCCACGCGTACCGACGGAGCGGGAGAGAAGTGGTACACTTTCAAGCCCGAACAAAACAACTTAGGAAACTCCTACAACCCCTCATGGAGAAATCACCCTAACCTTAAGTGGAACCAAAATTCAAACCCACCCCAAAGCTCATCTAGTCCACCTAATAGGTTCAACCCTCCAAACACTGGGAACCCCACTAGTCTTGCGGCAATTGCGTCTAGATTCATGTCATTTCAAGATACTCGATTGACTAAGCTTGAAGCCGATTTCAAGCAACGACAAAACGAGATGACAAACAAACTTGACGCCCTCTTAAAAGCCTTCAACGACCGGGAAATTGGAGCACTCCCAAGTGATACTATAAAGAACCCAAAAGTGAGTTCGATTTCATCGACTTCATGTTCTTGTTCACCATGGGAGAGTGCACATCCATGCCCCTCACACCCAACGGTCCACTCGGTAAACGCTATCAACAAGGGTTCCAAGCAATCCAAAATGAGGTACAAGGCCCCGCACCATTGGTAAAACATACTCTTGAGAAACCCGTCATCCAAGAACCCAAACCTAATCTAGAGGAGGAGTACAAGGAACTCCATCAAGAAAAACCGGTTCTTGAAGTCTTAGCTCATGCACCTTATTATAATGCTTTAAAAGAAAAATATGAGCTAGAACTTAAACTTGGAAAACATGGGTCCGCGGTTGTGCAAAATAATTTACCTAAGAAGTTAGACGATTCTGGGCTATTCACTTTTCCGTGTAGGCTTGGAACTTCCAAACCTCTCGATGCTCTAGCCGACTTAGGATCATGCATCAATCTTGTTCCGTTGTCCCTCTATAGAAGCCTTAACTTAGGTAAGATAGAACCAAGGAAAACCATCTTAGGTCTAGCGGACGGTAGTATTACATATCCGGTAGGGATAATAAAAGATTTGGTAGTGCACGTAGGAGAATTGACTCTTTTGGCGGATTTCCATGTGCTAGACATGAATAAGGACCCAACATGCCCATTGCTTGTAGGAAGAGGATTCTTAGCTACCGCTAGTGCCATCATTGATTGTAAGATGTCCAAAATAGTGGTAGGAGAAGGGAGTACTAGGTCAATTTACGATGTCAAAAAGCATACTTACTACAAAGAAGAGGAAATCCCACATGAGATTAGGTTGGATAGATCACAATCTAGTTATGGACCGTAGATTAATAAAGACTTCATAGGTCCCCAACGACCTTTCTATCTAGATGAAGCCTTTGCTAGTCAAGCGACTTTTCATGAAAAAGAATTGGCTAGGGACATGGAAGTGAACCCGTTCGAGGACGCCTTAGTATTTAGGAAGATGATCGAGTTCTTAGGAAGCTTGCCCGTCAACCTTGTCATGAATAAGTGGAAAGTTGAGATTGATAAGCCTAAGCATAAGTGGAATTGGGATAGACCGCCTAGTGATGGTAATGGAGAGTGGCACATTAGGATAACAATCTATGACCCCGACGAAGAGAAGTTTGAATAGGCCTACCGAACCAAACGTAATACTAGGAACTTAAATGATAAGTTTGATCCTTATGACATTCTAGAGGATAGGCTTACTTATATCGGTACGTATGGGCACGACTTCGAGTCTAGCTACAAGACTCATAAATAAAGAAAAGCGCTTCGTGGGAGGCAGCCCATGCTTAATTGTTTGCTTGTTTGTGTCGTATATATTTTATTGATTGTTTATTCTCAAGTTTAAATTTGTAAAAATGCTTTATTTTGACTTTAACCTCGTCTTAATTACATATAAAGGTATTTTACATAAGGGATAAGTGTAGGGAGGATTACACACGTTTTCAAAAAGAATGTGAACATGAGAATTACAATTATTTAAAAGATATACATGTGTGTTTGTTCGAGTCAAATGCTTGTATCGAGTCATAATTGATGTTTTGCAGGAAATTTTTCCAGATTCTAAAGACAAAAATTTTCCAGAAAATCGCAGACCAGTTTCTGTCAGGATAACCTGACGGCGTCAGGATCGCAACCTGACGCTATCAGGAAGGAGTAGAAACTGCTTACTAATTTTTTCTCGTTTTCTGAGATACTAATAAATTTTTGGAATTTTCCAGGTCTTAATTTTCCAGAAAATCTGTAAACATCCATTCCACAAGCATTATATCCTAGTTTAGTAGAGTCTTATATATATATTGTTACCGCCGATTTTACGCGAAGGTTTCGTTTGTTTTTTTCAAGTGTGCAGGTTTAATTTATCAAGAAGAAGATACATAAGAATGGAAGGAGCTTTTAACGCAAACACTCTTCTTGAAGAAAATTTAACCACTACTTCACACAGATCCTACCGAGCTGATGAGGGGAGTATTAGTTTCTTTCGTTTTTAATTACCTTCCATTATCATAACTTTGATACTTTCGGGGAACATTGGGGACAATGTTCAGTTTAAGTGTAGAGAGGGAAAATAAAACAGGAACTTTGAAACTATGCTTATCCTTGATTATTTGCCTTGCCCAATTGCACTTGTGTAATAAACCATGAGAAATATCAGTTAGGGTAATTTTGGCACCAAATTTAAAATTTTTCATGACATGTAGGAGTGGGCCATTAGTCTTAATAAAGCTTCTCATGGATAGGAAGTTGTATGACTAGCACAAAAATCCTTTACCACTTAAATTCCACCCAAAATGTGAGGATCGCCCTTAGATTTGTAGGAATTAAAGCATTCCAGTTTAATGCTTCGAGTGTGAACCGGTAGTATAATAGATTCTAGAACTTGTTTTGTGATGCATTCCGAGATCGCGAGTGAGACTACACTTGTGTAGTTAGGAATAACTAAATGATAAGAGGCATTATGATAACCCTTGTTTGATACCCGTACTATAATTACTTCTTCCACATCGGTTGAGTAATTCCCCCCACATCCTTGCGTTGTACTCATCTTTAGTACACGATACCCCTATTTAACCCCTCAGAGCCTATCCTTTTCGCGGTTCTCGTAATGTTTCAGTTTTCTGGAATATCAATGAAGAGCATTGTTTACAATCCACCCCCAAATGTACACCCAAATCGCCTTAGCCTACCTTGTATGCACTCACTTTTAGTGCATTATTGTTATCATACTAAACCCTTAGTTCAATTATCTAGTTGCTTGCATAAGTTGCTAAGTCGAGTCATATCCTTTGTACACAGTTTTGGGACGATTGGGACTCATGGGAAAAGTTAAATTTTATGAAATGACGGGAAGGGAACGTTAAATTCAAATTCCCTTTATTTACATAATAATGTACTCCAAGTGTTTTGATCTTTTCAATTCAGGTCAAATTATTGTTAGAATAATAAAAACTCAAGTGTAGGGATGTGCCTATAAATCCCTATCATTTTGATGTTATCGTAGAGGATGGTAGAGTAAAAGTGTATGAAAAAAAAAAGAAAAAAGAAACGTGCGTGCTACCATCCTACATCTATCTTTAAATTTATGTTTGTTTGTTTCAATTTATCTAGAGTTTAGAGTGTCGAGTCTTGGCTAAGCAACGCCATTCTTTGCACGCTTGTAACATAAAGATTTTTGACTTGCCACCACTAAATCGCCTATCCCGCCAAACCCTTTGTTTCCCTACCGTAAGCCTAACGTTACAACCCTTTAAAAGACCTCTTGGATACTTTTCCTAGGTGCTTACGCCAAAGCGATGGAGGTTTGATCTAGTCTCAAGCCTATGCTAATCTTTGTATTAGGACCGGTTAATGAGTGTTTATCTTCCATTTCCAATTTGATATATTTCATATACACCCGAGAGATGAGAGTATCCAAACACAACTTGTTAGGTGCTAGTATGTAATTTCCATGCTTGTTATGACTTTTGCAGGGCTTATATGTGTTGTGAATCGTTCTAAACTAATACTTCATGACCCCTAACCTATAAATTAATTGGCTAAAAGCACATTTGCTTGAGGACAAGCAAATACCAAGTGTAGGGATATTTGATAAGGATTAAAAGGTACACTTTTGAGGGGTCATTTAAGCCCTTAATTGACCACTTTTGTATCCGTTAGTACTTAATTTTGTTCCTTTTCACTTTTTAGGTCTCTTGAAGGCAAATTGCTGGAATGACACTTATTCGGACGAAAAGGCGCAAAGATACGAAGAAAATGGCCAAAGTCAAGAATCGAGACACTCAAGCTGCTTGAATTGAAAGGGGACGGCGTCACTGCTTAATTGCGACACCGTCGCAACACATCTTGAGATGACTCAGTAGCCAAATTGCTAATTTACAAGTGACGACATCAGGTTTAAAAGAGTAGGGCGTCGCAACTCAGACGGCCTAGATTTGGATCCAGACGGCATCAGAGGTTGAAGCCGACGGCATCACGGGCATAAGGTGACGCCGTCACAGAGTTGACGTGACCAAGACGAAACCCTAATGGCGGCGACCCGACGGCGTCACAATTAAAGAGTGACGCCGTCGCAATTTGTAACACTATATATAGAATCCGAATTTTTCAGTTTTTAGGGAGGTAGTTTTGTGGAGTGAAAACCTAAACCGAACCAAGGCTGTCTTGTATAGTATCTTAGGGTTCCATACCCTATTTTACAACAAGATAAGTGTTTTACTTCATTGATTTAATCATGTCTTCAATTGTTTGTGTGTATGCTTGCATGTTCTCCATGTCCGGCTAATTTACTTGTGTGTTTGCTTAGATAATATGAAACCTAGTTATTGAATATTGATTGGTTGTCTCTTATCTTAATTGTGATTGACCTAGTATTGCGATAGGTCATTCGTTGTGTTATTAATGCTTGATTAGTCTTTGTTGAACCTTAGCTTATAGTTACTAGTGGAATTGTAGGCTAAATATCCAAAGATAACCTTAGTGTTAAGTTTATGAATCCTAGAGATTTCGTAGTCATTAACCTCAGATAGCTTCAAAGAGTTAGGGATAAACGCATACCCTACGACCTTAGAAACACAACGCGTTAAGAATAAGGACGTGACAATTCAACCATCAATAGGAGATAACTAGGGAGTAATAACATCTAAGTAAACACATTTTTAATCATCATAAGAGCACACAACAATAGACATAGACTACACTCACCTTAGTTTAGATAATTAGACAAATAGAGTAATCGGTAGAAATACCAACCCCCAAATCCAATACCCCGAGATTCGTACCTTTCCATTTTCTAAAAAAACATAAAAAAGATGAAAAATAATCTTCCTCAACCCTAACCTTAGCGTAGTATTTCTCACTAGCATTCCTATTCCCATAGAGAACGATATCAATTCCCGAGGCTTACCCTAATACTACACTACAACGATTAGGTTCACTGCCTAGGGTGTTGAAAAACTTGTTCGACGAAAAGGAAGTTCCTTTGACCCCGAATGCACGTTGTACGCGTATCAACCATAATTGCACAAAGTTCAACGCGTATTACAAACGTGCGCAACGAGAACAAAGAAGTGGGGAAAGTGAGATGGATGTCCTTAAACGGGCGAAACAAATGTATCGTGACGAGCACAAAACTGCGCCGTTTGCAAACGAGGAGGCTTAGGAGGTTTTTCGTGGTGATAAGAAATGGGACGCGCCGGATCCGGTTGATTTAACCAGCGATGTCCCAAGCCAAACAAACGAGGATTTGTTTGGTCATGATGAACAACCACACCCCATGGGCAAAAAGCGTTCTTCGAAGAAAGCCAGATCCGAGAGCATGACAAGTATTGGGGGAGCGAGCACTGGAGGAACAAGCTCGTCAAGCCAGTTCACCGAGACTATGACAACTGTGTATCGTATCAAACAAGAAACCGCCCAAGCGGCGTATCGGGCGGCCTAAGTAAAAAATGAAACGATAACAAGGTTGGAAGAGATGAAATTTTTGATGATTGACACTGACGGCAAAGATCCAAATGTTGTGGCTTGGATCAATGAAGATAAGGACCGAATCATCAAAAAATATAACTTGCAACCTCGTCACTAGATTGTATTTTCATCATTTCTTTTATGTTGTAGTTTACTTTGTGTTGTCATTTTTTTATTTCGTATTTTTTTATTTTTATTTTTGTTGTAGTTTTTTTTTTTTTTTTTTTTTTTTTTTTTTTTTTTTTTTTAATTTCGTATTATAATATGTTTAAGAATTAATGATATTTTTTCTAATAAATGAAGTGTTAGTTTTAGTTTAGGGGTTAAATTTGAAAATATTTGAGTTAAAGTGATTTAAGGTTGAGTTATGATAAGGGGTCTTTTTTGTTAAGTTTAGGTAAAAAGTTAAAGCTGATGTGGCGCTAACGTGACAGTGTGTTAAAACTTAACTTATGTTAAGACACCCTTTGCTTAAAAGGGGTATTTGGAGGTAATTACTAATTATTGATGAACAAAGGGATAACATGGTGATAGTGTGTCTTTTCATAATTGCATTGGTGTCAGCAGGGCCCGTCTTTGAATTTTTAAAATTTTTTTGAGACTTTGAACGAAATTACATAATGAAGTCTTTCAAATATAAATGTTATATATCATTGTCATCGTTTATAAAATATAATGCAATTAGTTATTCAAACGTTCAACATACATACTCATTTATGATACTTTCTCATCTAATTTTTTTTTCGTGAAAAATATATGTACACATGCATTTAATTGTTAACGGGACAAATTTGAGACCATGAGCTATCGCTTACTTTGCACACCCTCAAAAATAGCGTGAGTGAAAGCCTGCTCATCTTTCCTTGCTTTAGCTAGTTTTATCTTCGCAATTCAAAAATAATTATGCAAAGAGGAATAATGTGATATAATTTGAATTATTATGATTCGATGTCGGTTACGCGAGAGTATGCTTGACAAACTTAGCTAGCTAACTATGGCTTTCATCATAAGCTTGAGTTAGAGCTCGTTTAATTTACTTCAAGAAGCTTTCTACTAAAAAAAAGCTTATGTTTTCAAAAAGCTCAAGCTTTGTCATATATCCTCAAATAGATTATTTTTTGTTAGAGCTTATTTTATAAACTCAAAATATCATTAGACTTCTACTAATGCATAAATGGGCTCGTTATTAACGATTATACACATACACCATTCTTATTATTTTGAGTTGATTATGGAAGATTGTTCATTTTGTAACAATAGAAATTATAGCAAAAGTTCAATATAGATCTTAAATTTACCATAGATCCAACCAACTAATAATAACCATTCATTTTTTTATTAAAATAAACTTTCACCTTTTTTTTTTAAATTAAATATCTCGCAAACCGTTAATTGTTACGCGATAAAAATCATACCATCGCGACGAGAATTAAATTATCTTTCTATAGATATGCACTACTATATATTTTTAACGATTTTTTTTTTCAAAATTTCGGCCCAGAAAAATCATATATGATTTGTGAAAATCATATATGATTCTATTTTTACAAATCATATATGATTTTTGAAAATCATATATGATTTGTAAAAATCATATATGATTTGTGAAAATCATATATGATTCGATTTTAAAAAATCATATATGATTTTACAAATCATATATGATTTTTCTTGGCGGAATTTTTGAAAAAAAATGTTTGTCGAAAATATAGAAAAGTGCATATTGATAGAAAGATAATTTAATTCTCGTCGCGATGGTGTATTTTTTATAGTTTGAATATTTACCGTTTGCAAGATTTGTTGTTTTAAAAAAAAGATGAAAAATGGTTTTTTTATTAAATTTGATAAAAAATGAATGGCTAAGATTGATTTATTGGATCTATGGTAAATATAAGATCTATGTTGATCTCAACTCTAGAAATTATATGACCAATTTCATAATATGCCTTGACTTGGTCTTGCTGTCTATAGGGCCAAAAGTGTCGTTATTGCCACCATAATAGTAAAAATTCTTTATATATTTTGATAATGTTAGATGTGTTAAATCAACCAAGTTGAATGTCTTATAAATGATGCTCCTAAAGAAAAGAATCCAAGAAAAAAAATATCTAAATTCATAATTTAACTTTTTTTAAATAGGTTTATTTGTTTAATATAAGAAAACAATTGCCAAAGAAAATATCTGACTTGTGTGGTTGTCTCATGTGTGTTCAAAATTGGAAGATCAAAATCTGATTGTGCTTGATTGTATTTACTCGATAAAATCAAGTCAAATAAAACAACCAGGGTTGTATACATTGATGATTATTACACCAATCGGTTATGAAATGGCATCGATAGCCTCTACTCGTGTTCAAGCCCATCGGAGAGCAAGATTTGCCTCAATTGTTTGTCTATTTCCTTCAGTTTTTCTCAAAGCAGCTTCTGTTATTTCAAGAGTTTGTTGAGCTTCTTGAGAATTAATGACACCACTTTTCGGTCCATCATTTACTAAAACATTGTTCTCATTATTACCTACTCTAGCAAAACCACCCATCGATGCCATCGTTAGCCATTGGTCGTTAAGGTGTATTATCAAAATACCTATATCTACCACTGTGGCAATAATAGCGTGATTTGGTAATACGCCAAATTGTCCACTATTAGTAGATAAAATGATTTCTTTCACTTCTGAATCCCAAACGATTCGATTAGGGGTCTGTAAACAAAGATTTAAAGGTCATTTCTTTGAATTGCTCTCCGTTTCTAAGTTAACGGCCTTCGCCATAGCTTCATCGGTGTTACCTACCCAAAAAAAAACTTTCAGAAAGACCATCTAATTCTCCGGAAAGGATTAATTTAAACCCTTTAATTGTTTATGCTAAACCAACATATTTTCCCGAAGAACCTCTAAATAATTTTGCTACCTAAAAAGGGTGTGATATGAAATGCTCTATTTTTCGCGCTCTAGCTACATTTAACCGATCTTATTCGGATAATCCGTCTAATCCAAGAATGGCTATAGTATCTTGAAGTTCTTTGTAACGTTGTAAAGTTTTCTTAACCTCTTGTGCAGTGTCATATTGACCGTCACTAACGATCCGGGGTTGTTAGTTGACGTTGAATCTAAAGGATCTACTGCCGGATAGATACCTTTGGCGGCTAATCCTTTTGAAAGTACGGTAGTAGCATCTAAATGCAATAGCTAAATAATGATGAGCTATATCAGTCAACCATAAACTTTGGGTTTGAGGATGGAATCCCTTAAGAAGGGTTAAAATGCCAGTTCTTGCTCCTTAGGAGGTACCAAATAAATGACTAATTGAATCGGAATTTTGAGCATAAAGATTCCACTGCTCTGTAAAAAGTAGGCCTGGCCCTTGGGGATGTGGTAATACATCTAAGAAATTATTTCATCAAATGTACTCCTCTTTAAATGCAGGAATAACGACATGGACTAAATGTCCTGTCCAAGCTAAGGTACTTAAGCCGAAGAGTCCTGATTAATGATGATTAAAATGAGCATCTGCATTTTTGAACCAAGAAACAACCGATTTTCATTTTGGTTGTAGGTGTATAATAAAGAGATGCCCTTAGTTAAGAATAAAAAAGTTGATGAAAGTTGCTATAAATTCACGTTTTAGGGCATCTCTTTATTATGCATTTTATAAGCACATATCGATGAGATTTTTATTTTTATTATTAAAACATCTTTATAATAACACATGTTTTAATAATAATAATAAAAAGTCTCGTCTATATTTTAAAATTTATAAATTATACTATATAAACATATACATTGTACTTTTTAATTTGAGCTCTGTTTCGCCATATTTTTCATATATTTAGAGCAATGGTTTATTTGTAAGGTTTTATAGATTAATCAGGTTATACGTAATTAAATAATATTAACTGTTTAATATGCAGAAATAATTTAACTACAAATCTTAGCCACATATCCATGTATATGTTACAGTCATAAGTTAACTACAAAAATAGTTAAGACGTGTGTACCTTTAATTTGCTCGGTTTGATCTCGTGATTATTTGTACAAGGAAGCTGCAAGTATTCACCGGTAATTTTCATGTTTGAAAACCGCTATATGGTTGTATCTTGTTTATTGGGTTGACTTTGTGGTCGACAAAAGGGAATCCTTTGGGGGATTTGGTCGAATGAACAAGAGAGGAGAGGGGAGAGTTACGGATGTTGTTTGTTGGTTTGAATTGCGTGGAATGAATAAGGAGAGGTTTGTTTATATAGGGGATGATTTCTTTTTTAACAAGAATACCTCTGCTCTTTATTCTACTCCCTATCACTATTGTTTACACTTTAGTTATATTCTTTATATTTATTACCTTAACCCTTGTTAATTTAATTCTCTCCATCCTCACATTTATTAACGCATAATAAATGTTGCTATCCATTTGTAATGCACCGGTGTAACCCTTTATTCCTTACCTACCGGACCTGATTCACTTATATATATTAAAATATATTACTATATAATATTTGTGCACATTATTCTTTCATTATGATATGACCGTATGTAAATGGTAACCCAAGTAACAGCCCAACAAAGAAGAAGACATCAAGAGCATACATTGCATGGGAAGAGAAGAAGAAGTCTTTGTACATGTTTACTTGCTCACATGCACTTTGAAGAAATAATTGTTTATGCATGCACTTAGGAGAAAGAAGTGGTCTTCCACACTGCATCTTACTCACGTTTCCATTACGTCCTTTATTTTAGTATTCTTTCCAAAGTTTAGTGGTACATGCATTTTCCTTTCAAGTATAAAATGTAACGGTTGGGTTATGAATGGGGAAGAAATATTAAAGTCTAGTTTCTCTCTTCTTTTTTTTGAGTCTTGCCCGCTCTAAGGGCCTTAACAATCCGTCTCTTTTATCTATTTCTTGGGAGATTGACCATCTCAAATCGGTCTTATATCAATGGTGCTTTCATTGAGAGACTCACCTTCCCTACAAGAATCCATGGCCACCCTGGCTGACAACATATCCAAACTCGAAGCCGTCATGGCCAAATTCCTTGCCACTTCCATACCCAATGCCTCCCATTTTGACACCATCTCAAAACACCTTCTCGTCACCACCAGTCCTTTTACCGCCATCGTTAAACCTCCCATCATTCAAACTAATCAATGTGATAACAACACACCCACCATCGCCACACCACAGACAGGCACACAAGAAGTTATCACACCACCACCACTAAATACCATGAAACCTGAAATCACCTCGAAAGACATTGTCACCCAAAATACCAGTACTACCATCAACATTAGTACTACCATCAACATTACTACAATCATCACCAAGTCCGACATCAAGGACACCACATACACTCCTCCCGTGTTGCAGCCAATAATCCAACATGATATGGTCACCTTCCATTCAACCAACCTTCATCAAATCTGTGACTTTTCCACATTGGAGGACAAGTTAGAAGCCAAACGAGTTCGGTTTTCGCCCTCACTCTTCATCAACATTGGTTTTCGATGCTTGAAGACATGTCATTCTGGTCACCAATGCTATCCACCAAAGTTTGTTTTTCTTGATCCCAAACAAGACCCACCTTGGACCCCGAGGTATAACACCATGAGCCTTGAGGACAAGGCTCGTTTTCAGGCGCGGGGTATTGATATGAGCCGTATGTAAATGGTAACCCAAGTAACAGCCCAACAAAGAAGAAGACATCAAGAGCATACATTGCATGGGAAGAGAAGAAGAAGTCTTTGTACATGTTTACTTGCTCACATGCACTTTGAAGAAATAATTGTTTATGCATGCACTTAGGAGAAAGAAGTGGTCTTCCACACTGCATCTTACTCACGTTTCCATTATGTCCTTAATTTTAGTATTCTTTCCAAAGTTGAGTGGTACATGCATTTTCCTTTCAAGTATAAAATGTAACGGTTGGGTTATGAATGGGGAAGAAATATTAAAGTCTAGTTTCTCTCTTGTTTTCTTGGAGTCTTGCCCGCTCTAAGGGCCTTATCAATCCGTCTCTTTTATCTATTTCTTGGGAGATTGACCATCTCAAATTGGTCTTATATCACATTATTACAGGAAATATTTGCGATAGATGTCGATATGTGTCTTTAGTTAACATATATGAAGCGATGGATGCCATAAACATGAAGTCAAATCAAACATGGGAAAGGTGGATAGAAGTTTTGGGGATTCAAGATAAGGTCGATGACTCTCGATATAGTGCGATACCTTTATAATAAAAATAAAATTTTAAATCATCCATTAACATGACTAGAAGGGTACCCGCGCAATGCGGCGGTGGGTACCCGATAACTATTTTTGTAGCGAGCAAATGTTTTTTATTTTAAATTTTAGCATTAAATTGGTGGTTTAACTATAGTGAGCTTTTCTTATAAACAATTCCATTAAAATGTATCATTATTGGAGGGCGGTTACATATGGTTTTAATGAGACTTAAATTTTCAGATTTTACATTCATTTTCTACTTTTCCTTTTATAGTAATGTTTTTGGTCTTAAAATTTTAAGACTTCCTTTAATAGAAAGTCCCAAATGCTTTATAATGTAGTATAGATGAGTGAATAGCTATTGATCATAAGGAACGAGGAAAGGGTAGGAAGGGGAAATAAGGAGGGAGTTAAGACATTTTAGTGGTAACTAATTCTTTATGAGAGGAAAGAGGAAGAATCTAGGAGGAAAGATGAAATAGTGCACGAGTGTTGTTAGTTAAAAGAAAGGTGGAATGTAACAATTTTGTTTTGGCAACTAATTGTGAAAAGAATGAGAAAGTACATCGAAGGAAGGAGGAATGATACGATAATGTAAGAAACATTTTGTTCTTTTATTATTTTTTGAGTTAATTGCATTTTTGGTTATTGTGATTTGGTCAAATTGTAGGTTTGGTTTTCAAAATTTTAAAAGTGCCGCGATAGTCTCAATTTTGAAGTTTGGGTTGCATTTTTTGTCCTTATCTATATGAAATAACCAAATTACCTTTGTTTTTTTCTGAAGAAGACAATGGTTATTTTAGTCATTTAACTTTATTCAAAGACCAAAAATGCAATTCAAACTTTAAAATAGGGACTATCCACTTTCAAAGTTTTAAAAATCAAACCTGCAATTTGGCCGAACCATAAGGGTCAAAAATGCAATTAACTCTTATTATGTATATATACTAAAAAGCGTACAATGGTACTGTAGCAAACACAACATTAAATGCAAAGTTTATTAAGTTGGCAAAAATAGTCCTTGAGGTTTACGTGTCGTTACAAAGTAAGTCCAAACATTAAATGCAAAGTTTCACAACTTGGCCAAAACAGTCCCTGAGGTTTAAGTGACGATGCAAGGTAAGTCCTGTAGCATTAATTGCTAACTATAGCAACCTGGCAAAATTAGTCCTTAAGGTTTAAGTGTCGCTACAAAGTAAGTCCTTTTAAGCCAATCCCGCTGCATCGCGCGGGTTTCCACACTCGTTTTTTCTAAGAGGTAGGAAGAACGTGAAATATGAATTGTATTTAATATTTTATTTTATGTTAATGTAAAAACTTCCGTAGGCTTCAACAATTGCACTTTTTTTTTGTATCCCATAGCCATGCGTTTTACGCTTTTCATCAAAATTCTCACTAGAAAAAAAATACAAAGTAATACAACTTTTACATTCTATGCCCCATATTAGTTTTCTATGCTTTTATCTTTATTGTGTCAAATACTTTAATGTAGTTGATTTACAGAACGAAATATTTAGTATTTTTGTGTCTACCGGTACACGTACTTAAACCATATTAAATCTTCTTAATTTAAAAGCTGATGTGGGTTGTGTGATCATAAAAGTACCAAATTAATTGTGTAATACTAACACAGATAGGTAGGACAACTTTACCAAAATCCCTTTGCCGTCATATACACTTTGAAAACGGGTTGTACTATTGGAACCCCCTATGATGTCATATCATAGGGGAATATTCCCTTTGTCCCTCATTTTTTTCAGTACAACACAGTTTTTTGTCAGTGTCTGTTCCGTATTTCTGACAGTTTTAAGCGATTGACTTATTAAACTTTATATTTACTGTTCCGCATTTTCAGGTATATAGTTTTTTGATATAAATAAAATTATAAAAATAAAAAAAAATAAAAAAATTTCAAAAATAATAGAGGGGGGGGGGTCAATCTAAAAAAATAGGGGGGGTCAAAATAACCCAACCCCTTGAAAACACTTCTCTTGTTTAGGTTGTATCTCACGTCATCACATGGCCAGTACGGTTAGACTTTAAACATTTTGGTTACCCCGTAAAATAACGAGATCTGTAAGGGGCTGTTTAGTATTTCTAAGATTTTTGAGATGTGTATGAGGATGTGCTGGGCTTGATTTTTGACCCAATTCTCTCTAATAAGTATTGAAACATAAAATAGCCTAATTTGTTTCTACTGTAATAAAGACTAGAGAGAACAACACTCACTGATAAAGATCAGAGAGTAAGACACCTTTTGATAGAAATTAAAGGTCTTACTCTCTGATGGTTATCAGAAGGTGTAGAGTATCACATCCTGATGGTTATGAGTGAATGTAACTCACTAATCTCTACTACTATATAAAGTGTTTAGGACATTTTAAATAAAGAAGTCTTAAAATTTCTAAGACCAAAAACATTTCTAATAAAAGTAACCCGCTAAACTTGTAACCAAAAGTACAGTTAATATAGCACGTGGTACAAAACAATAATGCATAAATCATCTAACTTGTAACAATAATGTATATTAATGCCAGAATTAATGGTATCATTAAAATACACTCACACAAAAGTACAATTAATATAACACTTGGAACAAAACAATAATGCATAAATCATCTATTTTTTCTTTTTCATTAAAACACTCACTAAATGAAATTTTCAAATCATTAATAATATAATTAAAATACCTCATCACTCAAAAGTACAATTAATAGAGCAAATAGTACAAAAAAATAATGCATAAATTATTTTATCATTTATAACTTTCAAACACCAAATAAATGAATTTTACAATTCATTAATGATATTATTAAAATACACATTCACTCAAAAAGTACACTTAATATATCAATGGTACAAAACAATAGCACATAAATCATCTTATCTTTTATTTATTCTTTAAAACACCCACTAAATAAAATTTACAAATCATTAAGCGGATCATAGAAACCAATCTTTTGCGTAGTCAGACTTTCTGACACTACCTTTTTCGACCACGCAACGGACCACCATTTACCACCACAACTTAGCAATATAGACACCACTAGATGGTGCTAAAACCGCTATTTTAAACACCTTGTATGTTTAAACGATATATAATATTACACGTCCTAAACGACTAGCAATATCGTTGACCATCGTTTCCGTATCGTCATTGCATCGTGATGCAAGTCTACCATTTTTTAAAGCAATGTTGTGCGGTAAAGTTGTTCCATTAAGTTATCGCCATGTGTTAAGTTAGCATCATTAAAAACATAGAATCACGTAGGCACCCTGCTATAAAAGCTTTTTATTATGTTACTAAATGCGTAAGTAAGAAAGCAAACTAATTTTCAATTAATAACCTGTGTCGGACATTCTTTATCTTTTCTTTCTTTAAAAGCAATGCATCGAAAAAACCTTATTATCGCCAAAAAAATATAATCACACGGGTACCCGCCACTGCAACGCGCGGGTACCCGGCTAGTGATCATCAGTGGATGTAACTTGCTGATAAAAGAAATCAGTGAGAGTTATATAAAGCTCAATCAAGTGTCAAGCTTCAGGGAAGTCGAAGACAAACTGAATAAACACTTTACAAACTGATGTAGTGTCAGGGAGTAAAGTATAAGGAGCTACAAACAACACCAGAGTCACTGAGATCTGAAAAATATCTCAATGACCTTAAGCGTAAGGTCTTATCAAAGGACGATAAAGTAAGATTTGGGTACAAAAAGGTGTCAGCACTGGTAAACCAAAAGTATACTTAATCTAGTATTTGGCAAGCTACTATACCCACGTAATTCAACAGTACCTTTCCTCCTATTTAGCCAAAACTTTGTAACCGAGATAATTAGAGATCCTAAACAAACACATAAAGTAATAATTAGTATTATAGTTGATAGGATCCCCTCTCCTAGGAACGAACTAAGTAAAGCTAGTTGCCACTAGTCGTTCTAATAAGAGAGTTACATTTGTCATCAACAGGAATGGCCTACTTTGTTAAGTCCCTGATAAGGACCAGGGAGAACAACACTCACTGATAAGGATCAGAGAGTAAGACACCCTTTAATGGAAATTAAATGTCTTACTCTCTAATGGTTATCCAGAAGTGTTACTCCCAGATGGTTATCAAAGAGTATCACATCCTGATGGTCATGAGTGAATGTAACTCACTAATGATCATCATTGGATGTAACTCACTGATAAAAGAAACCAGTGAGAGTTGTATAAAGCTCAATCAATTGTCAAGCTTCAAGGAAGTTGAAGACCAACTGAAGAAACACTTTACAAACTGATGCGGTGTCAAGAAGTAAAGTATAAGGAGCTACAAACAACAAAAGAGTAACTGAGATCTGACAAGTATCTCAATGACCCTGAAGACTTATCTCTGAAGAGCAACTTAGTCTCTGGGCAGGAAGATATGCTTAAGGTCTTATCAAAAGACGATAAAGCAACATTTGGGTACAAAAAGCTGTCAGCACTAGTAAACCAAAAGTATACTTAATCTAGTATGCTAGGCACGTGTTATCTATTGCAAGTTGGTAAGCTATTATACCCACGTGATTCAATTGTACTTTTCCTTCCTATTTAAACGAAACTTTGTAACCGGAATAAGTAGAGATCCTAAACAAACACATAGAGTAATACTTAGTATTATTGCTGATAGGATCCCCTCTCCTAAGAACGAACTAAGCAAAGTTAGCTGCCACTAGTCGTTCTAATAAGCGAGTTACATTTGTCATCAACTGGAATAGTGTGCCGTAAGCTATTCCATTGTAAATCTTTAATTCATTTATAATAAGATTCATAAACGTTGAAAAGTACAAATTGTGTTGTTGTGGTTTTGGGTGATGGTGTTATTTTTTCTTATTATTAGTAGGAAGGTATCGTCATTTGCTCAAACTACGTAGATAAACATGATGTTTGGTGTTTCTTAGTTTTTTATATTGTCTCTTTATATGCTTTTAGAAAAAACATATTTTACGCTATTCAATTGCTTTCTTCTACTTGCAAATGTTGTAAAATGACAAAATGTCGTTGTATCTACTCTAACTTGTGATTCAATATTTACTTGAAACATGAACCCTCAGCTAAGGGTATAAACATGTAGAATTGAGTCAAACTTTGGAAGAGCTTGAATCGACTTTAATATATTTTGTTCGGCCCAGTAGTTTTGACGAGCTTTCATGAGAAAAACTGGAGCATGATTTGAGAGAATTTAAATTAAGCTTGAGCTCGGCTTGAAAAGTTCGAATTAGTTGTAGTGATGTGTTTTTTGTGCCAACTAAAATAAATATGTGATAGGATGTGAATTGGGCTCGAAAAACTTGGTACGTTCATAAATTTAGATGTAAAACCTTAAAATATACATAATATATATAAAAAATATATATTTTACCTAAAATCTCAAAAGTTCCATAATAATTTAAGTCAAGCCTATATAAACTCGAGCTCGACTCGTCAGTCATTTCAAGCTCATTTTATTGGCTCGAGCTTGAAGCTCGATAAAGCTCGGCTTGAACGAGCTCGAGTTCCTCGACAAAAACTTGGCTCATTTACACCCTTATGTTCTGCCCATCAACTGTTTTGCGTGTCGAGCGTGTCGAATTCAGGATCTTCATGCATATGTTATGTTTTGGTATACACAAGTGTATGTACAATCTTGTTCATGCATATGTATACACAAGTACGTATATTTGACCGTACTAAGAACATGTTCGTGTTAATATGATATTTAGGATTAAATGAGAAATAAAATGTAAAATAAAAAAATGGGAAGAAATTATAATTATGCTTTTTTTTTTCTTTTTCTTTTTTTTTCACCTACCACAAAACAATAAGATGCAACTCAACTCAAATTATATTTTTCATTTAACTTATTGTTGCTAAAAAATTTTGTTATTTTTTTCATCTTAATTTCTCTGTTTTAAAATTGTTGATGGATCTTTCTTAAACACAGCACACATATATTGCGTGTGCTAGTAAAAACCCCGTATTTATGGCACCAAGTGACAAAGATATATTGCCAAAATGTCGATAACCCAATGGAAGTACAATAACGACTTTTTCTTAACAAAATCACTTATTGAATTTGAGACACCAATCACTTATTGACAGACCCCACAACATTGGGATCTTTCATTTATATTCCCTTTTAAAACATCGCAAACAACTTACTTCTCTAAGACCAACAAACGAAAAAGAGATGAACGACAAGTTGGAGTATCGCCACTCCGGTGCCGGTGATAACCATGTGATATTCGGAAAATACGAGCTGGGAAGGCTGTTAGGACAAGGAACGTTTGCAAAAGTGTACTATGCGAGGGACTTTGTCACGAAAGAAAGTGTCGCGGTTAAAGTTATCAAGATAGATAAGGTAAAATTGTGTATATATATAGATCAATAACTATCTCTCAGTTTTTACCGTTAGTAATTTGGTATTTTTCTTTTTAACAACAAATATATTAATCCAAGCTAGCAAGAAGCTAGAACCAACATATTACATAGTATTTGCACAATCTAGTTTAGGATTATTAATCCAATCAATCCAATAGGACATGAATTTCGGCTTCTATGAGTTTTTGCTTGTAAACAACATGTAGTTTCACTTTTTACCTTATGGAAAAAATTGGGAAACTTATACACTTATTGAGTTGCTATATATAAGAGTTGATAGTTTTATATGTACTCGGTATTACTAGTACTTTTTAAGTATACATTAGTACACTAGTGCGATATTCTTTTGTATTTTAGACGTAGATTTGGCCATGCAGGTACGAAAAGAAGGTTTGATGGAACAAATCATCCATGAAATCGCGAGCATGCACCTAGTTCATCACCCGAATGTTGTTCAACTGAAGGAAGTATTGGCTACAAAAACAAAGATATTTCTAGTAATCGAGTACGTGAAAGGGGGTGAATTATTAGCAAAAATCGCAAAAGGACGACTAAAAGAAGATGTAGCTAGAAAGTACTTCCAACAATTAATCAGCGCAGTTGATTATTGTCATAGTCGCGGTGTCTCACACCGCGACTTAAAGCTAGAGAATCTCTTGCTTGATGAAAATGAAGATCTAAAAGTTTCGGATTTTGGGTTATCCGCTTTGCCCGAGCAGCGACGTAATGACGGGATGCTTCATACACAGTGTGGAACACCCGCTTACGTAGCGCCCGAAGTTCTTAGGAATAAAGGGTATGATGGTGCTAAGGCGGATATTTGGTCTTGTGGGGTGATTTTGTATGTTCTTTTATCCGGATATCTTCCATTTAGAGAAGATAATGTTATGCATATGTATAAAAAGATTTTTAAAGCCGAATATGAGTTTCCACTGTGGATTTCACTTGATTCGCGACGATTGATTTCAAAACTACTCGTAGTTGATACGTCGCGAAGAATTACGGTTCCAGCGATCATGCGATGTCCATGGTTCTTGAAAGGACTTACAACGAGTGGTGGAGGACTAACAGGTATATATGATCATGTTAATATAATACTTTAGAATAGTTAAACTGAGTCATTTTTTTTTTTCTCTTTTGGCAAGGACCATATATGTTATGTTCTTGAGTCGCTTACAGTTTTGAACATTTTCTTATAATCAATAAACCTCACTTGGTCAAATTAGAGTCTTTGATAAAATTGGTTGTATTATTGCACTTATGCATATTACCAAAACGATTAAGATATTTTGCAGGTATTCCGGATCCAATGCTACTTGAAATTCCAATTTTGGATGACGAACTAGGAAAGGATGATAACCTAAGTCAATCGGAAATGTCAATCACAAGGTCGAAAGCATCACCAAAATTCTACAATGCATTTGACTTCATATCTGCCATGTCTTCTCGCTTCGACTTATCCAACATGTTCGAGACCAAACAAAAATCAGGCTCCTTATTTACGTCAAAATTTTGTGCATCAACCATTATGCATAAACTAGAGTTACTAGCTGAAAAGTTAAACTTCAATATTTCGTGTTCTAGTGAAAATAAGTACAAGTTAAAGATGCAACGGATATCTGAAGGCCGAAAAGGTAAGTTGTTGGTAAATGCCGAAGTGTTCGAGGTAGCACCCGAGGTTGCAGTGGTCGAGTTTTCAAAGACGGCCGGAGACACATTAGAGTACAAGAAATTTGAAGATGATATTAGGCCAGGATTACAAGACATTGTTTGGAGTTGGCAAGATGAAAATAGTAACCTTTAATACCAAACAGTAAACATTATTTGAATGTTGTTTGTAGCTGTCTACCTCATAATTAATTTTGTCATAACTTTTATACGAATGACAAACCACGCTTATGAATTAATGTAAGGAAACAACCACTAACTAAATTACATTTGACTCACAGTCATATCAAATATCACCTAGCGTCTAATCTACTCTTAGAAAGTAATATCGAATGCATGACAAAATGCAAGTTGTTCTTACGTTAAGTTCGATACCACATCTTCATATCCGTCATACAAGTCATACTCATCAAGTTCACGTAGACTCGGGTCATTAGTTCTGCCACCATGTCGCTTATATGAAGAGGCCATAAACTCAGCAGTCGCATTATCATAATCTTCAACCTCACTTTCCGAATCACCATCTTGCACATCCATTGAAGTACTAGGCATAGAACCCGTTTCCACAATCACCAATTTACCCTCGTTAACATCCTATACACGATTAGGCATTGGCCCATGTTCTTCCAAATTATTCAACTTTTTTTTTTCACTAATGGAACTGAAAGGGCTCACACCCGTAGCATCCTCTATGTCACCCTTACTGCCCAAAGCATCAAAAGATTTTGAAGTATAAGTAGTATTAACAATTTAAGTAGCAGACGGAACCTTCGGCTTTGGCTGTCTAGAATGCGTCTTCTTGTCATTCTTTGGTTGAACTGGTTTCCAAACAAGATGCGATTTCGAACCAATATGATCACCACGAACCATTTGCCTAGTTGCCTTCGTAACAATGAAGATAATTTTCTTCGTGCATTGGTCCAATACGTGGCCAAACACCTTACAATTTGAACTTCTTGGTAGTTTTCACTTATACTCAATTCGAATAGTGTTCAAAATATACTATCACCCTCTATTTGGGATTGCCACCACAAAGTACAACTCCAAATCAGCCCGTAAGTTAATCATAACTCTCGCATAACTCGACCTACCCTATGACTCTGTACACATAGTTGTCGTATAAACGTCTAGCATCACTGGTGTACCAAGTTTAGTTGTAATCGCACTCAACCCATCTTCTGTAAACGCAGTAAGAGGTACATAATGGAATTTAACCCAAACGAGGACGTTAGACAAGTCCTCCTTTGATAAATTCGCATTTGAATATCACTTTCTCAGAATTAATGGCACATTACGAATTAACCATGGACCATTTTCAAGCATCGCATCCATCTCGTTCTTAGAACTTAAAAAAAAATAAAAAATAAATAAATAATATAGACTTCATTATTGTTCTAACAAGACCATATTTACTCAAAGTGTTGTTAACATAATTTTCCACAACCAGATATGTAACTCTTTTGCCCAAGAAATACCCATAAACCGAATTGCTAAATCATTCATTAACTTCAAGAACGACTTTAATGAAATAGCAACATGTGCCTCATTACTAGCCAGGGCTACTAAGGTACGAAATTAGCGGCTTTATTACTTTGTTCTCCATTAAGAACCTTTGTTTCTTAATTTGTAAAATACGAAAAAGAACTTTATGTACTAAAATACTATGATGTTGACTTGAAGGAAACATATGGTTTTGTAATATGCATTTTGTTATAAATACATACACTTTTGTTATTTATATTCTAAAAGGATTCATATATACTCAAATACTCATCATTGGGTGAGGTTAATTGGTCGGTAGACCTAAACCTATAGTGAAATGGTTTCTCTAGAGATAAAATATCGTTGGATACTTGTATGTTGTAAAATGTTTTTTATTTAGTCTCAAAGTAATAATCGACTGGCTTTCTGTTATAGCTTGGTCTGAATGAAGAGCTTTAGAGTTAATTGTTACGAATAAAGATGACTATGCTACATGTAAGAGTCTTAATCGTAGTGCGGGTTATTTGCATGAGGAGTGATTAGGATATCTAAATTATTTGTTTAAAGATATGTCTAAGTCTGTGTGGCATCATTCTGATGGTTGCAGCTATGAGACCTACTTTTTCACAAACCATCAAGATCATGCCACGTATGTTCAGACATATCTTTAAGTACAGAATGTAGGTCTCCCAATCATTTTTCTGTTTGCATTACCATCTTAGCCTTTATTTATAAGATTTTTGTAACACGAAACTTGAAAAACACCCACTCTAGCTATAACATGTTGTCGGTATATGTGAGTCTTAGTTTTTATTTTTTTCATTTTTTTCTAAAACAAACACATTTTATTAAGCATAAAATAAAATTACAATTAAAAAAAAAACTACGTTTCGTGAATAATAAAGTTACAATACATAAGATCAAACTAATTCCGTTGTGCTCCAGATATCGTTGCTAAAGATGATACTCAAGATCACGTTGAATATCGTTATGGACATCTTTGTCACACAATTCATTTTGTTTCCTTCGATGTGTTTTGCATCTCTCGACCCATATACGTTGCATATTGATTGCGGGAGTAACATATATATCGTTAAATTCACTTTTTTTTTTTTTTGATCTTTTAGTATCATGTTATGTAATATGATGTGACAATACATAATTCTATATATTGTGTTCACTTGGTAAGCATGTGTTGGTTGTGCTGTAATTCCCCAATAACCTTGTTTTGAACACCAAAAGCTCACTCCACATCTTTCTTGCACTTTCGTGAGTCATTATAAAATCAACGCAGGTTGGTCTCGCGCAACCATATGTGTTTTGACAAAAGTAGCACAAGTGGGATTAATACCGTCAGTTAGGTAATATTCGTTGGTGTATGTTTTACGATTCATTGTATATGGAACCTCAAAAGCGACATCGTCAATAAGATCGTAAAACAAGTTTGAACGATATAGAACGTTAAGGTTGTTATTTTCCCCCGCTATACCAGAAAATGCATGCCAAATCCACAAAAATTGTGATTCAACAACTTCAAGCATTATTGTTGGGTATTTGTGATCCCCCTTTTGTAATGCCCTTTGCAACTGTTCGGCCATTCATCCATTCCCTATGCATACAATATATACTATCAAACATATCCGGGAACCCGTGATAACTTTTTTGGTTTTCATATAAACTCAAACTGTCCTTAGGTGATGGTTTCCTTAAATACTCCTCCGAGTACAAATCCTATATACGTGTGGTGAAATTTTCCAAACTATCACGACTACAATGTTCCTCAATTGGAAAATATTTATCAAAAGCATCGGGGGTTGTTCCATATGCCAATTGGCGTTGGGAGACGTGCATTTCATTACATGACTAATACTTATTCTATGGGCCACATTGAGCCTTGACCTAAAACTAAAAAGTTCTCGGGAATATGTTCAATATTATAGATTTATAGTTAGTTATACCTTCAACTATTTTCAAAAATAGTTTTGAGCTCATTCACAACTGTCGTCTAAAATTTCTCTCGGCGTATTTTGGGTTATCGTCAAAATATTATGCCAAAAGACGTTGTTCAGAACCTTCATAATCCCGAGGTACACTCTTCTGAGTGTTTGAATTAGTCGCTTGTCGTCATCAGAAGATAAATAATTTTCATGGTAATCGTACAACTTTAACAATTTCTCTGTGCATTATTCGTTGGAATAACTCATATTTTTTCTGGGTAAAGGGTTTCCCGATGGAATAACTCATATTGAAAGTGTATACATGAAAATAGGAATTGGAAAAAAGTGAAGCGTTTTTGATTGTTTGGATGTTAGAATCAGGTATTTAATTTTTTTTTATAGCCGTTGTATTCGAGAATTTTAAAGGTAAAAAGAAAAAAACGCAATAAAAAACGGGCGTCATAGCTATAACGCAACACTTATAAGTTATAACGTGACTATAACGCATCTCACGGTTCAGTATATCGATGATATAGGGACCGGGTAGGCCTATAACACGCGTATAAAGAGCTGGACCGAGCTCTACAACATAAAATCTCGTAATTATTTTAAAATGATAAGTAAAAGTATTTATTTACATGATGGAGTCGTAAACAACAAAAAGTGAAAAAGATAGGTGGATCCCATTAGGGTAATAATGGATTGAAATGATAGTATGCATATGATCACAAAATCGAGTGACACGTTAATTTATTCACTCTACTAGGATGTCAAAATGAATGTCGACATCTTATCCCAAACTTAAAATATACAAAATGGAATATGTTTACTTCATGCGCATACGACATACGTGTAAGGTTATTGGTTATTTAGAAATGTACTCCACCTTTGACTACAAAACTTCGAGACTAAAACCTTATATGCATAAAATTGTAAGTACTCTGAAACATTTACATATTTAATCAAGCAAATATGTTTCAGCAAAAACTAGTTCAACAAAGAAAAAATTTGGTAACAAAAGTTACAATAAACTAATTAAATTTGGTAACACTTGATTATTCATTTGTTGTGCAAAAATTATTTTTTTCCTAATTAACATGGAAACTTAAACATTTTTTCTTTTGCGTACCATCACGGGTAAAGTTCGATATAATTTCAAATTATTATCTATTTAAATGAATCAAGCTTATCTCTAATGATACACAAAAATTAAAAAGTTTATACATTTAATAGGTGAAAAAAATACTTCTTACCAAAAAGAATATAAGTCAAGAATATATAAAGTTTGATAAATGTTCATATACCATTATCTCTAAACTGAAATGCAAAGTGTCTAATGACATATCTGAATGACACACAAGCATCATTGATTTGTGCTTTTAGTGACACTAACAAATTGGTAACAAACATTTTACCCACACGTTGATGAAATAGTCTCTCTAGTGAAGGGCGGTTTTCGGAGTCCTTTGTGATAGAAAAGTCCCTCTAAATTTGAAAGAGAAATTAGTGAGTGGCAATTAGTTGTATGAGTCAGAGTATTGGCTGTTCACTAAGGCTCAAGCTAACCGAGTGGAAGTGGCGGAGTTGAAAATATTAAGCGGGATGTTAATGATGATACTGACCCTAGTTTGCTTCGATGTCCTTTGTGCGGATTATAGCCGGATTGTCATGATCACTTGTTCTTTGATTGTTTGTTTTCTGCTCAGGTTTGGGAGTCTTTAAAGGTTTTTGCAGGTTTACAGCAGATTCCTTCTTCTTTGGATGCCATTGTTCAGTTTCTTGTACCTGGTGCGAAGTATAGATCGGTTAGAAGTGTTGTTTCCAAACTGTTATTCGCTGCTGCTTCTTATTTCATTTGTCAAGAGAGAAACTACAGGATTTTCAAGCAGCAAAAAGATATGGAGCTCAAGTTGTTGATTTGATAAAGTCCATTGTCCGTCTCAAGCTCCACACTTGTAAGTTCAAGAAGATGACGAATGTGAAAGATCTTTTCCATGTGTGGAAGTTACCTCATTCCCTTATGCATTCGAGATGAAGTTTCCCCATTCTGAAGATTATCTGAAGGGTTGGTGTTTTGTGGATGGTTCGTTTTCATTGGCTGCTGCTGTTGGTTTTCCGGTTTTTTCGTTGGAGATCCAGTTAAGAGATGTTATCTTTTTTCCTTCTTCAAGGGTTTTTCCTATGGGTTTTTTCCTTGGGAAGGTTTTTTTAAGGAGGCAGTCTCAGCTGGTGCATCAATCTCCTTCAAAGTGGTTTATGAATGGTTGTGGTGATGCTTGCTTTCTGAAGTGGCTCTTTCCAATCGGTGTTTTAGTGATTGTATGTTTTTTAGTTTAGTTCCGCTTTGTGGCATGTCACAAGCGTTTTGTAGGCTGTTCAAGCTTTGCTTGAGGTTAATGTGGTGCTTCTGCCACATTCCATTGTACTTTTTGGTTTCTGTGATTAATATATTTTGCCAGAGTGAATCCCTTTTACCAAAAGAAAACCTTGCTAGAGATAGTTTCGAACGGAGTTTTTAGAGCAGAATTTGAAGTGGAAACTTTAATCAACAAGACCAGGGAAGGACGGTTGAGATGGTTCATACATATTAGAAGAAGACCACAGTCTGCATCGGTTAGGAGTGTGGAAGCATGAGTAGTGGACAAGTTGAGAAGTAAGGGTACACCAAAACTTATATGGAAGGATATATTGAAGCACGACATGAACGAGCTTTTCTTGACCGAGGTCATGATCACTGATAATAACGCGTGGAGAGATAGAATCAGTATAGACGGTTAGGTTTAAGTCGGTTACTGTTTTGAGTTAGTTAGGCGTCTAGGTTTTATAGGTGTCTTTTAGACTTTTTTCTTTTTGTCATTTTGACCTTTTTTTTTTTTTTTTTTTTTTTTTTTTTTTTTTTTTCGGTTTTGTCTCTAACTAGGTTTGAACATAAAATTAAGGTGTAGAAATAGTTCTTGAGTAAAAATACTTAGGAAGTTATCATCATAAAAGTTCTCCAAAGGCCTCTAGTCATTGATGCGGCTTCGGTAATCAGAGATCGTGAACCCATAAAAAGATGCTTAAGTCAGAGAGTAAAAGTATTGACTATAACTCAAGTCAGTTCCTCTCATCATAAAGAAACATCCAAAGACTAGACACTTAAGAAAATACCCAAGTATCTAAAGATATTTAGGCATGAAATTTCTTGTGAAGATCCAGAAAAATATTTAGCCAAGAACGTACAAAATGTGGTATAAAGGAGGGACCACTTGTCACCATTGTTTTCTAAAAATGGATTTGAAACACCGCAAGAATAGAAATATTTAATGGTTATTAGTGTTAAATGATTGATAAGTCCATATTACACTGTTAATGTAAGTGTACTATCTCAATGCTTGCCTCTCAATGCTTGCCTATAAAAACGAATATTTCAAAAAATGTTATCTCTAGCATTAAACTTAAAAGGTTGTTTACTAAATTAAGTAGTTTTGATATATTACTAGATTAGCCATTTAATTGAAAAAGAAAAATTGTTGTGAACCTCCCCATTAAAATAACACCAACACAAAGGTTTTAGCCTACTCATTAAGTAGAAAAGGAACAAGCCTTTACTCAATCATTAAAAGCATTTACTCCCCAATTGAACTTGTCACGAAATACTTTATAGAGACTAAAGTTCCTAATTAAACATTTACTATGGTTTATGCTCAAGTAAGTGAGGAGAAGATCACAAATTATCATTCGATTATTACTAGCATAGTACCCGCGCAAAGTAGCGATTCGAAGGCGAACGTTATTTAACGATTTTATGATTTTACGTTTTTGCCGAGTATTGTTTAACAATTTTCAATAAAAGATTGTTTCTAAAAATTGTGTGTTTATGTTGTAAGACTGTGTAGATTTAATATGACATATTATTATATATGCAAATTTAAAAAGTTATTAATTTTAACTATAAAAATATTATAATTATATTTTATTTATTGTAATATGCATCCAATTTAATGTTATAATATAATGTGTAATTAGTGTGTTTTTAAAATTTTAATTTTAAAAATTACTAATAATAACAAGTGTGTAAACTTAAAATATTTAAGACTTCTAAAAATAAAAGTTCTAAATATTTTATAAAGAGTAAAAATTAGTTTAATTTACTATTATCCGCATTAATCTTTGTAATTCTTTTGATTCATTCAAAAGTTAATTATTTGTGTCGTTTAAATACTTTTTTGTTAAATGCACTAAAAGGTCATCTCGAATAACTCAAACTGTTTATATTTCACAATAAAGTTACAAGTAAAGGAGAACAATAGAAAGTTTATTTTTATAAAATTAGAAGGGTACCTGCGTAATATGGCGGTGGGTATTTGGTGACTATTTTTGTAGCGAGCAATTGTTTTTCATTTTAAACCTTTCTTATTTAGCATGTCTCAAATACTTTATAACGTAGTAGATATATTGTTTTTGAAAAACGGAACGTCTAAATTATTAATAGTGTAAATACATAGTACTTTTATTTTCAAATTTTAGCATTCAATTTGCGGTTATAAGTTTAGTGAACATTAAAATATATCATCGTTGGAGGGGTATTACATGGTTTAAACGAGACTTAATTTTTTAAATTTTACATTAATTTTCTAATTATCCTTTTATAGTAATGTTTTTTGTCTTAAAATTTTAAGACTTTCTATTATAGAAAGTTCCAAATACTTTATAATGTAGTATAGATTTATATTCCGCTAACTTGATTGTAAGGTATACAATCAGCTACTAAATCTGATTTAATGAGCACCTAAGTATAGGAACACAAGCAATTACTTAAGGGTTCGTTTGGTTTGCTTATAGGAATTACAATGGATATTGGTATGATAATATGGTGGTATAAAAATGAGTTTGATAGTTGAAAAAATGTTGTTTGGTTTATATAATTGGGTTTGAATAATTTTTGATAAATATGAATTAAAAGAGTGAGGTGAGTGTAATTAATAAGGCCCATAGAAATGATTTGGTAAAATCCACCAAGTTCAAGTGGTATGGATTTATAGGTATCATCTGTAGGATCCACATGAATGATTTAGCAAAACCACTCAACCAAATAAACACAAATGGTTTCAAACTCATACCCTCATTCTCACACCGCTATACCAAACGGACCCTAGGAATTTACTTGAACAGTTTCATATTTCAAGCCCACACTGTTTAGCCACTATCACATCCCGGGAGTGCTTCAATTATTTGGGCTTTAAAGGTTGTATTAGCTACAAGAGTATGGGCTAACAAATATTTGGGTATAAATAGTTAATTGCTTTTCAGCATATATATGTTATCTGTGGAGAGGTTTCGATGATCGTTTGTGGCTCCCATTTTAAGTCGTTAAATCTTAGGCCGAGTGCAGTAATGATCGTGTCTACCATCCTTAACTCAGTGTCATATCAGTTTTTCAATCATTAGCTAATTCAACCAAACACGAGTAACAGTGGTCGCCAAACCAACCAGACAAACATACTTCACTTAAAAACAAACGCACTCAACAATATACTTTCACTAAACCTTTTCATTGATGGTGCAGAGCACCAAACCACCTTCAAATTGGAGCATCACGCGTGATTGGGAGGCTTCATATTAAAGGTCGACGTGTCGTGGAGTGCTTTAACTCGTGAAGGCCTTTCCCAATTACATTTAGTCTTAAAACTAGAATGTTAGCCCGCGCGTTGCTGCGGGGATGCTTCATCGATGCATAGAACAGTTGTGATAATGTATATTAAAAAAATAAACAAAGAAACAACCCCATTGTTCATTCAGATCATGAAATAGACAACATTTCTGAAATATGATACAACAAAATGGTAAACTGAATAAGGTCATGACTGGTAACAAATTTCTATCAAAGATTAATCTCGCTTCTGTCAGCAAAAAAGTTACCACTGATTGCTGATGTTTGGTCTTTGGTAACCAAACAAAGGCCCCACCCTCTGATTTGGATTCTGACCTCCACTTGTTTCACCAAAGACATGTTTTAGATTTTCAAATTGTTGTACAAATGGAGTTAATACCTGCATGAGGTTCAATCCCTGCATCAACCATCTATATTTCCTTTTGTATTATATCAATCTAAGATAATGCTTTTATTGGATGCTAACCTTCTTTAACAATATAGAATAACCATAAAGGTGTAACGCAGCAGCCGCGAAGAGGATCACCAAATGCTGGTCAAGAATACAAAATTGATAGCAAGTAGAGTTGACCTGCATCAAATCAAGGTAAGATCAGAATAATGTCGGGGCTAAATTTTGTTGCAAATGGGATCAATATAAGATCCCACACAACAATATAATCCGCATCGCGACAGTTACTGAAAAATTGTCTTTTAAACATGGTTAAAGTTTCATGTAATTTGTGTATCTTATTAAATTCAAAATAAAGCTAACAGGTAGCAGGCCAACCAAACTCGCCTGACCCATTTTGAACCAAAGAAAAGTATTTATTTATTTGAAATGTCATACTTTGATCGTTTTCGACCTAAACTGATCTTGACAATACATTTCGTTAAACTTTGAGCCAGTTCATATACATTTCTGTTGCAGCTTTCATTTATTTGATTGAATCACAATGCAAGAAGATAAAAAAAAAATCGACTACCTTGAAGTAAGCTAGTGAAGTCGTTGGAATCGTATTTATTTTGATAATAAATATATATAAAAAAGAAACAAAGTGAGCTACCTGGAAGTAAGCTGGAGTCGTTGAAGGTCATATTGGGAATACGAATAAGAGGTCTTGTTCGCGTTAAAAGGGAGCCAAACCCACCATGGCTGCAAGCACCATTCTGGCCGGATTGACCCGCCAAGATACAGGTTGAATACACCGGCCATGATCCGGTAACGTATGCTCTAGGAAATAGAAATGCATAAAAATAATATCTTCATCGCATACATAAAAAATTTCCCTTGCCTTTGTGAAAGGTCAGTAACTCTGAGCATTATTGGTTCCTTGCACATTACGATAAACGGTAATTATAAACCACAAATTTGAGAGACATGATAGTCTATGTCAACTAAGCGAAAGCATGTATAAAGGCAAAATATCATAGTACTTTGCATAATGGTCTAGTTAGGAAACATTATGTTTTATGTCTATGCCGAACATGTTAAAGATATGCTGCTTACCTTCAGCTCCACCATTTATTTGCTACTGCAATTTCAACTCTAGGATCATGAACAGTCGGTCCATGGCCAAAGGTCACCTTTTTTAAATGCCGTGCAATAAAAGATTAGGCTCAGATCTGTACATGTTGTTCAGGTCATAGAAGTATCCAAATTCCGCTACGGCTGCAAAGAGATCCGGTTGCATAGCAGGCATATATGCTTTGCCATCCGGTTATTGCCTCACCAAGTTAGGATCGGAACATCTAGCCGAAATTATAACAATCATCACAGCCATTAAAACTTTGTTAAAAACATTTCTAGGAGGCTTTTTGATAAAGAAGGGAACCGACACACTGTTCATTCGAGTTGCTACCAGCAACTTTGGGAACCAATCACAGGCTGCCATGTATAAAGAATGCTTCTAATGACAATGAACCAACCAATAGAATGTGAGATTTGGGTACTAATTACCATATAACACATGTGCTTTGTCCTACCCACAAAACGCCTTTTAGTATATATATATATAATCCTTCAATAACTGATTGTACAAAGGCGGAACAACCGTCATGGCTGCGTTAGTATAAACGCCTCGCCAATGTACGGTTGCTCTCATACCTTGAACAAAATATATCAGTATTCGCCATGGCCAGCAGTAACATGAAGGGGAGTATTCGCCATGGCCAGTAGTAACAGGCTCGGTTGGAGGTTCTACCACCATTAATGCATCATCCGGGTGAATACTCCCCTTCAGCAGTAACATGAAGGCTCGGTTGGAGGTTCTACCAAGATGAAGGTAAGTCCATCGTTACGATTAACATCTGCAAAGTCACGGGAATCCATGTTCAACAGAAAACTGTTAACTTAGTTGAAGTATTGGAGTTGAAGTCCAAAGTGACCAGTAAGTGGTGTCCAAAGTGACAAAGGTGGCGATGTCCAAAGTGGTGTACAAAATCATGTATGATAGAGGTATAAATGTAAGGATAACTTGCACTTACCTGAAGCCTGGCAGGTCATAAACGACCTGCTGAACCTTCTTTTCTCAAATCTTCAACCCTGATAAAGTAATACAAAAGAATTATAGAAGGTTGAATAATGAAATCTGCAAGAGATCATCATTAACAACATCTTGCAAATATTTAATGCTCAAATTAGTGTACACATCACAAACAAAATTCCTATGTTTGTACAGTCAATTTAGACAATAACATGTCCAATAGATAAATGTAATGAATTCTCCTCTTGAAGATCCCATATATAAGATAGAATTGCCACACACTCACACACCCGGAACAACAGTCATGATTGCGTTAAATATTTTGTATATGTGTGACCCCGGTAGGATTATAAGCTTATCAAGTTGAGTTTAATGCCTTTATAAAGCTCATAAGCTTGACTTGACAGGCTTACCAATTTTTTTTATAATAAACAACCCCTTAAGCCACATAAATAAGCTAATTCAAATACTCCCAAACAATATGATTATAAATCACACCATAATAACAAACGTAATTTCACAAACAAAAAAATATAATATATATTGATAATGGAATAAAGTATACCTTCAATAGTGTCTCTCGTAGTATTGAAGCCCAAACCAATACTCTTCTAGAACCTGTTCCCACCTTTCCCTGGCCTCTTGCCCTTTCCAGAACATGTTCTTCGAACTGCGAGACAACATCAAACATTTAAATCACTTGGTAATTTCAACAAAATCATACAGTTCCAAATTGCAAAAGGAAGAGAGACTTGTATGCAATTGTTTTAAAAAACAAAGACAATAAATAACTATGGCAATAGCTCATACAACCGTATCTGGAAACCAACATGATGAAGCAGAACATAAATTTTATTCACCTTGAACTTCAACATCAAACAGTCTGATATGATCGGTTTCTGTAACGTTGGTTGACCATGAAACATAAAACAGGCGTGTTCCCGATCACCACGAACAACCTGTGGTGCGGCTACAGCAAAAAGAAAAAAGAAGGTAATAAATAAAGAGATGGAATACGTACATAAAAAAATATAAGAAATCTTAATAAACATAAATCTATACGCCTGCCATGGCTGCAGCCATAATAAGTTGCCATGCCAAGATGAAGAGAATCTCAGCTTTATCGAATTCACTAAGAATCATCACAGCCTACTACAATTGTTATCACCATCACTAACATCTCATAAAAATAAATGTGGTACTTAGCACATGACTATTTTTTGGCCAAAAAAACGTACAAAGATGATACATCCCCCATGGCTGCAACTATAATAAGTTGCGTTGCCAAGACTGAGACAATCTCAGCTTCAATCTAAAAGGCTAAGACTCGTTACAACAGCCTCTTACAAACAACGACATCATCATGTACATCTAGGAAACGAAAAGAAAACATAATCATGTTCAAGTCAAGCAAGGCAATAAACCCGTAAAAGTACACAAACATTGCACCATCTTCATAAGTAATTTGAATAATTTAAAAGCACTAAAATCATCCTAAAATCAACGACATCATCATTAACATAATGATGATATTATAAAACAAAACCTTAGGCTGCTTCATAAGATGGGGCAACTGAGATAGGAAAGACTTGAGTTTAGTGGTTCAGCTTAAAACTATCTAGGGGTGTTTGGGACTATTACTTCCACAATCCAAACCAAGCATTACAATTTGTCAAAAAGCCACCATAAGTCCATAATTAAAAACTTATAAAAACACACAATTCAATTAGACAAAATGTGAAAAGAAACTTACACAGTAATCTTTAAACCCCAAAATAAGTTGTCGACAATAAACAAACAAAAAATCTTGGGTATACCGATGAAGTAGATGTTTTCCTGACCAAGATATCGGAGAGTGGGGTGCGCTCTGTTGATTCAGATGTCAATATTGGAGATGCCTGTCGAGGTATTTTACATATATTAAATTACTACCAAGTTAATATTTCAAAGCTAATTATATACTACAGAATACTTATATGGACAATATATCAGGTAGCTATAATAAATATTAAGATTTAAGAAGAGAAGAAAAGGAAAGGAGCGCCGGTCACGGACTTTGCTCCGGCACTAACGGGGGCTTCTTCATATAAAAATCTAACCATCATTAATCGTGTTTTTTCCTTTTTCCCTCTTTTACAGGTTTGTGATTTTTTATGATCTTGATTTTGCTATTCTAGTTTGTTGATGGCGAGGATTTTGGGAGAAGCATGATGATGGTTCTGGAATTTTGGTTGGGGAGAAGAAATGAGTGATGTGTACATCTATTAAAAAATACATTAACCGACTGTATATGTGTTGTGTACCAATCAAAAGTTGACAGCAACACATAATGCCAAATGAGAAACTTCTAGCCTACAATGAACTCCAGTGTATGTGTAATTTCGTATGTACGCCGCAATTATACGTTCGTATGCATGTGTAGAAACCCGTGAACAGTAAAATCTTAACCACACTTTAGCCACTAAGGGAATGCCACATCATCCTTAGCATGTATTATACTACTTTTCAACCAATGGATATTTGACACCACTGCATATGTGCGTATAATTTATGTACGATGCCCAAACGACTATTAGGATATATAGATAATATTTCATTGATTGTTTGTGGGTCCCCTAATTAGCTTAGCCTAAGAGCATCTGCAATGCAAAGGTTTTTCAAAAGCTTTTCACTATTTCAAATAGTCTTTAAAAGACTTTTCACCATTGCAATCTTGAGCTTTTTCAAAAGCTTTTTGGAAAGACTTGTAATTCTTCAAGCGTTTGAAGTTTTGTACTTTAGTATTGTTTTAATTAAAATATATCAGTTAACTCTTCTTACGTCATTATTTATTCTTTCCATCAAGCTATTCTAAAAAGCTTTACCATTGGAGACCCATTTTAGCAAAAGCTTTTTGATACTTAAAAATGAGTAAAACGTACAATGTATTAATGTAAAAAGCTATTGAACAACTTGAGCATTGCGGATGCTCTAACTATTTAGTTGCTCAACTTTATGTCTCCTCATAGATCCCTATCACTTTTGCTAAACATGTATTGAGTTTCTTAGTTGAAAAGTATATGTCATGAGCAATCGAAAACGCAATTTGATAAACATATGTGATCATTAGACAAAAACACTTTTGTGAGTCTTGAACCTTTTTGGATGCATACCAAGATATGACTAATCATGCAATTCGAAATTATTTATTTGAGCATTATTTAGTCCTTCTAATAAACATGGTCATCTCTTCAAACTAAACTAAAAAAAAAAAAAAAAAAAAAAAAAAAAAAAAAAAAAAAAAAAAAAAAAAAAACTTTTTGGCTTATTGACTATGAAAGAGGTCTGGAAATTGTTTCGCACACCGCAAAAACTTATTTGTTGTTGTAACGTGTGGTCCAAGTGGTGTGTAACGCAAAGTCGCAAATTGTATGCTAAACACATATGAAATAGGCACGTTAGTAATCTTATTAGCTTCATTGATTGTTTGTCCCATCTCTACAAGAAAGAGGCTAATACATAATTAAGATTATGAATATGTTGGTTTTGTTGATTTAGAAAAGACAGTTTAAAATGATGTGGCATTACATTAAGGTTAATTATTAATGTATGATGAAATCAAGTCACATAGGAAAGATATGTCTTGATCAAAGGGAGAGGCAACAAGGATAATGGTGATGGGTGTGTTTGTGCATTTGTGGCAGCCTGCCCATCTAACTTATTAAAGTGATTACTTTTGCTCATTATCCTAATAAAAAATAAAGTTATGCAAAGAGGTTTTAGATGTGATATAATTCAATTATTATGATTTGATGTCAATAGTAATATATCCTTAATAGGATTTAAATACTAAATTTTGCAAAACAAGTCCACAATTTTGGTACTAGCTTGCAAATAGCTTTTTGTTATTCTGATTTTGAAAAAGAAGGTATAATCACTATGAAATTCATGCTGCATAGATCCAAACAACTCCTAATAGCAATAGTGCCTTCAAGTCAAATACGGAGTATTAGTTTATAGAATGCCTCAAAAAAAAAAAAAAAAAAAAAAAAAAAAAAAAAAAGTAGAGCTTATATTAGAATCTCGAGTTTAAGTTTATTTTAGAGCCTATTCCGAGAAATTATATTTTATAAGATTAACCTCTCATAACATGTTATAAGTTGCGCGATTAACATAAAAGCATGTCTATATGATAAGAAATGTATGATGCTTTGTATAAGAACATCAAGCGGGTTGACCTACATGGTCGAATTATTGAAAAGTAGTCATCTTGTAACACTAGAAACCATTGATCTTTGGTTTTATTCAAACTATATAGAATATACCCATATTATAACCGCCTTGACTTAGTCTTGCTATCTATAGAGCCAAAAGTGTCGTTATTGCCACCACAACTATATAGATACTTTGTACCATTTTAACAATGTTAGATGTTTTAAATCAACCACGTTCAATGTCCAAAAACCAAAAGATAATCGTAAATGATGCTCCTAAAGAAAACAATCCAAGGAAAAAATGGGTGTATTGTTAATTTAACCTTTTTAAACATGTTTTATTTGTTTAATCAATAAGAAAATAATTGTGAAAGAAAAATATCTAACTTGTGTAGTTGTGTCATGTGTGTTCAAAATTGGAACATAAGCATTTGGATAACAAAAGATGAGGTTTGGCATGTGTGGAATTTGGCTAGCTAGCTCTTTAAATCTAAATCTGACAATCAATCTTAGAAATTTTATAAGGAAAAACAGAAAACCATATAATTTATGGCATATATGCAGTTCTTCAGGTATAAACTTCAAGTCGGTTTTATAATTATAAGTTATAATAATGTGATGCTCTTAATTAAGAACAAAAAATTGGACGAAAGTTGCTATACAATGCGTCTTTTTGGGTGATATCAATAAAGACCACATAAAAACTAAAGATCAAACGAATCAATACAATCATTCATTTTTTATCCAATTAATTTAATTAACTTTCACTTTTATATTTAAAAATTAAATATCTCACAATCCGTTAACAATTATATAAAACTAATTATAGCATTGCGACAAAAATAAAATTATCTTTCTATAGAGATCCAATATTGTACACTTTCGACGAACTTATTTTTATCGTTTTTAGCGGGTTTCAATATATTACACTATAAATGAAAATTTTAAAAAATACTCTTTTGTGTTAACACAACCCCTAAACTACAAACCCTAAACCCTAAAACCCTAACCTCTAAACCTTAAAAACCCTAACCCCTAAACCCTAAAAACCCTAACCCCTAAACCCTAAAAACCCTAAACCTCTAAAACCTTAAACCCCTAAAAACCCTAAACCCCTAAAACCCTAACCGCTAAACCGTAAGAAACCTAAATCCTATCCGCTAAACCGTAAGAAACCTAAACCCTTAACCTCTAAAAAGCTTAGCCCAAAAAAGTCAAACACCTAAACCCTAACCGTAAACCCTAAACCCACAAAAAAGTCGGAAAAAATTCTTCGAAATTATATGATGTGGGATATCAAATTAAAGGTAATTTTATGCTTGTCGTGATGATATGATTAGTTTCGTCTAACGATCAATTGTTTGTGAGATATTTAAGGTGCGTTTGTTTAGGGGGTTTTGATATTGAGGAATCGATTCAAAGATAAAAATAATCGTTTGTTTGATGGATTAGGGATTGGATTTAATTTTGATATTCATAGATCAATTCCTCATAAAAATGGTAAGTATCATCTTATTTGTGGGCCCTTTTTTATCTTTCTCTCTATCTCTCTCATCAATTTAATTTTACCTACTATTTTTAATTATATTAAATTAATACATCAATTATATAATTTCAATTCCCTCTCCTATTTTTCATTCAAACCATACCAAATCCAAATCCTTCCACAAACCAAACGCACCCTTAGTTTTTAAAAATAAAAGTAAAGTTTATTTTATTGTTTTGATAAAAAAAAATGAATGATTAAGAATGATTTATTTGATATTTAATTTTTCTTTGATCTTTATCGAAACAAAATCTGCACCTTCTATGATATACGTGCTTACGAAATGTTACTTTATAATAAACATATTAAAAAAAAGTCACATAAGTACTCCTACTATGTAATTTTTCTTTTTTTCTCTTTCTCTATACACACCCTTTTTTCCTAGTAATCAAAATGGCTGGAAAATTACCCGATTTTTAAAGCTATAATTTATACCATATTAACATAAACATTGTACTCTTTAGTTGGAGCTCCATTTCACCAAAATTTTTGCTATATTTAAAGCAATGGTTTATTACGTGAAATATTCGCGATAGATGTTGATATGTGTCAGTAATTAACATATATGAAGCGATGGATGCCATAAACATGCCGTCAAATCGAACAAGGGAAAGGTGGAAATCAGTTACGAGGATTCGAGATAAGGTTGATAACTCTCAACAAAATGTGATATCTTTATAATAAAAAAGAACTTTAAAATCTTTCATTAACATGATGAGTGAATAGCCATTGATTATGAGGAACGAGGATGGAAAAAAAGACTAATGAGTGAATGATAGGAGATGCGGGAAGAAAGGGTAAAGAGGAGGGAGTTAAGTATTGAGACACTTTAGTAGTAGCTAGCTATCTTTGGTAGGAAGGAGGAACAATATGGGAGGAAAGATGCAAATAGTGCACCAATTGTGTTACTTTGTGGAAGGCGGAATGTGACATTTTTTTAGCCGTAACAAATGTAAGAGGAATTGCTAAAAGATATATAAGCTTCATTCCAAAAAGGCTCAAGTCTATAAAGTTGAAGGGTCAAAGATGTGCAATCTTGAAACCTTAAGGAGAAAATGTGGAGTTCTCATTCTTGGAGCTATAAATACCAAGACTTTGCATAATTTCTTTTTTTACGTTTTTGGTTTACTGTGTGATATCTCTCTCTCTTCTCTCTTGGTTTTCCCTGAGTTGAGAGAAACCCTAGTTTTGTGTAAATCATTTGTCTATTCTTTCAGTATTGTAAGACTGCTATTCTATAGCCATTGTTGATATAATAAAAGTGAGCCAAGGAGAGGTTGGCTGGGTTCACTCTTAAAACTGTTTTGTGATAATTCTGCTTTGGTTTCATAAGTTTCTACATGGTATCAGAGCCAGGTTGCTCTATACCAAAGCGTTTTTTAAAAGATCTTAAAGTTTTTTACAAACTAGGGTTTCTCATATTTTGAGGGTTTTGATCTATCGGTGTAGATCTTGTTGTTCTGAGAGTAGATCTTGTACTCTTGATATCAGATCTTCAAGACCTGAAGGTTAATTGGTTTTTCTCAAAAATTATGGTTTTATAATTTTTGGGGGTTTTTTTATCCTGGTGGTTTCCTGACTAATTACTTCTTGATTTAGTAATCTTGTGAGTTAATTAGTTCTTGGGGTGTGTCAATTTGATTTTTTGTCAAATTTGTTAAAATTAGGGTTTACTGTATAAAACTCTAATTTAGGTTGATTTCTTGAGTTTTAATTGATAATCTGACTATTTTTTTATTCTAATTTCAAGCTTTTTGAAACAAAAATCAAAAACCCTAAAATAATTCTTAGGGTTTGTTTGAGTCAGATCTGTTTTTTCATATTGTTATTGTCCAATATCTTTTTTCTTTATTTTTTCAGGTGTTGTTTCCGCTGTGCTGTTGGTTTATTTGGATCTTCTTGATCCTGGTTCTTGGTATATTAGAAGCTTGCGTGGTTGTAATACCTCTCACGCCTTCTTCTAGGTTTTTTTTATTAGGTTTTTTATTGGTTAGGTTGTTTGGAGGTTGAGTAGATCAAGGGATTTGTTTGTTGGAGTTGATTGAGTTTGTTGGTGGTTATTTGTGATTGAGGAGTTACAAGGTGTGGTTGTTGTTCTTTCTGTTTCTATTTCTGTTTCTTGATTGTGTTCTTATTTCTGGTTTTATTTGCTGATCATCATGGTTGATGGTCAAGATGATAGGGGTAAAGGCCCTCAAAGGGGAAGTAGTGAATTAAAATTGGATATATATGACCCTTTGTACTTACACCCTCAAGACATTGGTGCTTAGTTGATTACCTTCAAACTTGAAGGTACTGAGAACTATAAAGTCTGGTCTGCTGCTGTGCAGTTGGCTTTACACACTAGAAACAAACTTGGTTTTATTAATGGGAAATGTGTTAGAGATCCCAATGATGTTCTCTATCAGACACAATGGGATAGGTGTAATTCTGTGGTGTTATCTTGGATTCTTGGTTGTATTTCACAAGATATTTATAAAGGTCAAGTGTTCTATGTGAATGCTAAGTCTGTTTGGGATGAATTAAGTGAAACATATAATAAAGAAGATGGTTCTGTGATCTATAATCTGCATCATAAAATACATACTTTAACTCAATTTGGTATGAGTCTATCTGAATACTATCATGAGTTTAATGCATTATGGAGGCAGTTTGACTCCCTTGTTGATCTGCCTACATGCATTTGTGAAACTGCTCCCACTTTGCAAAAAGCATTCAGATCTTTTGAGGCTGATGCAATTTTTTATGGGTCTTGATGATAGTTTCAGTTCTGTGAGAAGTCTTATTCACACTATTGATCCTTTACCTGATGTTATGTCTGCATTTGCTACTCTATCTAGAGATGAATCACACAGAAATAGTCATGTGACTAATAAATCTGTTAAGAATGGGGCTGCAGCCTTTGCTGCTAGGCCTAATACTAATAATTCTCAAAACAATAACTGGACTTCTAATAGAAACAATAATAATAACAATAGAAGGTCTGGCAGGGTGTCAAATCTTGTCTGCAAGCATTGTAATATGAATGGTTATACTATTGATAGATGTTTTGAATTGGTTGGATATCCTCCTGGTTTTGTTAAAAAAAGGCAACACAGGCAATGTTAATAATGCTAATAATGTGACTGATAACAAATCTGATACTAGTAAGAGTATCTCTCATACTCTTACAAGTGATCAGTATAACAATATATGTCATTACTTAGTGGTTCTGGTGATGCTAGCAAGGCTCATGCTAGTATTGCATGTACTGTTATTGCTTCAAATTGTGTGATAAGTTTCTTTACTTGTAGGTTTTTTAATTTCAACTCTAATATAAGTACCTATAGTACTTATATTGGTTGGATCATTGACTCAGGAGCTAGTCAACATATTACTTTTTGTGCCACTCATCTTTATGATATAATGGATGTTTCTCATTTAAACCTTATTGTTGCACATCCCAATGGGACTGTTGCACAAGTTAAACAAATTGAAAGCTTTAAATTTGGTAATAATCTGATTTAAAAAGATGTGTTGGTGGTTCCTGGGTATCATGTGAGTTTGTTATCCGTTCATAAGTTGTCTAAAGATAATAGTGTGGTTGTCAGTTTTAATGATAAGTCTTGTAAAATTCAGGATTTAACTCAAAGGTTTTTGATGGGGATTGGTAGTGAGAAAGATGGTCTTTATTTTCTTGATGAAGGTAAGAGAGTTAATAATAGTAATATTAAAAGTTGTGTTATGTCAAATTGTATTTGGCATAATAGACTTGGACACCCCTCTGACCAAGTCTTAACTGTGCTTAAACATAAACAAAAAGACCGAAAGAGTACTAGTTCTGAACCCTGTGAAATATGTCATAAAGCTAAACAAACAAGACAATCATTTCCATTAAGTGTTCATAAAACTAAAAATATGAGTGATCTTGTTCATTTAGATGTGTGGGGACCATATAAGGTGACTAGTAGAGATGGTTTTAAGTACTTTCTTACTGTGGTAGATGATTACAACAGAGCTTTTTGGGTGTTTCTAATGAAAAACAAAACTGAGGTTTTTGATCATGTTAATAGTTTTTATTACATCATAAAAAATTAATTTTAAAAAACTATTAAAGTTTTTAAGTGATAATGGGACAGAGTTTGTAAATAAGAGGTTTGAAACTTTTCTTTCCAACAATGGCATTTTACATCAAACTTCTTGTCCTTATACACCGCAACAGAATGGTGTAGTAGAGAGAAAACATAGGCACTTGTTAAATACTGCTAGAGCCCTCATGTTTCAGGGGGGTTGCCTTTGAACATGTGGACTAAATCTATTCTAACTGCTACTTACATTATTAGCAGGTTGCCAACTGCTGTGTTGTCTGGTAAAAGTCCTTTTGAAATGGTGTATAATAATGAACCTAATCTGTTGAATCTAAAATGTTTTGGCTGCTTACGTTTTTCAACTGTTTTAAATGAATCTAATAAGTTTGCATGCAGATCTGATAAATGTGTGTTTCTTGGATATGCTTTTGATAAAAAAAGATACAAACTTTATAATATTGATCAAAAGAAATTTGTTTTTTCAAGAGATGTAAAGTTTTATGAAACAGTGTTTCCTTTTAAGAATACTTCTTTCACTAAAGACTTTGTGTTTGAGGATAATGGAGTTAATGATTTAAATTTCTTTGATCAAGAAACTGATAGCAGTCAAAATAATTTTAGAACCAATTAACCCTATGATGATAAGACAAGTAGTATAGATGGTAGCAGCAAGTCTGTACCTGACCCTAGTACTCTTAAGCCTAGTGTCATCACTGTAGAAGAAGATGCTAGTGTTGATGAGCATCTGCATACTAAAACTATAGATACTACTGATACAGCTGATGTGGATATCAATTTGCCAGTTGATACAGTAGAGACTGTAGACACAGTTAATGTAGACAACACTAGTGACACTTCTAATAGGAAGGACACAGAAAATAGTGAGTATGCAACAGAAACTATTGTTTCTGATGGTATACAGGGTACTAGTCATGTTGATGATGTATATATATCTGAGGGTGAGGAATTAGATATGTTTGGTAAAATGTTTGAGTCACCAGAACCAGCAGGGGCACAAACTGTTAGGAGAACTAGTAGAATGACAACTTTACCATCTAAATATAAAGACTATGTTCTTAATAAGAATCATAAGTATGGTATAGATAAAGTTGTTAAATACTCCGACTTAAGCTTTGATAACTTTGTATTCACTTCTAGTCTTAATAAAATATTTGAACCCACTACTTATGAAGAAGCTGTTAAAGACAACTGATGGGTTGATGCTATGAACCAAGAAATTGAGGCTTTAAATAGAAATGGTACTTGGGTTATAGTAGAGTTGCCTGCTGGTAGAAAAGCTATAGGCTATAAGTGGGTTTTCAAAGTTAAATATAAAGCTAATGGTGAAGTTGAGAGGTATAAAGCTAGACTAGTTGCTAAAGGGTTTAATCAGAGAGAATGAATTGATTATTAGGAGACTTTTTCTCCTGTTGTTAAAATTGTTACTATAAGATGTGTTTTGAGTATAGCTGTTAATAACAAGTGGCCTTTGTTCCAACTTGATATAAACAATGCATTCTTATATGGTGAATTAGAGGAAGATGTGTATATGACCTTGCCAGAAGGCTTTTTTTGATAAGAATGATAAATAAGTTTGTAATCTGGTTAAGTCTTTATATGGATTAAAACAAGCTCCTAAAAAATGGAATGAGAAATTGGTATATGTGCTTAAAGAAAATGGGTTTGTGCAAAGTCCAAATGATTTTCTTTGTTCATTAAAAATGATAATGATGTTCTGTTGATTTTATTGGTATATGTTGTTGATATTATCATCACTGGGAACAATACTGATGGAATTAACAAGTTTAAGAAATTTTTAAGTTCAAAGTTTTTGATTAAAGACTTGGGTAAACTCAAATATTTTTTGGGAATAGAGGTTCTTGATATTGATGATGGTATTTGTCTTACTCAAAGGAAATATTGTACTGAGCTCTTAACAAAGTTTGGTATGCTTGGTTGTAAACCATGCAGCTCTCCTATTGAGACAAATCCAGATAATAAAAAGCTTGTTTCTAAGTTTGGAGATGATGAGCCTTTGTCTAGTATAACAAACTATCAAAAACTTGTTGGCAAGTTAATTTACTTGACTTTGACAAGGCCATATATCTCTTATGTTGTGCATTGTCTAAGTCAAGTAATGCATAAGCCTATGAAGTCTCATTTGAGGCTTGCATTTAGAGTTTTGAGGTATTTGAAAAAAGAGTCTGGTCTTGGTATCACTTTTAAAGAAGGTGATAATAAGGGTATAAAAGTGTTTGTTGATTCTGATTGGGCAAAATGTAAGGTGACCAGAAGGTCTATAACTGGTTATAGTGTTTTTCTGGGAAATAACTTGGTTTCCTGGAAAAGTAAAAAGCAAGATGTTGTTGCTAGATCCTCTAGTGAGACTGAGTTCAGGGCAATGTGTAATGTGTGTTGTGAAGTTATGTGGATCACCAAAGTTTTGGCTGATCTGCATATTGGTGTGAAGTTACCTGTAGAAATGTATTGTGATAACAGTTCTGCTATGCAGATTTCTGTTAATCATGTGCTTCATGAAAGAAGCAATCATTTTGAGATTGACCTTTATTTTTTAAGGGAAAAAGTGGATGATGGTTTTATAAAGCCAGTTAAGGTCAGATCTGAGGATAATGTGGCAGATCTGTTCACCAAAGGACTTAACATTTCTCACCATAACAGTTTTTGCAAAGTTCTTGGTTTGTTTAATATGTTTCAGGATACTGATGGTGAACAAGGCAAGGATGATGGGGGAGCTTTAGGAAGCTAAAGCTTATGGGGGAGTGTTAAAAGATATATAAGCTCCAGTTCCAAAAAGGCTCAAGTCTATAAAGTTGAAGGGTCAAAGATGTGCATTCTTGAAACCTTAAGGAGCAAATGTGGAGTTCTCATTCTTGGAGCTATAAATACCAAGACTTTGCATAATTTCTTTTTTTACGTTTTTGGTTTACTGTGTGATATCTCTCTCTCTCTCTCTCTCTCTCTCTCTCTCTCTCTCTCTCTCTCTCTCTCTCTCTTCTTCTCTTTTGGTTTTCCCTGAGTTGAGAGAAACCCTAGTTTTGTGTAAATCATTTGTCTATTCTTTTTGTATTGTAAGACTGCTATTCTATAGCCATTGTTGATATAATAAAAGTGAGCCAAGGGGAGGTTGATTGGGTTCACTCTTAAAACTGTTTTGTGATAATTTTGTTTTGGTTTCATAAGTTTCTACAGGAATGAAGAAACTAGAGGTGGCAAAAAGGGCGGGCCGGGCGGGCACGGGCACGGGCTAAACGGGCACGGGCTAAAATGGGCACGGGCTTAAACGGGCACGGGCTAAACGGGCACGGGCCAAACGGGCACATGTTATACAAATAGCTTAATAAAAGACCTAAAACGACTAAATAAATTCCTTAAACGTAATATCTTATTTATATTAACAAAAATAAATATATTATATAAAAAAAATATTTAAAACGATCGTTAATGTTCAACAATTGAGAGAAAAAAAAAATGCCCGTTTGTGCCCATTTAAGTTTTCAATGGGCTATATGTGCCCATTTCAAAAAATAAAGAGGGCTAAATGTGCCCAAATCTTTTAAAAATGTGCCCATTTAGCCCATCTTTTTGCTTATGGGCACATTTTGCCACCTCTAGAAGAAACATATGAGAGGAAGGAGGAAGGATATGATAATATAAGAAAACATTCGAATAAATATGAAAATTTTACTAAAACTAATACTTTATAAAAATAAAAACAGAATTTTAAAATACTCGAAACTATTTATTAAGATTTAAAAACCAAAAATGCTTTAAAAATACTAAACGAAATCTTAAAGTTCTATAAAAATTAATCTAACTTCTAAAAACTGGTATTAAGTTTAAAAAATTATAAAACCAAACTGTTTATAAAAAAATATATTTTATAAAATAAAAGACCAAAACTGAAGAAAATAGAAAATATTTTTAAAAATACTAAAAAGCAAAACTAAACTTTGAAAAAATTTTAAAATGAAGTTACGACTTTCTAAATAATAACAAAAAATAAATACGATTTCTTTTTTATGTATTTTTAGTTTTTAAATAAAAACTCATACTTTTAAGACTTTTTTAACAAAATAAAAAGAGGGCAAAAAAGAGGAAATGTATAGCTTAAAATTTTATAATATAAAATCATAAAACTAAATATATTAATAAATAGCAAAATTACACGATATATATGCAATAAAATTTATACTTCTACTATTTATTTATCTTAATGAGAAATTTAGCTTTAAATATATGTATAAATACGCGAATATCTAAGCCCAATATATGTGTACGTCCTCCTTCTTTAGTACCTGTGAAAACTAAACATAAAAGCACTTTCTGTATACTCTCTTGGTGCTCAGTTTCATAAAAATATCATATAGTTTGGTGGTTAAGTTTACTTGCTCTTCAAACAATAAGCACTTTTCTAATAAAGTCATGTGTCGCTTGTGTTTCCACCTTAAATTAAACAGATACTTAGATGGCCACGTTAATATTGTGTTTGGATGCCAACACCTCTACTAAAATGAGCTAGCTATAAGTGTGAACTGTATCTTGCTCTCGAACATATAGCAATCTGCATTTTACTTCATCACTAAGATAATATATATAGTCAGCATTGGTCTCTTGTACTGCAAAATGTTTTAAATGTAATTTGGCTTCCTAAGGTAAATATATAAGTGAAAATAAGTAATGTCATTTATTTCAAAGTACGATATATCTCATAAACACTATTAAAATATATATGAGGAGAATTATTTTACATAGCAAATTTTTCTTACATAATAAGGGACTCATCTCCATCATCCATCTAAAAAAAAAAATGGCTGAGATTAAAATCATTTTATTATTTCACCTATTTTTTATAATTTAAATATCTCTTAAACCGTTAATCGTTAAGCAAAAATAATTACACCATCGCGACGAGCATTTAATTATCATTCTATAGACAGGCACTTTGATATACTTTTGAAAAAAGAAAAAAAAAAATCATTGTTTTCACGTTTATTCGTCTTTTTTTTTTTTCGTTTTTCTTCGAAACTGGAATTTTCATGAAATATCATATATGATTTAACACTAATTTGAAGATCACATGTGATATTAGTGTTAAATCACATATGATATGTAATATCATATGTGATACTAGTGTTAAATCATATATGATAAATCACATATAATATACATATCATATATGATTTAACACTAATATCACATGTGGTATTCAAATTAGTGTTAAGTCATATCTGATTTTTTCATGCAAATTTTAGTAACGTAAAAAAACGAAAAAAACTTAAAAAAAAAAACGTGAAAAACACGATTTTTTTTTTTGTCGAAAGTATATCAAAGTGCCTATCTATAGAAAGATAATTAAATGCTCGTCGTAATGGTATATTTTTTTTCGCTTGACGATTAACGGTTTGAAATATATTTATATTTGAAAGAAAAAAGATGGAAGTGGGTTTTTTAATTGTTGGGATTAATGTCATCAATTAGATCTAATAAAAATGGAGGGTGGAGATTGATCCCTTGGTATGTAAAGAAGTTTTTGTCCTCAAATGATCTTAAATCAATATCTATTTCAAAACTTTAAATTTGAGAGTGTTACATACGACTTAGTAGTTCGACGAACCTTAATGAGAGAAACTCGCGCTCGGTTGAGAGAGTTTAAATTAAGCTTGAGTTCGGTTTGAAAAGCTTAAATTAGTAGTTTAAACCAAGTAAAATTGAAATATGTGATAACATCTGAATTCGGCTTGAGTTGAGGGTCGAAAAGCTTGATACGTTTATAAGTTTAGATATAAAACCTTAAAATATATCCACTCCGTTCTTAATAAGTGTTCATTTTTAACTTTTAAAGTCTTTCTTTTACAACTTTGACATTAAATATTTTTTTTGTGTTATATAATACTTGATGCAAAATATATGAATGAACTAGTTTTAAATATATTTTGATTAGTATAATTTATATCAAGTATTATATAACACAAACAAAAATATTTAAGATCAAAGTTGAAAAGAAAGGACTTTAAAAGTCAAAAGTGGACATTTATTTAGGAACGTAATGGGTACATAATATATAAAAAAATAACATACAGATTACCTAAAATCTCGAAAAGTTCGATAATAATTCGAGTCAAGTCTATATAAACTCGAGCTCGGCTCGTTAGACATTTCGATCTCATTTTATGGACTCGAGCTCGAGGCTCCATAAAGCTTGGGTCGAACGAGCTCGAGTTACTCAGAAAAACTCGAATTATTTACATTCTTAAGTCTAATTATACATGCAGTGGTGCAGATTAGCTATTATTGTTCATACAAATAAACCGTAAAAACGTTTATTAATATTTTGCGATCTCTTTGTGTTTTGTTGTCTTAAGTATAATTATAAGGATACATGTTATTTTTGTAAAGCATTTACATATAATCTTTTAAATACAAAAATGTAGTAATTAAGCATTTGTTGTAATAGTTTATTAGGATGGGTAAAAACCATAACCCATGGATCTTAACCCATACCCAAGAAGACTAGATACAATGTATACTTAGATACATTGAATCTAAAGAAAACCCATGGACCAACCCATAACCCATGACCCATAACCAAAAAACCCATGGGCAAAGAGGAGCGTTCCACGGATCCCTAGGTTTACACTAGACGGATCCCAAGTGGAAGGGATCCGTGGGATCCGGGGAACAGTGAGGAAATTTGCCTATAAATAGAGAGTCATTTCTTCATTCTAACTCACCCCTCTTCTTACTAAATCTCTCATACACTCTCATTCTCTTCTAACATATAGATCACTTGATCTAGAGAGTTGTTCTTCTTTCTTTCTATTTGTGATCCTCATATAGGTCCTTCTCTAAGGCGAGATCACGAGCATTCTACAAGTCATCCAAGCAAGGGGTCCTTGATTGATTTGTCACTCCGCAAGATTTCTGTAGCGAAGATCTTGTATTTGATATTTCACATATTTGTTGTGTAATAGTTGTGTTGGTTTGGTCCACCGTGCTACGGACTCGGTATCTAGCTTTGTACCAGATAAAGTGTAAGCAACGTTGTGAAGGCTTCTCCGCCAAGTGAAGGAGTTTGTTGACATAGTGCTTGAACTCTCGAGTAGGTGACTCGAGGAGTGGAGTAGGGCAAGGAAGGTGTCCTTGTAGCCGAACCACTATAAATCGGTTGTGTCATTTCTATCTCTTATCTTTATTTATTTGCTTGCATTATCATTAGATCTATACGTTCTCAACATCCATACGATTTCACATAATATCGGATCTAAAGTTTTTTAAATCAACTTAAAATCGGCAAAACTATTCAACCCCCCCTTCTAGTTTTCCACAATTGGCATCAAGAGCTAAGTTTATAAAAGTTTTAAAATAAAATTGTATTTTAAAAACTTTTCGATCACTATGGGTTCTGAAAATTATAAGGAAGGGCAATCTATGCAACGACCACCACTACTTGAAACTAATGGTTTTATATATTGGAAAAATAGATTCGAAACATATGTGAAATCTAAAGATATTGATCTTTGGTACATTATTGTTGAAGGCGATTTTGAGGCTACCTCAAAAGATGATAAAGGGAATGTAGTTTACATACCTCATGATAAACTAAATGATGATTTGAAGAAAAAACTATCTAAAAATAGTGAAGCAAAAATGGTTTTATATAATGCTTTACCGAAAAAGGAATTTGAAAGAATTTCTTTACTCAAAACCTCTAAAGAAATTTGGAATTCTTTAGTTGTAACTCATCAAGGCAACGAACAAGTTAAAAATAATAAAATTAATTTATTTGTTCAACAATATGAACAATTTTCAATATCGGATGAGGAAACTATAGATCATTCATTTGCTAACTTTAATACTATTATTACATCTTTACAAGCACTTGATGAATCTTTTTCTAGCCGTAACGATGTTAGGAGATATCTAAGGGCACTTCCATCGAAGTGGAGATCTAAGGTGACGGCGATCGAAGAGTCAAAAGATTTGACAACTCTCACCCTCGATGAACTCATAGGCAATCTAAAAGTCTACGAGCCTGTTCTTGCTAAAGATTCCGAAGTCTTAAAGGTAAAAGAGAAACATAAATCTCTTGCCTTAAAAGCCAAAAAGGCTTCAAGTGATGAAGAGAACTCTTCCTCGGGTAGTGACGACGAGGAGTATGCTATGGCGGTAAGGGACTTTAAAAAGTTCTTTAGAAGAAAGGGAAGATACGTCAAACAACCGTATGACGATAAGAAAGGCTTTCGGAAAAGCAAAGAGGAAGAAAAGCCAAAAGATGATCGTACTTGCTTTAAATGTGGGGACCCAAACCACTTTATTAGTAAGTGTCCCAAAAGGGATGATCAAAAGGCGTTCGTGAGCGGCACCTGGGGAATGAGCGACGAGGAGGATGAAGAAATTTGTCTCATGGCAAATGACGAGGTATGTCACGAATACTATAGTAGTTCATCACTTGATGACGACTCATTGGATAATGAATATGACAAACTATGCAATATTAGCTTAAAACTAATTAACAAAAATAAGCTTTTAAAGAGTCAAAATCAACGTTTAGATAAAGAAGTCATAGAAATAAAAGCAAAACTAAAACGTTTAGAAAAGGGTAAAATAGCAAGTGGTGAATGTGAACTTTGTGTTCAATTTCAAACACTAGTTGATCATTTAGATTCTAAAATTGCTAGAATGAGTACGAACACCTTAGATACAATACTCGATAGTGTTAAAACTGGTAACAACCAAAGGGTCTAGGTATTCAACAACTTGATCCATCAACTAGTGAAAATAAAGAAACAAAATTTGTTAAAGAACTAGAAAAACCAGCCACTGTTGTGACGGATCCCACGGATCCCCTAAAAAGGGAACCGGCTAGTAGACAAACTGGGATCCGTGGATCTGTTGTAACAACTAGTGGTAATAACATAGCCTCTTCATCTAGAACCGAGTTCGTTATCGTTAATAGGAAGAAACCAACTCATGTCACCACTAGACATCCACCTCCAAAATATAATCCTACTTTTGCAAGAAACAAAGCACCATCTTTTCAAAAACATAATGCATCTAGGAGACCTAATAATGTCTATCCAAGAAGTAACCATCAAATGGGATGGAACCCTAATATGCAAAACGGTTTTTCCTTTCAAAACTTTGCTCCATGGAATGCATACTCATCTTATCCATACATGTCTAACATGAATGGAATATTTAACACTAATGGACCCATGAACAAATGGGGACCAAACTTTTGAGTTTATTATTGTTTTAGGTGTGCTTAAAGGTCGACCTAGACCCCGATGAATGGGTCAAGGATAGCGGGTACACGAGGCACATGACCGGCAATAGGGATCTATTCTCCACATATGAATCCGTAAATGGAGGTAATGTGGTGTTTGGAAATAGCAAAAGTAGAATCATTGGTAAAGGTACGGTTTCTAACAAATCTCTAACCATTAACGATGTGTGTCACGTAGAAAACCTAAACTTTAACCTCTTAAGTATAGGACAAATATGTGATAAAAAGTGCAATGTACTTTTTACCGAAACCGGTAGTAAGATACTTAAAAATGGCATAACCATAGGAAGAGGAATTAGGAAACATGGAGTCTATGTCATTAAAATCGGTAATGAACCTAAAGACAAACTATGTCTTACCTCTATGGATGATACTTCGACCTTATGGCATCGAAGATTGGGTCACGCCAACATGCGACTTCTTCAATCGCTATCATCCAAAGATCTAGTAAGAGATCTACCTAAGTTAAAATATGAACATCATTTTTGTGATGCTTGTAATGTAGGTAAACAAGCTCATTCGAGTCATAAAGCTAAAAACATGGTGTCCACAACTAGGTGTCTAGAATTACTACATATGGATTTGTTTGGTCCATCCGCTATCCAAAGTTATGGAGGCAACTACTACACTTTGGTAATAGTGGATGACTACTCTAGGTATACATGGACAAAATTTTTAAAGAACAAAACGGAAACCTTTAATTACTTTGAAATATTAAGCAAAAAGATCCAAAGACAACTAGGAAGTCCTATAGTGTCTATTAGGACGGATCATGGTAGGGAAATCGATAATGAAGTGCAATTTGGAGCCTTTTGTGACGCCAATGGTATTACTCATAACTTCTCGGCTCCACGCACTCCACAATCGAATGGGATAGTAGAAAGAAAGAATAGAACCCTTCAAGAAATGAGTAGAACCATGCTTAATGAACAATCCATACCTCAAAAAATTTGGTGTAATGCCGTTGATACTTCAACGTACATACTCAATCGAGTCTTAATTAGACCAATCTTAGGTAAAACTCCATATGAGTTACTCCGAGGCAAAAAGCCTACTTTAAATCACTTTAGAGTCTTTGGAAGCAAATGCTTCATTCTTAACACTAAAGATTACCTTACAAAATTTGATCCTAAATCAACCGAAGGTATCTTTCTAGGTTACTCGCCAAATAGCAAAGCTTACGTCATATTAAACAAAGAAACAATGAAGGTAGAAGAGTCATTAAACATAAAATTTGATGAAAGTCCACCCAAACCCTCTCCACCTCTTGTCGATGACGAGATCATAGAAAGTGAAGCTATTGTAATTAAGAAAAAGATAAATGAAGAAGAAGAACCTTTAAATGGTGAAATCATAAACATTAAAGAGTCCAAAGATCACCCCGTAGATAAGGTCATAGGAAAGCTAAACGAACGAACATTAAGGTCTCAAGTTCAAAACCAAAGTAGCTTGTTTTGTTTTGTTTCAACCATAGAACCTAAGAACACACAAGAAGCCATAAAAGATGAAAGTTGGGTAATGACTATGCAAGAAGAACTAAATCAATTTGTTTCTAATGATGTTTGGACACTTGTCCCTCTACCTAGTAATCAAACCATAATAGGAACAAAATGGGTGTATAAAAACAAATTAGATGCAAACGGAGTAGTGTCTAGGAACAAGGCTAGACTCGTTGCCCAAGAGTATAACCAACAAGAAGGAATAGACTTTGATGAGACCTATGCCCCTGTGGCTTGATTAGAGTCTATAAGAATACTTCTTGCGTATGCTTGTGCTAATGATTTAAAGCTTTATCAAATGGATGTCAAAAGCGCTTTTCTAAATGGTTTCATTAATGAAGAAGTATATGTAGCTCAACCTCCGGGCTTCATCGATTTTGAAAAACCCAAACACGTTTATAAATTAAAGAAAGCCCTTTATGGTCTTAAACAAGCTCCAAAAGCTTGGTATGATAGACTCAAGTCCTTTTTAATTAAACACAACTATACCATGGGGTTAGTTGACAACACACTTTTTACTAAGAAAAGAGACTCACACATAATCATAGTACAAATATACGTAGATGATATTATATTCGGATCCATTTGTCAAGACATGTGTGATGATTTCTCTAAAATCATGCATGACGAGTTCGAGATGAGTATCATGGGAGAACTTAGTTTCTTTCTTGGTCTACAAATTAAACAAGTAGAAGATGGTATCTTCTTCAATCAATCTAAATACATAAAGGAGATGTTAAAGAAATTTGGTCTAGAAGAGTCGAAACCAATTAGGACACCAATGTCATCCGACACCAAACTCACAAAAGATGAAGACGGCGAATCAGTAGATAATACTAAATATCGTGGCATGATAGGTAGTCTCCTCTACCTCACTGTAAGTAGGTCGGATATCATGTTTAGTGTTTGCTTATGTGCTAGGTTTCAAGAAGACCCCAAAACATCACACCTAGAAGCCGTAAAAAGAATATTTAGATACATCAAAGGTACAACACAATTAGGATTATGGTATCCTAAGGGCACGGGTGTAGAAACAATTGTATATGCAGATTCTGACCATGCAGGTGATTACGTTGATAGAAAAAATACAAGTGGGGTGTGTACTTTCATGGGATGTTGTTTAACATCGTGGTTTTCTAAGAAACAAACGGCTCTAGCAATATCAACAACTGAAACCGAGTACGTCTCCGCCGGCAAAGCATGCTAACAAGCACTATGGATGAAACAAGCGTTAGTAGACTACGACATTCATCTAAGCGACATAGCCATTCTATGTGACAACAAAGGTGCCATCGACTTAAGCAAGAATCCGGTATTGCATTCTCGCACAAAGCATATAGAGATTCGTCACCACTTCTTAAGAGACAATGTTCAAAAGGGGAACATTTCTATTGAGAATGTAGCATCCGAAGATAACATAGCCGACGTCCTCACCAAACCGTTGAAGCGGGAACAATTCAACCTACTTCGTCTTGGTCTTGGTTTAATGGAACACACGTCGTAACTTATTTGACTCTACAAGGTATGTAAACAATAGCCTTCTTCTTTCTGAGTCTAGGATCTCTATTTCACGCACAACTCACAAACAATACGGGAATTTTCAAAACCCAAGATGAGTTTTCCACTTATAGCTTTCTTATTTTTTTATATACACATTTTCAAAGAAAACCTACTTTCACAATGTTTTCTAAAAGGATGATACCTTCCCGTATCAATTTCACAAAAGCAATTTCTCACGTCTAGGACAAATCGCTTTTTCATTATTAATACAAAGTAAAAACCCGTTTTCATTGCATCTCATGTCTTGTGAATGCTAAAGGGGACACATAACTAATATGTGTTTTCGGGTACATTCATTTAAGCTACAATGAATTAGGAGCATTGACAACACAAAATTACGTACCTATGTACTAAATATGTGTTTTCGAGTTATCTCAATAGGATGTTTTTATACTTCTAGTTTAGTTTCTATTTCTTTTTAGGGGTCGAGATAACCGCAACTCCAAATAGTTTGCATATAGGCACACAATAGGCAAAAATGTTTCCAAAAGGAAAATTTTGTGCTGCCTGAATCACCAGACCCACGGATCCCAGCCTTCATGCTGGACGGATCCCTCAAGGGAAGGATCCGTGGGAACCGTGGAACAGAAGCTGATTTTACCTTCTTATTTTTTTCACTTTGGATGAAAAATCCACATTTGTTTCATTTTTGGGAGTATGTTCTTTAATTCTTGTGTTCTCATGATCACATGCCTTGAATTCATATCTAATCATTAGATTTTAATCCACATTTTGGGTCAAGCATTCATTACAATGCTTTGTTTTTCTCTATATATTGAACTCCCAAAATGCTTGCATAATCCATCTCATCCTCAAATACACATTACACCATGTCATCCAAAAACCCTCTAGATGAATCACCTAGTACAAACAATCATCTTCATGATACCCAAACCTTTGTACTACCACCATCCAAAATACCACAATCCAACTCTAGGATATCCGCACGGATTAGTATCCGATCTTGTTGTTTAGCAAAACCAACCTCAAATGATTCATCCTCAACAAATAACTTACCACAAGATGCTTCCATTATAGCACCTCCCTCATCACCAACAAGTACACCAACTTTATCACCACCTAAAATCACTCTTTTGGAACTCCTTAAGACTCCAAAAAGATCTACCCAACCTAAAGAAAAAGAAATAGTCTTTTCAACACCCCCCACATCACCAAATACTATCTTTCAAGATCTTGAAACATCACCACCACTAGCTCCCATCACATTACAAGAACATCTAGGTTCTTTTCCACCACCATTTACAAACATTCCGGATATTGATCCATATTTTCCTATTTTTCCACCACAACTTCCGCATAACTCAAATCAAAACAACCCGGAAAACTTCCGCACTCATTCCCCCCATCATCTACATTGTGAACATTGCCAATCCACTAGGGAAATTGCAATAGAAGTTAGGGAAGAAATGCGTTTCATACTCAACCTCATCCTTGATCGCATCAATACCATTACTCATCAAAACCTCCATCCATAACCTTATGCAAGCATGGAAGGAATCACTACTACTATTTTTCACTTTTAGTCATTTTCAAGAACAAGTCTTGTTCTTATTTTTACATGCTTGTAAGTGGCATAACTACCACTACAATTTGTCGTTTTATTACAAGGCCTTGTTTACATACCTTGGCTCTCAATCTTGATTCTTGGCAACCACAAGATCATTTAAGCATGTTACTAACCTTTCTTTTTGTAGGATTTTTATTTTTCTTCACTTGACGCCCCAAACAAGGGGGAGCTACCGTCAAGGGGGAGCTACCGTCAAGGGGGAGTAAAAAATACGTAGACTACTTTTTCCTCCAAGGGTTAACTTTTTGTTTCGACAAAAAGGGGGAGAAGAAGTAAAACTTAGGAGCTTTCAAAACTTACATCTATTCTTAAGTTTTACTCATCATAACATTATATTTTGTCATCAACAAAAAGGGGGAGATTGTTAATACAAATAAACCGTAAAAACGTTTATTAATATTTTGCGATCTCTTTGTGTTTTGTTGATAACATATATAATGTTGTCTTAAGTATAATTATAAGGATACATGTTATTTTTGTAAAGCATTTACATATAATCTTTTAAATACAAAAATGTAGTAATTAAGCATTTGTTGTAATAGTTTATTAGGATGGGTAAAAACCGTAACCCATGGACCATAACCCATGGATCTTAACCCATACCCAAGAAGACTAGATACAATGTATACTTAGATACATTGAATCTAAAGAAAACCCATGGACCAACCCATAACCCATGACCCATAACCAAAAAACCCATGGGCAAAGAGGAGCGTTCCACGGATCCCTAGGTTTACACTAGACGGATCCCAAGTGGAAGGAATCCGTGGGATCCGGGGAACAGTGAGGAAATTTGCCTATAAATAGAGAGCCATTTCTTCATTCTAACTCACCCCCCTTCTTACTAAATCTCTCATACACTCTCATTCTCTTCTAACATATAGATCACTTGATCTAGAGAGTTGTTCTTCTTTCTTTCTATTTGTCATCCTCATATAGGTCCTTCTCTAAGGCGAGATCACGAGCATTCTACAAGTCATCCAAGCAAGGGGTCCTTGATTGATTTGTCACTCCGCAAGATTTCTGTAGCGAAGATCTTGTATTTGATATTTCACATATTTGTTGTGTAATAGTTGTGTTGGTTTGGTCCACCGTGCTACGGACTCGGTATCTAGCTTTGTACTGGATAAAGTGTAAGCAACGTTGTGAAGGCTTCTCCGCCAAGTGAACGAGTTTGTTGACATAGTGCTTGAACTCTCGAGTAGGTGACTAGGGGAGTGGAGTAGGGCAAGGAAGGTGTCCTTGTAGCCGAACCACTATAAATCGGTTGTGTCATTTCTATCTCTTATCTTTATTTATTTGCTTGCATTATCATTAGATCTATACGTTCTCAACATCCATACGATTTCACATAATATCGGATCTAAAGTTTTTGAAATCAACTTAAAATCGGCAAAACTATTCAACCCCCCCTTCTAGTTTTCCACAATTATGTATGTCGAATTCAGACATCTTATCTTGTTTTGGCGGGATTGGGTTTTGTGGTAGTTGTGTATGTCGAATTCAGGATCTTCAGACAGATGTTATGTTTTGGTGTACATACGTGCGTCGAATTCAGGCATCTTATCTTGTTTCGGCGGGATTGAGTTTTGTTGTGGTTGTGTATGTCAAATTCAGGATCTTCATACATATGTTATGTTTTGGTGTACATACAAGCGCACGTACAATCTTGTTCATGCATATGTATACACAAGTACGTATATTTGGCCGTACAAAGAACATGTTCCTATTTAATATTTATACACTATATTATATTCCTTAAACATAATGTCATTTTCCAAATTGTCAATGGATCTTTCTTGAATACACTACACATATATTGCTTGTAGTCTTGTACTAGTAAAACCACCGTATTTATGGCACCACGTGACAAAGACCCATTGGCAAAATTTCGATAACGCAATGAAAGTAATCCTTGTAAAGATAAAATAACGACCTCTTTTTTTCTTTTTCTTTTTTTTTTAACAAAATCCTAGTTCCACCAATCACTTATTGACAAACCCCACAACATGGGGACCTTTCATTTATATTCCCTTTTTAAAACATCCCAAACAACTTACTAGTTACTATTTCTCTAAGGCCAAAAAACAAACAAACAGAAAATGGACGACAAGTTGGAGTATCGCCGCACCGGTGCCGAAAATCGTCATGTAATCTTCGGAAAATACGAGATGGGAAGGTTGTTGGGTCAAGGAACGTTTGCGAAAGTGTACTATGCGAGGGACTTTGTTACTGGAGAGAGTGTCGCGGTTAAAGTTATTAATACAGATATGGTAAAACGTCACCTTATCTTATGTGCGTCAGTAACTATATACTATGTTATGTAATCTGTTGGTTCTAGCAAGAAGCTAGAACGATAGCTAGAACCAACAGATTACATAGTATTTGCACAAGCTAGAACGATAGCTAGAACCAACAGATTACATAGTAGTTGCACAATCTAGTTTAGGATTATTATAAATCCAATCAATCCAACTAGGACATCAATTGGGAAACTTTTACACTTTTTGAATTACTAGCTATTTTATAGAAGAGTTGATAGTTTTGTATGTGCTCGGTATTTCTTTTTAAGTATCTATAACTTTTTCATAACATACTTTTTGACCATATATTAGTACACTAGTGCAATATTCTTTTGTATGTAATATGTAGATTTGGCCATGCAGGTACGAAAAGAAGGTTTGATGGAGCAAATCATCCGTGAAATCGCGGTCATGCGGCTCATTCGTCACCCGAATGTTGTTCAACTAAAGGAAGTATTGGCTACCAAAACAAAAATCTTTTTGGTGATTGAGTACGTTAAAGGGGGTGAATTATTTGCAAAAATTGTGAAAGGACGACTAAAAGAAGATGTAGCTAGAAAGTACTTCCAACAATTAATCAGTGCAGTTGATTATTGTCATAGTCGCGGTGTCTCACACCGTGACTTAAAGCCAGAAAATCTCTTACTTGATGAAAATGAAGATCTTAAAGTTTCCGATTTTGGATTATCTGCGTTACCCGAGCAGCTACGTAATGATGGGATGCTACATACGCAGTGTGGAACACCCGCTTACGTAGCGCCCGAAGTTCTAAGGAGAAAAGGGTACGATGGTGCTAAGGCGGATATTTGGTCTTGTGGGGTGATTTTGTATGTTCTTTTATCCGGATATCTTCCATTTAGAGAGGATAATGTTATGCATATGTATAAAAAGATTTTCAAAGCAGAGTATGTGTTTCCACCGTGGTTTTCACTCGATTCGCGACGATTGATTTCAAAACTACTCGTGGTTGATACGTCGCAAAGAATTACGGTTCCAGCGATCATGCGGAGTCCATGGTTCTTCAAAGGACTCAAAACGAGTGATGGAGCAAGAGAGGGACTAACAGGTATGACGGAACATGTTAACTTAACTTGGCAGTTGGCAGTATCTTAATCCTTTAACATGTGACATGTTTTTACCTTTTTTTTTGGTAAACAAGTAACCTTAGTTAGTCAATTTAGAATCTTTGTAACCAAAATCTTAAATTTTTTTGCAGGTTTTCCAGCTCCAATACTACTTAAAACTCCAACTTTGGTTGACAAACTGGGAAAGGATGATAACTTAGATGATACGGAAATGTCAATCACAAGGTCGAAATCATCACCAAAATTCTACAATGCATTTGAGTTCATATCCGCAATGTCATCTGGTTTCGACTTATCCAACATGTTTGAGAACAAACAAAAGTCAGGATCCTTATTTACGTCAAAATCTTGTGCATCAACCATCATGCATAAACTCGAGTCACTAGCTAAAAAGTTAAATTTCAATATTTCGTGTTCTAATGAAAATGTGTACAAGTTAAGGATGCAAGGGATTTCTGAAGGCCGAAAAGGTAAATTATTGGTAAATGCCGAAGTGTTTGAGGTAGCACCCGAGGTTGCCGTGGTCGAGTTTTCAAAGGCGGCCGGAGACACGTTAGAGTACAAGAAATTTGAAGATGATATTAGGCCAGGATTACAAGACATCGTTTGGAGTTGGCAAGGTGAGAAATGAGAATAGTAACCTTTAATAAACATTTTTGGAATGTTGTTTGTAGCATGCTACCTTATACCAGTAATTAATTAAGCCATAACCTTATGTACTAATATACTACTAATGTTGACCTAACGGATGCATATATAGTTCAGGTGTAAATTATTATAAGAAAACATTTTGGAATATGCATTATTGTTACTACACGAATATCGGCGCAAATTAAACGACGATGTATAACGATAAATAATTATACTTGCGGGTTTAATTTGTAGTATTTTTTCTTCTTTTTCTTCTTTTCTTTTTTTTAAGATGAAGGGTTTCTCTAGTAAATATATTACTCTAAAAAGGTGTTTAAGTTTATATGATGCGGGTGAATCCCGTATCCCAGTTCATTACATAAGTGATAAAGCTTACATAACAAAGCATTAGAATTCTTAAACAACGGAAATGAACTACTACACGCTAGAATACATTTGACCAAAGACCACACATAAACTAATGTCTAATATGTCTAGGAAGTCTAATATCATAAGCGCCACAAAATGCCAGTTGGTCTTCAGTTAAGCCTTCGCATTCATCCTCATCATATGGGTTGTCATCATAGTCTTCCTTCCAACTCTCATATAAACTCTTCCCACTTCCACCTCCTCCTTTTGAGGAATCAACAATCTTAAGATGATTGTTTCGCGCTCTTTCACTTGGTGCCACTCTAGATGTAATTGTATTTTTAGCTGGGACAGTTGGTTGCAACACCCCTATTTGATTTCTTTGTAATTTCGTTCTAGCTTCTTACTAGTTGGTTTTTATAAAAGGAGCCGTTCTAAAAAAACAATAAAAAAAAACAATAAAAAAAACAATCTTAAGATGATTAGATGCTATAAAATTTGAAGTTTCATTATCATCCGCCAATCACGTTAGTGTCACTTTCCTCTTCATCTATATCAACTTCCTTTGTTTTTGCTACATTCACATTATCTTTGTTACTACCACTGTTCACATCAGTTTTATCAATAATTGTACGAACAGTGTTACAAGAAGCAGCAACACCATCATTTTCAACCATATTAAGAGCCTCAAACGAGTTGAAAGTCACTATTTTAGAACTAGTAGGATCTACAACATGAGAATTCTTATTCACACCACTAGAACTAGACATATTAGCCTTTATACCTACTATTTCAAAACCATTTGTACCAATAATATTACCGACCTTATAGTTTAACACCAGCCACGTCAGCGTCACATCAGCGCCACATCAGCTTTAACATTTCACCCTAACATCCCCAAAAAACACCCACATCAATAACATCCCAAGTTAAACTTTAACACTCCAATAATTTACAAAAACAACCCCTCATTTAGGGGCATAAATGAAAAAAAAAAAAAAAAAAAAAAAAAAAAAAAAAAAAAAAAAAAGGCAAATAACAAGCGTTAAAGGAATAACGTGTAGGGACTAACGGTGAAATAACGCGTAGGGTCCAACGGTATAACGCCAGTTAACGGCGTTATTTGCCAATTAACGGCGTTATACCGTTACTGAAGGAAGTGCTCTTAGCATTATTCTTAAGTTTGGTTTGCTTTTGAATCAATAATATCTGTAGTCATTTTTTATTATTCATCTTCATGCAACACAAATTTATCACGATAAATAAAAGATGATAATATACTAATCTCAACATCAACATTTTCTTGATTAGTCATTTTCATCAACTTAACTATTAATTACCAAAAAATTAAAAAGAATATTATGGTGTTTATATAATAAAAATCTTACACATGAGAATTCTTATTCACACCACTGGAACCAGACATATTAGCCTTTATACCTACTATTTCAAAACCATTTGTACCAATAATATTACCAACCTTAGCATTATTCTTAAGTTTGGTTTGCTTTAAATCAATAATATTTGTACTTATTTTTTATTATTCATCTTCATGCAACACAAATTTATCACGATAAATAAAAGATGATAATATACTAATCTCAACATCAACATTTTCTTGATTAGTTATTTTCATCAACTTAACTATTAATTACCACAAGATGAAAAAGAATATTATGGTGTTTATAGTAGAGATTAGGATGTTTTTGGAAGTATTAAACTTAAAAAGACTTCTATTTTATTTGTGTGTGTCTTTTTAAAAAAAAGAAAATCATAAAAAACCAAGCATATGTTTTAAATATTGAGGGACCATGTTGCCATTTATAATAGTTGATAAATCATAACAACAATTTACTCTCTTTTAAAAGTTGATTGTGTAAGTTGATTAAGTTTTCATTTATTAAGTGTGGCATTTAAAAGTTTATTAAAGATTATTTTGGGGTTTATGGGGTAATTTTGTCCAATTACTTTTTAAGCAATTTTAAGTTTCAAGATTTGAGCAGAAACTCTTTAGAAGTACTAAAGATAATGCGTACACTTTAGTGTTTAGATTAAAAGTAGTGGTGGGTGAGTCACTCACCGCCATTTCAGTTTTCTTTCTTCTCTCACTTCCACTCACTCTCCTTTGCCATATATCTGTTTTGGTCACCTTCCCCTCACCCTTCCTTAAAAAACTCACTTTATACAAATATATCCCACTAAATACCCCACACACACTCACAATACAAATAAAAAATAATTACTTAATAGTTTGGGTCTCACTTTGTCAGCCGAACACATTGGTGAGTAACTCACCATTTAATCTCATTTTGTTCGTGACTTGCGTTTGATGTTTTGAGTAGGGCGTGAGTGACTCACTCACCAAGTGGTTTGTTGAGCATCACTCTGTTTAGCCTTATATTCTAAAAGGAATTATATGTACTTGGATACTCATCACTGGGTGTAGTTTAATTGGTCGGTTGACCTAAACCATTAGGCTATGCACAATGGAGCCGGTCGGGCTCGGTTGCAACCTTCGGTCGAGCTCGGTTGTCCCCCTGTGGAGTCTTCGGTCGCCGTCGGTTGGGGAGAGAAGGAAGCCAAACTCGGTTGAGCACACAACCGAGTATAAGCTCAACGTTTACCTTTTTTTTTCAAAACTTTACCACTTTTACAACATTATAAATACCAACCTCAAACACATTTTTAAACACACAATTCAACATGAAAATTCACATTCTCTTTACGCAGCACCATTATGGCTTATCGTCTCCCTCATTCCGTTACTGATATGAGAACGCACGTTCAAAATCAATGCGAGAACGATGATGAGGCTAGAAAAGACGCTATTATACGCGTCATCCAATTCTTTGAGGACAAAAGGAATGAAAAGCTGCAGATGAGAGATAGCTACAAGACTTGCAACGACATCAGCAATGAACGAAAAGGTGTTATCGAGAAATTCCTTCAGGAGGAAGCCCGCAGAGATAACGAACTTATTGACAAGTTGTGGAAGTGTGTTCAACGGATAACGAACAACATCAACACCAAAGTCAATTGGAGCTATCGGGTGAACAAAGATGATGATCCAGGAGTCTCCGGTGAGGGATCTCCGGTAGACGAGGAAGCTTTGTCTCGCCTCGAAGATTATATACCTCCCGCGTTTGATCCTGCGGACGAGGAGTTTTCAGATTAGGATTTATGTATTATGTATTTCGTATCGTTTAGTTTTTAATATATTGTAATGTTTTTATTTATTTTTAATGAATTTTAATTTTGTTTTTAAAAATATTTGAATTAAAAAAAAAAACTCTCAGGTCACCACTGTGACAACTAGGTCGTCGTCAAGTCGTCGGAGAGAGAAAGCTGATGTGGCACCGACGAACTAGGTCGCCATTGTGCATAGCCTTATGGTTTCACTAGGGACACGTTTATATGCCTCTATGTGTATGCATGTTTTCTCATAAATCTTACTTAATATTTTTTTTTAATGTAAGTCATGATTCATCTAAATTTTAATTATATGTGTATAAAAATTGCATATTATCTGATTTTCAAAATACAATCGGTTAAGAATGTATATTTTTATTTTGTAAATTCTATTTAGGCATAGTAAAGCTAGTCTTGATGCATATACGGAGTTGTTAAATAATATTTTTCTATAAACTTATGTATATCATTTATACTTATATAGTTATATTGCGTGTGCACGTGCGGGTTTTACAAAAAAAAAATTGTTATGCTATAATATTGATTAATATTTTGTATAGATTTTGGTTGAACTTTGTTTAACTAGCATGATGTTGAGGTTACTATATATTCTTATAAATTTAACTCTTAATATCATGTTTTAGACATTAGGTGTGTTTAATAACACGTAATGGCCCTTAAAATGCTTTTTTGAATATCCTTATTTAAAATTTAAAGAGTCATTACATGCGTCGTTGCTATGCGCACAATATCATGTATATATTCTTATCTCACAGTATCATGTGAGGTCGTGCCTTCATTTTTTATATTTATAATCCTATTACCCCTGTATGCTCGGGGTAAACTTAAAAAAGAACAATATGAGTCGTTATTAAATGTAAATACTATAAATATACTTTTCCAAATATCGTTACTTGGCCCATCCCCATATAGAAGATTAACTTGAGTTTTTCGGATATGTACAATTTCATGTATTCATTTACCTGTTACACTAATTAGTGCTTTCGTTTTGATAGAATTCCATTCAATGTAATATGTAAAGATAATAGTATTTATAAATAACAACAACATATATGTTGGTTTCTTTAAATATAAATTCTATGAGGTATTTGTTTAAACTAGCAAGGTACCCACTCGTTGCGACGGCGGGTACGGCACAATTAATTTTTGTTGCGAACCATGTTTTTAAGTTTTGTTTATGACATAATAACTTTACGTACGAAGACAATTTAGATTTGAATAATTTTAATCAAGGGTTTTATATCAGACAGGGTACCCAACTTTCCAACTTTATTCGCCTAAGTTACCAAACTTTATTTTTGTGCAAACAGGGTATTGGACTATCGTTACCGGACAAATTAGGGACCGATCTATTTTTAACCTTTGATACCCAGTTGCTTGCCACGCTGGCAGCTGACTTTTATTTTTATTAATTTAAAAATAATCTTTATATAAAAGGTTTTTATACAAATAAGTTACTAAACTTTGCGAATTTGTTCACCTAAGTTACTAAAGTTTTTCTTGTTCAATTAGGTTACTGAACTATGCAACTTTGTTAATTTAGGTTATCTTTATCGGTCACCTGAAAACATCCTCACTCACTAAACACATCGACGCCACATCATAAATTAAAAACGTTACATAAATAATTAAAAACGTAAACGTATGAAATTAAAACCTAAACATTCATAAACTATAAACCGTATTCATTCATTTAAATAAAAATGAGAATTCAGCCATTAAAACTATAAGTCTTGTATCCTTTATTTTTAATAATTTCCCATGAGTTAAACAACCCTGAGATCTTGTGATGTTATGAGCTACTTTTTCTTTTTTAAGCATGAAGAACTAATCAAAAACACAAAACCCCTTTGAATCTTGAATAATCATATTCTTGTATTTGGGAGTTTGAGTTTTTTTTTTTTTTAAAAAAAACTTTTTTTTTATTTTATTTTAATTTTATTATAATAAATTAAAAAAAACAAATTTTAATTTTATTATAATAAATTAAAAAAAACTATTTTTTATTATTTTTTAAATTTTATAAAAAATCAAAAATTTATAATAAAACTAAAAAAAGTAATTTTAATTTTGTTATAATTAATTTTTAAAAAAAAAACTGCTTATTCTTTTAAAATGTATGAAAACGTATAAAAACGGATAAAAACGTACAACAACTTGTGATTTTTACAAGTTTCAAAGGGTTTTGATTTGATTTAATTATAACTACTAAAACGATAAATTAAACTAATTAAACTATTCTATGAGTTTTGTGATCAAAGAGGAGAGTGCTAGCCATGTAAATAAATATATATTAGTAACCGAATTGAACAAAAAAAAAAAAAAAAAAAAAAACTTCAGTAACTTAGACGAATAAAATCTCAAAGTTGAGTAACCTATCTGTTTAGTAATGGTAAGTGGAAATCTAAGTTGGACAATGAGGCCCACAAAAAGCTGAGGTGGACAAGGTAAAAAGTCAATCTCCCGGTTACCAGTTTTTGGAGTAACCTAAATGAACAAGGTTCTAGTGTTCAGTAACCTGAATGTCGAACCCGTATACCTCAATACCCTGTTTGCACAAAAAAAAAGTTTGGTAACTTAGGCGAATAAAATTGGAAAGTTGGGTAACCTATCTGTCTATAAACCCTTTAATCAATATTAAACTAACTCGTATAAAAACTACTCCCTCCGTCCCTAAATAAATGTCCACGTTTGACTTTTAAAGTCTTACTTATTCAACTTTGACCTTAAATATTTTTGTTTATCTTATATAATAATTGATACAAAATATATGAATAAATTGTGTTTTAAATGTATTTTAAGTTGATATAATTTTTATCAAGTATTATATAACACAAACAAAAATATTTACGGTCAAAAGAAAAACTTTAAAAGTCAAAAGTGGACATTTATTTAGGGACGGAGGGAGTATATATTACTATAGTGATATTGCGGCAACATATATGTGGTAGCTGAAATATCGTGGAAGTATTAGGTCAAATTATTTGATAGTAGCTAATAGTCGTAAGGCATTTGGAAACAATGTCAATTCATTACATTTATACAATATAAAAATATGCACCACCTAATCACTAACTATGAATAATTTATTTTACAATTTTTACACCATACTGTTTTAGAAAGTCCAAGATGTATCATGTTAAGAAAAATTGGTTCTACGAATACACATATTTTAAACTTTATTTTTTAAACTTGGTATTATTTATAATCTTGTTTATTATACTTGTCCCACATAAATATATGATATAAATAAAAGAGTGTTTATAAATGCAAATAAAACTCACTTGTAAAAAAGATCATGTGAAGTTAACTATAAGAAAAGATATTTAACCATATATATATATGAGTAACATAACATATATTAAATCATAGACTTTCAACTTAGCACTTTTTTGTCTTTTGTACTTAATAAATTAGTCCCAATTTTTATAGATTTTTTCTTTTTTTTAGTTTTGAGTAAAATAATATTTGTTGAACATTGGAACTCGTTGTGACATTTTGCAATTCTATTGCTCTATTTGTGTATTTTTTTTTTCATTAAATAATATACACGTTAAATAATAATAATAAATGAGATATCAAAATGTTGTAAATAAAACATCTATAGGAGGGAAGTGTCAACATGTTTTATAAGTAGTATAGATATAAATTCATAAAGCTATTATAAAAATAAAAACTGATAAGTATACTTAAGTCTAAATAATTTATTTAAAATTTAACAACAAAAATTTTAATAATTATCACATTTTTTTGTTTATTTTAAAAAATCACACATGTTTATACATAGGGGCATGATATTCGGACTTTATTTATAAGGAGGGTTTCTAATCATTATATGCATCGAACGGTTGTACGGTGTGCATCGCGATGTTATACTGTCTGCATCGCGGGTTGTACGATTGACCCACAGGGAGGGTCCTTATAACACATCTCACATACATATTTTTTGTTGATAAAAATTTAGAGATGTTTGATTAAATTGTTTCAATTTTGATTTTGTATTGGCTAATGGGATCTCCATTTATCACTTTTCAATTATTTTAATATTACTTTTACACTTTTTGAAAATCTATTATATATATATAACTAAAAAGCGTACATGGTTTTGTAACAAACCTTGCATTTAATGCAAACTTTGCCAAGTTGGCAGAAACAGCCCCTGAGGTTCAAGTGTCGTTTCAAAGTAAGTCCTTTAGCATTAATAATCTTTCGCAACTTGGCAAAAACAGCCCCTGAGGTTTAAGTGTCGTTGCAAAGCACGTCCTTTAAGCAATCCCGCTGCATCGCGCGGTTTTCCAACACTCGTTATTATATTAAAGATAATATTGTTGAATACTTGTAAGCATAGTTGTTAGGATTCCGATCTTGATATTAGGATCTTACGATTTTACGATACTGCCAAGCAAAAACGATCCGGATCCTACATAGGATCTTTGCAAACTTAAGATCTTATAGGATTCCGATCTTGACCATACGATCTTAAGATCTAATCCGATTCGATCTTACTTTTCTTAGATTAAAAACTAAAATACTACTACCTCCGTCACAAAATTATAGTCCCTTATTGACTTTTTCGGTCTTTCTTTTTCAACTTTGACCTTAAATATTTTTATTTGTGCTATACAATTGTCGATGAAAAATATAACAATGAAAATACATTAAAAACCCATCCATTCATATATTTTTCATCAAATATTATATAATACAAACAAAAATATTTACGATCAAGTTGTAAAAGAAAGACCAAAAAGGTCAATTCTTAAAAAATAGCAAATCACACCGCTCTTTTGGCAAACGAACAATAAAAAACAAAAAGTTCATTGCACACCGCTCATCGTCCTAAAAACTCCAAAAAAAACTCCGCAACAAACATCTATACTACATTATAAAGCATTTGGGAAATACTTAAAATGAAAGGCTTAAAAAATTAAGATTCAACACTTGTTTATAATGGCAAATTTTAATAAGTACATCTATAATAGCATTAGTTGCAACACTTTAAAGCAATTTTTGTAGACAAGTTTTTTTTTTTAAATAATAAAAAAATACAATGTAATTTAATATAAGAAAAAAAACGTCTATAACATTAATTACCTAATTAATGTTATTTTTAAAACACCCCTAATATGAAAAATACTTGTTGTTATACATATTGTACAAACTACTAAAACAAACAAAGCTTCATACAATTGATATGTAAACAAGTTGATGTGGTACATATGGTTTTAAAAAAGAGAAAATTACCAAAATAGGCCAATTTTTCAAGGTTGGTCCATTTTCTAGACACTTTTCTCATCTCTTTCCCATTTAGGCCATGCTCAACTGCTCGACTCCATACATATTGTGACATGTGGCATTCTCAAGTACTTTTCTCATGGTCCAGTAAGTGTCACATCAAATCTCAAAGCAATCTCCTATTTTGTTTTTTTATTAAAAGTCAACGCTCAACCGACGATGCTCAACCGTCAGTGCTCAACTGGGGGCTTACTTTTTACTTAGGAAATTGAAAAAGGTACACCAAAAGATTTAGCAAATCCAAGTGATCTGATTTTTTTTTCTTTTACCACTTTAACGTTTCAATATCAACAAAAAAACACACACACAACACACAGTAACCCATTGGAATACGTGCATGGCTTAGATAAAATAATAATCACGAAACTTTGATCACACAACACCCGTTTTTGTGTTTTTATTATTTCCATACCCGATCCGTCGATTCACTGTGTGTGCGATTTGCACAGTAACACATACATTTGTTTTTGTGGAAGACGATTATATGATAATGGCTTCTACACAAGTAAGTAAAATGTGCGATTTGCACAGTAACACATTCATCTGTTTTAATGTATTTGAATTTAATCGATTTTTTTCGATTTGAACAGTAACTTTGATTATTAAAATATTTTTAGGGTTTTTAAATTTTTTTAAATTATTTGATGTTAATTGTGGTTATTGTTATTATTATTATTGTAGGTTTTATTGTTTATTTTGCATTGTTGTTGTTAGAAAAGCCATTTAGATAGTATACATGTTAGGGTTTGCTTATTTTAGGTTTGAGAAACCAACTATGTTAGGGTTTGCTTTTTTCTGCACAATAACCCACATTTGTTTGCTATTTTTTTAGTGTATTTGAGGTTCATTCATTGTGTTTATGGTTTGCTTAACATATCTGAAATATCTTGCTTATCTGAAAATTTCGACACTAAGATTCTTTTGTTTTTTGTTTAGTTTGAATATGTACTTGTCGTAAAACACTTGCATATGTGAAATGTTTGACTTATTAAGCTATTCATCTGTTACAAATTAGGAGTGTTTCTATAGTTTAGACCATTTTCTTCGGTCTATATTAAAGTTTAAAGGACTTAGCCCTTAGGAATACCACATTATTTCTGGTTGTAAAGGTTATGTTTGAAAATGTTTATATTTCTATTGGTCATCAGTATATTTTTATTGCTCATCAATTTATAACATTTGCTAATATGGGTATGCATCTTTTGTTTGTTTTTGTGTGTAGGTGTATTCTGCCAAGCTCAGTACTAGAACAAAGTTGCACTATATCAGAACGATAAGGCAAAAGTTGAGTTTCAATCCTGATTGTCTTGAACTTTTTAAAAGCACTGTTTTCGGGAAATGGTTAAACATAAAAACATACGAGCATGATAACCATTTGCTTCATTATTTGCTTCAACATCAACGCTTTGTTGAAAACCCTAATATAAATACTCCCTTGTATTTTGATATCTGGGGACACACTTTAGAATTTGGTCGTCAAGATATGTGTCTAGTATTAGGTTTTCGCTTTGGTGATGTTTCTTTAGAGCAATTAAAGAAACGGCAATCTGGATTTGGTAATCGTATGCTAAGTTTTCTTAGAGAGAGGCCTCCCGAGAAAATCAGTAATATAAAAGCTGAACAACTAGTTAGGGTTCTTAGTGATCAAGTTGAGTTTAATGAACTTTCAAATGATGATTTTGTTCGCCTTTGTCTGGTTCTGATGTTAGAGAACGTTTTTATCGGCAAACAGGAAAGAAATTTAATCTCCCATGAGATATTGGTTTTAGTAGATGACATTTATGCATGGAATGCATTTCCATGGGGCGAGTACATTTGGGTTGAGTTTCACAAGAAGATTTATAATGCTATCTCAAAGGTTAGAGATAGACATTTGACTGAAATGGCTACGAAGGGCGATTGTTACATTGCAACTTATACATTGTGTGGATTTGCGTTCGCTTTGAAGGTGCGTAACTATTGTTTAAATAGTAAGAATTTAATTCAGTATTGTAGCATGAACCTTAGTGTAGTAATTTTTATGCTAATAGTAATAATAATTCCTTCAGATTTGGCTTTTGGAAACCTGCCGCAATTCAACAAATTGGTGGGTTAAAGAAGAGAATGTGATCCCTCGGGGTGTTGCTTGGGAGGATGCACACAGGTTTGAGAAGACCGATTATGATCTTCTTTTTCGTAATGCAGAAATGGTTCGCCTTGTGCCGGCAGGTTATACTCTACTGTTTTAGAAAAATTGTTTATGGTTTTTAATGGTATTTGTGTTAGTGTATAACAATTTTTTTATATGCAGTGACTGAGATGAAAGAACTTTGGTGGACATCTAGTGTATACTTTTTCAAGAAGTATATGCCAGCAAGGTTATACAATCATATACCACCTAGTCTTCCCATTCATGATACACCAGCAGTCAATAGATCCGGTCGACCGGAGAAGTTCAGACCACGGAGACGTTGTTCAGTCTCAAATGCAGATACACCAGCAGTCATTAGGAAGGCGGATCAAGGCATGCCGTATATGGGGGATTTCATGCCATCTACAGCAACAATTGTGGCTCAAATGGCTAAAATGCAACAACAAATTAATCAATTACATAAATATGTCAAGAGTTTGAGGACTGATGGGGATAGCCAGATTCCGGGTATGGATGGAGAATTGCCACCTAGTGCAACAGTTTTAGATCAGATGGCTAATATGCAACGGCAAATTGATGAACTTCATAAATATATCCATACGAATTTGAAGCTTGACGGGGTTAGTGAGAAGAATGGGGGTCAATCTGATACTGCACGCGTGTTTGCTGAAAAGGTTATATTTCTTGCAATCCTTTTAATCTGTTTCTATATTTTGTTTTGCTTCTATGCGGACTCATTTGATGTATTACTTATTCATACGTGTTTTATGTGGTATGATATAGTGGATTGTTACGTTTTTGGTTGTAGAATTTTACATTTTTTAAAGCTTTTTGTTGTTGTAAAAGTTAATAAATTACTATGCTACTTTAAAAACTTCTCCTAAACTACTATAGTTCATTTATGACACTAGTGTTTTGTATTTTATAACTTCACCTACACTACTAGTTCATTACTACACTACAAATACTTTATTCTATAAATAAGTCTTCTACACTTCTACACATTCATAGTCTTTAATTTCCACTGTTTCCAAAAAATGCCCGACAACATTCCCTTTGAAATTCAAATGGAAATCATTTCTAAACTTCCTGTACATGCTTTACTTCAGTTTAGAACTGTTTCAAAGACATGGAAGTCGTTCATCGACAGCTCCAAATTCCTTGTTGGTTTCGGTGTTCGCACGTCTCTGGCTTGTAGTTTTCTTATTCACTATCAGCAAGGATTTGTTGAGTCACAATTTATATTTTCTGTTGATGATAATGTCAATTTGTTCCAGCAACGTCTAATTTTTCCAAGTATTCCTAAAGTCATCTGTGTTAATACAAATAAGCCGTAAAAACATTTATTTATATTTTACGATCTTCTAATGTTTTGTCGATAACAAACGTAAAATCATTTTAACGAAACAAATAAAATACGTAAACTGTTTGAGCCAATAGTTTTCTAACACAACTTACGCTTTCACATAAAACACTAAAACAAGTATAAGTGATTTTATGATTTAGTTTTACATATGTACAACAACTAGTGTTTACATATTTGGGTAAAATATACACATAACTAGTATGTAGTATATTGGGTAATATAAATTGGTAGAAACTTAAGTATCACAACCCATTGACCAAATACATTGAATGTAGTTGGGTACAACCCAAAGTCCATGACCCATGGAGCTTGACCCATAACCCATTGCATGACATCATGCTTATATCATATATGGATAATATCCATAACCCATGGTATTGACCCATACCCATGTGACTAGGTGCATTGCACTCAAAAGATACATTGTATCTAGTAAAAGACCCATGGATCAACCCATAACCAAAATACCCATGGGTAAAGAGGAGCGTCCCACGGATCCCTAGCTTTACGCTAGCCGGATCCCTTGTGGGAGGGATCCGTGGGATCCGGGGAACAGTACACATTTTCCTCTATAAATAGTGAGTCATTTCTTCATTGTTTCTCACCCCTTTCTCACATACTTTCCCTTTGAGTTAAAAACTCTCTAACCCCAGATCCAAGTGATCTATGTTTGTAGTTTGTTTTTTGTGTGATTCTCTAGGTTCCTCTTAAAGGCGAGATCACCACCTTTGAAGTCGAGAAAGCTCAAGTCCATGAGTTGCCATGCTTCCTCAACATCAAGACTACTGAAGTCCTCTTGTTGATGATTCTTTTCTTTCTTCTAAGAAGTGTAGTGTTGGAGACATTAGTGAAAGATGTCTCAAGTGTCAAGACGGAGACATTAGTGAAAGGTGTCAATCGTCCGTATTATAGGCATTAGTGAAAGGTTCCTAGAAGTCAAGTCACAAGACATTGGTGAAGAGTGACTTGAAGATCTAACTAAAGGCATCAGTGAAAGGTGCTTTAGATGTACATTCGATATGGTGTGTGTGGAAAACTAAGGGGGGGGGGGGGTTGAATAGTTTTGCCGATTTTAAGTTAATTTCAAAAACTTTAGATTCGATAATATGTGAGATCGTATGGATGTTGAGAAAGTATAGATCTAGTGATAAAGCAAGTAAATAAAGTAAAGCAAAGGGATAGAAATGACACAACCGATTTATAGTGGTTCGGCTACAAGGACACCTTCCTTGCCCTACTTCACTCCCCGAGTCACCTACTCGAGAGTTCAAGCACTATGTCAACAAACTCCTTCAACTTGGCGGAGAAGCCTTAACAACGTTGCTTACACCTTTTTCTGGTACAAAGCTAAATACCGAGTCCGTAACACAGTGGACCAAACCAACACGATTATTACAAAACAAATATGTGAAATATCAAATACAAGATCTTTGCTACAGAAATCTTGCGGAGGAACAAATCAATCAATGACCCCTTGCTTGGATGACTTGTAGAATGCTCGTGATCTCGCCTTAGAGAAGGACCTATATGAGAATCACTAAAGAAAGAAAGAATGAAGTACTCTCTAGATCAAGTGATCTTTTGTTAGAAGAGAATGAGAGTATATGAGAGAATTAGTAAGAAGAGGGGTGGTTTGGAATGAAGAAATGACTCTCTATTTATAGGCAATTTCTGCCACTGTTCCCTGGATCCCACGGATCCCTCCCACACGGGATCCGTCTAATGTAAACCTAGGGATCCGTGGGACGCTCCTCTTTGCCCATGGGTTTTTTGGTTATGGGTCATGGGTTATGGGTTGGTCCATGGGTATTCCTTTAGATTCAATGTATCTAATGAATACATTGTATCTAGTCAAATGGGTATGGGTTAATGGGTTATGGATATGATCCATGGGTTGTGGTTTTTACCCATCCTAATAAACTATTACAACAAATGATTAATTACAACATTTTTGTATTTAAATGGCTATATGTAAATGCTTTACAAAAATAACATGTATCCTTATAATTGTACTTAAGATAACATTATATTTGTTATCAACAAAACACAAAGAGATCGCAAAATATTAATAAACGTTTTTACGGTTTATTTGTATTAACAATCTCCCCCTTTTTATTGATGACAAAACATAATGTTATGATGAGTAAAACTTAAAATAGATGTATGTTTTGAAAGCCCCTAAGTTTTACCTCTTCTCCCCCTTTTTGTCGAAACAAAAAGTTAACCCTTCGAAGAAATAAAAGTGTGGAAAAATTAGTCCACGAATCGCTTACTCCCCCTTGACGGTAGCTCCCCCTAGTTTGGGGCGTCAAGTGAAGAAAAGAAAAAAAAAATCCTACAAAGAGAAAGGTTAGTAACATGCTTAAGGAATCGTGTGATTGACGAGAATCAAGATTGAGAGCCAAGATATGTAAACAAGGCCTTGTAATAAAACAACAAAGTGTAGTGGTATTTATGCCACCTACAAGCATGTAAAAATAAGAACAAGACTTGTTCTTGAAAATGACTCAAAAGAAAAAGTACTAAAAATAGAAAATAGTAATAATGATTCCTTCCATGCTTGCATAAGGTTATGGATGGAGGTTTGGATGAGTAATGGTATTGATGCGATCAAGGATGAGGTTGAGTATGAATCGCATTTCTTCTCTAACTTCTATTGCAATTTCCCTAGTGGATTGGCAATGTTCACAATGTAAGTGATGTGGGTAATGAGTACGGAAGTCTTCCGGGTTGTTTTGATTTGTGAGTTGCGGAAGTTGTGGTGGAAAAATAGGAAAATACGGATCAAAGTCCGGAATGATTGGAAGTGGTGGTGGAAAAGAAACTAGATGTTCTTGTAGTTTAATGGGAGATAAAGGTGGTGATGTTTCAAGATCATTGAATATTGTGTTTGGAGAAGTTGGAGGTGTCAAAAAGGCTATTTCTTTTTGTTTTGGTTGTTGAGATCTTGTTGGAGTCGTAAGGAGTTCCAAAAGAATGACTTTAAGAGATGAAGATGGTGTACTTGTTGGTGATGAGGGAGGGGCTATAATGGAAGCTTCTTGTGGTGAGTTAGTTGATGGTGATGAGCCATTTGATGATGGTTTTGCTAAGCAACAAGGCCGAATGCTAATCCGTGCGGATATCCTAGAGTTTGATTGTGGTATTTTGGAAGGTGGAAGTACAAAGGTTTGGGTTTCATGAAGATGATTGTTTGTACTAGGTGATTCATCTAAGTTGTAAGAGCTTGTGAATGACATGGTGTTATTTGTTTGTGAAGATGAGATGAATATGCAAGCATTTTGGGAGTTCTATTTATAGAAAAACAATGCATTGTAATGAATGATTGACCCAAAATGTGGATTAAAATCTAATGATTAGATATGAATTTAAGGCATGTGATCATGAGAACACAAGCATTTAAGAACATACTCCAAGAGATAAAACAAATGTTGGATTTTTCATCCAAAGTGAGAAAAATAGAAGGTAAAAAACAGCTTATGTCTCACGGATCCCACGGATCCTTCCCTTGAGGGATCCGTCCAGCATGAAGGCTGGGATCCGTGGGTCTGGTGATCCAGGCAGCACAAAATTTTCCTTTTGGCAATATTTTTGCCTAGTGTGTACCTATATGCAAACTATTTGGAGTTGCGGTTATCTCGACTCCTAAGAAGAAAAAGAAAACTAAACTAGAAGTGAAAAAGCATACTATTATGTGAGATAACCCGAAAACACATATTTAGTACTTTGAGTACGTAATTTAGTGTTACCAATGCTCCTAATTCATAGTGGCTTAAATGAATGTACCCGAAACACATATTAGTTATGTGTCCGCTTTAGCATTCAAAAGACATGAGATGCAATGAAAACGGGTTTTTACGTTGTATTAATAATGAAAAAGCAATTTGTCCTAGACGTGAGAAATTGCTTTTGTGAAATTGATACGGGAAGAAGTATCATTTTAGAAAACATTTTGAAAAGGGATTTCAATGTTGTGAAATACAAATGTTTATCCTTTTGAAAGGAAGATGTATATGTGATTATGTGTTTGTAACTTGTACTTATTTTGAAAGAAAATAAGAAAATTATAAGTAAAAAAAACTTATCTTGGGTTTTCAAAATTCCCGTATTGTTTGTGAGTTGTGCGTGAAATAGAGATCCTAGACTCAGAAAGAAGAAGGCTAGTGTTTACATACCTTGTAGAGTCAAAGAGTAAATTACGACATTTGTTCCATGAGACCAAGACCAAGAAGAAGTAAGTTGAATTGTTCCCGCTTCAACGGTTTGGTGAGGACATTGGCTATGTTGTCTTCGGACGCTACCTTCTCAATAGAGATGTTCCCCTTTTGAACATTGTCTCTTAAGAAGTGATGACGAATCTCTATATGCTTTTTGCGAGAATGTAATACCGGATTCTTGCTTAGGTCTATGGCACCCTTGTTGTCACATAGAATGGCTATGTCACTTAGATGAATGTCGTAGTCAACTAACGCTTGTTTCATCCATAGTGCTTGTTGGCATGCTTTGCCGGCGGAGACGTATTCGGCTTCGGTTGTTGATATTGCTAATGCCGTTTGTTTCTTTGAAAACCAAGATGTTAAACAACATCCCATAAAAGTACATACCCCACTTGTACCTTTTCGGTCAACATAATCACCTGCATGGTCAGAATCTGCATATACAATTGTTTCTACTCCCGTGCCCTTAGGATACCATAATCCTAATAGTGTTGTACCCTTAATATATCTAAATATTCTTTTTACGGCTTCTAGGTGTGATGTTTTAGGGTCTTCTTGAAACCTAGCACATAAGCAAACGCTAAACATGATATCCGGCCTACTTGCCGTGAGGTAGAGAAGACTACCTATCATGCCACGATATTTAGTGTTATCGACGGATTCGCCGTCTTCATCTTTTGTGAGTTTGGTGTCCAATCTTCGATTCCATAAGGTCGAAGTATCATCCATAGAGGTAAGACATAGTTTGTCTTTAGGTTCATTACCAATTTTAATGACATAGACTCCATGTTTCCTAATTCCTCTTCCTATGGTTATGCCATTTTTTAATATCTTACTACCGGTTTCGGTAAAAGTACATTGCACTTTTTATCACATATTTGTCCTATACTTAAGAGGTTAAAGTTTAGGTTTTCTACGTGACACACATCGTTAATGGTTAGAGATTTGTTAGAAATCGTACCTTTACCGATGATTTTACTTTTCCTATTTCCAAACACCACATTACCTCCATTGAAGGATTCATATGTGGAGAATAGATCTTTATTGCCGGTCATGTGCCTCGTGCACCCGCTATCCTTGACCCATTCATCCGGGTCTAGGTCGACCTTTAAGCACACCTAAGAAAACAATTAACTCAAAAGTTTGGTCCCCATTTGTTCATGGGTCCATTAGTGTTAAACATTCCATTCATGTTAAACATGTATGGATAAGATGAGTATACATTCCATGGAGCAAATTTTTGAAAAGGAAAACCATTTTGCAAATTTGGGTTCCATCCCATTTGATGGTTACTTCTCGGGAAAACATTATTAGGTCTCCTAGATGGATTAGGTTTTGAAAAAGATGGAGCTTTGTTTCTTGCAAAATTAGTATTATCTTTTGGAGGTGGTTGTCTAGTGGTGAAATGAGTTGGTTTCTTCTTATTAACGATAACAAAATCAGTTCTAGATGAAGAAGCTACGTTATTACCACTGTTTGCTACAGCAGACCCACGGATCCCTGGCTTAACACTAGTCGGTTCCCTTTTTATGGGATCCGTGGGATCCACCACAACAGTGGCTGGTTTTTCTAGTGCCTTAACAAGTTGTGTTTCTTTGTTTTCACTAGTTGATGGATCAAGTTGTTGAATACCTAAACCTTTTTTTTTGTTACCGGTTTTAACACTATCTAATATCATATCTAAAGTATTCGTACTCATTCTAGCAATTTTAGAATCTAGTTGATCAACTAGTGTTTGAAGTTGAACGCAAAGTTCACATTCACCACTTGCTATTTTACCCTTTTCTAGGCGTTTCAGTTTTGCTTTTAATTCTATGACTTCTTTATCTAAACATTGGTTTTGACTTTTTAAAACCTTGTTTTTGTTAATTAGTTTTAAGCTAATATTGCATAGTTTGTCATATTCATTATGCAATGAGTCATCATCAAGTGATGAGCTACTATAGTATTCGTGACATACCTCGTCATTTGCCATGAGACAAATTTCTTCGTCCTCCTCGTCGCTCATTCCCCACGTGCCGCTCACGAACGCCTTTTGATCATCCCGTTTGGGACACTTACTAATAAAGTGGTTTGGGTCCCCACATTTAAAGCAAGTACGATCATCTTTTGGCTTCTCGTCCTCTTTGCTTTTCCGAAAGTCTTTCTTATCGTCATATGGTTGTTTGACGTATCTTCCTTTCCTTCTAAAGAACTTTTTAAAGTCCCTTACCGCCATAGCGTACTCTTCGTCGTCACTATTCGAAGAGGAGTTCTTTTCATCGCTTGAAACCTTTTTGGATTTAAGGGCAAGAGATTTGTGTTTCTCTTTCACCTTTGAGGCTTCGGAATCTTTAGCAAGGACAAGCTCGTAGACTTTTAAGTTGCCTATGAGTTCATCAAGGGTGAGGATTGTCAAATCTTTTGACTCTTCGATCGCCGTGACCTTGGATCTCCACTTGGATGGAAGTGCCCTTAGATATCTCCTAACATGGTTACGGCTAGAAAAAGATTCATCAAGTGCTTGTAAAGATGTAATAATAGTATTAAAATTAGCAAATGAATGATCTATAGTTTCCTCATCCGATATTGAAAATTGTTCATATTGTTGAACAAATAAATCAATTTTATTATTTTTAACTTGTTGGTTACCTTGATGAGTTACAACTAAAGAATTCCAAATTTCTTTAGAGGTTTTAAGCATAGAAATTCTTTCGAATTCCTTTTTGGGTAAAGCATTATACAAAACCATTTTTGCTTCACTATTTTTAGAAAGCTTTTTCTTTAATTCATCACTTAGTTTATCATGAGGTATGTTAACTACATTTCCTTTATCATCTTTTGAGGTATCCTCAAAATCTCCTTCAACAATAATGTACCAAAGATCAAAATCTTTAGACTTCACATACGTTTCGAATCTATTTTTCCAATATATAAAATCATTAGTTTCAAGTAGTGGTGGTCGTTTTGCCAATTGTGGAAAACTAGAAGGGGGGGGGGGGGGTTGAATAGTTTTGCCGATTTTAAGTTAATTTAAAAAACTTTAGATTCGATAATATGTGAGATCGTATGGATGTTGAGAAAGTATAGATCTAGTGATAAAGCAAGTAAATAAAGTAAAGCAAAGGGATAGAAATGACACAACCGATTTATAGTGGTTCGGCTACAAGGACACCTTCCTTGCCCTACTCCACTCCCCAAGTCACCTACTCGAGAGTTCAAGCACTATGTCAACAAACTCCTTCAACTTGGCGGAGAAGCCTTCACAACGTTGCTTACACCTTTTTCCGGTACAAAGCTAAATACCGAGTCCGTAACACGGTGGACCAAACCAACACGATTATTACACAACAAATATGTGAAATATCAAATACAAGATCTTTGCTACAGAAATCTTGCGGAGGAACAAATCAATCAAGGACCCCTTGCTTGGATGACTTGTAGAATGCTCGTGATCTCGCCTTAGAGAAGGACCTATATGAGAATCACTAAAGAAAGAAAGAAGGAAGTACTCTCTAGATCAAGTGATCTTTTGTTAGAAGAGAATGAGAGTATATGAGAGAATTAGTAAGAAGAGGGGTGAATTAGAATGAAGAAATGACTCTCTATTTATAGGGAAAATCTGCCACTGTTCCCCGGATCCCACGGATCCCTCCCACACGGGATCCGTCTAGTGTAAATCTAGGGATCCGTGGGACGCTCCTCTTTGCCCATGGGTTTTTTGGTTATGGGTCAAGGGTTATGGGTTGGTCCATGGGTATTCCTTTAGATTCAATGTATCTAATGAATACATTGTATCTAGTCAAATGGGTATGGGTCAATGGGTTATGGATATGATCCATGGGTTGTGGTTTTTACCCATCCTAATAAACTATTACAACAAATGATTAATTACAACATTTTTGTATTTAAATGGCTATATGTAAATGCTTTACAAAAATAACATGTATCCTTATTATTGTACTTAAGTTAACATTATATTTGTTATCAACAAAACACAAAGAGATCGCAAAATATTAATAAACGTTTTTACGGTTTATTTGTATTAACCATGTGTTTCGATGTACAAGATAGATTAGCATTAGATCCAAGGATATTGATATCCTTGATGATGTTGTAATAAGGAGTTGGTCTCCTTTGGGATTAGTCGTTGGTGTAGTGTTGGGTAGTAGTTCCTCCATTGTAATGGAACTCGGTATCTAGTCTAGTACCGGATAAAGGGTAGGCGACGTTGTGTTAGGTGTGGTTCACCTTGGTGTGAAAGAACCTGGTGGTTAGCCTATTACCGGAAAAAGAGTAGGCAACGTTGTGAAGGTTTCTCCACCATAAGGAGTTGGTGTCGTGTAGTGATTACAAACTCTCGAGTGGGTGACTCGGGGAGTGGAGTAGGGCAAGGAAGGTGTCCTTGTAGCCGAACCACTATTAATACTCGCGTTGTGGTTTTTCTTACTCTTATCTTTTCATTACATACTTTTATATGCTTGTTTATCAACATCCAACACACATCCAAATATATTGACATAAGTTAATCTAAATAGTTTAAAAGAAAGTTTTAATTGGCAAAACTGTTCAACCCCCCCTTCTAGTTTTCCACAATTGGTATCAGAGCTTCGTTACCAAGTTTCTTGAAGTATATTGTACTTTAAAAACTTGATACGATCCATGGTTAATTGAAAACTACAAAGAAGGTTTTTTCATAAAAACAAACATCATGTCTTTTAAAACTCTTTGTTTGGATGTTGATTAGATAACAACATTTTTTATTTATTTTCGATTTAAATGCACTAATCTTCTTTGTCATGTTGATTAGTCAAAGCTCATACCCACCAAGCTATAGGATTCGCTTGGTAACAAGAATACCTTCCCTAAGAAGGTATCTTAAACACAAAGGATCCGGAATTGTCTAAGTGACATTTGTTGTGTCATTTGTAAAGACATTCCTAAGTGCGTTAGAGGTATGATTTTCTACTTGTATTTAAAATGACATTAGCTTGATAATTAAGTATGCCTACATAGGTATTTATATGATTATCTTTTGTGCATATACATGTATTACATGAAGCTTCATTAGGAAGTCTTTTCTCACGTACGTGTTATTTTTTTTTCATCTAAAGTCGTGGTATATAAAACTTGTGTTTTATTTAATCCAAAAATCATATCTTTCTAATAATAAAACAAAACACAAATTTCAAAAATTTCTTCTTCCCCATAAATAAACCACTCGTCGCCCACTTTTTCAAATTTTTCATTTTAAAAAAAATTACCTCTCATTCAAAACTTCATCTTCCTCCCATCTCATCTCATCTCATCCTAAACCAAGAAGGTTCATCATCAACATGGTTTAGATCGCCCTCGTGCTCATCGCCTTAACACTCATCGCACTTGTGTTCCCTATGATGAAGTTCAAATACGGAGACATATACTTTGTGTTGTTAATCTACATTGGGATTATATACCCAATTCTTTGTATCATTCTTAGCATTGAAATGAAATATTACTAATAGTCTAGTTATCTAGGTTATTATTATCATAATGTGTTTATTATTTCTTTTGATTTATTTCATTCTATCGTGATACATTAGAAAGCCATGTATGCATGCTAAAAGAAAATGTAGGCTAAAACACATATCTTAGTATAAAACTATAAGATCTAAAAATCTATGTTTTTATCAAGAAAACTGTTTCTGTTATTCCAGATCCACGGATCCCGAAAGTTAGACTAGCCGGATCCCTTATGAAAGGGAACCGTACATCTGGACTACAGTTTTTCATGCATAATAAAAACCACTTTCTTTCTAAAAGTAATATTTCACTAGAATGTCAAAACCTTAAGTAAGTTAAGTGTCATTGTTGTTAAAAACCATTGTTAACAAAAATCTAGTAAAAACATTAGATAATCATTGGTTGACCACAAACATCACTTTCTATTAACTCATCGTTTCTATACGTTCAACTATGACGCATGAATATGAGTTTGATTTTTCACTCACTAGCTTCTACACTCCGAACATCTCCCTTGAGCCCAACACACCTGGCAATCATGTCCGTGGGTTCAATAATCTCGAAAACCGTCACTTCCACGAAGGACGTATTGTAGACACCTCTCTACAATTCGAAGAAGGTATCAATACATCCTTCCGAGCCATAGGACTAGAATGTCTTCTTGAAATCAACGAGAAGATATGTCCAAGGTTCATATTGGAATTCTTCCGTCAAGTTGAACTCGTTCGTAACGAGGATCGCTCTCTATCTCTTTGGTTTTGGATCAAAAACCAAAAGTTTGTTTTAACTCTTGGGCAATTTGCTCACATCCTCCGGATTCCAAATCATGGACAATGTGCCTTCACGGAAGATTGGTCTCTTGATTCTCTCTTCAACTTTCGTGAAGAAAATAGTCCATATTGTTCACACATACCTTCCCCGGAGGATTTAAATCGCATAATATGCAAACCTCGACCATATTACTCCGATCCAAACATTATTTTTACACGGGACATCCAAGAAGAGTACAAGCCCCTTGCACTCATCCTACGTGAAAATGTTTGGAGTCTTAGGGGAAATTGAGAAATCCTTCCCGCTTGTTGTGCTCACATAATGTATTGTTTGCTAACACAAAAACCATACAATCTCGCCTACTTCTTCGCAAGGCGAATTGTAAATCTTCAAGGCTCCAAGAATAAACTCATCCCTTATGGAATGTTCTTGACGCGCCTCTATCATAACGTCATGCATTTTCATCCTCAATTTCAAAGTCCGTTGTATGTACTTGTGAACAAGATGATGGAACCGCTAAACATATCTCTCATGAAGACTTTCTTCATTCTTGATTCCACCAACACTCATCAACCATTTGATGATCCTTCTAGCGAAAACGCTCAAGGAACTTAGTAGTCTTTCAAATAGGATCAATCCTTTTGTACTAATGCTTTATCAATGTAATCCAATTTCCTTCATGAAATAAAACATCTTACATTTGATATCTTAGTGTTAGAACCTCTTAAACTAACCTTGGAATATAATGCATTGTCAAGATTATTGCATACCTTTAGTAAAGGTTCTGTTTAGCAGATGGACGAATCCCAAAGTTTGTGCTAGACGGATCCCTACACTTAGGGAACCGTGGGATCCGGCAAACAGAAAATGCAACTGCAAACATTGTATTTCCAACATGCCCTTAGAACACCTCACACTAAGCTAGACATAGTGTCTTAAGGCAAATTAAGTCCTCATCAAGTTAAGTAGATCCTTCCTACTCACCTAGATCACACTCAAAGACGCTTGTAGATCTATCGTTTCACTTAAATCCATTACTCTTCTGCTCTCAAGCTCACACATCATTTTTCACATGATCATTCACATCTAGTCTTAGAAATCTTTTGATTATGGCAAAATTTATCATAATCATCCTTACCTCAAAATTGGTCGAAATTGATCAAATTCTAGTTTTCCCATCTTAGGCCTGTAGGATATTTTCCAAAACATTATTCTAAAACACTATCTGATCTCTAGGATCATTTAGCTTCACTTGACACTCCCAAAATCTTTAGTGTCATCTTTGTTCATTCATTGGTACCCATGAAAGTTCTAATTTCTTCCATAAAAGGCAATCATTAGCTACATCACTCATTACCCTCAAGTACTTATGCCCCTCTTCATTTAAGAAACTTAGGAGGACTGAAACACTCAAGATGGTATAGATCTTAGACCTTAGAAACATCATTTTTATCCTTTCATAGCTGCTGAGAGCCGGATCCCTGGGATTAGACTATACGGATCCCTCGTTGGAGGGAACCGTGGGATCTGGATGACAGATTATGTCAACTCTAGCTAAAACAATCATTTCAAGCTCATATTTCTAACTTAAACACTCCATCTCATCTTAAATGAGTTCCTAGATCAGTACAAACTATGAAGTTGACTCTTGTGCATGTTAATCATCACATTCCAATGAATTTTAGTGGCTTAAGGCTTGAATGCACTTGCCAATTCTCTTGCTTTATAAACCACATTGTTAGGACTTCTAAAGTCATCACCTTCATCCTCATTTTCAGCACTTAAGAAACCTTTACAAACCTCTTGAAATCATCATGAGGAAAACTCCAAGTAGCAACTTATCCACCAAAGAACCACCCAAGAAAATTGCTCGTGTTATACACGAAATCTCTTCAACCGAATCATCTCCGGTCAAGCCAACAAATGCAAGGAATTCTTCTCAACCAATCAAACCAATTCCTAAAAGGATAGTACCCACAAAACTACCTATGCTAAACACCACCATACCTCCTAGGCCAAACAATATCATCTCCACTAAACCATCACCCTTGGTTCCTAGAGCTGTCTCTTTTACAACTCCACTATCATCACCACACCTCTACAACTTAGAGGATTTTCCTCCTAGGCCGTCACATCCTCCTCCGCTGGCAACATTCTCCTCATTAGGAGGAATAATGGTACATAATCAAGGTGTTGAGTCAACATTAGCTTCGGCCTCCTTTTCGCCGTCACCATCATATAATCCCATTTGGATTATGAGAAATCATCAAAGTCAACCACCCGACCATATGGAAGTTGACACTTCTCTACCACCACCATCATTCTTGGTCGAGCCATCTTCAAATGCGCCTCCACCAATCCCTCCGTCGTTTGAAGCTCTACAAGCCGCTTCGCTTGATTCCTCGCATCAAGCAATTTCATTTCTTCCACCACCACTACCTAGCCATGACAAAGATTGTTATCATTGTCAACATGTTGAAAGTTTGATACATGAAGTACGAGAAGACCAACGCTTCATGTTCTATCACCTCCTCGAACGTTTCGACGAGATTAAACCTAAACAAATTTGAGCTAGATGATTTTAGTGGTGTCCTAGTTTCAAGCGTTACTTAGATAAGTCTAGTAATTCCAAGTCATGTATCGATCATTTTCTTAGAGTCATGTATATCATATCTCTAGTTTTAATAAATGAAAATGCATGCTACTTGCTATATTTCTGAGTATATGAGTATGTTTTATAATACATGTCTCACTTTGATATTAACATAATATGTTATATCATCATTGCTAAAATTGATCATCAGCCAGACGGATCCCTTATATTTGCCTAGACGGATCACTACAAGGAGGGAACCGTGGGATCCGTGATACAGAAAACTATTTTTCTACTAACTTGGATCATATTTGCTGGAAATTATGCATTATACTTGTTTTATAACCTTTGTTTTGTAGTTATTCAATTTACACATGAAGAGTTTGACACCCTAAAGCTAGGGGGAGCTTTGTGTCAAAACAATTCATTGCAAAAATACTTGCAATATTAGGATTACATTTCATGAGATCCCTTTGCAAAATTGCAATCATAAAGGGGGAGCACATTCGTCACATAGACGAAATCTTTTGCAAACTTAGTTGCAAATGAACTAGCTTAGTATTATTTTCTTGACGCCCTCACATAGGGATGGACTCGTCAAGAGGGAGTAAAGACGAGATCCTTTCCCGTTACTTGCTCTCTATTTTTTCTTTCTTTCACATGTTTTTCCTAAAACAATGTGTTAGTTTCCTTTCGAAGCTCTTTTTGTTTCGACAAAAAGGGGGAGAAGAAAGTAAAAACTACAAATTCAAACTTTTACGAATTTTAGATTTTCCTTCAAATAATTCTATGTTTTGTCATCAACAAAAAGGGGGAGATTGTTAATACAAATAAGCCGTAAAAACGTTTATTTATATTTTACGATCTTCTAATGTTTTGTCGATAACAAACGTAAAATCATTTTAACGAAACAAATAAAATACGTAAACTGTTTGAGCCAATAGTTTTCTAACACAACTTACGATTTCACATAAAATACTAAAACAAGTATAAGTGATTTTATGATTTAGTTTTACATATGTACAACAACTAGTGTTTACATATTTGGGTAAAATATACACATAACTAGTATGTAGTATATTGGGTAATATAAATGGGTAGAAACTTAAGTATCACAACCCATTGACCAAATACATTGAATGTAGTTGGGTACAACCCAAATTCCATGACCCATGGAGCTTGACCCATAACCCATTACATGACATCATGCTTATATCATATATGGATAATATCCATAACCCATGGTATTGACCCATACCCATGTGACTAGGTGCATTGCACTCAAAAGATACATTGTATCTAGTAAAAGACCCATGGATCAACCCATAACCAAAATACCCATGGGTAAAGAGGAGCGTCCCATGGATCCCTGGCTTTACACTAGCCGGATCCCTTGTGAGAGGGATCCGTAGGATCCGGGGAACAGTACACATTTTCCTCTATAAATAGTGAGCCATTTCAACATTGTTTCTCACCCCTATCTCACATACTTTCCCTTTGAGTTAAAAACTCTCTAACCCCAGATCCAAGTGATCTATGTTTGTAGTTTGTTTTTTTTGTGGTTCTCTAGGTTTCTCTTAAAGGCGAGATCACCACTTTTGAAGTAGAGCAAGCTCAAGTCCATGAGTTGCCATGCTTCCTCATCATCAAGACTACTGAAGTCCTCTTGTTGATGATTCTTTTCTTTCTTCTAAGAAGTATAGTGTTGGAGACATTATTGAAAGATGTCTCAAGTGTCAAGACGAAGACATTAGTGAAAGGTGTCAATCGTCCGTATTATATGCATTAGTGAAAGGTGCCTAGAAGTCAAGTCACAAGACATTGGTGAAGAGTGACTTGAAGATCTAACTAAAGGCATTAGTGAAAGGTGCCTTAGATGTACATTTGATATGGTGTGTTTCGATGTACAAGATAGATTAGCGTTAGATCCAAGGATATTGATATCCTTGATGATGTTGTAATAAGGAGTTGGTCTCCTTTGGGATTTGTTGTTGGTGTAGTGTTGGGTAGTAGTTCCTCCATTGTAATGGAACTCGGTATCTAGCCTAGTATCGGATAAAGGGTAGGTGACGTTGTGTTAGGTGTGGTTCACCTTGGTGTGAAAGAACCCGGTGGTTAGCCTAGTACCGGAAAAAGAGTAGGCAACGTTGTGAAGGTTTCTCCACCATAAGGAGTTGGTGTCGTGTAGTGATTACAAACTCTCGAGTAGGTGACTCGGGGAGTGGAGTAGGGCAAGGAAGGTGTCCTTGTAGCCAAACCACTATAAATACTCGCGTTGTGGTTTTTCTTACTCTTATCTTTTCATTACATACTTTTATATGCTTGTTTATCAACATCCAACACACATCCAAATAGATTGACATAAGTTAATGATAACGCTACACGCGTCGTTCGGGGTCAAGGAAACTTCCTTTTCTTCGAGCAAGTTTTATAACACCCTAGGCAGTGAACCTAATCGTTGTAGTGTAGTAATTAGGGTAAGCCACGGGTATTGATATCGTTCTCTAGGGGAATAGGAATGCTAGTGAGAAGTTACTACGCTAAGTTGAGGTTGAGGAAGATTATTTTTTTATCTTTTTATGTTTTTTAGAAATTGAAAAGGTACGAATCTCGGGTATTGGATTTGGGGGGTTGGTATTGCTACCGATTACTCTACTATTATCTAATTATCTAAGCTAAGGTTGTGATAGTCTATGTCTAATTGATGTGTACTCGTATGATAGTTTAAAGATGTGTTTACTTAAGTTTTACTACTCCTTAATTATCTCCTATTGATGGTTGATTTGTCACGTCCTTATTCCTAGTTGCGTTGTGATTCTAAGGCTATAGGGCGTGCTTATTTCCCTAACTCTTTGAAACTACCAAAGGGTCTTGTTTACAAATCCTCTAGTGATTTATAGACGCCTACTCTACGGTTGTCCTTGAATACTTTATCCTACAATTACCTAGATAATTATATTCTAAAGTTCACAAAGAAATTTCAAGCATTAAGTACACAACGAATAATCTAGCGCACTCTAGATCATTAGTCAACTAAGATAAGTATCAACCAATCAATATTCAATAATTAAGTTTCATATTCCCTAAGCAAACACACAAATAAATTAGCCGGACATGGAGAACATGCAAGCATACACACAAATAATCAAAGACATAATTAAATTAATGAAGTAAATACTTATCTTGATGTATAATAGGGTTTAGAACCCTAAAATACTGCACAAGAAAGCCTTGGTTCGGTTTTAGGTTTTTACTCCAAAAAACTACACACCAAAAACTGAAAAATTCGGATTCTATATATAAGATTACATCTGCGACGGCGTCACCTTATGTTTCGTGACGCCGTCGTGTCGCCGTCATTAGGGTTTCATCTTGGCCACGTAAACCTTTCGACGGCGTCACCTTATGACTGTGACGCCGTCCCCTTCAGCTCTGAAGCCGTCTTGGCTGCATCTAGGCCGTCTGAGTAGCGACGGCCTACTCCTTTAGAACCTGACGTCATCCCTTGAAAACATGCAATTTCGCCTCTGACCCGTCGCAAAATTCCTTCCCGACGGCGTCGCAGATATGCAGTGACGCCGTCGCCTTATGTTTCAGCAGCTTTGAGTGTCTCGATTCTGACTTTGGCCATTTTCTTCGTATATTCGCGCCTTTTCGTCCAAATAAGCATCATTCCAGCATTTTGCCTTCAAGAGACCTAAAAAGTGAAAAGGAACGATATTAAGCAATAACGGATACAAAAGTGATCGAATAAGGGCTTAAATGACCCCTCAAAAAGGTACCTTTTAAAACCTTATCAAATATCCCTACACTTGGTATTTGCTTGTCCTCAAGCAAATGTGCTTTTAGCCAATTAATTTATAAGTTAGGGGTCATGAAGCATCCATTCAAAACGGTCCACAACACATATAAGCCCCGCAAAAGTCATAACAAGCACGGAAATTACATACTAGCACCTCACATGGGGTGTTTGGATACTCACATCTCTCTCGGGTGTATATATGAAATATAACAAATCGGAAATGGAAGATAAACACTCATTAACCGGTCCTAGTACATAGATTACCATAGGCTTGAGAATAGATCAAACCTCCGTCGCTTTGGCGTAAGCACCTAGGAAAGACTATCAAAGAGGTCTTTAAAGGGTTGTAACGTTAGGCTTACGGTAGGGAAATAAGGGTTTGGTGGGATAGGCTATATAGTGGTGGATAGTCAAAAATCTCTATGTTGCAAGTATACGAAGAATGGCGTTGCTAAGCCAAGACTCGACACTCTAAAACTCTAGGCAACGAAAATAAACAAACATAATTTAAAAGATAGATGTAGGATGGTAGCCCGTATGGTTTTTTTTTTTTTTTTTTTTTTTTTTTTTTTTTTCACTCTTTTTTTTTTTTTTTTTTTTTTTCTTTTTCTATTTTTTTTTTTTTTTTTTTTTTTTTTTTTTTTTTTTTTTTTTTTTTTTTTTGCATACACTTTTACTCTACCATCCTCTACGGTACATCAAAATGATAGGGATTTATAGACACATCCCTACACTTGAGTTTTTATTACTCTAACACTAATTTGACCCGAATTGAAAAGATCAAAACACTTGGAGTACATTATTATGCAAACAAAGGGAATTTGAGTTTAACGTTCTCTTTCCTATGTTTCATAAACTTTAACTTTTCCCATGAATCCCAATCATCCCAAAACTGTATACAAAGGATATGACTCGACTTAGCAACTCATGCAAGCAACCAGATAATTGAACTAAGGGTTTTGGGTGATAACATAAATTTGCACTAAAAGTGAGTGCAATAAAGGTAGGCTAAGGCGATTTGGGTGTATATTTGGGGGTGGGGTGTAAACAATGCTCTTCATTGATATTCCGGAAAAACCGAAACATCACGAGAACCGCGAAAAGGATAGGCTCTGAGGGGTTAACTAGGGGTATCGTGTACTAAAGATGAGTACAGCGCAAAGGGTGTGGGGGAATTACTCAACCGATATGGAAGAAGTAATTATATTGCAGGTATCAAACAAGGGTTTATCCTAATGCCTCTTATCATTTAGTTATTCCTAACTACACAAGTGTAGTCTCACTAGCGATCTCGGAATGCATCACAAAACAAGTTCTAGAATCTAATATACTACCGGTTCACACTCTAAGCATTAAAGATGAATGCTTTAATTCCTACTAATCTAAGGGCGATCCTCACATTTTGGGTGGAATTTAGGTGGTAAGGGTTTTTGTGCTAGTCATGCAACTTCCTATCCATGAGACGCTTTTGTTAAGACTAATGGCCCACTCTTATACGTCATGAAAAAATTTTAAATTTGGCTAAAATTACCCTAACCTACATTTTCTCATGGTTTATTACACAAATACACTTGGACAAAGCAAATAGTCAAGGATAAGCATAGTTTCAAAGTTCCCGTTTTATTTTCCCTCCCTACACTTAAACTGAACATTGTCCCCAATGTTCCCCGAAAGTATCAAAGTTATGATAATAGAAGGTAATTAAAAACGAAAGAAACTAATACTCCCCTGATTAGCTCGGTAGGATCCGTAAAAAGTGGTGGTTAAATCTTTTCCAAGAAGAGTTTTTGCGTGAAAGGCTCCTTCTTAACTTGTGTAACTTCTTCTTGACAAACTAAACCTGCACACTAGAAGAAAACAAACGAGACCTTCGCGTAAAATCGGCGGTAATAATATACATAAGACTCGATTTAAACTAGGATATAATGCTTGTGGAATGGATGTTTACAGAATTTGTTTTGAAAGTTAAGATCTGGAAAATTCCAAAATTTTACAAGTAGCTCAGAAAACGAGAAAAAGTAAGCTGAAGTTTTTTATTCCTTCCTGACGCCGTCAGGTTGCAATCCTGACGCCGTCAGGTTATCCTGACAAAAACTGGTCTGCGATTTTCTGGAAAAAATTCTGGAAAATTTACATCTTTAGAATCTGGAAAAACTTCTGCAAAAACATCCATTATGACTCGATACAAGCATTTGACTCGAACAAACAAACATATATATCTTTTAGTTAATTGTTATTCTCATGTTCACGTTTCTTATGAAAACGTGTGTAATCCTCCCTACACTTATCCTTTATGTAAAATACCTTTATATGTAATTAAGACGAGGTTAAAAACAAAATAAAGCATTTTTACAATTTCAAACATGAGGACAAACAATTAATAAAAGATATATGACACTAACAAGCAAACAATTAAGCATGGGTTGCCTCCCACGAAGCGCTTTTCTTTATTTAAGAGTCTTGTAGCTAGACTCGTAGTCCTACCCCTACGTTTTTGCATCACCGCCCTCTTGACGGTCTCTATCGGGGGGTTCCATGTTGTAGAAGTGTCCCATGATACTCCTTTCTACGAGTTCACCCTCTCCCCACTCGGTCCTATATTTCGGTCCTAAATTCAAACAATCTTTATAGAACCCGAAAAGCTTAGCCATAACATAATCTACTCCCTTTTCCCTATCCTTATCATTCCTGTAATAGACCGACAGTTTAAGTTCCTTTTCATCATTGGAGAGTGATGAAAACTTCTCAATCTTAAACGGCATTTGGTAGGCTACGTCGTCGGTCTCATCCTTGAATCGCACTACTCCTAACGATGGGTCATAGGTCATCCCGGTGCTTTCTACGAAAGGTTTTCCTAGAATAACGTGGGACAAGCTAGGGTCTATGGCCGTGCTAATATCTTCCACAATTATGAAGTCCGTAGGGAATGTGAAACTACCTACATAGACGGGCAATCCCTTAACTCTACCAAGAAAATTACACTTATCACTAAGATTATCGAGGTCTTGCCTAGTTGGGATAGGCTTCTTCATTATCCAATTGTAATAGGTGCTAGTCATTATGTTAATTGGGGATTTACGATCAATGTAAGCCTTTGCCACAAAAAGGTGTCCTATGCAACATGGTATGTTAAGATTCCAAGGGTTCCCAAACTTGATTCTAGGGCTTTTCCTAACATACATGTGACGGAGGTCACGCACTAAGTGAGGGTGGCGGGATAATTCTTCTTCCGTAGGAAATTTGTTGAAATAGTCATTGTCTACTTCATCTTCTTCCTCGGGTGTTTCATCATCAACAAATGTTTGGTCTTCTTCGTCATCGGTTTCATCCGGTTCCACTAAGGCGATGGCGTTGACGAATTGGACGTGCTTAATAAGCTTGCTTGGATCCTTAATTTCTACACCTGGAGGCTCGGGAGTCGAGATAGCACTAACCTTCTTATCACTATTTATGGCTTTCAACAGGTTGTCTATCTTCCTATCCATCTCGGCTTGTTGATGGTTAAAGCGGTCCGAGAGCTTAGCCATTTGGGTTTCTTGGGACGCAACTATGTTTTGCAACATCCCTTCGATACTCTGTTGGTTAGGACCGTTAGGTGGGGGCCACGAGAAATCATTGGAGGTGAATTCTTTGGTTTGTCCCCAGTAAAAGTCGGGCTTGTTTTTCCATGCCTCCCGGGTTTCATTGAAATTCCTAGGTCCGGGTGTTGTAGGGAATCTTCCTCCCGTTCCATTATAGCGCGAGGATGCGTATTCAACGGAAGCATGTTCGGGGGATAGGGTGCTAGTGCGCGTGTTATGAGGATCACAAAACGGCTCGCACGAAGAGGAAACTTTGTTTATATGGCGCGAGGACTTAGGATTCTCGTAGGAACTCATGAGGAATTTGACTTGATCTTCAAGTTCAATCATCCTACGGTCGGGAGGAGGCAAGGAGATTGCCTTGACGGTTTTGGGAAGTTCACGGGGGTCATCCCAACTTTCGTTGTCATAGAGGGCAAGGTCCTCTATTATTTCCCATGATTCTTCCGCGGTGAGATCACTAAGTTTTCCACCGGCCGCTTGGTCAATGGATCGCTTAGTGGGAAAATTGACATGATCATAAAAGATTTGGACTTGGAGCCAAAGATCAATGCCGTGATGAGGGACTTTATGAAGTAAGTCCTTGAATCGGGTCCATGCTTCGTAGAGAGATTCACCTTGACGTTGTTGGAACATCAAGATGTCATTCCTAAGCTTAGTGGTTCTCCCCGGTGGGAAAAATTGAGCAAGGAAGCGAGAAGTAAGATCATCCCAACTTGAGATGGAGCCGGCGGGAAGTCGCTCAAGCCAATTACTAGCTTGGTCCCGTAGAGAGAATTGGAAGAGACGCAAGCGCGTGGTCTCCCGAGTAGTAGCATCAAGGTCGATGGAATCGACAATTTTGAGGAAATCCCTCAGATGCTGATTTGGATCTTCGGAACGAAGTCCATGGAATGCACATCCGTTTTGCACCAACCGGATGGTGTCGGATCGCAGGGCCGTAGTTTGGGCTTGGTCGGGAAGCTCAATGGTGTTCCTATAACCTAGGTGGTTTGGTCTCGAGTACTCACCAAGAGTACGGGCTCTTGGCGGGTCGTTTGGTGGTGGGTTGATGAGTGGTGGTTGGTTGTCACCTTCCATGGTGAAAAGTGATGGGTGTTACGAACAAAGGTCACGAAGAAGGGGGATAGACTAAGAGAAAGCTAAAAAATGAGAAAAAAGTTTACTTGATATGAATCAAGCAAAGAAACCTAAACGAGGTGGACTACTAACTAGCTATTCTATTCCCCGGCAGCGGCGCTAAAAACTTGATAACGCTACACGCGTCGTTCGGGGTCAAGGAAACTTCCTTTTCTTCGAGCAAGTTTTATAACACCCTAGGCAGTGAACCTAATCGTTGTAGTGTAGTAATTAGGGTAAGCCACGGGTATTGATATCGTTCTCTAGGGGAATAGGAATGCTAGTGAGAAGTTACTACGCTAAGGTTGAGGTTGAGGAAGATTATTTTTTTATCTTTTTATGTTTTTTAGAAATTGAAAAGGTACGAATCTCGGGTATTGGATTTGGGGGGTTGGTATTGCTACCGATTACTCTACTATTATCTAATTATCTAAGCTAAGGTTGTGATAGTCTATGTCTAATTGATGTGTACTCGTATGATAGTTTAAAGATGTGTTTACTTAAGTTTTACTACTCCTTAATTATCTCCTATTGATGGTTGATTTGTCACGTCCTTATTCCTAGTTGCGTTGTGATTCTAAGGCTATAGGGCGTGCTTATTTCCCTAACTCTTTGAAACTACCAAAGGGTCTTGTTTACAAATCCTCTAGTGATTTATAGACGCCTACTCTACGGTTGTCCTTGAATACTTTATCCTACAATTACCTAGATAATTATATTCTAAAGTTCACAAAGAAATTTCAAGCATTAAGTACACAACGAATAATCTAGCGCACTCTAGATCATTAGTCAACTAAGATAAGTATCAACCAATCAATATTCAATAATTAAGTTTCATATTCCCTAAGCAAACACACAAATAAATTAGCCGGACATGGAGAACATGCAAGCATACACACAAATAATCAAAGACATAATTAAATTAATGAAGTAAATACTTATCTTGATGTATAATAGGGTTTAGAACCCTAAAATACTGCACAAGAAAGCCTTGGTTCGGTTTTAGGTTTTTACTCCAAAAAACTACACACCAAAAACTGAAAAATTCGGATTTTATATATAAGATTACATCTGCGACGGCGTCACCTTATGTTTCGTGACGCCGTCGTGTCGCCGTCATTAGGGTTTCGTCTTGGCCACGTAAACCTTTCGACGGCGTCACCTTATGACTGTGACGCCGTCCCCTTCAGCTCTGAAGCCGTCTTGGCTGCATCTAGGCCGTCTGAGTAGCGACGGCCTACTCCTTTAGAACCTGACGTCGTCCCTTGAAAACATGCAATTTCGCCTCTGACCCGTCGCAAAATTCCTTCCCGACGGCGTCGCAGATATGCAGTGACGCCGTCGCCTTATGTTTCAGCAGCTTTGAGTGTCTCGATTCTGACTTTGGCCATTTTCTTCGTATATTCGCGCCTTTTCGTCCAAATAAGCATCATTCCAGCATTTTGCCTTCAAGAGACCTAAAAAGTGAAAAGGAACGATATTAAGCAATAACGGATACAAAAGTGATCGAATAAGGGCTTAAATGACCCCTCAAAAAGGTACCTTTTAAAACCTTATCAGTTAATCTAAATAGTTTAAAAGAAAGTTTTAATTGGCAAAACTATTCAACCCCCCTTCTAGTTTTCCACAATCTGTAATACAAGTCTCAGATTTTTGAATCTTTTGCCAATTGGCACCTCTCATGGTTTGTGGTGTTTTTCTGATTCTTTTAAGATGGTTGTTCTTTGGAACCCGTCAATAAGAAAATCAGTTGCTATAGTTCTCCCTGGTTGGTTAAGTCAATCTGAATCTGATAAAGTAGTTATCGGTTTTGGTGTTAATCCAGTCACTTTTGACCCTACCATTTTAAGAATTTCATATACGCTTGATGGACACGGAACATGGAATGTTTCAGTGTTTACATTGAGCTCCCAGCGCTGGAAGAAGTTAGAAAGTAAACATATGCATTGTCAGTCAATCCGACTTAAAAGGTCAAGTCAGGCTGTATTAGGTAGTTTTATTTATTGGGTGGCTTCTCAACGAACTTTAGGCTCTTCTCAAAAATCTTATGTGATTGTCTCTTTTGATTTGGTTAACCACAGCTTTTTGGTATTAGATATACCTTACAGCTTACGTATTCGGATTCCAAGACCTTTCTATATTTCAAAACTAAGAGAGTCTCTTGTCATTTTTGGCAACATGATAGGAGATCAGTGGCACACGGCCTGTTTATGGGAGATAATGTTGGATGGTAACAAAATAAAATCCTTTAAAACACTATTTAACATTTTCACTCCTCATTTACTAAAATTAATTGGATTTACGAAGATCAGGGATCCAGTTTTTGAATCTGATCAGCCTTACCAAATGGATCACACTCTTGAAGTCTTCCAAGTTCGGTCACAAGAATTTATTAATCTTCTTGTTGAAGCAGACGCAGGGTCCTTCTTCATGAGCCCTTTCAACGAATCGCTACTTCTGCTTACGCATCCAGATTGTTAAGTATATTAAGTTGTAGCTTATGGAGGGTTTGTATGTTTGAGTTTGTATGTTTTTGTCTAGTTGTTTGTATGTTAGTTTCTAGGTTTTTCTGTAGTTGTTTGTATGTTTGAGTTTGTATGGTTTTCTAATTTTTATGTATAATAAAACCATATTTTGCTTTTGGGACTTACTCATTCTCATCTCTTTTTTATGTACACAGTAATAAATCTCCCATCCTAATTAACAAATTTAATTTAACTTTTATTTTTTTCAGACCGGTACTGAAAATGATGGTAGTATGGATGTAGATGATGATTCAAACGTTTGTTATAACAATGGTTTTTTCTGTATTTGGTACACATCAATTAGTTGACCAAGTACTTAACATAACTATATATTTATTTTTCAGACCGGTACTCAAAATGACGGTGATATGGATGTAGATCATGTTGTAAAGGATGTTAATGTTAATGCAAATCTGAATGTGCAAGAAGATATATTCAGTTCTACGAACGATTTATCTTCACAACAAGTGCAAGAAGTAATAAATGACTTTTTTGACTCACCTCAAGATCCTACAGATGTTCAGGTAATGTATGCTAGGAATTACATATCCATCTTATGAGTTAATACATACCCAATATTTTGGCTGTTTACACGTGCATTTGATTAGGATGGGAATGTTTGTGACGTTGAGCAAGATGTGCCAAACAAGCAAGAAATGAACGAGCCCCAACTGATAGATTCACCTTTTAATCCGGTAAATATGTGTTGACTGCTTAATCTAATGATAGATTCACCTTTTAATCTGGTAACACGCACATTCAAAAATATCAATGTTTTTTATAGGTCGAGACTCGTTGTGAAGTTGAACATGTTCAATATGTGGACCTGATGAGTGAGGACAAAAACTTACAGTCTCCTTTATGCATGGTAAATATACTTTGAACATGTTAATATATTTTCTCTAAAAAAAACCGAACATGACATTAACACAAAGTAAACTTCATTTCAGGATGATAATGTTCTTAAAGTTGATGAAGACGTGGAAATGAAGGCCGTGATGAGTGACAACAAAAACTTACAGTCTCCTGTATGCATGGTGAGTATACTCGGAACATGTTAATATAATAAAATAAAAAAACGAACATGACATTCACACAAAGTAAATTTTTTTTTTTAGGATGAGAATGTTGTTAAAGTAGATGAAGATGTGGAAATGAAGGGTGTGATGAGCGAGGAAAAAAATTATAGTCGCCTGTATCCATGGTAAATATACTTTGAACATGTTAATATAATAAAAAATTTAACAAACATGATATTGACACAAAGTTTTTTTGTTTTTCAGGATGAGAATAATGTTAAAGTTGATGAAGATGTGCAAATGAAGGGTGTGATGAGTGAGGCACAAAACTCACAGTCTCCTGTTTTTCAGGATGAGAATGTCGTGATGAGTAAGGCACAAATCTCAGACTCTCCTTTTAATCCGGTAAATATTCGTTGAACATGTAAATCTAATAAAAAATTTAACCAGTACGCACGCAAGATAAACTGTTGTTCAGGATGTTCTTCTTTTTGACGAGGACCAACATGTTCAAGTGATGTCAGAGTCTGTCTCTAGTCCTGTAATTAGAACTCCTGGTGATGTGAAGTATGTTGACGCTATTGACTGTGATGAAAATAAGGTAACAACTGTACGCGTTCCTTTTGAACAGGAGAGGAAGCTGAGCAAGGTCTTTCAATCCCCATATATGCAGCGACCTTCGACTACACCAAGAAGGTCTCTAAGGCGACATATGAAACCTGTACTTCCTGCTGTCATTGGACCGGATGGGAAAGAAATCAAACTCAAACCGTTCAAAGAGGTATTTAGTGATAACATTTTTTTATAATGTTAATAACAATGATATAGCTTCTATATTTTTATTATAATCCTTATTTCCATTGTACATTTCAGAATCTCTGTCGTACTGGTCTAGGGACAATGTTCAGAGCTTTTGTACATCCAGAAATAAAATTGTTCTTGGATAAACAAAAGAAGAATAAGAACAAGGAGTTGTTTATGTTCCCATGGGGCAGCGGAGGGACGACTGCTAATCCGCAGTTTCGGCTAGGATTATTGGGGAGAGACGAGGGACACAGGGGTTGGCTAAGTGATGTGGTACGTATTTGTTACAAGTCTATAGTTCAAAGTTTTATGTGCGGGTGTTTCGTACCTAATGTCTCTCCTGTTTCAATTTTGAAATTACAGCATGTTGGATTGTTTGTGGATTTAATGATGCATTTTAGACCTGTTGATGCTGATTGGGTCATGGTTAGCCCATTTTGGGCCACAATGATCCTTGAATCGCTAATGCCCTCTATTATGCAGACGGAGTGAAGAACGGCATCCCATGGTTTCGTGAAGGCGTCAATAAGGTTTCTTTTACTTTAATTATCACATATTACGAATGACTTATGATATATACTTATCTTCCTGGAAGCAATCTTTGATCACTTAAAATCTGTCCTATAAGAGTAGCGGATAATTTAGTTAGTCAGGCGATGATGAACATTTTCTGCAAATGGTTTATCGGACTACAATTCAATGACACCTGTATCTTGGCAGGGTAGCCATACCTTTGATTGTGGTTGCAGCCATGGCGGGTGTTTTGTACGGTTCAAACATTTGTAGAACTGAGCCTTACTTTCCAAATATCCAAGTTTGGTCCATTTTCTAGACACTTTTCTCATCTCTTTCCCATTTAGGCCATGCTCAACTGCTCGACTCCATTCATATTATGACATGTGGCATTCTCTAGTACTTTTTCTATGGTCCACTAAGTGTCACATCAAATCTCCCATGTCATGAGAACATAAATGGCAAACAGATTTACTTTTATGTGATTGTTAAGACTATGTGAGAACATAAATGGCAAACAGATTTACTTCTATATAAGCATTGGTATTTAATAATTAATGTACAAAAGATTTTGAAGAACATAAATGGCAAACAGATTTACGTCCCGTATTTGAAAAGATCCTAGACAACTATGGCCCCTTAGAGACATATCCTTGTTGGTTTGGTACATCATTATAGGCTTACTTGCCTTTCTTGCAATGTGGTACCTTAATGTTAACAGTAACACGTGGTTTACCACCTTCTACTTGTTCATCCATGTAAACTTGTTGTCTTGGCTCTTCTAGAATTTTAGCTGGTAATTGGTCCCTTGGTTCAGTATTTGGGCCATATCTCTCTTCAATCTCAGGAAATATGACCTCTCTTAGTGCCTTGATTGACCATTCCATATCATCAGCATCAGCCTTGAATGTAACTTTTTTACCTTTTGACATATTTAGAATAAAGTGAAGTAGGGTTAATGCTGAATTAAGTGTGTCCACTATTAAATAGGAAAACCCACACCTACCAAAGGCAGAATCAATACTGTTTCGTTTTGAATGACACTTGATTCCTGACCTATATTATTGTCAAAACTGACAGTTGAAAATCTGAAAATCACATGCAAATATTCCTGATCTACAATACCTGACCTATATTATTGTCAATATTGTTATCATTTCAAATAGACTAAAAAAACAAAAACACTTTTGACTGGCAACAGTGATGTGATATGTAAGAGGCTGTGATGACGATGAATCAAATGATGCGATATACCATATCTTGGAATGGCAATTTTATAGCATTATTTTGCAGCCATGGGTGGTTACGTCCTGATGTTGTTTTGCTGATCTAAGCCTTGTTTTGGTTCAGATTGTGGGTTGTGTGTGTGTTTTTTTGTTGATATAGGAAACGTAAAAGTGGAAAAAGAAAAACTATCAAATCACTTGGATATGGTAAAACTGTTGGTGTATCTTTTCCAATTACCCAAGTAAAAAGTAAGCCTCTGAATGTGCATACATTATATATGCTTTAGTCAGGCGATGATGAATATTTTCTGCAAATGGTTTATCGAACTACAATTACATAACCGTATCTTGGCAGGGTAGTCACACCTTAGGGAATGTGGTTGCAGCCATGGCGGGTGTTTTGTACAATTCATACATTTGTAGATCTGAGCCTTACCTTTCACTTGCAATAATAGAAAACTGACGTTTCTAACCGGGGGCTTACAAAATTACTTTTATAGGAGCATACATTATATATGCTTAAATTAGGCGATGATGAAACTTTTCTTGAAATTGTGTATCGGACTGACAACCGTATCTTGCCAGGGTAGCCACACCATAGGCAATGTGGTTGCAGCCATGGTGGGTGTTTTGTACCGTTCATACATTTCTAGATCTGAGCCTTACTCGTTAATGTCAAACATTACTTATTTTCTTACAGATGCTAAGCATAGTGTATAGAAAATGGACCAACCTTGGATTTTGGGCCTCTTTTGGTAATTTTCTCTTGTTTTATGCATGTTGCTAGATTCAGTCCCACAATAGGCCCTGATCAGCGGCAGAGTGCATTTCACCAAAGAAAGATGGGACACTAAAGAGAATGTTGTGGCAAGTAATTTGGTGCAGATTACTTTTTCGCATCATCCTCTTTTGTTTCCCATATTTCTTTGAGAACTGCAGTCTATTATTGATCAGGGCCTTTTGTGGAACTAGAACCGAAAACATGCAAGAACGTATTATTGATCACGGCCTTTGGCATCTTGAGATGACTAAATTGTTAATACAAATAAGCCGTAAAAACATTTATTCATATTTTACGATCTTCTATTGTTTTGTCGATAACAAACGTAAAATCATATTAACGAAACAAATAAAATACGTAAATGGTTTGAACTAGTAGTTTCTAACATATTCACATTTTCACATAAAACACTAAAACAAGTATAAGTGATTTTATGATTTAGTAATACATATGTACAACAACTAGTGTTTACATATTTGGATAAAATATACACATAACTAGTATGTAGTATATTGGGTAATATAAATGGGTAGAAACTTAAGTATCACAACCCACTGGGCAAATACATTGAATGTAGTTGGGTACAACCCAAAGCCCATAACCCATGGATCTTGACCCATAACCCATTGCATGACATCATGCTTATATCATACATGGATAATATCCATAACCCATGGATCAACCCATACCCAAGTGACTAAGTGCATTGCACTCAAAGATACATTGTATCTAGCCAAAGATCCATGGTTCAACCCATGACCCATAACCAAAATACCCATGGGCAAAGAGGAGCGTTCCACGGATCCCTAGCTTTGTGCTAGCCGGATCCCTTGTGGTAGGGATCCGTGGGATCCGGGGAACAGTAGGATTTTTCCTCTATAAATAGTGAGCCATTTCTTCATTATTTCTCACCCCTTTCTAATACACTTTCTCCCTGAGTTAAAAACTCACTAACCTCATATCCAATAGATCTATGTTTGTAGTTTTGTTTTTGTGTGATCTTTTAGGTTCCTCTTAAAGGCAAGATCACCACCTTTGAAGTCGAGCAAGCTCAAGTCCATGAGTTGCCTTGCTTCCTCATCATCAAGGCTACTGAAGTCTTCTTGTTGATGATTCCTTTCTTTCGTCAAATAAGTGTAGTGTTGAAGACATTAGTGAAAGATGTCTCAAGTGTCAAGACGAAGATATTAGTGAAGGGTATCTATCGTCTATAGGATAAGCACTTGTGGTAGGTGCTTAGAAGTCAAGACAAAGAAGCATTAGTGAAAGGTGATTTGAAGTGAAGACACAAGACATTAGTGAAAGGTATCTTGTAGATCTAGTCAAAGGCATTAGTGAAAGGTGCCTTAGATGTACATTCGATATGGTGTGTTTCGATGTACAAGATAGACTAGTATTAGATCCAAGGATATTGATATCCTTGATGATGTTGTAAAGGAGTAGATCTCCTTTGGGATTAGTCGTTGGTGTAGTGTGGTAGCAGTTCCTCCATTGCAATGGAACTAGGTGCTTAGCCTAGTACCTAATAAAGGGTAGGCGACGTTGTGTAGGTGTAGTTCACCTTGGAGTGAAAGAACTAGGTACTTAGCCTAGTACCTTATAAAGGGTAGGCGACGTTGTGTAGGTGTAGTTCACCTTCGAGTGAAAGAACCCGGTGGTAAGCCTAGCACCGAAAAAGGGTAGGCGACGTTGTGAAGGCTTCTCCGCCATAAGGAGATTGGTGTAGTGATTACGAACTCTCGAGTAGGTGACTCGGGGAATGGAGTAGGGCAAGGAAGGTGTCCTTGTAGCCGAACCACTATAAATACTTGCGTTGTGGTTTTGTGCTTCTTACTCTTTTCTTTTCATTACTTACCTTTACATGCTTGTTTATCAACATCCAATACACACATCCAAATAGATTGACATAAGTCAATCTAAATAATTAAAAGGAACTTTTAATTGGCAAAATTATTCAACCCCCCCCCCTTCTAGTTTTCCACATAAATTATTTACTTTCATTAACAATATGCTTTAGTTAGCCGATGATGATCCTTTTCTGCAAATTGTTTATTGAAGATTGCGTAAAGATTTTATGTGACACTTAGTGGACCATAGAAAAAGTACTAGAGAATGACACATGTCATAATATGAATGTAGTTGAGCAGTTGAGCGTGGCCTGAATGGGAAAGAGATGAGTAAGGTGTCTAGAATATGCTTTAGTTCACACCTTTGCCATGGTAGATGACTAAATTATGCACCTGATGTTAACAGTTTTAGTTTTAGTAAGGCGATGATGATCCTTTTCTGCAAATGGTTAATCGGACTAGAATTCAATGACACCCGTATCTTGGCAGGGTAGTCACACCTTAGGGAATGTGGTTGTAGCCATGGCGAGTGTTTTGTACCGATAAGGTAGTTGGGGAGATATGAGCCTTACTTTTAGCAGTCAAAAATATAAAATTGACATTTGTAAACGGGGGCTTACTTTTTCGAAAAGAGGCCAATTTTTCAAGGTTGGTCCATCAAACAGATTTAGTTTTGGTAAGGCGATGATGAACCTTTTCTGCATATGGTTTATCGGACTAGAATTTAATGACACCCGTATCTTGGCAGGGTAGCCACACCTTAGGGAATGTGGTTGCAGCCATGGAGGGTGTTTTGTACCGTTAATTACATTTGTAGATCTGAGCCTTACTTTTAGCAGTCAAAAATATAAAATTGACATTTGTAACCGGGGGCTTACTTTTTCGAACCCATCAAACAATTTTAGTTTTAGAAAGGCGATGATGAACCTTTTCTGGTTTATCGGACTATAATTCAATGACACCCGTATCTTGGCAGGGTAGCCACACCTTAGGGAATGTGGTTGCAGCCATGGCGGATGTTCTGTACCGTTAATACATTTGAAGATCCGAGCCTTACTTTTGACTGTCAAACTTGCATGTTGAAGGTTAGTGCAAATAAAATTGGTTGTAGACGGTTAGAGTCTGAACATTTTAATCATGTGTGTAAACTTGCATGTAATTTTATTTGAGATGGAGACTTTTTGTGATTCTAAACATTATAATCATTTGGCTTTCCGATGAATCTGATGCAACTATTTACATCTTTAGGTGTTCTTTCCAATCAATGAACCTGAAACACATTGGTGCCTGGGCGAACTATCCATTAGAACAGGTGTTATAACTTTATATGATAGCCTTGGGAGCCCGAAAGTTGAAACACGTAGCTGGTGGCTAACTTTCAGGGAAGTTTTTGCTTGTCAACTACCCACGTATCTTGTTGAGAGTGAGGTGATGGAAAAGAAGAATATCGATGCCAATAACTATCATGTTTCCTTTGAGTATGCACCTGATGTCCCTAAACAAGGTGGTCTTTATGGGGATTGTGGTGTTTGGGTCTGTATACTTTTGTACAGGTTGTCTCATAAGATATCATTGAAGTTGAAGAATCCTATCCAAGCTGCTTTGGCTTACCGTGAGTATTTGGCTGAATATTTCTGGAAATACAAGATTCCAATTCCGAGAGACATTTGACATTTAAGTTCTGTAAACAATCTAACTTATGTAAACAATCTAACTTCTGTTGTTGGTATGCTACTGTTGGTATGCTAGTGTATGGTCGTTTAACATTTACGAATGGCTTCTTGTGATCCTGGTGCTTGTATCAGGCTGTTGTTGGTATGCTAGTGTATGGTCGTTTTTTGTAAACAGGTTATGTAAACATTAATATGTATATATTTAACGTATCTTGCTAATGTATCATATAGCTAGTGTATGGTCGTTTTATTAAATATTGCACGACTGCTCGACTGGTGGTTGGGGAGATGGTAGTTGGGGAGATGTTACATTTAATGTTTCTTGTGTGATTGTCGATATAAATATAAGTTAATAACATATGGAATTTCCACACAAACAATTATATACCTGCTAGAAACTAAACATCAAAATAAATTCACCACCAAATTGGGAAGAATTACTTGATATAGATGACTCCGATCTCCGACTATCAGCCACCTCCCAACTACCAGTTTCATATGGAAACACTACAACTTAAAATTATGCTAAAATGCCGGTTAGGATAATACGAGGTCCTGCAGGTATTGTTCAAACGGCGAATGATGTGGGTGTGGATGATGGTATAGTGGCGACACATGAGTACATTAGAAAAGTAGTGTATGATGTGGGAGAGGATTCTGATTTTAATAGTGGGCCATGGGTTAGCGCAGTTGAGTATATGAAACCTGATGGCGGTATCATGATTGGTTGTTTCGTCGATATCAAGAAATTTACCAAGAAAGGGAAACTTGACAACGTTGTTGCTATAATTAAGTCTTGTACCCCAAGCGTCTTGGGTGATCTCACAGTATCATTGAAAGATGTTTCGGGTTTAATATCAGGTTCAATACATCACAAAGTGGTTAATGACGATAGGTATGAAAAGCTGCTTACCGTCGGAGCTGTTTTGATCCTTCATAACGTTTCTGTGTTTTCTCCCAAACAATCTGGAAATCACTATCTTAATATTACATTAAAAAATGTTGTTAAGGTTTTCTCCAAGGATAGTGTTCCTAACAATGAAAGTGGAGTTGGATGTTGTGGAGGTGTAATCTGAATTTTAATTTATGTAATTTTCTATTAATTCAATATTTTAATCTACTTAGTTAGATGTGATGTGGTATTGAACAATATAAGATATAAAATAACTAAATGAGACGCATTTGATTCCAAATTGACTAACGTCGAACATAAGTCAACACATTAAACATACGTTAATTACTACTCCACACTAAGATTTCCAACCGATTCTAACAGCTCATTTAGCAATGCACCTGACAAACATGCGTGGTTTTCTGGATTCATTGCCAATTCGAGTTTGGTATCCAACATCTTTATTCTTGTCTCTAGCATGTTTAAGTGTAAATCTTTGAACTTGCAGTTGGAACATTCTGTTAGTTCAGATGTACAAGCTGGTGGAGTTGAAGGTCCCGGAGAATTAAAATTAGGATGTTGTGAAGGATTATAACCGGGATGGTTATCAAATTCATCTTTCCACATAAAAAATCTACACCCGTATTCTTTTTTTGCTGGCTGTTAAATATTAAAAGTAAGAGATGGTTATGAAATAACTTTTTAACACCTAAGTTACATATACGGGAAACATAAGACAGCTAACCTTTGAACGAGGACATGAATAGAAAAGTTGACCATAGCTATGCTCCTTGTGTGATTGTCGTAGCACTGTGTTTCCAGCTCCACATCGACACATAAATCGATCCATATGAATTTTTTTGGGGATAGGATTCTTTGAGATTCAATATAAACGTGCTCGATTGCTCAACTGGTAGTTAGGGAGATGGGTATATATAATGTGTTCGACTGCTCAACTCCTCAACTGCTCGACTGATAGTTGGGGAGATGGATATATTTAATTCAATATTTAATGTGGTGAAGTAGATGAAAAATTTAACGTGGTTAGTTGGTTATATTAAATGTGGCATTAAATATCCATCTCCCCAACTACCAGTTAAGCAGTTGAGCAGTTGTTGAGATGTTGCATTAAATATCCCCATTTCTCCAACTACCAGTCGAGCAGTCAACTCAAGCCATATTTCGACACGTGTCCCATGCTCGACTGTTCGACTGGTAGTTGGGAGATGGATATATTTAATTTAATATTTAACGTTGTGAGGTAGATGAAAAATTTAATGGTGTATTAACTACCATTTAATGTTTATATATGAGTTAGTTGGTTATATTAAATGTGACATTAAATATATCCATCTCCCCAACTACCAGTCGAGCAGTTGAGCAGTCGAGCAGTTGAGCAGTTGAGCAGTTGTTGAGATGTTGCATTAAATATCCCCATCTCCCCAACTACCCGTCGAGCAGTCAACTTAAGCCATATTTCGACACGTGTCCCATGCTCGACTGGTAGTTGGGGAGATGGATATATTTAACGTCACATTTAATATAACCAACTAACTCATATGTAAACATTAAATGTGGCATTAAATATATCCATCTCCCCAACTACCAGTCGAGCATAGGACACGTGTCGAAATATGGCTTGAGTTGACTGCTCGACTGGTAGTTGGAGAGATGGGGATATTTAATGTGGTGAGGTAGATGAAAATTTTAATGATATATTAAATGTGAGTTAATATGAGTTAGTTGATAAATTTAATGGGTATTAAATGTGAGTTATTGTATGATATGTGGTTTTAAAAATATCCATCTCCCCAACTACCAGTCGAGCATCAAACACTGATCAACTCATCACTAATCGACTGCTCGACTACTCGACTTTTACCAAAATTTTTAATAGATATATATTCATATGGAAAATTATTGAAACGTATTCTCACATGTCCATACCATTCATATGAAAAAATTTCGTGTGTTTCTTGTGTTTGAAGATAGCAATAGTTATGGTGTTTCACTAAGCAGAGATATTAGATATGCTGGGTTAGTTTCATTTGTGAAGAAAAAGTTCAAAATTAGCAAAGGATACGATTTAGGTTTTTCTTACAAAATGCCACACGGTCCGGTCCACATAGCTGATGATGATGATGTTGAATTTTTCGTTAACGAAGTTTGTAAACCGAAGGCTACATTGGCTAAACTTTTAATCAAAATGATTGTCAAAAGTTCAAAGGTAAATCCATCTTTTTCTAATGATTTTGATCCTCAATGTTTTTATAATCATTCGGAAATACCACAAAACGAACCTTTTGACAATCTCAACCAATCTAACAATAAATGTGTCAATAACTATATAAACCAGCCAAAAAAATGAAATTTTCGAAAATTTTGGGAGTACATCTTCTTTAAAAGATCAATTTCTGCTTAAATGGCAAACAACAAATACATTCGAAAATATGCCTCCTCCACCCGATCCACCAAGTCCTGAAATTAAGATCCCGAATACATTGAAATACAACAATAGCTCTATCATCCTCAAAGAGGGTGATGAATTTGATACTAAAGAATTATGCATGTTTGCAATTGCTAAAAAAGCTATCAAAGATGGATTTGAATTAAAGGCTAGGAAAACAAATAAGTCTAGGTACGATGTGATTTGTGTGCAAGATGGGTGAAAATGGAAGATAGTGTCTGGTAAGAACAAAAATGGTGTTAAATGGAGATTAGAACAGTTTACGATGTTCACACTTGTTCAAGAACACAAATTCATCCTAATCACCGTAATGCTACCAAAAAACTTTTGGGACATTTACTCGAACCCAAGATGAAAGATAGCAGTCGAATTTATACCCCAAAGGACATAATGGAAGATATTAGTCAAGAGTATAAAATTGACATTTCTTATAAAAAAGCATGGGGTGGAAAAAAGCGAGCATTGGAATTGGTAAATGGTTGCCCTAAGGACTCGTTTGAGCAGTTACCATTTTATTGTCATAATTTAAAGATGAAAAATGACGGTACGGTAACACATATTGATACCGATGATGAAGGACACTTTAAAATCTCTTTTATAGCCTTTGGTGTTGCGGTAAGCATTTGTATATTGTTTATGAATTAGATGTGTTTTTTTTTTCTTTTAAGTTTTTTTTTAATATATTATATTTTGTGTGACTAATAGTTTGTACATAAAACAGATTCGGAGTTTCTTACGGTATATGCGACCATTACTTATAATTGATGCAACACATCTTAAAGGGAAGTACCTTGGGACAAATTTGGTTTTCGTTGGAATGGATGGTAACAATCAAATTATACCTATTGCTACCGGTGTTTGTCAAGGTGAGACTGGGGAGGCATGGACATGTTTTTGTCCAAATTGAAAGAATGCATAGGGGAACTGATTCGTTGTGAAGTGAGTGGTGAAAAACATAATATCAACGTATATCAAAATAACCGTGAAACTCGACAAATCAACCTTTTAGGAAAAGGGTTAACGTGCCAAACCTCACGGGTGTGATACCGGGAAAGTGATTTCCCCGGTTCGTGTCCCAACGAGGTGTGAAATTGACGGTGTCGTTGAGTTTCGTGATTAGGACTTGAATTGGTTAAACAAATTTTGGATTTTGGATTACGTATTCTACAAAATAAAGAACGGAAATGAAAATAAAGCATGTAAAACAAAGTATACACTAAATAGACTACTACTAAGCCTAAGAAATAATAAAACGAAGCTACACTAAGTCCTAGGGTGCTAAAATGTAAAAACGTAAAAACCGGCAAACAACCCGAGCCAGAAACGTAAAAATTTTGCAATTTAAGGGCTACGGGTGTGAAATCAATTTTCCTTCATTCTAAATGACTAAAAATAATTTTAGAAAAAAGCCGGGTATTTTTTTGAGTTATATTTTATTTTCTACGAATTAAAAACTATTAATTAGAAAATTAATTATAAAAAATAGTAAACCTAAATGGAAAATTATCAAATTTTTCAGAAAAGTACTTTGATTAGTTCTAAACTTAGGAAAAATGAAATCGTTGAAAGATCAGGAGTGAATAAGCTGGGATAAGCTAAAATAGCTTATCTATCTTTAAAACTAAAGTTTACTATAAAGGACTAAAAGATGCAAACTACAACGTGACAAGTCCCAAGGGCATTCTGGTAGCATGTGGTGGGTTTGTGGTCGTGTAGTTTGGGGCAGGAGACCAGGGTTCGAATCCCAGTCCCCACCTTTTTGACTCTCTATTTTTTTTATTGGAACTTGAAGTTGGAATTAAAGTAAGAAACTTTTGTGAATTTTTTTTTTTTTTAGAAAAGCTTCAAATAGCTGTGTGCACAGCTTGTCTACAACAGTTGGCAAAAAAAAAACTAAACCAACACCCTTTGAAACTTGGGAGCTCAATAAGCAATCAACCAAACACCCATTTAGCTTCTATTCAGCAAAAATAAGCAAGACAAAGCATTAGATAATCAAATGGATCAAGCTAATACATCATGAAGATCTAAAACAAGCTAAACAAAACTGATTACACTAGTAAAAAGAGGGGGGGGAAAATCAATTGGCAAAGGAGCTAACTATGGAACCTTAAGCTACAAGCGAAAAATAAGCTAATCTAAAAAGCATTAATAAGCACTAAGAAGCTGAAAACTAGTGAATTAAACCTAGGCTATCTAAAGAATACTAAAAGGAACCTAAATAAGCCAAAGACTAAGCTACATGACTCTAAAAACTACTCTACTTCACTGCTGTTGGACTGCAGTCCACGACAGCACCTGTGGGGCATTTTCTAGCTTATAAATAAGCTAGTAAAACTGAAATCCAATCCCTAAATCTATCAAAACAGCATAGCACACCAACATGAGAGCTTGGAAAACCAAAATTTGGACAAATTAGAGCTAATATGAAGCTAAAAAAGTTGCTGATGAAGGGCTGTTGTTTCTGTGACAGGAAGAAAAAAATGGAAATGGACAGTGACAGAATTTTTTTGTGAAACTACTCAAAAGATTTATAGCAACTACAAAATATGAAATGACTATCTGTTATAATATTTCACTAAAACTACTCCATTTGGGGACCCAACATGGGTCAAATTGTGAAATTTGACCCAGAAATGCACTAATCCAAACACCTTCTAAAGGAGATAGAACTATGAAACTGCATAAACAAAATGTTTAAGACTTTGAAAACTTGTTTGCATCAGTCAAAGAAACTCAAAATGAATGAAAATAGCCTAAGCAACACTTAGAAACACCAAAGACAGATTCGCAAGAACATGAAAAAAGTCAAAACTGCATATGCTTGAAACTGAAATTAAATTGCACTAACTTGAAATTAAACAGTACATCAAAATTAAATGACAGATAAAAGGTAAAATGGTGCTAGAACAAGATTTTCTAGACAAGTTTTACACTAGCTCTAGAAGCTTATTTATACAAGTGAATAATATAAAAAAAAACTTCTGGTCATGGCTATATCTTCAGTCTTGTGTTTTCTTTGTGAGTGCAAACAAGCAAAAACACACTTTTTGTGCTTTCTCAATCCCATCTCAGCCATTGGATTAACCTTGGAGCCCTAAACCTTGGAACCTCAGCCATTGGATTCTCTGTAATGGTGTGGATTGCCAAGTTGGCAAGTAAGACATGTGAGGGAGGGAGACATGTGAACTTTTGTTGGATTCTGGGATTGAAAGAGATGGGGAGAGAGGAAGGAAAATCTTGGCGCCATTTTCGGGTTATGGGTTTTATTTTGTGTTTCTTCTGGTTTGCTGGATTAAAGAAGGAAAGGGGAAGGGTAAAGGTATTTGAGGGTCACGGGATAGAGGGTTCAAAAGGGCAAGGGGGGTTCTAAAATGGGAAAGGTGAAGGGTCAAAATTGGTTGTATCAAAAGGACAATTTGGATATTTGGGTATCGGGGACGGGTAAAATGGTGATTTTGGTTTCGGATTAGGTTTTAAGGTTTGTTTTCCCTTGCTCACTCCAAAAACGCGTCCTGAGCTCTGAAAATCTGGAAAATCCATTGTCGGCTCCGTCTGTTTCAGCACTAATATGATTTCGGCTCGTTTTTGCTCTGTTTTCAATCATTTTGTACCTGCAAGACACAAAACACACTCCGAGGATATTTTTAACATATATTGATCATATTTGGGTGTTTTTAGTCATTTTCGAGGTCTTAAGTGGGTAAAAAGGATGAGTGAATAAGCACTCATCAAATCCCCCCACACTAGGCAATTGCTAGTCCCTAGCAATCAATCATATGAAGATTTAATGGATTTAAGTCTCTTTACCAAAAGCCATTACTTCTGGAGTAGCCAAATGTTTCAGTTCAAGTAAGAACTATGGTACACTGATAACCATATGATTTTGAGCAAATCACCAGCTTTCAACGGTTTTGATTTGTCTTTACCAGAAGCCGTTTGCTTCTGGACTAGCCAACTCTTAGATAATATATCTTTGGTGAGTCGATTACCAATTATGGTTTTCCAACTGCCTTTACCACAAGCCATAAACTTGCGGGCTAGTCAACTCTTCACTAATTAAAGATATGGTGAGCTGAACACCATACAATTTTGGGCAAATTGCAAGCCGTCAACGGATTTGAGATATCTTTACCAATAGCCGTTTGCTCCTGGATTAGCCAATCCTTTTGTTTATTAGACATGGCGGACTGATAACCATAAAAAAAAAATTTGGCCAAAAATGGGGGAATTGGGCGGTATATTTACATGATAAAATTCGTGAGAATTCCCCCCCCCCCCACACTAGAAATGAATATTGCCCTCAATATTCAAAGTACCGGCGGTTATGCCGAAACATAAAACGTAAAAGGGAAATACTACGGCCATTATTTGGATTTTTTTTTTTTTTTTTTTTTTTTTTTTTTTTTTAGAAAACTTTATATACAACAGCGGGGGGCAACACCCCCACACTAGGGTGGGATACACGGGTGAAAACCCATGTTATGCTACTGTTTTTGTTAACCGAGTCGCTAGCTTGACTCGACCCCGAATTCATTGGTCCATGGGGAAGCAAGTGGAAGAGAAAATCTCCATCGGACTTTCATTCAAATAGTTTGGATAAACATTGAATTGTGATGAAAGTTCCACTCCGATGAAATAAAACCGGCTCAAAAGAATGAGAAATGCCGGGATCAAAGATGGTATCTTCACTCCCGTAAGAGTGAAGGAAAGGAGAAGAAATGGGAGGAGAAGGCAAAGTGTCAATCTCATGACAACGGGTGGGATGGGTGGGCAAAAGATTGGATTGAGGAACATTAAGGGAATGTTCATAAATCTTATCCACCACTGAAGCAATGAAAACATCTGTATCGGGCTTAGAAGAGGTTCCATCATCCGGCGGTTTCGCAGGCGGACGAGTGGATGATGGACCTAAGCCATAATCGTCACTCTGAAAACCCGAAGGTTTCAAGTCATCCGGAGAAAGAAAGTCGACCTCTTCAATACGAGTGTCACTTGACGAATTATCAGAAGACCAATTGTAAAGAAGATTTTCCAATTCAGTAAGGTCGGCTTCAAAGTCGAAGTGAGCATCATCATCTCCCCGTGGGGAATGATCAATAAGAGCGAGTTCATCGGAGAACTCCTCGAGAAGGTCTAACGTCGAAGTGGGATTGCCACTATTCTTTTCTTCGGGTAAAGAAGGAGATGTAAAAACGTCACTATCCTCATTCTGAATATCAAAGATGGGGTTATCAGAAATTAGAGTGAATTCAGAATCAAAGTCAAACAGAGGATTAGTGAACGCCATAGCAAAAGGTTTCTCGGACACAACGAGAATATCTTCATCATCCGTTTCAAAATCAGTGTCCATATCAAGATCATCGGGATCAACATCTCTCACTTCTTCCAAGCTGACGAGCTCAGAAGGAATTTCCTCAACATACTCGATGTCTCCACACGATAAGGAATCATCAAACGACGTATAATCATTTTCAGACTCGGAGGTCATCTCAACAGATAGTTTTGGGGTGGGAGAAGAATCATCATCGAGAGGCTCATCACATATATCCTCGGACTCACTTGGGGTTGGGACAAGGTTCTCAACACAAGACGGTTCCGTTTCCGGAATAGTGCTAAGATGCTCGTCCCCCATTAAAAGGTTATCCGAAGGTTCTATGGTAGGTAGGCAATATGAGGGCGGAGAGTGGACATGTGCGGTACTTTGTGGGTTTGAGATATGCACCTTGTCCTTTTTCGTCTCCCAATCTTCCTCATCCTCGTCATCTAGACGGCAAGCTTCGTTAAATAGAAAACGCTGTTGAGCAGCTTCGTTAAATAGGAGAAGCTTTTGAGCTGCTCGCTCATCGGCTAGAAATCTTTCATTGCGAGCAGCTTGTTCCTCAGAAAGTTCATCAAGGATTATACGAGGAAATTGATCAATGACGGGAAGTTGTGGGGGTTGGATGTTGTCAAAACTGGAAGTGTTATAACAAGGATCAGGTCCATAGTAATTTTGATTCCACGATTGACATTGATAATCATCATGAGGACCCCCACACTTATCACAATGAGGGTATTGGGGAGAGAAACTTTGAAACGATGAATCACTGAAATGATGATAGTACGGCTGTGGCTCGAATGAATTTTGTGGAGGGTAGTTGAAATCGTTTTAAGGATAATTGAAAAAGTTCGGGTTAGAATCATAAGTGAATGAATTCTCGGCACAAATCGAACAACATCCATTGACAAGATAGCTTCCACACCACTCGCACATACATTTGTAACAATGGAAACCTTTTTGTAACATGTCTCCACAACCATAGCAATACTCTTGATCGAATGAAAGTATCTCGGGTACGGGAGTAGGAATCGCGGGCTCAAAAACATCACAAATGGTAGGTAAAACGATATTTCCCGAAATTGAATCTTGACGAAGTTCATTTAAGCAATTTTGAACAATGTTCATGAAATCGTCCGAAAAAGGTTTTGAAGATTCCGGAGGTGGGACAAATGGTGTGCTCTCAGAGCTAGCAATTTCCACCATTTCCGTTTTGGTCTCCTGTTCTTGCTCTTTTCTCTTAACCTTAACCGTAAATCGCGAAAGATTTGGATCAAATCTAGACGGTTTAGGTTCAGAAACAATAGAACAAATCTCGGGTTGTGGCGGGTGGTTAGAAAAACTTGGAGAATCATCGAGAGAGTTTTTATCGGATAATTCGCACCAATAGCAATATTTGCTTGCACCAGCCCTACCACATCGCTTACATACACATTCATGATTGAGACAATAAACTTGATCCTCTTCCATACGTCCTTTGCAATGGAAACAACGACGATAATCGATCGTCGCCATGAGAATTAAACATGTAGAGGGTTAAAGAAATAGAATTGAATGGTTGAGAGGATACGAAGAATAGAATCAAACGGTAAAAGAGGGTAAGAGAAATAGAATTATCAAATAAGAGGAATGAGAAGAATATTTTTGTATTTTTGGATTTTATGAAAAACGGTAACTTCACGAGGAAGGTTCTTCAAGTCACTAATTGCAAAAATCACGATATTGTCGCAACACACCTCCCCGGCAGCGGCGCCAAAATTTGATTCGTTGTGAAGTGAGTGGTGAAAAACACAATATCAACGTATATCAAAATAACCGTGAAACTCGACAAATCAACCTTTTAGGAAAAGGGTTAACGTGCCAAACCTCACGGGTGTGATAAAAGTGATACCGGGAAAGTGATTTCCCCGGGTCGTGTCCCAACGAGGTGTGAAATTGACGGTGTCGTTGAGTTTCGTGATTAGGACTTGAATTGGTTAAACAAATTTTGGATTTTGGATTACGTATTCTACAAAATAAAGAACGGAAATGAAAATAAAGCATGTAAAACAAAGTATACACTAAATAGACTACTACTAAGCCTAAGAAATAATAAAACGAAGCTACACTAAGTCCTAGGGTACTAAAAAGTAAAAACGTAAAAACCGGCAAACAACCCGAGCCAGAAACGTAAAAATTTTGCAATTTAAGGGCTACGGGTGTGAAATCAATTTTCCTTCATTCTAAATGACTAAAAATAATTTTAGAAAAAAGCCGGGTATTTTTTTGAGTTATATTTTATTTTCTACGAATTAAAAACTATTAATTAGAAAATTAATTATAAAAAATAGTAAACCTAAATGGAAAATTATCAAATTTTTCAGAAAAGTACTTTGATTAGTTCTAAACTTAGGAAAAATGAAATCGTTGAAAGATCAGGAGTGAATAAGCTGGGATAAGCTAAAATAGCTTATCTATCTTTAAAACTAAAGTTTACTATAAAGGACTAAAAGATGCAAACTACAACGTGACAAGTCCCAAGGGCATTCTGGTAGCATGTGGTGGGTTTGTGGTCGTGTAGTTTGGGGCAGGAGACCAGGGTTCGAATCCCAGTCCCCACCTTTTTGACTCTCTATTTTTTTTTATTCGAACTTGAAGTTGGAATTAAAGTAAGAAACTTTTGTGAAATTTTTTTTTTTTAGAAAAGCTTCAAATAGCTGTGTGCACAGCTTGTCTACAACAGTTGGCAAAAAAAAACTAAACCAACACCCTTTGAAACTTGGGAGCTCAATAAGCAATCAACCAAACACCCATTTAGCTTCTATTCAGCAAAAATAAGCAAGACAAAGCATTAGATAAGCAAATGGATCAAGCTAATACATCATGAAGATCTAAAACAAGCTAAACAAAACTGATTACACTAGTAAAAAGAGGGGGGGGGGGAAATCAATTGGCAAAGGAGCTAACTATGGAACCTTAAGCTACAAGCGAAAAATAAGCTAATCTAAAAAGCATTAATAAGCACTAAGAAGCTGAAAACTAGTGAATTAAACCTAGGCTATCTAAAGAATACTAAAAGGAACCTAAATAAGCTAAAGACTAAGCTACATGACTCTAAAAACTACTCTACTTCACTGCTGTTGGACTGCAGTCCACGACAGCACCTGTGGGGCATTTTCTAGCTTATAAATAAGCTAGTAAAACTGAAATCCAATCCCTAAATCTATCAAAACAGCATAGCACACCAACATGAGAGCTTGGAAAACCAAAATTTGGACAAATTAGAGCTAATATGAAGCTAAAAAAGTTGCTGATGAAGGGCTGCTGTTTCTGTGACAGGAAGAAAAAAATGGAAATGGACAGTGACAGAATTTTTTTGTGAAACTACTCAAAAGATTTATAGCAACTACAAAATATGAAATGACTATCTGTTATAATATTTCACTAAAACTACTCCATTTGGGGACCCAACATGGGTCAAATTGTGAAATTTGACCCAGAAATGCACTAATCCAAACACCTTCTAAAGGAGATAGAACTATGAAACTGCATAAACAAAATGTTTAAGACTTTGAAAACTTGTTTGCATCAGTCAAAGAAACTCAAAATGAATGAAAATAGCCTAAGCAACACTTAGAAACACCAAAGACAGATTCGCAAGAACATGAAAAAAGTCAAAACTGCATATGCTTGAAACTGAAATTAAATTGCACTAACTTGAAATTAAACAGTACATCAAAATTAAATGACAGATAAAAGGTAAAATGGTGCTAGAACAAGATTTTCTAGACAAGTTTTACACTAGCTCTAGAAGCTTATTTATACAAGTGAATAATAAAAAAAAAAACTTTTGGTCATGGCTATATCTTCAGTCTTGTGTTTTCTTTGTGAGTGCAAACAAGCAAAAACACACTTTTTGTGCTTTCTCAATCCCATCTCAGCCATTGGATTAACCTTGGAGCCCTAAACCTTGGAACCTCAGCCATTGGATTCTCTGTAATGGTGTGGATTGCCAAGTTGGCAAGTAAGACATGTGAGGGAGGGAGACATGTAAACTTTTGTTGGATTCTGGGATTGAAAGAGATGGGGAGAGAGGAAGGAAAATCTTGGCGCCATTTTCGGGTTATGGGTTTTATTTTGTGTTTCTTCTGGTTTGCTGGATTAAAGAAGGAAAGGGGAAGGGTAAAGGTATTTGAGGGTCACGGGATAGAGGGTTCAAAAGGGCAAGGGGGGTTCTAAAATGGGAAAGGTGAAGGGTCAAAATTGGTTGTATCAAAAGGACAATTTGGATATTTGGGTATCGGGGACGGGTAAAATGGTGATTTTGGTTTCGGATTAGGTTTTAAGGTTTGTTTTCCCTTGCTCACTCCAAAAACGCGTCCTGAGCTCTGAAAATCTGGAAAATCCATTGTCGGCTCCGTCTGTTTCAGCACTAATACGATTTCGGCTCGTTTTTGCTCTGTTTTCAATCATTTTGTACCTGCAAGACACAAAACACACTCCGAGGATATTTTTAACATATATTGATCATATTTGGGTGTTTTTAGTCATTTTCAAGGTCTTAAGTGGGTAAAAAGGATGAGTGAATAAGCACTCATCAGGAACAACCAGGTTTGGCTATTATATCGGATAGACATTATTCTATTAGACAAGCGTGTAACATGGTATTCCCAAATTCATTTCATGGTTACTGTTGTAGACATCTGATGATGAACTGCGGTTTGAACGGTAGTAGAAAGTTAAAGGCAAAATATTGGAAAACATGAAAAGTTTACACCGAGGAAGAATTTGATAGAGCGATTTCGGATCTTAGGGTATATAGAAATGGTACGGCTTATAACAAACTTCTTGAAGTTGGGTTTGGTAAATGGTCTAGGGCACATTGCACTGGTAATCGGTACAACTACATGACTTCAAACAGTGCAGAGTCAATAAATGTATTAACAAGGGATGTGAGAAAAGTACCAATAACAATGCTTATGGAGTGGTACAGAAAGCTTTTACAACGGTGGTATTGTGACCGTCGACACAAATATGAAGGTAATGGACTTTTTAAAATATGTTTTTTTTTTTCTTTCTTAGTCAATATAAGATGAAAAGAACTATTATTTTATTTTGTAAATATTATTTCAGATGCACCCGAGGGAGAACTTAGTGATTGGGCTGCTGCGAAAGTACAGGACAGAATGTTGAAGAGCGTTAATTGGGTTGTGTATGGGATTGAACAGTTTAAACTCTACATGGTAGATGATCGTCGAAAACAACATACCGTGGATCTAGCTAGTAATTCATGTACTTGTCGTAAATGGCAACTTTCCGGCATACCATGTGGTCATGCAATAGCGGTTACTAGAGTTCTTAGATTGTCTGATTGTAATCATTTGGCTTTTGATTGGTTCAAGAAAACAACATTGCAAGGTACGTACCAAGGATTGGTTTATCCTGTAGGAGAAATGTGAAGTTGGGAACTCCCTAATGGCTTGCAAGTTGTGAAGCCACCAATATTGGTAGTGCGTCAATCTGGAAGACCCAAAAACAAAGATCGTGTTTGTCACAATTATCAATTTTCGGTCATTTTTCAAATTTACTATTCATATCGGGAATTACTATTCATCGGTTACTATTCATCATATTACTATTCATCGTTTTTGAAGTCGAGTTGATATTTTGAGAAGTTATTTCAAAATTTTACTATTCACAAAACACTATTCATCCCCGGAGAAAATTTTATATTTACGACAATTATCTGCATGTTAGTTCATGCATGGGTTTGCATAGTTCATTAACGTACATTTTCCTATTAAATAAACGCTATCGCGTAATCATTTATTTTGAACATTTGATCCGACACTTCCAAAAATTATTCCGATATATTTTTATACTCATTTTAAGATTATAAAATAATATTATTAGTTTACCCGGTGTTTTAAATTTATTTGGTATATAAATTGTTATATTTATATAATTACGACTGTTTTCGTAAATACTACTTGATAATTATTATTTCACTCAATTTTTGTAAGAAATGTATTTTTATAATTTTTATGACATCTATACTATTAAGGAAAAACTAAAAATCTTGAAAATGAAAAACTGAAAAGTATTGAAAGGAACTTAGATAATTAAAGTAAATATTAAAAGTTGGAAAAAAATTAAAGTAACTATTGAAGGATGTAATACAAAGCCGAAAACTATTGAAAGAAACTTAAACATATTGAAAGAAATTGAAAACTTAAAACTTGCGACTAAAATTAAAATGCAATGCTGGAAACACGATTTGCTGGACACGAAAAGTATTAAAAGGTTGACTTCTTGTCACGTAAAGAATTCAACTTTTTCATTGCCTATATAAACAATCTCAATGTGTTAATTCATTTCATATTTCATTAAACATGAACTTTTATTATTATTTTCGTTTATAACCTATAACTAATATTATTTTTATTCAATTTAAATCGTGTTTAATCTTAAAACTTTTAAACTCTTATTATTTTTATTTATAATTTATAAACATTTTTATCACTACAATTATTTGCCACTATAAAATCTAGTTGTTATATAAAGGTACTCTTATAGCAAAGAAAATGTACGGTAATATTAGCTAAAGGGTCCTTCTATTGCTACGGGGGCTACCCGTAGCCTGCCACCCTTGTCCCCCCTTTGTCCCCCCGCTTTTTCCAGTACAACACAGTTTTTTGTCAGTTTCTGTTCCGTATTTTTGACAGTTTTAAGCGTTTGGCTTATTAAACTTTATATTTACAGTTCCGCATTTTCAGGTTTATAGCTTTTTGATATAAACAAAATTATAAAAATAAAAAAAAAATAAAAAAAAATAAAAAAAGGGGGGGGGGTATTAATAACCAAATGGGGGGGGGGGGGGTATTAATAACTCAACCCATAAATAATTGAGTTGAAGACATACCTGCATTGATTGGTGCTCAAATATCCATATTTTGTTGGGCTAATGTTCAAACTTTCAAAGGTGCTCAAATATCCATATTTTGTTGACTTTGTAAATAGCGCGTGGTGTGTTGTGACGGCATGAGCAAGTTTTAGCAGTCAAGGCAAATCTTTTGCAATTTTAAGATGTTGCATAAGGCGATATAAAATATGAAAATATTTATATATTTATATCATATTTCATATATATTGAGTTTACAAAAAGCGTTGTACATAATAAATAAGATTAAAAAAAACTATCCTTACATGTAGTATTCTTCAATTTAAAAAAAAAAAAGAAAAAAAATTGATCGGAGTTGAATAAAAAAACTCGCCACGCCACACGCCTTAGTGTGCCTTATCGCGTCTTTTCTTACCTTATATCATGCCACGCCCAAAGTCGACGCCTTGGTTTATTTCGTAACGTGTAAGTCACACCACACGCCATGATGCGTCTTTTAAAACCATGCATGTTACATAAAATTTTAATGAAATATGTCATATTTTGAGGCATACCACGACACCACGTTACTAAAATATACATTTTAGAACATTTATTAAGCGGAAAAAAAAAAAAAAAAAAAAAAAAAAAAAAAAAAAAAAAAAAAAAAAACCTCCCAACCTTATTTGGCTACTTCGGCGAACACAAAACCTAAAAAACACTAAATCATATCTCCTTAACCGTGTATGTATCTTACATACACTCAGTCCATACTTGATCAATCCTTGTGATTTTTCAAGTACTGGCGTGTTTGTTTTGCTTGGTTTTGACGTGATTCTATTCTTTCAGTTTAGGGTTTACTGTTTTTGTAAAATAGGGTTTATCACTTATAGTGTTCTTGATATTTGCACTAATCTATAATCATTATAAGATCGAGGGCTGAAATCCTTGGGATTACAACTGCGCTATATCGATTTGAAACACTAATCTTTTTTAAGGTTTTGACTGGTCACTTGAAAGTAGGGTTGTTTTGTGCTTCTTTATTTGTCTTCTGGTCGTGTTTGGACTATGTAACCATACAAAAGGGTTTTTTTAGATTCGGGAGGTAGTAATCATATGAAGAAAGGTGGAAATGGATTGGGCGTTGTCTCGTGTTTACAAACTGAAAGCATTAACGTCGTGGAATCGAATTTGAATGAAGGTAAGGATTTGGTAAATGTTCTAATCATGTCCCAACTATTAACAAAGTCATTGATCAAACAAAGGCACACGGTTCTTGTGAACATGTTAATGTACCAATAGTGAACCCGTTATTGAGCAGGAAACTGTTGAGACATGTAAGAATTTCGAGGTTGCGATGCGGGGTGCCAAAGATGCTACTACTAATGTAGGTAAATAGCCTATCGTTATGCCTGCTATTGAAGTCCCTATGCCAAGATCTTTTGCTAGTTTGGTGAATAATAAGGCTAATAACGTTAAGGTTAACTTTAGATCTCTTGACACGGGTATACCTACTAATGCTAAGGCTCAAGTTCAAATCCCTAAGGTTATGTTTGGCACAGGGCTTTTGAAGGCATATTGAGGCTTGGGCTTATAAAATAAGTCGGTTTATTAAATAAATCTTGTTTGTCACGAGGCTTATGGCTTACAGAATAAGCCATAATCCCAAGCCCATAGAAATGGGCTTATAAAGGCTTATGGCTAGTTAAATTACTTAAACACTCTTAAAAATATAATAAATTATCACGCAAAAGCCGAAAATATATCTGAAATTAATTTGATGTATTTTTATACGATTTTATATTAATAAGCTTCAGCTCCAACTAATTCGCCAAACAACTTTATAAAAATATAAACTCAATCTTTCGACTTATAATATAAGCCCTAGCCCTAGCCCCAGCCCCAGCCTCAGCCCATCCCGTCAAACATACCCTAAGCCGTCTGTTTTGGAAGTTCAAGCCAGTTTTGGTTTTAGCTTATATGGTTATTTCGTGGGTACAAGAGTAGCATTCCCGGTTGTTGAGTACTATGTTAAGAATGCATGGAAGAAGTATGGCTTGGTTCGTGTAATGATGAACTCAAAGGGCTTCTTTTTCTTCAAGATTGCTTCTATTGAGGGTATGAATAGGGCATTGGAGAATGGTCCATGATTTATTTGATCTGCACATTGGACGCCTAATGCTAATTCACTTAAGGAAGATCTGAATTTGGTTCCCATTTAGGTAAAATTCCATGATAGTGATAGTGAAGTGTTCGAAGTATACAATAAAACTGTCAGTTTTATCGATTTTATAAGCTCCAAGGTTAATAAAGCTTCTAAAAATGACAGTGGAGTGGGAAATAAAAGCTTGTAGGAATAATAGAAGGAAACTTATGATGAAGAACCGTACGATCATGATGATTGTATTAATCTTGGTTTGACTGATACTCAAATGCATTTTGCTAATGCCTTTGATATTAATCTTTCTGATCAACTTAGATAACAATTATAGTAGGTCTCATAAGTGTGACATGTCATTCTTATGATAGTTTAAGTTTGAAGCACAGTTGGTGCGTTTGTTTTGGCCTAGTTTTGGCCTGAGATGTGAGATTAACCCACATTCATTGTTCTCTTAATTGTTTTTTGGAGTAATATATTTATCGAAGAACCCTTTACCCAAAAGTATTTATTGAAAGTTTTTAAAATTAAATGAAACAATTATTAGCCTATGTATTTAGGTGAGATAAATATAAAAGAAAATACACTCCTATTTTATTGTATATTACTTTCTTATAGAGTAAACTCCAAAATACATCCATGTGGTTTAACCCGTTTCACACCATACATCCCTCTCGCAAAAGTTTCAACAGATACATCACTCCGTTAGTAAAAGTTAACCTATATACATCCTCAGTTAAAATAAGGACTAACGGTGCAAATTATTTCTCCGTTATCTCCTAACGAGATAGATAATGTTTACACCGTTAATCCTCTGGGTTAACGGTATTTGCACCGTTAGTCCTTTTTTACGTTTACTTTCGTTTTCTATGTTCTTTTTCATTTTTTTTTACGTTTTCGTCCGTTTTTTTATGTTTTCGCCCGTTTTTTTACGTTTTCGCCCGTTTTTTTTACGTTTTCGCTTTTTTTACGTTTTCGTCCGTTTTTTAAGTCTTTATCCATTTTTAAACGTTTTCGCCTGTTTTTTTACGTTTTCGTCTGTTTTTTTACGTTTTCGGCAGCTTTTTTTTTTTTTTTTTTTTTTTTTTTTTTTTTTTTTTTTTATGTTTTCGTCTGTTTTACTATGTTTCATCTGTATTTTTACGTTTTCGACCTTTTTCACGTTTTCATAAGTTTTTATCCATTTTCATACACTTTTATTAGTTTTCGTCTATTATTCTACGTTTTCGTTTGTTTTTCTTATGCTTTTATCCGTTTTCATTCGATTTTATACATATAATATGTATGAAAACGGATAAAAATGTATGAAATGGATAAAAACGTATGAAAATTGATAAAAATGTTTATGTATCGATTTTAAATAACGATTTTGACCCATTTCTGGCCCGAATCATCAAAAGTGTAAAACACGAAAGTTGTCCGGAATGATGTTTTACATTAAGACTCGCGAGCTTTTAACCTGAAAATTCAAAATAACGGACGAAAACGTAAAAAATGACGAAAACGTAAAAAAAACAAACGGAAACGTAAAAAAACAGGCGAAAACGAAAAAAAAACGAAAACGTAAAAAAACGGGCGAAAACGTAAAAAAACGGACGAAAACGTAAAAACGGACGAAAACGAAAAAAACGGACGAAAACGTAACAAAACGGGCGAAAACGTAAAAAAACGGAAGAAAACGTAAAAAATGACTAACGGTGCAAGTACCGTTAACCCAGAGGACTAACGGTGTAAACATTATGTATCTCGTTAGGAGATAACGGAGAAATAATTTGCACCGTTAGTCCTTATTTTAGCTGAGGGATGTATATATGTTAACTTTTACTAACGGAGTGATGTATCTGTTGAAACTTTTGCGAGAGGGATGTATGGTGTGAAACAGGGTAAACCACAGGGATGTATTTTGAAGTTTACTCCTTTCTTATATTAATAAGTTTTAACTTTTGCTCGTGTAAGCTTATACACATAGCCAAATTAAATTCATGGCGCACTCTTTACATTTAAAAAGTGCAGCAACTGTCCTAATAAAAAACTTTTAGTTGCAGATTTAGTTTTTGTTCGAAGTTAAATGGCTAAAATGCCCTTTGGCGAAAGGAGAAGAATACAGGGGTGTTTCAGTCATTTCAGTTTGGCTAAGGACAAAATTTGCAACCCAAAAGTTTCCCACATAGACGATACCTGCATTTTCAAAATGTTAAGGACAGCACCCGCAACTTGGGCAAACCACAAAAATAATTAAAAATTCACTCATTTTTTAGATAATAAAAGTTGCGATTTCTGCAATGGCTCTTTTTAAACAAAAAAAGTTGGACAAGAAGTGTTAGCATGCTAACAAGAATTTTAGTCGCATTGTTTAACATGAAATTAAAAAAACAAAAAGAGTAAATTGCAAAACTCGTCTTTGTGGTATGTCAGTGTTACAGTTTTTACTTTTTCGAAAGTGCAGGCGTCGTTCCTATAAAAAATTATTGGTGCGGATATTATCCTTGGCCTAAAATGAAATGACTAAAATGCCTTAAAGTGTAAGACATAACATCACTAAATTTAGTCATTTTATTTTAAGACAGAGACAAAATCCGCACTAAAGGTTTCTCACAAAGATGTCGCTTGCATTTTCGAAAAGATAAAGACAATACGTATAAATTGAACATACTACAAAGACGATTTTTGCAATTTACTCGAACAAAAAGTTACATCGTGGCTCTTAACTATACTCGGCGGAAAGTTCATTTATATCAACATCTAGTCAAAATCGGATGAAAATGAAAGAAGTAGAAGAATGAAAATGAGGCTACGATAAAATATAATAATAGGGATAATTTATATGGAGGACATTGAAGTTTTCAACTTTTAACATATAATAAGTCATTTACTTACATAAATGAACTTACATGTCACCCAACTATATTTTGTTTTCATTTACATCAATTTTAGCCAAATTTATGCCCAAAAACTATAAAATATAAATAAGAAATCAACCTCTAACTTCTTCAAGCAATACGAATGAAAAGTTTGATGTGAAATATCGATTATACCATTAATATAAGTGTAAATTTATATTATTTAGTACTTTAGAAGGATAAAATTGGACTTTCGTAACTGCTTTTTTATTCGTATTAATTTAATATGTTAGTATTATGTTCATTTTTGCAGTTTGATAATTATCCGGATTGAATTTGACAAGAATTGATGTAATCTATACTACATATAAAGAGTGTATGGTCAAATCTTGAAAGTCAAATGTGAGATAAATGCATAGTGTAATTAATACTCATATTAAAACACTTTCATTATTTAAAAGTACAATAATTTATTCACATTGTATAACCAATTAAAACCATATATACCAAATTAAAAATCAACCAATTAAAACACTCCTGATTAAAAAGTATAATAAAATTTTCACAATGTACAATTTAAACAAGATACAACATAATCAAAAATATAAAATAATTAAACACATTAATTAATGTTATTTTTAAAACACCCTAAAATGAAAAATACATGTTATTATACACATTATACAAATTAATAAAACACACAAAGCTTCATACAAGCTAACAAGTTGATGGTATATCTAGTTTTGAAAACCGGACCGGACCAAAGGGTTCAACCAGGAACCGGTGTCGCCACCAGTTCAGCTAACCGATGAAAGCCATCCGAAAACGAACCAGAGAGGACTCGTTTAAACCGATATAAACTAGTGGAATTAGGTCTCATCGAGATATATTTATCTGGTTAATCGTCACAGGGTACCTGCCGCCGAAACGTGCTGGTACCCTGCTATACTATATATAAAGGAAAAACCAAAAAGTAAAAAGTAAAAAGTTGAAACTAAAAAAAGAAATATTGAAAACATATATTTCAAAAGGAAACTATTAATACATATCGAAAACCGGTTGACCTGGGATGCTTCAAACCCGACGGGTTGACCCTTTTTTGACCCAACCCATCGGGTTGACTCGGTTTAAATTGATCCATTTTTCAACCGGAACGGTTCAACCGGTTGAACCACCCGGGTCGAACCGGGTTTCAAAACATTATGTTTGATCCTCAAATCTTCAAACTTTTATTATTTTTCGTTTATAACCTATAAACTTTTTTTTATCACTAAACGATCTGTCGCTATAAAATATCGTTGCTAGTTATGCACAGGTACTCGTCTAGTGAAGATAAATACATAATTTGATGACTTATAAATTACTTTCTAAAAATAAGTGACCTATATCACAAAAACTTAAAAATTCGATAACATGCTAATATATTGTCCCAAAATAGTACTCCCTCCGTCCTATTTTTATTGTCCACTTTGACTTTGACCAGTCTTTCTTGTTCAACTTTGACTATTAATATATTTATTTGTGTTATATAATACTTGATGAAAATTATAACAATGAAAATACATTTAAAACCTAATACATTCATATATTTCATCAAATATTATATAACACAAACAAAAATAATTATGGTCAAAGTTGAATAAAAAAAACTAAAAAAGTTAATAAAGGACAATAATTTTATGACGAAGGGAGTATTAATAAGATAAAAGACAACCATTATAATAAAGAACACGTCTTATATATTATCTATAGTTCTATACCGTTTCTGACCGGACATTTGCAATGAGGTTTCAATAAAAAAAATGTGACTCATCTTTACATTCAAAGGAAAAGTTAAAATGTCATAATAGCACATTCTCAAACAAGGATGACTCATCTTATATTTACCATACATTTGCCTCATTTGGTTATACATCACCATCATAAGTCATTGGACATATATGGAAATTAAATGAAATTGCATTGTCAAAATAAGTTTAAAAAATATTGTTGTATTTTGGAGTAAAATATTTAGACAAATGACTCATCACTACATCACTTACGTTATATCAACATACTTGTAACTATATGAAATATTTTTTGCAACACTAATCGTTAACAATACTCTATGTTTGTTGTTTGTTTCATTAAGATGTTTTAAGTTTCAATTTGCTTACCACATGTTATTGTGAAAAGGTGATTAGAAAGTCTGGACGTGAATTAAATAATGTTGCTTGTTTTGTTAAATTGTTTGAATGATTTTAATTTGAAGAATTTATATATAGAATCACCGCATTGTGATGAATAAGTAACTTCTATAGACATAAAATGAAACATTTTTATCATACATTTAACATAGTCAATAAAATCATTATATAAAGGGCAAATGATAAACAAATGCATCGAACTTGACACTTTATGTGATTGTGTGTAGCCAACTGTTTTTTTTCTTATTGTATGTACTGAACTTTCAAATTTCGATCATTATGTGTATTTTGTGACAATTCTGCCGTGTAAAATGACCATTTTACCTTTCGAAATTTGAAAAAAATAAGGGTAAAATGGTCACAAAATACACACAATAATCGAATTTTGAAAGTTCAGTACACACAATAAGAAAAAAAATAGTTGACTACACACAATCACATAAAGTGTCAAGTTCGATGCATTTTTTTGTCATTTGCCCTTATATAAATTATCTAATCTTAATATATATAAATTTAAGATAATAAAACACTATTACACATCATAAGAGACAATAAGGATATGTTTGATTGGTCCTGAATGAGATGATTCAACGCTGATTTTTACTGTATTACCTTAATCGGTCAACATTTTTAATGATTAAAAAAATTTACCTAATTAACTTATTTATATACTCATTTTACGAATCTAAACTATTTTTTTATGTTTACCAAACTGAACTAAAGATGTCACATCGCACTTTTCAGTCACCTGTATATAATTCGCCCAGATGTTCTAGTTGCCCAAAATTTCCTCCATATATTTCAAATGTTTAATAGAATCGTCCGAAATAAGAGTAAATTACACCGTTCGTCCTTGTGGTTTGCGTTGACCGCAGGGTTTCGTCCTTTGACCAAAAAAGTTGCACCGTCCGTCTTTAAGTGGGAAACGTTATGCATCGTTCGTCCCTCCATCCAACTGGGCCAACCAATTCCCACTAACGACAGTTAAGTCACTAAACCCACGAGGGCATATCCGTCATTTCCAAACCCCCCACAAAACCAAATTTTTCTTTCTCTTTCTCTTATTTCTCTTTTTCATTCTCTTCCCCCACCAACTCTTTCTTCCCCAAACTTTCATCTACACCATCTAAATTGGTCATCATCTTCATCACAATAATCTTATCACCACTATTTTATCAAAAATCTACACAACAATTAAATTTTAATTTTATTCATTCATATATGCAAATAATGCAATAACCCAAAACTCATATATTAAAAACCCACCACTCATCCGCCATCACCACCGACCTATCGGCTGCCACCTAACATGTAGGTCCGTCGCCAGCACCGCCACCACCACCATCCTCCTCATAATTTATCATCTTCCCCAACACAACCACCCCTTAACAATAATTAAAACCCCATTATTAAAACCCCATTAACAATAATTAAAGAAAGGTAAGTCAAACCCACCCTTTCTCACCTCCAAAGCCTTGCCTCCTGATAAACCGCCATCACCATCGCCCCATACATCCATCCCTATACTACCTGCTCTCCTCCCACACGATTTCCCAGTTATCAAGGATGTGTCTCCATCATCTTTCCCTTGTCCAAGGCAAACATTGAGGGTTCACTTTCACAGTTTTCTCTCCATCCCAAGAAAACATCACGAGGACACATAGGAGGTGATGATCAATTGTGATCTTTGCTCATAACGGATCTTCACAAAGTTCAGGAAGAAAAGTTTGGTGAAGGCCCTCTCCTCTCTTTTCTATTTATACCGAACGCAGTCACAAGGATGGTCACACCTTCAAGTATCACAAGTAAAAAAAATTAGGGTTCTATCATAAATTGGGGTTTTTCAAAATTAGTATAGGGGTTTTGTAATTCAAGGTGCAAGAAGTCTAAAGTAAGTCTCAATTTATCTAATTCTAACTCGATCCATTCCAATCGGAGTTCTTGTTGTTCAGATCATCACTCTCGACCCACAGATTATTATTGTAAGAATAATACTTGTAAATTTTGGATTATGAATTAATTTATTATTAAATCTTTTTATATTTCGAATTTCGTATTGGTATTGTTTGGATTAGATGATGTTGGTATATGTTGTTGTTGTTGTGAACGCAAGAGAAAAAGAGAAATAAGAGAAAGAGAAAGAAAAATATGGTTTTGTGGGGGGTTTGGAAATGACGGATATGCCCTTGTGGGTTAAGTGACTTAACTGACGTTAGTGGGAATTGGTAGGCCCAGTTGGATGGAGGGACGAACGATGCATAACGTTTCCTACTTAAGGATGGACGGTGTAACTTTTTTGGTCAATAGACGAAACCCTGCGGTCAACGCAAACCACAAAGACGAACGGTGTAATTTACTCCCGAAATAATCAAATTCGCCTGTATACTCGCCCACATTTAGTTAGTATAGTATTCTTTCATTAATGTCAATAGTATTCTTTCATTAATGTCATTCTGAATTTGCTATGTTGGAGTATTAAAAAAGAACTTTTACTGCTATTAACTATTTGTCATAAAAAAGTATGTAATTAATATATTATTTTATAACTTATTTTAATTTCCAATAACTTTTCATAAAGTTAAAAAGTGAAGTAATTGCATAAATAAAATATAAATATAGTAAAATGTACAATGGTTATACGAGTTTGTGCCAGTTCACATAGATATTGCCCATGAATCGCTCAGGCTTCACTAGATGTCGTTCAGAGTTTAGTTTTCGCCGAGGAATCGCATATATGTCGCCCAGACTCGAGTCAATCTTCATTTAACTTTTCAGGCGCGTAAACATGTTGCCCAGAGAAATTTTGGACACGTGTACGATTAAAATTGTATCTTGAAATGAATCTAAATGGTTGATATTTAAAAGTTCATTTTCGTAAAAAACATGAGCGAAGTCGAGTTTGGTAAAATAATAATAGAAATGAGCCGTTCAAAAAATTCTCTTTAAAAAAAACTGCCAAATTTAAGGATGATAAATATTGCACTTACCGATTTAACGAGGTAGGGGGCACTAAGCGATTCAGTGGACTTCATATTCACCTAAGGGTCCTACTATTAATACCTCCTATCCCGCATTTTATCATCTTCACCCCTCTTTTATCTTTATGCTAACAATACAAAACAATTTTTTTATCAGTTTCTGTTTCATGTTTTTATGTTTTTTTATTACTTTTGACTTGTTAAACTTTATATTTTCAGTTTCGTACTTTTTGTTTTGTAGTTTTATAATAAAAACATTATTAAAAAAATTAAAAAATAAAAAATGAAAAACCTAGGAGGTATTATTTGTGTTTTAGCTTCTTCTAGGGGTGTAAACGAGACGAGACAGCTCGCGAGCTATTTGAGATCGACTTGTGAACTACTCGAAATCGACTCGATATAAACAAGTCGAGCTCTAGCTCTAGCTACACGAGTACACTTTCGAGTCAAGTTCGAGCTAGAAAATACTCGGCTCATGAGCCCTTCGAGCTTCAATGATATTACACTTTTACTGTTTTTAATTACTTGTAGTTATGCAATTGTCCTAAGATCGAGTCAACTCGTGCTTGATATGCTCATTTTTCATCAAGATTGAGCTTTAAATGTGAAATTTTGAGTTTAGTTTGAGATAACGAGCCGAGCTCGAGCTTGAAATCCAAAGCTCGACCGAGCTCGAAATCCAAAGCAAGACCGAGCTCAAGTCGTGCTTCGAGATCAAATTTTAGTAGTCGGGTTCGAGCTTGACAGTACTCGGCTTGACTCGATTTGTTTGCACCTTTATCTTCGCTTAATTACCCCTAATATTCCACGTCTCTCTCTCCTCATCTAATCATTTTATATAAAAAACTAAGGATGTGATATGCACATCACAAAAATTGATGTGCATACCACTGCTATACATATATGATGTTGTAACCTATGCATCAGTGATGTGATATTGTAGTATTTACATTATTTGTTATGGTATGTATGTATATCACTTCTCAAACAATTAGTATGGTACGATCAAACGAGGCATAAATAATCTATAATTGTTTTTTTTTTGTTTTTTTTACTTTTCATTTTTTATTCTATAGGTTTATCATTACTGGTATTATTTAGGTAACGGTTAACTTTTTATTTATTAGCGTAAAATTGGTGCTAACGTGATACGCCTGGGCTCGAGCCCAAGGCTGATTTAGCTATTAGGGTTTTATCTATTCTTATAAATACTCTTTGTAATATTTTAGTTCATCATTCAATCAAGTTTAATATCAATAATTCTCTAGTTCTTCTCTTCAATTTCTTAAGGAGCTCGCACACGCTTGAAGTGGTGCCTTATCCCGATACAACCCCTAACAGGGTCGTATCAATTGGTGCTTTCATTGAGAGCTCTCGTTGAGAGGGCTTACGATTAGGGTTCCAATGATTATAAAAATTAAAAAAAACTGTTCATCGACACTATTCACATGGTACTGTTCACCCGTTACTGTTCATCGCGGGTACTATTCATCGAAAAAAAATTCGAGTTATTAATCGCTTGAGTATTATTCATGGCATCAGGCGGCAGCGATCAGGACGCGGAATACACACTCTCTAAACTCTTGCTGATGGGTACGCTAACCGAACATGAGATTGAGTTTGTGGTGCTTGCAAATCGAGTAACAGGGATATCTGAATCTTTACTTATATCGTTTTATATCTCTGGACTTAAACTGGATCTACAATGTTTACTCTTACGGTCAAATCCTAAAACTCTAGACGAAGCTTTTTCATTGACCCGTGCGGCGGAAACACGCTTCACTAACCTAGATATTTGGGAGTTTTTGAGGTCCAATCCTTTAACTTTGGGAGAAGACTTCTTCAATGCTCGTATCACCGAGGTTCGTTTTGAGACAATTGCAAAGGAAGAGAAAGAGCACATCGTTGAAAAGAAAATAGATGTCATTCTACCATTAGAGGGTGAATTTGCTTCACCTAAGGCTGAAGGATCATTGAATGCTGATGAGTATATTGGAGTTGAAGAGGTTGTGGGTGGTGGCGAAGCGCTTAAGGTTGGTGACGATGAAGAAATAGGCGTACTTTTTAAAACTATTTCAAATGTTAGGAGCGATAAAAATCAGAAGAAGAATAAACACGACAAAAATAAGGCTAAAGTAGTCTTCATTGGAGAGGCCCCACCTAAGAAGAAACCTGGAAAGAGGATCAAAGATGGTAATAAGAAAAAAGAAAGACGAGCCAATAAGCCATCATTGAAAAAAGGTCCAAAAGTAATTCAAAAAAGTAAACAGAACAGGAAGCCACGGTTGCTAGCTCGTAGCTCCAAAAAGGGTTCAGATCAAGAAGAGGGTGAACTACAAGTGAAGGTGTAGGATCCTGGAACTACGCGAGGCGATATTTTGAAGCAACACCTTGAGGACAAGGTGATTTTCGAAGGAGTGGAGAATGATACGCCTACTATAGTTATCCAAACTGTCTTTCTTTTAGTCATATTCGAGTCATGTTAGGATTGTGTCATGTGAGTCATTATCTAGGAAAATATCTTTTATTTTTAGAGTTTATCTTGTATCGACTTGTGATACAAGTTAGGGTTTCGGTATTTATACCGATTGATTCATTAATGAAAAATATAACTCTTTAATCACGATTTTTTTTTTTTTTTTTTTTTTTTTGTTATTAATCGCTTGAGTATTATTCATGGCATCAGGCGGCAGCGATCAAGACGCGAAATACGCACTCTCTAAGCTCTTGCAAATGGGTACGGTGGCCAAATATCATAATGAGTTTGAGATACTTATAAATCGAATAACGGGGATCTCTGAAAACTTACTTAAATCGTTTTATATCTCTGGACTTAAACCGCTTCTACAATGTGCACTCTTAATGTTAGCGCCTACAACTTTAGAAGAAGCATGTTCCATAGCCCGTATAATGGAGGCTCGTTTTGAGATAATTGAAGGGAAAAAGCTGAACATTGAAGAGAAAATAGATATCGTTCTATCATGGCCAAGTGAAGAAGTTCCATATGTGATTAAAGATTCCTTAGATGCTAATGAAGATACTCGTGTTGTTGAGGTTAGTAGTGCTATAAACGATGTTTTTGATATTGGTGAGAGTAATGTGGAAAGCATGGAAGTTCGTAGTGAGTTTAGCAAATTTTCAAAAAATAAAGAAAGTGTGGAAGATGTTGTTGTGGGTGGTGGTGAAGCGTGTAGGGTTCACGAAGATGAGTCGAATATAATGATATCGCTACTTAAGGATGGAGGTGGTATATCTGATGATAGTATATATGAAATAAATTTGGGTTTAATCAAGGAGTTTGTGATTAAGATGTTGGAGGGTAGAGATGTTTCTGGAGAGAGTTTGGTTTTTTGTTTGAGGTGGGTATATCGCGAGAAGAGTCGTAGGGCAGCAAGAGATGGAAGAAGGGTGTTGTGTTATGTGAAGAAGAAAACGATGGAGGCTGCAATTCAAAGAAGATCATGGAATCCCGGAATTAAGAAAACTTTTGAAGACAACACCTTGAGGGTAAGGTGATTTTGAAGGAGTGAGGAATGATACGCCTGGGCTCGAGCCCAAGGCTGATTTAGCTATTAGGGTTTTATCTTGTCTTATAAATACTCTTTGTAATATTTTAGTTCATCATTCAATCAAGTTTAATATCAATAATTCTCTAGTTCTTCTCTTCAATTTCTTAAGGAGCTCGCACACGCTTGAAGTGGTGCCTTATCCCGATACAACCCTTAACAGGGTCGTATCATAACATCTATGTTTATATATTTAACACTTCAATTAAACTTGTGATGATAGTTATTATACATTCATTTTCTTTTTTTAATATATATCAATAAACATGCTATAAAATGTTTAAGTTTCATTAGTTTTGTGAATAAGTTACAAGCATAAAATATGGAAAAGGATTATCTAAGTGATACGGTGTAAATAACTGAAAATAGTATTACATCAAGTATTATTAGTATTAGGGTTAAAATAGTAATTTTTAAATATTCGGAAAGGACATTCCAAACGTTATCAAACATTTATTTTCGTCCAGAAACATGTTAACCTACATCTTTCATCTTTGATTCGTTCAGTGCTAAATTATGTAATTTTATCAAACAACCCTTAAGACAAGCCACCCACCTCTTATCGAGTAGGAGGCATTATGTCTAAATGCAATTGACCCAAAAAGAAAAACAAACAACCTAAGATCTGATTGCGTGTGACAGAGTAAGAAGTGAAAGGCTAGTTGTTTTTTTGTTTTTTTTTTGTTTTGTTTTTTTTTTTTGTTATTAAAAAAAAAAACCTGAAGACGTATATGAAAGAGTAAATTGCAAAAATCGTCCTCGTGGTTTAGCCAAATTGCAGATTTCGTCCGTACTGTTCATTAAGTGCAAAAACAGTCTGTTGACTGCACTGTTACGTGCGCTTTTGGTCCTTTGACTTAACTGCCGTTAAATTGACTCCGTTAGTAGTTACACTTTAGCCCTTTTGACTAACCACCGTTGGAGCACACATCCTTCAAACCACAAGGACGATTTTTGCAATTTTTTATCCGTTTTTGTCGGAAGAAAACGGACAAAAATGAACAAAAACGGGAAAAAATTACGTTTTTGTCCGTTTTTATCCGTTTTTGTTCGATTTTTTTTTGAATAATTTTTATCGTCAAGTAACTTTTTTTTCGAAAATGTTTTTTATATAAAAAAGTTTTTATATAAAAATGTTGTTTTATATGAAATGTTTTTATATAAAAAACTTTTTTAATATTTTTATATAAAAACATTTTTATATAAAAAAGCTTTATATAAAAACGTTTTATATAAAAACTTTTTTATATAAAACATTTTTGAAAAAGAATATTAAAAAAAATTAAAAAGAAAACGTAGAATTTTTTATTTTTTTATTTTTTATTTTTTTTAAATTTAAAAAAAAATGCAAAAATCGTCCTTGTGGTTTAAAGGATGTGTGCTGCAACTGTGGTTAGTCAAAAGGGCTAAAGTGTAACTACTAACGGAGTCCATTTAACGGCAGTTAAGTCAAAGGACCAAAAGCGCACGTAACAGTGCAGTCAACGGACTGTTTTTGCACTTGATGAACAGTACGGACAAAATCTGCAATTTGGCTAAACCACGAGGACGATTTTTGCAATTTACTCTATATGAAAGATAATGTTCACGTTAACTCGGTGTACCATTCAAAAAAGTGACCGCTCACATTGCAAAAGGTGACTATTTTTGCAAGTATATGTGAATCAAATAAGTTATGCCACTTGAGGTTTGAACTATGTGACAAATTTTAGCTAAATTCATTAACACATATATACTTACAAATGTAACTGATTTTATTTTCTTTTAAAACGAAAAACCAAAAGTGACCGATTTGAGATTAGAAAATTTGATTAACTTCATTCACAGAATGCTACTTATCTGAGAATGCCACAACAATGTATCTCATGTAATACGAAAGCAATGCGTGTGAGTTGTGACGAGTTTCACTGAATTGCAGTTTAAAGGTCTTCTAAAAGCTTGTATGTAATTCATATCTCTTGCATGAGTGTTGTTTCTATGTCTTATAAATTTTTAGGGTGTTCACAAATCTAGTAATATCATTGAAAACCAAAACCGAACCAAAAAGAACTGAATTTGGCAAAACCGAGCCGAAATGAATTAAATATCTGGTTTTCGGTTTGAATATGGTTTTGGCAAAATGTAAATCGAACCGAACTGAAAATTGAATTCACATAAGTATATATATATATATATATATATATATATATATATATATATATATATATATATATATATATATATATATATATTTATATACATAAAAAATCATTAAAATTATTTCTTAGTACAAATACAACAATTTTTAGAAAAAATTTACTTAAAAACTATATAATTAAATGAAAAAATTATAAATTATGTAACTAGTGTTATTCGGGTCAATTCAAAAATCAATCCGAATTCAAATTCGATTTGGATCCAGTTTAAACAAATTTGAATTCGATTAAGTTAAAATTTTAACTTACCAAAAAAAAAAATAGCTGAATAAACCGATAACCTGACATTCTGACAAGCGAACCAATAAATCCACACTAATAAACCTACTTATTTTCCCAAATCTTTAAGCCTTTATGGGTCATGGGCCTTGTTCACTATTGGGCTCGCTCTCATTTTTGCTTAGGGCCGCAAACAATCCAAGCTTTTATCAATCAACTCGAGCTTGAGCTTGACTCGATCGAATCGAGCTTTTATCAAGCTCAAGCCCATTAAACCAGCTCGAAATACATAACGAGCCGAGCTCAAACTTTTTATAGCTCGAGCTCAAGTTTTTATCGAGCTTTTCGAGCCTTCTATGACATATATATTTTTATCATACATATTTATATAAACATTAAAAAGCTAACGTGAATATTGCTATACTAATTAAATATTTGTAAAAGGACTATTTAAATTCTAATTCTCCCAAATGTTTTGTATAAGTTCTTTGTTTTTGAGTTTATCACGTATTTTCTTAAATTTATTGATTAGTTTGGCTATCGAATTTAATGATTATATATAAATTCAATCTTTTCGAGCTGAGCTCGAGCCTTACTCGAGCCGAGCTCAAGCCTGGATGATTAAAGCTTGTTAAGCTATCAAGCCAAGTTTAAACCTACTGATGTGTTTCATCGGGGTTTTAAATTTGTATGCAAGAATTACCGGTTAACTAGGAACACATTCGGGCAAGTATACCCTAGTCAAGTTGTAGTATAGTATATGGTAAATCAAGGTCGTCCCAAGAGACTTGGTTGCACTACAAGTGTCGTTTGTTTGTTTAAGCAAGTAACAAGTAACAAGTTGATGGTTATGATTGTCACGGATCAAACCAACAAGAAAAGCATTATAAGAACAAGTAACAAGTTGATGGTTATGATTGTCACATATCAAACCAACAAGAAAAGCAATATAAGAACAAGCAAGTATCAAGACATTCATCATTATTCCAATCAAACACAAAATCTCAATAATCATATCAATAACAAACATCTTTAAATAGAAAAGTAACAAGGTTTACCCAAAGTATGAATTACAATAGGCAAAGATGAAGGATTATAGCAACCTTCAAGCCTCCAATCAACTACAATAGTTCTACCAAGCCGGAAAATGATGTCCAAACGCCTTCAACAACCCTTGAGAACACTACACGAATTTGGCAGAGGTTTGTGGTCTTTTGGGGAAGATAAGTTGGTGTAATTGGTGGAAATTCGTCCTTAAGGGTGGAGGCTTGAATTTCACACAAGTTGGGATAGGATAGTTGGTGGAAACTCGTCCTTAAGGGTGGAGGCTTGAGTTTCACACCTTTGGTGAAGGTATTGAGAGTGGTTGTGTTCTCTCAAGTTATGGTTTGCTCTCTAGGTGGACATTCGTCCTTAAGGGTGGAGGCTTGAATTTCACACCTTTGGGGAAGGTAAGTTGAGAGAGGGATGTTGTTTTAGGTGGAAATTCGTCATTAAGGGTGGAGGCTTGAATTTCACACCTAGAGATGGAGTGGTGGATGAAAGGGATGAGAAAGATGGAGAAGGGATGATGAAATGAGGTGCCAAATGGGTTATATTTATACTACTACCAAGGCTTAGGGTATTCAATGCATTTCTTGGAGGCCAAGGAGCTTGGAAGGGACTAAAAACCATGTAGGAAGGACCTAGAATCGTTTGGAACAAGTTTGGGATCTTAGTGATGGAAAAATGGCTGAAACAGGACCTCCAACCGGATCCGGTTGGGCTCCAACCGAATCGGTTGGTCTTCTTGACAGCTCTCCAACCGAATCGGTTACGGGGCTCGACCGATCGGTTGGAGAAAAATCACAAAAAGTCATAAACGGCAAAGTTGTAGATCTTTCTCTTAGCTTTCCGTGGCCGCGAACCGGGGGTCAAACGGAGTCCGTATGCAAAAGTTATGGCCAAAATGGTGAAGGTGTGTCGGGAACAACGAGTCTTCCAATATGTCTTCGTTTAAGCTTCATTTCTTCATTTCTTTCTCGTTTTCCTTCTTGAACTTTATTCTTAAGTCTTTGGACCACTAACTTGATGACTTTATCTTCTTGAATATACTCCGCAAGTCTTGCTTTTGTCGGGAATTCTTCATACATGGAGAAATCTTCGTGTTTTACTTCTTTTTCCGTCTTTTTCTCCACTTTCCTGTACTTGGCTACAAATGAACTAGCAAACGCACTTTGATACGATTAAGCAACAAAAGCATATGATTATAGCCAAATAACACACATAAAATCACGGATAACGCTACTAAAAACATGCACAATTTGAGCGTTATCAAATTCCCCCACACTTAAACTTTGCTTGCCCTCAAGCAAATCTAAGAAAAGAAAAATGAAAGACAAATCTAAATGACAAAACAAAAAGAAAAATAAAAATTAAAATCTTTTTTTTTTTTTTTTTTTTTTTTTTTTTTTTTTTTAATTTATATATAAAAATAAGCGAAAAATGAGCGCAAACTCCCCCACACTTAAGGTTTTGCTTGCCCTCAAGCAAATCTAGAAATTAAGAAAAAAATAAATACCACATGGTGCATAAAAGATGATTAGAAAAAAAATGCGATGCAAATCTACCAAGTACCAGTACAAGATAAGATTCATCGTTTTAAGCTTTTAGAGGTGAAAAATCGAGATGTTTGACAATACCTTATGGATTCTCTTGCTTGATAACATGGCTAAGCACCTCACGAAAAATAACGGATGTATAATTCACTCAACACTCAATTTCTTTAGTGATGTATAGTATTAAGGAATAGTACACTCATATTGCTCAGTCATTATCTAAATATTGCCATAGGCTTGTACAAGAAACAAAACTCCGCCGACGTGGCGTAAGCACCAAGTGTAAACATCTAGAGAGGGCTTTTATTCGGGTTAAAACGATAGGCTTCGGGTGAATAAAGGGTATAGATAAGGCATGGAATATATATGAAATTGGTGTTAAAAGAAAAATAAGTCAAGTCTAATACCCATGTTGCTAGTTACCAAACAATTTGCGAACCCGAAAATGATTGTAGTTACTAACTTCTCTTCACATATCGATCACCAAATATATATATCACGTCTTAGCACATTGGCTAATCGATAACTCAAACATACTTCCTCTTCCTTCAACTTCATAATAATATAGCACATTGTCATCCCATATATATATTTTTTTTTTCGATGACTTATTCTCATTTTTTTTCATTTTTTTTTTCATATTTTTTTTCTCATACATCACATCTCCCCCACACTTCGTATAAGCATCACCACAAAAATACAAAATATAAAGGTGATCAATCTCTATCTTTGTCGGAATGGCACACACGAATGGCAAAGTGTGGCTAACTCATAATCATCAAAAACAATCCAACAACCAAGCAACTAGCAACCAACCATTTAGACATTGACAAGGGGTAGGCTAAGGCTTAAAGTGTAAAATATTTTTGTATTTTTCTGGATGTAACAAAAAGAATGGGATGGCTCGGAGGGTGTACTAAGGGTATCTAGCACTAAAGATGAGCGCTAACAAATGGGTCCATATGGGTGGTTAACTAACCGATGTGGCTAGCTAATATATCATTAGATGTAAACGGAAGGCCATTTGGTTTTATTCCTATGGGTGCCTCTTTATCACACGAATACACTTATATCACACGAATGTGATCTTACTGCGGTCTGGTAATGATTTGCAAGTACAAGTTCTAGAATAAATAAAATCACCGGCACACTCATATCAAAAGATCCAAGCATAAAAGATGTATGCTATATATGAACAGGCTCAAATCCTCACAATTTTAGTGGAAAGGGTTATAATATGTGCTAGCAAATGTCATCGATCCCAGAATGGATTGCAATATTAATCGGGACACATCTCAAGTTTTTCAAAATTACCGATTTCACCAGTGGGTTGATCCAGTTATTCTAATATATAAACCTATACGCGTGAAAACAACTAGATCACAAGGGCAAACAAGCTCACAAAAATTTAAAAACAGGCCCAAAAATTTGGAAATTGAAAACGAGTTTCGCTTTCTCACAATAATATTTCCCCCCCACACTTAAGTTAAGCACACAAAAGAAAAATAACTTAAAAATCTAGTTACGACTATTTTTTTCTTTTCTTTTTTTTCTTTTTTTTTTTAATTTTATTTTATTTTTTTTTAAGACCAAACATGACTTATTCTTGTCCCACGAGTTCTCGGTAGCTCCATTGAAACGCACAAAGAAGCGGAGAAGCAGGTCAGCGCGAAGCTTATTAAAAACCAAACTTCTTTAGGGAATCAGGGAAATCCGCCTTATACCTCTCACACAGTTTGTTTACAATGGGTGAGCCTTACTTTCGAGGGACCAAAAGAAGTCAAATTATTAAAATAATTTACCAAACAAACCAACAAAGGAAAAATAACAAAGAAACAAAATAAAGCAATTGCAAAAACTTCAAAGCATGTAAGATAGGGAAAAATAAAATAATAAGTCTAAGTGAAACGAAACCTCCGGGGCTAAACATCACGATCGAACTCCATATGATAAGGTGCTAAGCAAACGGTAGCATAAGCGTATGAGATCAATCGATTTCTCATCCAAACATGTCCAATCAAGAGCATAAGGTTCACGACCCAACCAATCCTTCCTCCAAGAGCTTATTCAATCTGCAAAAACAAAATAAACTACAAAAAAGCGTAAAATTCTAAAACTCACTTTCGTAGGCATCACGGTTGCATTTAGCGCATGCAACAAGCCTTTAAACCCCTCGGTGGCCCGAGTGGACGAGTTATAGTCTCGTGAGGGTTTCCAGTGAACATACCCACAAAGTTCAAAACATTTTTATTTTAAAAAGACATGTACTTATTTATTCACAATGTACCAAATTAACAAAATTTAAAATGAAAAAAAAACCAAATAAAAGAAATGATACTCTTGCAAAAACAAAAAGACATTTAAACTTATTTTATCTAAACACAAACACACAAAAACCAAAAAATAAAAACGGATTTTTTTTTTTTTTTTTTTTTTTTTTAACATATTACTCCAGCCGATCCGGTTACGGGGAGTGACCGATCGGTTGGAATGAACCAAATGAGACTCAGCTTCCAGCCGAACCGGTTACAGGCAGTGACCAAACGGTTGGAAGAGATTTTCTATTTTTTTTATTTATTTTTTTTTTTACAAGTTTTATTTCAAACCATTTATTGATAAAATAAACTAAGGACACAAAAGGTTACGAACATAAAACTAAACACAAGCAATTAAAACACATAATAACTATCACGAACATAAAACAACACTTAAAACAAAAATAAGCACGAAACAGAAAAACGACAATCACATAGACGTAAGCACACACAATTAATCACGTAACACAAATCAAACAAGATAATCTAAAACAAGATAATCTTATTCAAAATTAATACGAAACTAATATAAACAAAAATAACAAAAACAAATAACATAGAGACATGCAAGAGATCACATAACATATAAAACATAAAACTCACGAAACAAGAAACACAAGAAATAATTCTTTTTTTTTTTTTTTTTTATACAGAACTCACAACCGGATCCGGTTACGGGTAGTGACCGATCGGTTGTAGTGGTTTTATTAAGTACGAAGCTTCCAACCGATCCGGTTGGAGTGCCAACCGATTCGGTTAGAGTGATCTGGGTGGTTTTGGTGGTTTTTTTCGCAAACATTTTCAAGCACACTTAGAAAGCTATCATTGAAATGAGCATTTTAGAACACATGAAACGAAATCCTAACATCAAAAACTTGATTTTGATGCCAAGATCAATTGAGCAATTTTGAGAAAATGAGAGATTTTAAGAAAAAGATAAGCATTCAAGCAAACATCATGAGCAAACATCAAGAGCAATCAAACAAGAGCAAAGAAACAATCATTCATGAGCAAGAGCAATTTAGCATTCAAACAAACAAGCAAACAAACAAACACCTAAGCACAAAAACCAAATCCCCGGCAGCGGCGCCAAAAACTTGATGTGTTTCATCGGGGTTTTAAATTTGTATGCAAGAATTACCGGTTAACTAGGAACACATTCGGGCAAGTATACCCTAGTCAAGTTGTAGTATAGTATATGGTAAATCAAGGTCGTCCCAAGAGACTTGGTTGCACTACAAGTGTCGTTTGTTTGTTTAAGCAAGTAACAAGTAACAAGTTGATGGTTATGATTGTCACGGATCAAACCAACAAGAAAAGCATTATAAGAACAAGTAAAAAGTTGATGGTTATGATTGTCACATATCAAACCAACAAGAAAAGCAATATAAGAACAAGCAAGTATCAAGACATTCATCATTATTCCAATCAAACACAAAATCTCAATAATCATATCAATAACAAACATCTTTAAATAGAAAGTAACAAGGTTTACCCAAAGTATGAATTACAATAGGCAAAGATGAAGGATTATAGCAACCTTCAAGCCTCCAATCAACTACAATAGTTCTACCAAGCCGGAAAATGATGTCCAAACGCCTTCAACAACCCTTGAGCACACTACACGAATTTGGCAGAGGTTTGTGGTCTTTTGGGGAAGATAAGTTGGTGTAATTGGTGGATCATGAGCCTTATACCAACAACAACAAAGAATCCCTTTCGGCCATAGACTTTGATGTTATTAATTTGTAAAGTTCCATTTACTTGAAAGATAATGAGAACACATATTCAAAAGATTCCTTTCGGCCATAATCCAAATTAAACCTTTACTTGTTATGTTTATTAATTCTCTTGCACAATCGTCACAAAGTACAAGACCAAAATCATTTGTCGATTAATGAATTGGAACTAACCATTGTTAAGAATATTTCGACATTAGACTCAACAATGATCAACCAAAACAATAAACAAGAACAAGTTCCAATTCAACCAAATATGATGTTATCAACATATTCCAAACAAACACTACAATTATCCAAACATCCTTTTATCACAAGTTCTCATATGAAATAAACAAGTATCACATAATCAACACAACCAAAGAACCAAACATGAATCATAGCATTCAACATCATAAAAGTAACAAGGATTTACCCAAAGTAAGATTACATTAGGCAAGGGTTGGGATAGGATAGTTGGTGGAAACTCGTCCTTAAGGGTGGAGGCTTGAGTTTCACACCTTTGGTGAAGGTATTGAGAGTGGTTGTGTTCTCTCAAGTTATGGTTTGCTCTCTAGGTGGAAATTCGTCCTTAAGGGCGGAGGCTTGAATTTCACACCTTTCTCCAACCGGATCCGGTTGCGGGACTCGACCGATCGGTTGGAGCAAAAATCATAAAAAGTCATAAACACGAAAGTTGTAGATCTTTCTCTTAGCTTTCCGTGGCCACGAACGGGGGATCAAACGGAGTCCGTATGCAAAAGTTATGGCCAAAATGGTGAAGGTGTGTCGGGAACAACGAGTCTTCCAATATGTCTTCGTTTTAGCTTCTTTTCTTCATTTCTTTCACGTTTCCCTTCTTGAACTTTATTCTTGAGTCTTTGGACCACTAACTTGATGACTTTATCTTCTCGAATACACTCCGCAAGTCTTGCTTTTGTCGGGAATTCTTCGTATATGGAGAAATCTTCATATTTTACTTCTTTTTCCGTCTTTTTCTCCACTTTCATGTACTTGGCTACAAATGAACTAGCAAACGCACTTTGATACGATTAAGCAACAAAAGTATATGATTATAACCAAATAACATACATAAAAGCACGGATAACGCTACTAAAAACATGCACAATTTGAGCGTTATCAAATTCCCCCACACTTAAACTTTGCTTGCCCTCAAGCAAATCTAAGAAAAGAAAAAATGAAAGACAAACCTAAATGACAAAACAAAAAGAAAAAATTAAAATTAAAATCTTTTTTGGCTTTTTTTTTTTTTTTTTTTTTTTTTTTTTTTTTTTTTTTAATATATATATAAAAATAAGCGAAAAATGAGCGCAAACTCCCCCACACTTAAGGTTTTGCTTGCCCTCAAGCAAATCTAGATATAAGAAAAATAAATCCCACATAGTGCATGAAAGATGATTAGAAAAATGTGATGCAAATCTACCAAGTACAAGTACGAGATAAGATTCATCATTTTAAGCTTTAAGAGGTGAAAAATCGAGATGTTTGACAATACCCAATGGATTCTCTTGCTTGATAACATGGCTAAGCACCTCACGAAAAAGAATGAAGTATAATTCACTCAACACTCAATTTATTTGTGAAGGTATTGAGAGTGGTTGTGTTCTCTCAAGTTATGGTTTGCTCTCTAGGTGGAAATTCGTCCTTAAGGGCGGAGGCTTGAATTTCACACCTTTGGGGAAGGTAAGTTGAGAGAGGGATGTTGTTTTAGGTGGAAATTCGTCCTTAAGGGTGGAGGCTTGAATTTCACACCTAGAGATGGAGTGGTGGATGAAAGGGATGAGAAAGATGGAGAAGGGATGATGAAATGAGGTGCCAAATGGGTTATATTTATACTACTACCAAGGCTTAGGGTATTCAATGCATTTCTTGGAGGCCAAGGAGCTTGGAAGGGACTAGAAACCATGTAGGAAGGACCTAGAATCGTTTGGAACAAGTTTGGGATCTTAGTGATGGAAAAATGGCTGAAACAGGACCTCCAACCGGATCCGGTTGGGCTCCAACCGAATCGGTTGGTCTTCTTGACAACTCTCCAACCGAATCGGTTACGGGGCTCGACCGATCGGTTGGAGCAAAACCACAAAAAGTCATAAACGGCAAAGTTGTAGATCTTTCTCTTAGCTTTCCGTGGCCGCGAACCGGGGGTCAAACGGAGTCCGTATGCAAAAGTTATGGCCAAAATGGTGAAGGTGTGTCGGGAACAACGAGTCTTCCAATATGTCTTCGTTTAAGCTTCATTTCTTCATTTCTTTCTCGTTTTCCTTCTTGAACTTTATTCTTAAGTCTTTGGACCACTAACTTGATGACTTTATCTTCTTGAATATACTCCGCAAGTCTTGCTTTTGTCGGGAATTCTTCATACATGGAGAAATCTTCGTGTTTTACTTCTTTTTCCGTCTTTTTCTCCACTTTCCTGTACTTGGCTACAAATGAACTAGCAAACGCACTTTGATACGATTAAGCAACAAAAGCATATGATTATAGCCAAATAACACACATAAAATCACGGATAACGCTACTAAAAACATGCACAATTTGAGCGTTATCACCTACCTTATAGCTTTCAAGCCAAGCTCAAGCCCTGTCAAGCTCGAGCTCGGCTTGACTCAATTGCAGGCCCTAAATTTTTGCTACATGGGCTAATTATTAAACTAAGTTTAGTAATCTGTTTATTCAGCTTATGCACCTCATTTTAATCTTTTACATGTTGAGTAGTGCAAGAGTAATCAATTAAGCTCAGAATTTTGTAAGCAAGAATTAGGAGCTTTGAATCACCTTGCAACAAAAGTTTAGAATCCCAGCTTTAATGGTAGAACTGTGTCATATACTCATATGTAACCATTCTACCTCTAGTATAGACTCCGTACTCTCGTGATCTTTAGCAAAGCATGTCAAAAGGTGAAAAGGATCATGTAAAAACAAGTTAATCTAAACTTCTAAGTTTCTCAGGAACGACAAATATACTTAAAGCTTAACCCGTCTTTCATAAAGGGGTATCACGCCATTTAGGTGCTTCGGAAGTAATGTTGACAAAATAAGTGTATACGTGTGACCCTGATAAATTTCTACGATTACACATCTAGTGATTTAATTAGCCAATAAAATTGATTGTTTCGCCCACGAGTCTTTCTCAGCCTTAGATTCCAAGAAATTGTCGTGCAGCTTCTTTTCTACTAGATCAAGTACTTTCACGCATCTTTCAGCCTTTTCAAATCGTTCTTTTGCAGTCTTCAGATCCATTCTGGCAGCTCTTGAAACCAAACTGGTGTTTGCTTTCTGTTGAAGTTATTAACTCAACCTGGAATAATAATGTATAGGGACTAATGTTGCCTTTTCTTATTTTGCAGTTATAGCTTAAGAATAGTTTTCAGCCAAAGTTGACAAGTAGATGGAACTCTGAGGGCTCAAGTTGTCTAAAGCTGAAAGTACTATTTGGAGGCTATATAAGCTCATATCTGGATTAGGGTTTCTATTACTTCTTCTACACATTATACACACGCAGATAAAACTTCTGATTATCAGCCAAAGTTAGATTGTTCTGATCATTGTGTTTTGATCATTCTTGTTATATTTCATTAAGAGTTGAGTGTTTGTATTGATACTATTGACAAGTTAGTCAATAGATCTGTACCTGAGTAGCAGTGGCAGATTTGTGAGTATTCTTGGTTATTGATTCTGTACTGATTAAGATCAGTATCTCTCTGATCTTGTATTTGGTTTGGTTGATAATAAAAGTGACTTGAATTGAGATTCAAGTAGTTTTTTACAGTTCTGTTATAAAATTTTACATGGTATCAGAGACAGGTTCTTCGCCTTGCTCTGATTAAATTGATTTCGGGAAAATTAGGGTTTCAAAATTTAGGGGTTTTTCAAATTAATTTGATTAAACCTAATTAATTGTGATTAATTAGTGTTTTTTGGCTCTAATTGATCGATTCTAAAAGATTTTACAAAACGCCTAATTTTTGAGAAAATTAGGGTTTGAGTATTTTTGGGGGGTTTGATCTCTAGCTTCGATTGGTGGTTGGTTCTTGGTGTTCTTGATCCTTTCTGGTGGTTCTGGGTTGATTGAGATCGTGTGGGTTGTAATTCTTGTCTCAAGAATTATAATCAGGGTTCTTGTTCCGCTGCTTTCTGGATTTGCGTGCACTGTAACACCTCTCGCACTCTTTATATTTCTCTTTTTTATTTCCTGTTTAGATTGACGGGGAGTAGGAGTTGAGTATTGTTGGAGGTTTGTGATTGTTGTTGTGGTGTGGTTTATCTGTTTTAGTTGTAGATCTTGTTTAGAGTGTTCTGCCCTTGACCTACCACCTTGAGTGGCAAGGAAGCCTGGGAACTACTTTATTGTTTTTTCTTGTGTGATTGTTGTTCTTGCTTATTTTTCAGTATGTCTGTTCATGGTTATACTGATGATGAATGTAAGGCTGATGAGCCTATTACTTTGATTAGCAGATTGGATCTTAGTAATCCATTGCATTTGCATCCTAATGATTCTGCCACTCTTACTGTTGTTTCTATCAAATTAAAAGGGACTGAAAATTATAATGTGTGGTCTTGTGCTATGTTGTTAGCATTAGAAGGCAAAAATAAAATTGGTTTTGTTGATGGGTCTTGTAGAAGATCTAATGCTGATGAGGTTCTAGGTAGACAATGGGATAGGGTGAATGCTGTTGTTTTGGGATGGATTTTAAATTCTATTTCAGAAGAGTTGTTTTTGGGACAAATTTTTTCTAGAAGAGCTTCTGATGTGTGGAATGAATTAAAAGAAATGTTTGATAGAGTTGATGGTTCTGTTACTTTTAACTTACATCATAAGATCAACTCTTTGTCTCAAAATGGTAGTACTATTGCTGAATATTTTAATAAGTTGTCTACTCTGTGGAAACAGTTTGATGCCTTAGTTCAGTTGCCTAGATGTACTTGTCATGCTGCTGATGATTTTAAAAAACATAATCAATTGATGAAATTAATGCAGTTCTTAATGGGATTAGATGAGTCTTATATGCAAATAAGAAGTAATATTTTGTCTAGAGACTCTCTCCCTGATGTTAAAGGGGCTTTTGTTGTCATTTCTAGTGAGGAATCTCACAGGTCTGTGGTCACTGGTTCAGATGGTGGGACTTCTCAAAAGTCTCATTCATCTGTGTTCAACTCCAGTGTTCCAAATAGAGGGAATACACAGAGGTCTTCTACTTCTGGCAGTTCTTTCAGACCTAACAATGGCCCTAGAAATAATGATACTAGAAGGACTGCTGGTGGTCCTGTCTTAGTTTGTGAACATTGTGGATTCAATGGTCACACTGTGGATATGTGCTTTAAGATCATTGGGTATCCTGCTGATTTTGGGAAAAATAGAAAGAATAATAATAATCAGGGTGCTCAGAATTTTAATAAGAGATTTGTGAACAATAATAATTCTGTTGGTTCTAGTTCTATCTCTGCCTTTTCTGATGAACAGATATCTAAACTCATTTCTTTGATTAAGGAGAACTCTGTTAATACTAATGGAAATGGGAAGACTGTGCATGCCAATATGGCAGGTATTGTCTTCAATAAAAGTAAATTTTTTAATCAAAATTTTAAAAGGTTTTTTTTTTCATAATAGTAAAATGAGGGCTGCATTGGTTGCAGCAGTTATTATTGTTGATTCTGGTGCAAATCAACATCTTACATATACTGATAAATATTTAGTGAATGTCATTGATATTTCTAAGCTTGGTGTTAAGGTGTCTCATCCCAATGGGATTGAAGCCTTAATTACTAAGGTTGGAAATATGGTTCTCACTAAACATTTAACATTATATGATGTGTTGGTTGTTCCTGAATATTGTGTCAGTTTAATGTCTGTTCATAAGGTAGCTAGAGATAGTAAATTTGTTGTTGCCTTTGATGAGAACAAATGTTATGTTTTACCTCAGGATTTGAGGGGAATGAATGTTCTGGGGATTGGTAGACAGATGGATGGTTTATATTACTTTGATGGAGATCAAGGTATTGACCTAGGAGTTCAAAATTTTAAGTCTGCTTGTGATTTGACTAAGAAAACTTGGCATTGCAGGCTTGGTCATCCCTCTGACCAAGTCTTAACAGTGTTGAAGGGTGAAATCAATTTTCAAAATAAAAATGACATTGAGCCTTGTGACATTTGTCAACAGGCTAAACAAACCAGAGAGCCTTTTCCTCTAAGTGATCATAAAACTTTGGCTTTAGGTGACTTAGTTCATCTAGATCTTTGGGGTCCTTATAAAATAAAAAGTAAAGAAGGTCACAGATTCTTTTTAACTATTGTTGATGATTTCACCAGGGCAGTTTGGGTTTACTTACTTAAGAGTAAGCAAGAGGTGTTTGATTATATTCAAATCTTTTATAATCTTGTTAAAACACAGTTTGAAATATGTGTTAAAATTTTTAGAAGTGATAATGGTACTGAATTTGTTAATACTCTTTTTAATGGATTTTGTGAAAAAAATGGTATTATTCATCAAACATCTTGTACTTACACACCTCAACAGAATGGGATTGTTGAGAGGAAACATAGGCATCTCTTAAATGTTGCCAGATCCCTTATGTTTCAGGGGGGATTGCCTTTATATTTGTGGTCTGAATGCATTCTAACTGCCACTTACTTGATTAACAGATTGCCTTCTTCAGTGCTGAATGGATTATCTCCTTTTAATCTTGTTTTTAATAAAAAACCTGAACTGAATCATTTAAGAACTTTTGGTTGTCTTTGCTTTGCTACTATTCTTACTAATAATGATAAGTTTAGTAGTAGAGCTGAAAAATGTGTTTTAGTTGGGTATTCCAATTTTCAAAAAGGTTATAAACTTTATAGTCTTGAAAGGAAACAATTTATATTCTCTAGAGATGTAAGATTTTTTGAAAATATTTTTCCTTTCAAGATTAAAACTTCTTCTGCTGCTCCTGACCCTCTCAGTCAGAGTTTGAATCATGTTAACTTCTTTGATGAAGTAGCATGTGAAAACTCTGACACACCCAATGATGATAGTACTCCTAGTGATCATCATGAGAGTGAGGGCAGCCCTTCCTTGCATCTAGGCAGCCCAACTATTGACCATGAACAGGGTGATTTGGGGCACTCTGATGGTTCCAATGAGGTTACCAGTACAAGTGAGTTGGCTGCAACTCCTCTTGGTGTGAGCAGTTCTGAGGGTGTAAATAGTCCCTTAACTGATCAAGCAGAAGAATTGATTTTGGAAACTAATAGTCAGCCTTCTTTAAGAAGATCTGATAGAACTTCTGTTTTTCCAAATAGATATAATGATTTTGTGGTTGATTCTAAAGTTAAGTATGGACTTGAAAAATTTGTTAATTACTCAAAACTAAGTTCTGAAAACTTCTGTTTTGTTGTTGAACTAAATAAAGCTGTTGAACCAAAAACTTTTAATGAAGCTTCTAAACATCAGCACTGGAGAGATGCAATGGATAAAGAAATGCATGCTCTTTATAGTAATGATACTTTTGAGATATGTGAGTTGCCTGTTGGTAGAAAGGCCATAGGAAATAGATGGGTGTATAAGATTAAGTATAAGTCCACAGGAGAGATTGAAAGGTATAAGGGTAGATTAGTTGTCAAAGGTTATAGTCAGAAGGAAGGTGTTGACTTTGATGAAACCTTTTCTCCTGTGGTCAAAATTGTTACTATTAGATGTGTTGTTAATCTTGCTGTTCAAATGTCTTGGCCTATTTTTCAGCTTGATGTTAATAATGCTTTTCTTTATGGTGATCTTAATGAAACTGTGTATATGACTTTACCTGATGGATATTTTGATGTTAATGATAAAAGAGTATGTAGACTTAAAAAATCATTGTATGGGTTGAAACAAGCACCCAGGCAATGGAATGCTAAGTTGACTAGTGCTTTACTTGAGAATGGTTTCAAACAGAGTAAAAGTGATTATTCTTTGTTCACCAAAAGTGACTCAGGTAACTTTGTTGCTTTACTGGTTTATGTGGATGATATAATAATTACTGGGAACAATTTAAAGGAAATTGAAAGTTTTAAAGTTTTTTTGAGATCTAAGTTTCAAATTAAGGATTTGGGAAAACTTAAATACTTTCTTGGCATTGAAGTGGTTGACACTGAAAAAGGTGTTTGTTTAACTCAAAGAAAATACTGTTTGGATTTGTTAACTGAATTTGGGTTATTGGCTTGTAAGCCTTCTGCCTTTCCTTTTGAACAAAACTTGTTTTTAACTAGTGAACCTACAGTTAGTGATCCAGTAATAGATAACTTAACTGAATATCAAAAGTTGATTGGCAAATTGATTTACCTAACTCATACTAGACCTAATATTGCTTATTCTGTTCACTGTTTGAGTCAGTTTATGCATAAGCCTCTTAGGTCTCATTTGAAAATTGCACTTAAAGTCTTGAGGTATTTAAAAGGTTCTCCTGGGAAAGGTATTCATATTACCAAATGCCCAGATGTTTTTCTTGAAGCATTTGTTGATGCAGACTGGGCTAAATGTCTTACAACTAGAAAATCTGTTACTGGTTACTGCTTATTTTTAAATGGTTCACTAGTATCACGGAAAAGCAAAAAACAAAATACCATTTCTAAGTCATCAGCAGAGGCTGAGTATAGAGCTATGGCCTCTGCTACTTCTGAAGTTGTTTGGGTTCTCAAAATTTTAAATGACTTGAACTGGGAACATTTTTTACCTGTTAAGCTCTTTTGTGATAGTCAAGCTGCTATCAAGATAGCAGCTAATCCTGTCTTTCATGAGAGAACTAAACATTTAGAAATTGATTTACATTTTGTGAGGGAAAAAATTTTGGCAGGAGTTATTAAGACTGAAAAGATTAATACAGCAGATCAAACTGCTGACATTTTAACTAAGGGGTTAAGCAAGCTTCAACATGAAAAGCTTGTTGGTAAACTGAGCATGATTGATTTATTCCAGGTTGAAGTTAAGGGGGGATGTTGAAGTTATTAACTCAACCTGGAATAATAATGTATAGGGACTAATGTTGCCTTTTCTTATTTTGCAGTTATAGCTTAAGAATAGTTTTCAGCCAAAGTTGACAAGTAGATGGAACTTTGAGGGCTCAAGTTGTCTAAAGCTGAAAGTACTATTTGGAGGCTATATAAGCTCATATCTGGATTAGGGTTTCTATTACTTCTTCTACACATTATACACACGCAGATAAAACTTCTGATTATCAGCCAAAGTTAGATTGTTCTGATCATTGTGTTTTGATCATTCTTGTTATATTTCATTGAGAGTTGAGTGTTTGTATTGATACTATTGACAAGTTAGTCAATAGATCTGTACCTGAGTAGCAGTGGCAGATTTGTGAGTATTCTTGGTTATTGATTGTGTACTGATTAAGATCAGTATCTCTCTGATCTTGTATTTGGTTTGGTTGATAATAAAAGTGACTTGAATTGAGATTCAAGTAGTTTTTTACAGTTCTGTTATAAAATTTTACACTTTCGTTTTCATAAGCAAACTGCAGTTTTTCTTGGCTTTGTTTCTTTTGTGAATGGATTCCAAATGAGCTCGAAGCCATGACACATTAATTTTGTTCGCCTCTGCGGCTGACACTTGGCTCTCAATTTCTGCCATCTCAGAAATGATTGTCGTAACATCATTGGTTTGAATTTGCCTTACAATATCACAAACAACCTCGAGTATAGGTTCTCTCACAGAAGCGATTTTGAATACACAATCAGCTGCGATGTCACCATGTTTCTTGAAAATGGCTTCAAGAATTGATGCATTGACGTTCTTCACCTTGTAGCCTTGGACACTTACTGTGCCAAATTGAGGAGACATAAGCTTTTTAGGCATATCTTGTTCCATCTGTAGAAGAGGAATATAGATTAGAGGTGGCTAAATGGACAAGTCAAATCTGTTGTTTTTGTACAGAGGTCGACACAGGTAAACACAAAAAGAATTGAACTAATTACAAAGGTCAAGACAAACCCAACGGAACCATTTTGACCCACAAATTCTAAGCACTTTATTTTTTCTAATTTGTTTCGACATATTGTTTCGCCAACCGTTTGGGCTAAAATTGCCCTTTCAAATATGAAAAATAGCTACGTATAAAGAGAGTTAGGGAGATATATATACACAATCCCAAAGAGGAGACACGTTCTTAACCAACTCCCACTGTTGCCCGTTGAGGTCTAAGAGTTCTTCATCACCATGATCACACGATAACTAAAACGATATAGCAACACATGTTAGTCGACGTATTAAGTATCATGAAAATGTAAATCTTAAAATGTTTGTCAACATCAAACCTTGAGTCTCTTGTTTCTACAGTCAGAAAGCGTCGCAGCTCCTTGAAAATTCCTGCGGCAAAAGATATTAATATTCTAAGATGCACAAAGATTTATAATCTCCTCAAATGCTATCATACTTACTTTGTGTCTTTAGGACACCAAACATCTTCGTCAGATTGAGGAGTTGAAACCTTTGTAGGCAGTGCCTGTCCCAGCTGTACGAAATTAATATAAATTAGAAGCCATAAAATGCGCAGGTTAGGTTAACATACCCCTTAGTTTTTCTAGTTTTTAAATTTACCTATATCCTAGACGGAAATACATTAATAAAATTTTAAAACTTATTACATAAACCAATAAAATGATGCATTAACAATACAATTACAATAGCTATGTTTTGGGTTAAAATATTAAGCGCTTACAACACACTACAAAAAAGACTATACTGACCATTCGGGGAAAATTTTCTGTTTCAAAAATAATCATAGAAATTTATAACAAAAATTAGTTTAATAATATGTAAACTGAGTATATGAAGTATTGAAGTATAAAGAGAGGGGGAGATACATACAGAATCCAATGTAGCAGACACATTTTCGATCAACTCCCACTGTTTCATCTTGAGGTCTATGAAATCTTCATTACCATCATCATACATGACCTAAAAAGATATTTAAGCGCATGCTAGTCAACATACAACGTAAATAGAAAATGCTAACCATGGAGAAACTATTTTCCAGCATCACACCTTGTGCATCTTATTGATAAAGTCAAAGGATTTTACAAGTCCTTGATAATAACTGCAGCAAAAAGATGTTCACATTAATTGAACGATAAAGATTTCAAAAATCTCACTCGAGTGCTAGGATACTTACATTTCGTCTTTACGCCACCAAATTTTTATCCTGCTCCCCACCAAGTTTTCACCCTGCTCGGCAGATTGAGGCTGAATCAGTACAGACTTTGTTAATCTAAAGTATGGTTGGCATAATTGGTATGAAGAGTTATTCATGTTTGTTTTGGAGGACTAGAACTAAAGGTGGCAATTTGACCCGTTATTGGGTTAATGGGTCAATATGGGCTGTACTTTATTTAAATGTCGAGAAAGATAAAAACTTGTTAAAACGAAAACATTTTGAAAAATTCCAGTAGGTCACAAGTCACCCGAACTTCATTCAGAGAACTTCCTTATCGTTTTACTACAAAATTTAAAGTATATAATCATATTTAAAACATTAATAATTTTAAATTTACGTTAAAAAGACATTTTGGGCCAACCTGAACTGTTTTCACCTATACCCATATCGACCCGTTACCCATGCTAACAGACCATTCTGACATCTCTGTCATATACTTCATATGCAGATGGTTTTTCTACCATGGAGTGTTATTTTCTTGCATTTTGTGTTCACCTTTGTTATTGGCTTGGACGGCATTGATGAGACATCAGAAGACGAAAGGGTTATATTTTCATTTTCAGAATGGATGCCTTGAAGGTTTACTGTGTCCCAAGTTCCATGATGACTATGTGTTTCCGTCTTCACTATATTTGCAGGTCCCTCTGGACACTCATGAGTTCTGGTGTAAATTGTAGATGGAATAGTTCTACCCAAATACCTGTAAACTGCTTTTGCCACCTGGAAAACAAATTGTGATTATCGCACATTGGATAATAACTTTGGGATACGGGTCAAATTATTTACTATATGTAACAAGAATCAGACTAGCAATAAAAATGTATATCAGCCGGAGCTAGAGTGACAATTGGCATAAAGATTACCTGATCCCCCTTTCTTGCACTTGTGAGTAGGAGATCTTCAAGCTCGAGATTGACTGTCTTGACTTCCTCAATGATCGTGGTCATAAGTTTCATCATCATGCGTTCAACAGCAGCGTAATTGAAGCTTAAAGTCAGAAGAAGAAAGAAAAAGCTTAGTTGAGCATTAAAGTCTTCTAATAAATAACATAAATTTCCAATTTGATAAAAAAAAGAACAACTAGCTACAAAACAATTAAGGCATGAAGTCTTTGAGATTGAAAGCACAGTGTGTTTTAGCACGAAAATGGTGCTAATCTGTTTTATCAGGACATTCCTATAACGGGCTAAAAATTACTAGCAGAGAATTAGAGGTCTTACTAAGATACAGTTAGAAAATGTTTAAATAGTCGAACTATTAGTCCGTCCAGCTGCAGGTCAGACATCCGCACCACCGAAAATTTACCACTGCTTAAGGTTTTCAGAACCTTAGACATTTTTGTATAAATATAGCATCCATGAGATACAGAAGCTAATTTCTCGAACGTGTTTACAACCATTTCATAAAAATCCTGTACACCAGCGACAAAGGAAAAGGCAATTACTTGGGGCTTTAATATAGTACAAGTGTACAACAAAAATCCTCTAAAGATTCTCGACGAGTTGAATCAAAAGCTCATTCAGATGTTTTGTACCTTCAATTGCTCATCACTGTATGGGCCGATATGACCCATACTTCTCAGCACATCACAGATGCAACATGCAAGTGAGATATTCACTTCCATATCAGGATGTTGCATCAGTTCCTTAGCAATAAGTTTCTTAATAACTGGATGCATTGCATATTGCATTGTGGGTGAGTCCATTGATGTTCTCGCCCTAGATAGAAGTTTCTCCATTTGCTTTAACAAGAATACACCATAGAGTTAAAATATGCTGATTATGAGTAGAAATGGAAACCTTGCTAGGCGAAAACATCAAGTGTTCATTAATCATGTGAATATATGATACCATACTCTATTTATATACACTACCATGCGGAAATAAGATAATTCTATAAGTTAGTAAACTATAGCTTGACCCTAAGCAAACAACAAAAACAATTTGCAATCCATACAAACCATCATTAGATACAAAATACAAAAGGGCTGATGTCGCTAAATAGTAACTTATCTCAGGAGTCAGGACCGATTTCATAAAGCCCGACAAGAAAAAATAAGAACACATCGTTAAGTTTATCATAAAGCCCTCCCTTTCCCGGCCCAACACAAACATTTTCACAGAGGGAATAGGCGTCCAAAAGCTGGCCCCATAGTTCCGAATTAGTACATTAGAGGAAAGTATAAATACCAAAACACTACAGAAATTAGTATATATAGTTACTTGAAGAGCTTTGAGAAGGTGAGGACTTGTCGAGGACAAAAGTAATAGCCCGTTCCCGGCGTTCCTCAGCTCCGTCTGATAATGAGTCAACTTAAATGCCATTTCCCTACTTATTGACCTATGATATACTCCAAAAGGTTTAAATAGACACCCGTGCAACCCTTTCGAGCGCCGACTTACCCTTCCTCAACAACCTAGCCCCAAGCAAGCAATCAGCTTAACCTACAAGTACAATTTTGTATGTAAAATTTCTTCCTTAAGTTTGTTCTAAGTAGACAAACTAAAGCTCTTAACAAAAGTACAAAACCTTAACTGTAGACATAAAGCGAGGGAAAGAGTTTTAGCGGGAAATTGTACGAAAAGTTAGGCTCTCCTCTACTCTTCCTATTTCTTTTACACTTGTCCTTTGCAAGTACGAGGTTAGGCTGAGTTTAATTATTAAGAGAATTGAATCGCATCTTTTGTGATGCATGTATCATAATTTGTTTATTACGAAGTCGATGTATGTGGCTCAATTTCAATTGAGAAAGTGAAAGCACTAATTAATATATACGTTAATTTACCTAGACATTGATTATTAATAGGTTTTATCAAATAAGTTGCATGTGGCTATTTGTTTACACGTATTAATTGTTAGTTATATGACGCATTGTTTTTAGTTATTTATTTTTTATTTGTTTACTTGTTTGTTTATTATGTGTGACAAGTTTTAAGCAAAGGGTGATTTTGAATAGAAAAATAAAAGACTAAACAATAGTGAAATTTGATTTGTTTTTAAAGAGTTAAGTTTTCAATAGTTTAATTGATTGATGATTTTGGTACAAATAGTGAGAACGGCTCACCCAATTTTGGGATAAAACATGTTTATATTTGCAATAGCGTTGGAAAATATAAATCCCATAATGATCTAGGAATTGGAAATTTTTTGCCAATTATTGTTCGACAGATTACCTTATTATATGCTTTCGTTACTAGCAGATCCACTGATGTAATGAACCTATGATAATTTGGATCCTAGTTTTCGAGAAACTTATATGGTTATATGTTTATATTTCCTTGTGTATATTTTATTTTCTTGAAAAGTTGTATTATCGAAAATACTAATACTTGAACTTTTTTCTGTAGAAATGGCTCAAAACAACGATAACACTAACACTGCACTAAGTTCTGCATTCAAAAGCTTTTTTGATCGAGAAAAGTTGATTGGCTCTAAGAATTTCAATGATTGGCACCGCTCTTGAGAATTGTCTGTATAGTTGTTGATCGGTTGGATTATCTGTATACGCCTTGCCCTGTTGAACCAGCACCTGCTGCATCTGACGCGGAAAAGGCTGCTTGGAAGATTGAGTATAAGCATCATAACGATGTGGCTTGCCTAATGTTGGGAACGATGGAACCTGCTCTCCAAAAGCAGTTCGAAAACTACTTCCCATACAACATGCTCAGTGAACTTCAAACTATGTTTGAGAAACCTGCGGGTGTCGAAATTTATGATTTGATCGATGCATTACACAGCTGCAAGCAGGGATAGGGTAAACCCGTAAGTGCTCATGTATTGGAGATGAAAGGATACATGGACCAATTACTAGCACTTGGCAAAGTTTATGAAAATGACATTGCTGTGAACTTGATCAAGAGATCCCTTAACAAGGATTTCAATGGTTTTGTTCGGAACTTCAATATGCACTGCGTGGGAAAGACAGTTACTGACCTACACGCATTGCTAATTGATTATGAAAAAGGGTTACCTCAGGAGGCTCCTACTCCCCAGGTACTTGCTATTCAGGGTGGAAGGATAAATAAGCCAAAACCGCAGCGTGCGAACAACAAGAAGGGAAAGGGCAAAGGTAAAGTTAATAAGGGTAAACATGTTATGGCCTATCAACCAGAACCCAAGCCTACTCCTAGGAAGGAAAATCCTAAAAAGCATCAAGCATGCCACCACTGCAAGGTCGTTGGGCATTGGAAGAGAAACTGTGCTTTCTATCTTGATGAATTGCGGGCAAATAAGATGAAGTATGTTGGGTCCTCGGGCGCCGGTCCTTCAGGTAACTTATTTGTAATTGAATTATTTATTCTAAATCATAAAAATTCATGGGTATATGATACTCGATGTGGTATTCACATTTGTAATACACTACAGGGGTTTAGAGTGGAGAGGAAGTTGGCATATGGGGAGCAATATCTGCATGTGGGCAATGGGGCACCTGCAGCTGTTGAAGCCATAGGAGTGTTTAGTTTAGTATTGCTGATAACGCTACACGCGTCGTTCGTGGTCAAAGGAACTTCCTTTTCGTCGAGCAAGTTTTTCAACACCCTAGGCAGTGAACCTAATCGTTGTAGTGTAGTATTAGGGTAAGCCACGGGTATTAATATCGTTCTCTAGGGGAATAGGAATGCTAGTGAGAAGTTACTACGCTAAGGTTAGGGTTGAGGAAGATTATTTTTTATCTTTTTATATTTTTTAAGAAAAGGAAAGGTATGAATATCGGGGTTTGGATTTGGGAGGGTTGGTATTGCTACCGATTACTCTACTTATCTAATTATCTAATCTAAGGTGTATGTAGTCTATGTCTAATTATTGTGTGCTCGTATTATAGTTTAAAGATGTGTTTACTTAGGTTTTACTACTCCTTAATTGACTCCTATTGGTGGTTGAATTGTCACGTCCTTATTCTTAGTTGCGTTGTGTGTCTAAAGTTGTAGGGTATGCGTTTCTCCCTAACTCTTTGAACTTACCAAAGGGTCTCGTCTACAAAACCCACTAGGGATAATAAACTCTTACTCTAAGGCACTCTTTGGATGGTTTAGCTTACAACTACTCAAGGAGTTATATTCTAAGGTTCACAAAAATTTAATCAAGCATTAAGTACACAACGAATGACCTATCGCATTACTAGATCATTAATCAACTAAGATAAGAGACAACCAATCAATATTCAATAATTAAGTTTCATATTCCCTAAGCAAACACACAAGTAAATTAGCCGGACATGGAGAACATGCAAGCATACACACAAATAATCAAAGACATAATTGTATTAATGAAGTAAAACACTTATCTTTGTGTAAGATAGGGTTTGGAACCCTAAAATACTGTACAAGACAGCCTTGGTTCGGTTTAGGTTTTTACTCCAAAAGACTACACATCAATACTGAAAAATTTGGATTCTATATATAAGATTACACATGCGACGGCGTCACCTTATGTTTTGTGACGCCGTCGTGTCGCCGTCATTAGGGTTTCGTCTTGGCCACGTTAGACTTGCGACGGCGTCACCTTATGCTTGTGACGTCGTCCTCTTCAGCTTCTGACGCCGTCTGGATTGCATCTAGGCCGTCTGAGTTGCGACGGCCTACTCTTTTATAACTTGACGTCGTCACTTGAAAATAGGAGTTTTGGCTTCTGTCCCGTCACAAAATCCTCCGACTGCGTCGCATATAAGCTGTGACGCCGTCACCTTATGTTTTCAGCAGCTTTGAGTGTCTCGATTCTGACTTTGGGCATTTTCTTCGTATATTTGCGCCTTTTCGTCCAAATAAGTGCCATTCCAACATTTTGCCTTCAAGAGACCTAAAAAGTGAAAAGGAACGATATTAAGCAATAACGGATACAAAAGTGATCAAATAAGAGCTTAAATGACCCCTCAAAAAGGTACCTTTTAAAACCTTATCAAACATCCCTACACTTGGTATTTGCTTGTCCTCAAGCAAATGTACTTTTAGCCAATTAATTTATAAGTTAGGGGTCATGAAGCATTGGTTTAAAACAGTCCACAACACATATAAGCCCCGCAAAAGTCATAACAAGCACGGAAATTACATACTAGCACCTCACATGGGGTGTTTGGATACTCACATCTCTCTCGGGTGTATATGAAATATAACAAATTGGAAATGGAAGATAAACACTCATTAACCGGTCCTAGTACATAGATTACCATAGGCTTGAGAATAGATCAAACCACCATCGCTTTGGCGTAAGCACCTAGGAAAGACTATCAAAGAGGTCTTTAAAGGGTTGTAACATTAGGCTTACGGTAGGGAAACAAAGGGTTTGGTGGGGTAGGCTATATAGTGGTGGCAAGTCAAAAATCTCTATGTTAAATGCATACGAAGAATGGCGTTGCTAAGCCAAGACTCGACACTCTAAACTCTAGCTAACTGAAATAAACAAACATAAATTTAAAGGATAGATGTAGGATGGCAGCCCGTATGTTTTTTTTTTTTTTTTTTTTTTTTTTTTTTAATTACTCTATTTTTTTTCTTTTCTCTTTTTCTATTTATTTTCGATTTTTTTTTTTTTTTCATACACTTTTACTCTACCATCCTCTACGGTAACATCAAAATGATAGGGATCTATAGGCACATCCCTACACTTGAGTTTTTATTACTCTAACACTAATTTGACCCGAATTGAAAAGATCAAAACACTTGGGGTACATTATTACGCAAACAAAGGGAATTTGAATTTAACGTTCCCTTCCCGTCATTTCATAAACTTTAACTTTTCCCATGAATCCCAATCGTCCCAAAACTGTATACAAAGGATATGACTCGACTTAGCAACCCATGCAAGCAACCAGATAATTGAACTAAGGGTTTAGGGTGATAACAATAATGCACTAAAAGTGAGTGCATATAGGGTAGGCTAAGGCGATTTGGGTGTATATTTGGGGGTGGGGTGTAAACAATGCTCTTCATTGATATTCCGGAAAAACCGAAACATCACGAGAACCGCGAAAATGATAGGCTCTGAGGGGTTACTAGGGGTATCGTGTACTAAAGATGAGTACAACGCAAAGGGTGTGGGGGAATTACTCAACCGAGGTGGAAGAATAATTATATTACGGGTATCAAACAAGGGTTATCCTAATGCCTCTTATCATTTAGTTATTCCTAACTACACAAGTGTAGTCTTACTAGCGATCTCGGAATGCATCACAAAACAAGTTCTAGAATCTAATATACTACCGGTTCACACTCTAAGCATTGAAGATGAATGATTTTAATTCCTACTAATCTAAGGGCGATCCTCACATTTTGGGTGGAATTTAGGTGGTACAGGGTTTTTGTGCTAGTCATGCAACTTCCTATCCGCGAGACGCTTTTGTTAAAACTAATGGCCCACTCCTATATGTCATGAAAAATTTTAAATTTGGTGCCAAAATTACCCTAACCGATATTTTCTCATGGTTTATTACACAAATACAATTGGACAAAGCAAATATTCAAGGATAAGCATAGTTTCAAAGTTCCCGTTTTGTTTTCCCTCCCTACACTTAAACTGAACATTGTCCCCAATGTTCCCCGAAAGTATCAAAGTTATGATAATGGAAGGTAATTAAAAACAAAAGAAACTAGTACTACCCTGATTAGCTCGGTAGGATCCGTGTGTGAAGTAGTGGTTAAATCCTTTCCAAGAAGAATTTATGCGTGAAAAGCTCCTTCCAATCTTATGTAACTTCTTCTTGATAAATTAAACCTGCACACTCGAAGAAAACAAACGAAACCTTCGCGTAAAATCGGTGGTAATAATATATATAAGACTCTATTTAAACTAGGATATAATGCTTGTGGAATGGATGTTTACAGAATTTCTGGAAAATTAAGACCTGGAAAATTCCAAAAATTTATAAGTAGCTCAGAAAACAAGAAAAAAGTAATCTGTTGTTTTTACTCCTTCCTGACGCCGTCAGGTTGCGATCCTGACGCCGTCAGGTTATCCTGACAAAAACTGGTCTGCGATTTTCTGGAAAAATTCTGGAAAATTTACATCTTTAGAATCTGGAAAAATTTTTGCAAAACACCCATTATGACTCGATACAAGCATTTGACTCGAACAAACACACATATATATCTTTTAGTTAATTGTTATTCTCATGTTTACGTTTCTTTTGAAAACGTGTGTAATCCTCCCTACACTTATCCCTTATGTAAAATACCTTTATATGCAATTAAGACGAGGTTAAAAACAAAATAAAGCATTTTTACAAATTTAAACGTGAGAATAAACAATCAATAAAATACATATGACACTAACAAGCAAACAATTAAGCATGGGTTGCCTCCCACGAAGCGCTTTTCTTTATTTAAGAGTCTTGTAGCTAGACTCGTAGTCGTGCTCTCACGTTTTCCTCCTCTTAGAAACCCATTCAATTATCTTAACTCTGTTCTCATCACGAATATATTCAGGGCCCAATTCTAGACAGGCGGTATAGAGAACCTTGTCCTTCCAATCAACTTCAAAGGCCGGAATGCTATCTACATCTAACTCATCAATTCCCTCAAACCTCTTATTTTTGCAGGGCATTATATATTTAACACATTCGGTCTCATTCGAGAAATTGACTATTCCTTCCTCTTGATCATAAACCATCTTAGATTCCTCAATAAATGGTCTCCCAAGTATCACATCTCCTAAAACTCCATCAATAATGCCTTTCACATTTTCTAGGATCATGAAATCACACCTATATGTGAAGTACCCTACGAAGACATGCAATCCCTTAACCCTCCCAACATAGTTACTCACTTTCCTAGGGTAGAAGGGGTCCCTCATAGGTCCTAAATTTTCTCTCATGATCCAATTGTAGTAGAGCCTAGACATTATGTTCATGGGTGCTTTATAATCTATGTAAGTGTGATCCCTATATAAGTAACCAATCATGCACGGTATTTTGATATTTTTAGGGTCACCACTTTTTATGCATGGTTCGAAAGGCGGTCGCGGGAAGTTAACTACATTATAGTGATAAGCAGTTTCCTTTCCATTAGGGTATGAATCGAAATACTCCCTAAGTTCCTCCTCCTCCTTACTTCCGTCCATAATCTCCAAAACCTTATAATCTCCTTCTACAATTTCATCTTCCGAATCACTTGAGGTTGAATCACTATCTAAGGTACCAGTGGATTCCTCAAGGGCTTTTTCAAGTGCATTTTCAATTATCCTATTAAGTTTCTTAAGCTCTCCAATTTCACTAACAATGCGAGCTCGGAGTTGGTTGGCAAAAGTTGGATCGAGTGGTGGGTGTTTATTTGATGGGGAGTTGTTGCTTGGTGGTTTATCACCTTCCATGATGAAAAGTGATGGGATTACGAACAAAAGTCACGAAGAAGGGGGATAGACTAAGAGAAAGCTAAGAATGAGAAAAAAGTTTACTTGATAGGAATCAAGTAAAGAAACCTAAACGAGGTGGACTACTAACTAGCTATTCTATTCCCCGGCAGCGGCGCCAAAAACTTGATAACGCTACACGCGTCGTTCGGGGTCAAAGGAACTTCCTTTTCGTCGAGCAAGTTTTTCAACACCCTAGGCAGTGAACCTAATCGTTGTAGTGTAGTATTAGGGTAAGCCACGGGTATTAATATAGTTCTCTAGGGGAATAGGAATGCTAGTGAGAAGTTACTACGCTAAGGTTGGGGTTGAGGAAGATTATTTTTTATCTTTTTATATTTTTTAAGAAAAGGAAAGGTACGAATCTCGGGGTTTGGATTTGGGAGGGTTGGTATTGCTACCGATTACTCTACTTATCTAATTATCTAATCTAAGGTGTATGTAGTCTATGTCTAATTATTGTGTGCTCGTATGATAGTTTAAAGATGTGTTTACTTAGGTTTTACTACTCCTTAATTATCACCTATTGGTGGTTGAATTGTCACGTCCTTATTCTTAGTTGCGTTGTGTGTCTAAAGTTGTAGGGTATGCGTTTCTCCCTAACTCTTTGAACTTACCAAAGTCTACAAAACCCACTAGGGATAATAAACTCTTACTCTAAGGCACTCTTTGGATGGTTTAGCTTACAACTACTCAAGGAGTTATATTCTAAGGTTCACAAAGATTTAATCAAGCATTAAGTACACAACAAATGACCTATCGCATTACTAGATCATTAATCAACTAAGATAAGAGACAACCAATCAATATTCAATAATTAAGTTTCATATTCCCTAAGCAAACACACAAGTAAATTAGCCGGACATGGAGAACATGCAAGCATACACACAAATAATCAAAGACATAATTGTATTAATGAAGTAAAACACTTATCTTGGTGTAAGATAGGGTTTGGAACCCTAAAATACTGTACAAGACAGCCTTGGTTCGGTTTAGGTTTTTACTCCAAAAGACTACACATCAATACTGAAAAATTCGGATTCTATATATAAGATTACACATGCGACGGCGTCACCTTATGTTTTGTGACGCCGTCGTGTCGCCGTCATTAGGGTTTCGTCTTGGCCATGTTAGACTTGCGACGGCGTCACCTTATGCTTGTGACGCCGTCCTCTTCAGCTTCTGACGCCGTCTGGATTGCATCTAGGCCGTCTGAGTTGCGACGGCCTACTCTTTTATAACTTGACGTCGTCACTTGAAAATAGGAGTTTTGACTTCTGTCCCGTCACAAAATCCTCCGACTGCGTCGCGTATAAGCTGTGACGCCGTCACCTTATGTTTTCAGCAGCTTTGAGTGTCTCGATTCTGACTTTGGGCATTTTCTTCGTATATTCGCGCCTTTTCGTCCAAATAAGTGCCATTCCAACATTTTGCCTTCAAGAGACCTAAAAAGTGAAAAGGAACGATATTAAGCAATAACGGATACAAAAGTGATCAAATAAGGGCTTAAACGACCCCTCAAAAAGGTACCTTTTAAAACCTTATCAAATATCCCTACACTTGGTATTTGCTTGTCCTCAAGCAAATGTGCTTTTAGCCAATTAATTTATAAGTTAGGGGTCATGAAGCATTGGTTTAAAACAGTCCACAACACATATAAGCCCCGCAAAAGTCATAACAAGCACGGAAATTACATACTAGCACCTCACATGGGGTGTTTGGATACTCACATCTCTCTCGGGTGTATATGAAATATAACAAATTGGAAATGGAAGATAAACACTCATTAACCGGTCCTAGTACATAGATTACCATAGGCTTGAGAATAGATCAAACCTCCATCGCTTTGGCGTAAGCACCTAGGAAAGACTATCAAAGAGATCTTTAAAGGGTTGTAACGTTAGGCTTACGGTAGGGAAACAAAGGGTTTGGTGGGGTAGGCTATATAGTGGTGGCAAGTCAAAAATCTCTATGTTAAATGCATACGAAGAATGGCGTTGCTAAGCCAAGACTCGACACTCTAAACTCTAGCTAACTGAAATAAACAAACATAAATTTAAAGGATAGATGTAGGATGGTAGCCCGTATTTTTTTTTTTTTTTTTTTTTAATCACTCTATTTTTTTTCTTTTCTCTTTTTCTATTTATTTTCGATTTTTTTTTCATACACTTTTACTCTACCATCCTCTACGGTAACATCAAAATGATAGGGATTTATAGGCACATCCCTACACTTGAGTTTTTATTACTCTAACACTAATTTGACCCGAATTGAAAAGATCAAAACACTTGGGGTACATTATTACGCAAACAAAGGGAATTTGAATTTAACGTTCCCTTCCCGTCATTTCATAAACTTTAACTTTTCCCATGAATCCCAATCGTCCCAAAACTGTATACAAAGGATATGACTCGACTTAGCAACCCATGCAAGCAACCAGATAATTGAACTAAGGGTTTAGGGTGATAACAATAATGCACTAAAAGTGAGTGCATATAGGGTAGGCTAAGGCGATTTGGGTGTATATTTGGGGGTGGGGTGTAAACAATGCTCTTCATTGATATTCCGGAAAAACCGAAACATCACGAGAACCGCGAAAAGGATAGGCTCTGAGGGGTTACTAGGGGTATCGTGTACTAAAGATGAGTACAACGCAAAGGGTGTAGGGGAATTACTCAACCGAGGTGGAAGATCAATTATATTACGGGTATCAAACAAGGGTTATCCTAATGCCTCTTATCATTTAGTTATTCCTAACTACACAAGTGTAGTCTTACTAGCGATCTCGGAATGCATCACAAAACAAGTTCTAGAATCTAATATACTACCGGTTCACACTCTAAGCATTGAAGATGAATGCTTTTAATTCCTACTAATCTAAGGGCGATCCTCACATTTTGGGTGGAATTTAGGTGGTACAGGGTTTTTGTGCTAGTCATGCAACTTCCTATCCGCGAGACACTTTTGTTAAAACTAATGGCCCACTCCTATATGTCATGAAAAATTTTAAATTTGGTGCCAAAATTACCCTAACCGATATTTTCTCATGGTTTATTACACAAATACAATTGGACAAAGCAAATATTCAAGGATAAGCATAGTTTCAAAGTTCCCGTTTTGTTTTCCCTCCCTACACTTAAACTGAACATTGTCCCCAATGTTCCCCAAAAGTATCAAAGTTATGATAATGGAAGGTAATTAAAAACGAAAGAAACTAGTACTCCCCTGATTAGCTCGGTAGGATCCGTGTGTGAAGTAGTGGTTAAATCCTTTCCAAGAAGAATTTATGCGTGAAAAGCTCCTTCCAATCTTATGTAACTTCTTCTTGATAAATTAAACCTGCACACTCGAAGAAAACAAACGAAACCTTCGCGTAAAATCGGTGGTAATAATATATATAAGACTCTATTTAAACTAGGATATAATGCTTGTGGAATGGATGTTTACAGAATTTCTGGAAAATTAAGACCTGGAAAATTCCAAAAATTTATAAGTAGCTCAGAAAACGAGAAAAAAGTAATCTGTGGTTTTTACTCCTTCCTGACGCCGTCAGGTTGCGATCCTGACGCCGTCAGGTTATCCTGACAAAAACTGGTCTGCGATTTTCTGGAAAAATTCTGGAAAATTTACATCTTTAGAATCTGGAAAAATTTCTGCAAAAACACCCATTGTGACTCGATACAAGCATTTGACTCGAACAAACACACATATATATCTTTTAGTTAATTGTTATTCTCATGTTTACGTTTCTTTTGAAAACGTGTGTAATCCTCCTTACACTTATCCCTTATGTAAAATACCTTTATATGCAATTAAGACGAGGTTAAAAACAAAATAAAGCATTTTTACAAATTTAAACATGAGAATAAACAATCAATAAAATACATATGACACTAACAAGCAAACAATTAAGCATGGGTTGCCTCCCACGAAGCGCTTTTCTTTATTTAAGAGTCTTGTAGCTAGACTCGTAGTCGTGCTCTCACGTTTTCCTCCTCTTAGAAACCCATTCAATTATCTTAACTCTGTTCTCATCACGAATATATTCAGGGCCCAATTCTAGACAGGCGGTATAGAGAACCTTGTCCTTCCAATCAACTTCAAAGGCCGGAATGCTATCTACATCTAACTCATCAATGCCCTCAAACCTCTTATTTTTGCAGGGAATTATATATTTAACACATTCGGTCTCATTCGAGAAATTGACTATTCCTTCCTCTTGATCATAAACCATCTTAGATTCCTCAATAAATGGTCTCCCAAGTATCACATCTCCTACAACTCCATCAATAATGCCTTTCACATTTTCTAGGATCATGAAATCACACCTATATGTGAAGTTCCCTACGAAGACATGCAATCCCTTAACCCTCCCAACATAGTTACTCACTTTCCTAGGGTAGAAGGGGTCCCTCATAGGTCCTAAATTTTCTCTCATGATCCAATTGTAGTAGAGCCTAGACATTATGTTCATGGGTGCTTTATAATCTATGTAAGTGTGATCCCTATATAAGTAACCAATCATGCACGGTATTTTGATATTTTTAGGGTCACCACTTTTTATGCATGGTTCGAAAGGCGGTCGCGGGAAGTTAACTACATTATAGTGATAAGCAGTTTCCTTTCCATTAGGGTATGAATCGAAATACTCCCTAAGTTCCTCCTCCTCCTTACTTCCGTCCATAATCTCCAAAACCTTATAATCTCCTTCTACAATTTCATCTTCCGAATCACTTGAGGTTGAATCACTATCTAAGGTACCAGTGGATTCCTCAAGGGCTTTTTCAAGTGCATTTTCAATTATCCTATTAAGTTTCTTAAGCTCTCCAATTTCACTAACAATGCGAGCTCGGAGTTGGTTGGCAAAAGTTGGATCGAGTGGTGGGTGTTTATTTGATGGGGAGTTGTTGCTTGGTGGTTTATCACCTTCCATGATGAAAAGTGATGGGATTACGAACAAAAGTCACGAAGAAGGGGGATAGACTAAGAGAAAGCTAAGAATGAGAAAAAAGTTTACTTGATAGGAATCAAGTAAAGAAACCTAAACGAGGTGGACTACTAACTAGCTATTCTATTCCCCGGCAGCGGCGCCAAAAACTTGATAACGCTACACGCGTCGTTCGGGGTCAAAGGAACTTCCTTTTCGTCGAGCAAGTTTTTCAACACCCTAGGCAGTGAACCTAATCGTTGTAGTGTAGTATTAGGGTAAGCCACGGGTATTAATATCGTTCTCTAGGGGAATAGGAATGCTAGTGAGAAGTTACTACGCTAAGGTTGGGGTTGAGGAAGATTATTTTTTATCTTTTTATATTTTTTAAGAAAAGGAAAGGTACGAATCTCGGGGTTTGGATTTGGGAGGGTTGGTATTGCTACCGATTACTCTACTTATCTAATTATCTAATCTAAGGTGTATGTAGTCTATGTCTAATTATTGTGTGCTCGTATGATAGTTTAAAGATGTGTTTACTTAGGTTTTACTACTCCTTAATTATCACCTATTGGTGGTTGAATTGTCACGTCCTTATTCTTAGTTGCGTTGTGTGTCTAAAGTTGTAGGGTATGCGTTTCTCCCTAACTCTTTGAACTTACCAAAGTCTACAAAACCCACTAGGGATAATAAACTCTTACTCTAAGGCACTCTTTGGATGGTTTAGCTTACAACTACTCAAGGAGTTATATTCTAAGGTTCACAAAGATTTAATCAAGCATTAAGTACACAACAAATGACCTATCGCATTACTAGATCATTAATCAACTAAGATAAGAGACAACCAATCAATATTCAATAATTAAGTTTCATATTCCCTAAGCAAACACACAAGTAAATTAGCCGGACATGGAGAACATGCAAGCATACACACAAATAATCAAAGACATAATTGTATTAATGAAGTAAAACACTTATCTTGGTGTAAGATAGGGTTTGGAACCCTAAAATACTGTACAAGACAGCCTTGGTTCGGTTTAGGTTTTTACTCCAAAAGACTACACATCAATACTGAAAAATTCGGATTCTATATATAAGATTACACATGCGACGGCGTCACCTTATGTTTTGTGACGCCGTCGTGTCGCCGTCATTAGGGTTTCGTCTTGGCCACGTTAGACTTGCGACGGCGTCACCTTATGCTTGTGACGCCGTCCTCTTCAGCTTCTGACGCCGTCTGGATTGCATCTAGGCCGTCTGAGTTGCGACGGCCTACTCTTTTATAACTTGACGTCGTCACTTGAAAATAGGAGTTTTGGCTTCTGTCCCGTCACAAAATTCTCCGACTGCGTCGCGTATAAGCTGTGACGCCGTCACCTTATGTTTTCAGCAGCTTTGAGTGTCTCGATCATGACTTTGGGCATTTTCTTCGTATATTCGCGCCTTTTCGTCCAAATAAGTGCCATTCCAACATTTTGCCTTCAAGAGACCTAAAAAGTGAAAAGGAACGATATTAAGCAATAACGGATACAAAAGTGATCAAATAAGGGCTTAAACGACCCCTCAAAAAGGTACCTTTTAAAACCTTATCAATTGCCTTCGGGCTTAGTACTGTTATTGAACAATTGTTATTACGCACCTTCTATAATTAGAGGTGTTGTTTCCTTTTCAGTATTGTTGGATGATGGTTTTACTCATACTATTTCACGTAATCGAATTTATGTTTCTTTAAATGGTGTATTTTATTTTAATGCAATTACTGTGAATGGTGTGTTTGAAATTGATGTGATTGGAAATGAATCTAACAAATATAATAATTCGATGTTTAGCATCAATAAGAAAATGAAGTTGGACTTGAATTCTTCTTGTCTTTGGCATTGTAGACTTGCTCATATAGGCAAGGCTCGCATGCAAAAGCTACAACACGAAGGGCTTTTGCAAAATATCAATGATTAATCATTTGATAAATGTGAGTCATGCATATCTGGGAAGATGACGAAGAAACTTTTTCATAGCAATATGGAGAGGGCATCTGATCTACTTGGTCTTACTCATACTGATGTGCGTGGACCACTTAGACATGTGTCAAAGAGAGGTGTTAGTTACTTCTTAACCTTTACTGATGATTTCAGCCATTATGGTTATGTTTATTAACTTAAGCATAAACATGAGGTGTTTGAAACATTTAAGGTTTTCAAAGCAGAAGTAGAGCTGCAATTGGGAAAGAAGATTAAAGCTCTTCGATCTGATAGAAGAGGCGAGTATCTAAGCCAAGAGTTTAAAGATTACTTAGCTGTGAATGGAATTGTCCAGAATCTCACATCTCCATATACTCCACAATAAAATGGTGTATCTGAGAGAAGAAATCGTACATTGTTGGACATGATACGATCAATGTTTAATCTTACTACTCTACCTTTATCCTTTTGGGATTATGCTTTAGAATCAGCTGTTCGCATTCTGAATATGGTTCCCACAAAGAAGGTTTATAAGACAACATATGAAATATGCCATGGTAAAGCTCCTAACCTGTCTTATTTAAAGGTCTGGGGTTGCGAGGCGTATGTTAGACGTGACTCAGCAGATAAACTCCAACAAATATTTGTAAAGTGTATCTTCGTAGGATACCCTAAGGAAACTATGGGTTACTACTTTTACTATCCAACTGAAAATAAAGTAATTGTTGCTAGGTATGGAGATTATCTTGAAAAGGATCTCGTATCTCAAGAATTCAGTGGGAGAGTTTATGATCTGGAAGATGATCAAGAAGATACATTACTTTCTGAAAACACTAGCATACTTCAGGTAGAACCTGATAGTCTGGGTCCTCCACCAGAAGTTGAAGTGATTCCCATTCGTAGATCCGTAAGGTCTACGCGTGCACCTGAACGTCGATGTCTTAACGTAGAGGTTGAGGAAACTATATTAGGAGATCTTGGAGAGCCTACTAGTTATAAAGCTGCCATGGCAAGTCCTGAAAAGGACAAATGGCAAGCTGCAATGAATGGAGAAATGCAATCCATGAGAGATAATGAAGTCTGGGAAGAGGTTGACTATAACCACTCGTAAATTTCCCTACCGATTTTTCGTGGCTACATTTTTTTTCTTTCTTTTTCCTTTCGATCTATAATTACGACAAGTTAAGAATTCTTATATGAATTATGCAATCACGAGCAGCGTTGATAATCGAATAATGCGAATAAATCATTCCTGATATTTACTGATGAACAAAACACGTCAACGAGAGATTACCTCGGTTAACGAGCCGCACGCGTACCAACACTCAGTTAATCGTGGCTAAAGTCAAATAAATATTTTTCCGAGTTAGAATTAATATTTTTAATTTTACTTTTATGAAAACATGCTCAAATTTTATACTACACGTTTTTTGTCAAAAACGTCAAACCGGGACAACGCGACATACATTTAAGCTCAAACGGGGACAAGAAATACATCACGAAAATTCAAAACTATTTCTCCCCCCAAAGATTCGGTTTAGCCGCCCATATGCCAATTCACAATTCACATTATCTCCTTAGTAATTGTGATAAAGTTACTTTAACTTCTAGTATTTGGTTAATAATATAAAAAGAGTTATGCATCCTATTATCCATTAGTACATTGGGCCAAAAGGCCTGTCCCTTTTTCTGCATACCATCGAACAGCACACCATTTCTTTCAAAACTTATCAAAGAAAATTACTTTGTTTACTAATACATGGATATAAGGTTTAAATGCACAATACACACTATTATCCAATGACTTATTGGGCCATGCAAGATCTATCCCTTCCTGTTATAAGTTTACTCCACACACACATTTGATACACATTCAATATTAAACTCTCACAAACAAAGCATAACACATTCATCTTCTTCACCTCACCTTGAAAGCATACCCGATTCCCTCCTAAAAAAAACCTCACCATTACTCCTACAATCACTTACAAAAGCAAGTACTTCTATTTTTTTTTCTTTCTTCACTCCACTGTCGAGCCACAAGGGAAAAGAAAAGATAGTTGGTGAATGTTTCAAGATCGTCTAAGTCTCGTCGGGATAGTACTTGGATCGTGTGGGTTCAAGGCTGACTCGTATCTCTTTTGCTCGAACTCCTCGTGCCTCGTCGCCACCATTTTGGTGTTGTAAGTTCTTTTCGACTCCACCTCATTACATTTTTCGGTCTTGATGTTTATGTCACGTACAAAGTTAAAAACATAGACAAATTTTTGTATCTTAAGTTCTTGTGTGGTTAAAGAATAAGCTATTTTACACTCTTTCTAAGTTCTAAAACTAAGCCTACAACTTATGAACTAAATCGGTTGTGGTATTGGGCTCGTTGTGATTTGGAATCGTTAAAAACTCAAATGAGTCGGAGGACTTACTTGTGCTTACCTCGACCCCTCCCCCTTTTCGTTAACTAGGAGCTTATTGTAATACTAACTTGAAAAGATGACACAAAAACAGTTTTGAAAATGAAACACAAAACATAAACCATGCACGTATAACTAAGTGTGAAACATTTAACTAAAAGACAATACAGTTAGTAACTGGTTAAATACAAATGGGGGGCAAAAATCAACCAAGTAGAGCCTTTGGCTCAACCGGTTATATCGTTGGTTTTCACACGAGTGGTCTAGAGTTCGAAACTGGTCCATGGCTGTTTTTACATTTTTTGTGATTTTTGCAAGTTTCGCTTTTTTGGCAGATTTGGCCCTCCATTTTCCAAACACTTATCATTTTTCTTAAAAGCTTTTATAAGTTTAAAACTTATATAAATCTTTTACACTTTCAACCCCCAACCTTAATTCATTTGATATAATTTTCTTTTAAGCTTTGAGACTTGTATTAAACCTTTACAACTTTAACCCCTTTTAGTTGAACACTTTGACATTTTTATCCAAAACTTTTATAAGTTCGATAAACTTATACATTTTACCACTTTTCGTTTAAGTAAATATATTTAACCCATATCTTTATTTGACAACCTCATCGGCGTAAACTTTAAATACTCTATTTGTCCAAATATATTATTTAACCACGATTTCAATAAATTTATACTTTCACACCTCGAAACCAAACGAATACAATTCGACTTGTAATTATTTATTCTTTGATAACACTTGAGCCAATAATCGAGCCAACCCGTATACAAAAGTTTTGTATACACTTTTCCCGCATCCACTCCAAGAGCCAATACTTGCAACATTTAGTAAATTATTTCAAAACTTAAACGCTGCCACACAAGCAACGACAACTTAAACTTTTAACTTATTTAACCGCTATCGAGTCAAACATAAACATAAAAACTAAGTATTGCCATCTCGTTCTTAGGTTCCGGGTAGGAGCCGCTGTTGTATCACACTTGATCTCTTTGTGCTTTATTCATCGAACTGCTAAGGTGAGTTTATAGCCCCACTTTTACTCTTATTACTTGTTTTATAAAACTTTGGGGTGAGAAACATGCAAAACTCTTTTCGGACCTGAAACTGAAAACACTATTACGTGAAACAACCTTGAATCCCAACTATGCTACCGTTAGTTCCCTTTGGGGAGGCGCGATTGTTATGGATAGATCTATTGGGGATGACACCCCCGTTTGAGTTTGACCGGATAGGCAAACGTCGGGCGTATATCATATCGTATTGATTGAGTGTATTGGAAATACACTTGCTGGGCTTTTATTTATCATGCTTCTAGATGCATGCACACTGTCGTAGTTTCGGTCGCATGAACTTGGTATTAGCGTAATAGCCTTTTTGCATATAGCGTCATTCACGGAGATGCTATATGTGCAACTGTGGTCCAACTTGAAAACTTGATTACTTAAACCTATGAACTCACCAACCTTTGTGTTGACATTTTAGCATGTTTTTCTCAGGTTTATTTCTTGGCGTGGGCAATGGCAAAGGCATTCGTTGAAGACTGGCATCCGAAGTGTTTCCAATTATATTTAATACAAATTTTAATGGGACAACATATATTTTTATGGGCTTACTTCCGCACTTTGAAGCAATGATGTAAAACTATTTCTTAAATTAATCTATATTTTGAAAATGGAATAGAATTTCCATTCTTTATTACCTTGTGTTGTGTATATTGATTTAGTAGCACCCCATGACCCGAACGCTTCCGCTGTGAAATTTTGGGGGTGTTACATTGACTTACCTCCAAACGCCAAGGTGGTTGGAAGTAAGTGGCTCTATAAAATAAAGACTGACATGGATGGCAATACACACATCTATAAAGCTCGTCTAGTTGCGCAAGGTTTTACTCAAACTTATGGCATAGATTACGAGGAGACCTTTTCTCCTATAGCTGACATTAGAGCTATTAGAATTCTCATAGCTATAGCAGCGTACTATGACTATGAGATATGGCAGATGGATGTCAAAACCGCCTTCTTGAATGGTCGCTTAGATGAAGACATCTATATGAAGCAACCTGAGGGGTTCGTGAATCCACAATTTCCAATCCGTGTATGCAAACTTCAAAGGTCCATTTATGGATTGAAGCAAGCATCAAGGCAATGAAATAAAAGATTTGATGAAGAAATCAAAAGGTATGGATTTATTCAAAATCTTGATGAGCCATGTGTATATCACAAAGTTAGTGGGAGTGATGTAATTTTTCTTATCATTTATGTCGATGACATATTAATTATGGGAAAAGACATTCAAAGTTTGCAAAATGTTAAGGCATATCTTGGACAATGTTTTTCCATGAAGGATTTAGGATAAGCTGCATACATTATGGGAATCAAGATCTACCGAGATAGGTCAAAGCGGTTAATTGGTTTAAGTCAAAGTGCTTACATTGATAAAATATTAAAGAGATTCAATATGCAAAATTCCAATAAAGGATATTTGCCGATGGAAGTAAAGCATGGCTTATGTAGCGATATGTGTGCATCAACACCTGCTGAAGTGGCACGCATGCAGAAAGTTCCTTATGCTTCGGCAGTAGGATCTATTATGTATGTTGTGAGATGCACAAGGCCAGATGTGGCGTTCGCTCAAAACATGACCAGTCGATATCAACAGAATCCGGGTGAACTTCACTGGACTGTTGTTAAACATATTTTGAAGTATCTTAGAAATATGAAAGATATTTTTTTAGTTTATGGTGGAAATCCAGACACAGATCTTGGTGTTACAGGTTACTGTGATGCATCTTGGCAGTGTGATAAAGATGATACGAAGTCTCAGATGGGTTATGTCTTTGTCATCAATGAAGGAGCAGTTGACTGGAAGAGCAAGAAGCAGAGTACGATTGCGATGTCTACGACAGAGGCCAAATACATAGCTGCTTCGGAAGCTGCAATGGAGGCTGTTTGGATTAGGAAATTCATTTCAGGGCTTGGTGTTATGCCTTCAATTGAATCGCCTATTGATATGTATTGTGACAATTCTGCTGCAATCATATTTGCCAATGAACCTGGATTCATGAAGGGCACCAGAAATTTTCTACGGAAGTATCACTATGTTCGGGAACAAGTCCGCGAAGGTAAAATTAATCTAATGAAAGTTCACACAGATGACAACTTAGCTGATCCATTCACTAAGGCTTTGGCTAGAGAAAAGCTTGTTGGACTTGCCGATGGAATTGGACTTTGTTTAGCTAATAGTTTCATGCAGAACTGTGATTAGTATTTGGAAAAAGGATATTGTAACACATTTATTATTTTGATGAAATAAAATTTTGATTGTGTTTATTTTCATTTGGAATATTGTTGTCCTATATTTGCATGTTTAATCCATGAGTAACTAAGTTATTCTAAATTGTCTGTTGTCGATTAATGATATGGGAGTATCATTAAATTAAGACAAATCTTAGAGATGTGGTAGAATATACTTGAAAGTATATTGATGATAATGCATACCAATTTCAGATGATATTCAATGAATTAAATATAGGACTTATCCCAACTACATAATTTACTTTGTGGATATTGTTATAAGTAAATTATGAATAGTTATCCTCAGACTTGAGATACCAAATAAGTGTCATGAATGTAGTGCATTTCTGTGGAGCAACTTAACGCTATACGTAATTGGTAGTCATAAGGGTTGTTTCCAGAAGTGTTACAAAGTTTGTGGGTTAGTCTCGTAGTCAAGAAATAATTTGTTCCTTCAAATTTATTTGGAGTTTAGAACTGCTGGGCCTCTCGTAGGGTTGACAAGATGTTTGTGCGGCCGCACCCAAAATCTCCCCTGAATATGTTCAGAAGATTTGGTAATCTTGGTTAGTCACTTATAACGAGAAACATAATAGTTGAATAAAGAATGACTTAATTCCATATATTTATTTAACGTGGTATTAGAACAAAAGGATAATAATAATCATAAATCATTAAAAGGTTTTTCCAGGAGCCTTACTCGAGTTGTACTAGAGACATCGAAGTGTTGCTAGACGCTAACCGATGTGATCACTCTATTAAGATATATCCAAGTAGGAGCTGTTGGTTTTATGGATATAAATTAGTAGACGTGAGTTAGGATCGAACTCGAGACCACGGGATTGCACACTTTGCGTATGAGAACTAAAGTTAATAATTAAATGTAAATGTTATATTTATTTATTAATTAAACGAAATAATATAACGGACATTATGTAATTAAGCGTAATGGACTAACGGTCGTTAAATGTAATTGGAAAGGACTATGTAATTAAGTGTAATGGACTAACGGTCGTTAAATGTAATTGGAAATGACTAGATTGCAAATTAATATTGGGAAGGTTCTGGAATCCCTTGGGGGACACTCAACCGATCGGCCTAAGGGGTATTCCCAACCCAACTCAAACTCAACTTGTTCACCAAGTTATGTTGAGTATATATACAAGGCTAGGGGTCTTGATTTTGCATCTCTTGTACTCATAAGCTAAAACCTAAATAGTTTGTGTGTGTTTTTGCTACATTCGATCGAACACCACCACAAGGGTGTTGATCCACACCTTTTCCAAATCAAATTGATTTGTTTAATTAAAACTAGCATTACTTTAATTTGTTATAGTACGTGTGTACAAGAAAGTGATACTAACACATTATTGTTAGTATTCTTGGATTGAATTACAAAATCGGTAAGGGGTAATTCATATAATCCTATAAACCCTAATTAGGGTTCATCCAATTGCTAGTTTTGTGGATTTGATTCTTGTTCGGCTATAATCAATAAAAGTACGCATATTATTGTTTATGTTAATTAATTATTCATTAATCTTTCCTATACGCTTCCGCATGTATTCTTTGATGTTTTGTATTTTATTATTGATTGTCATGATATATAATTCCTACAGGCGTGAGTATCACCACCACCCCACTAAAAAACAATTTTGACTTATTTATCAAAAATTACACGGCTTCATAATAGTTTTTATTAGAAAGTTAGAAAGATTCTTTTTTTGCCCACCTTAACAACAAAAAGCACTTTTTTAATAGGATGAGAATTGTAAGATTGTGGGGGTATCAAACACAACCAAATTATTGTATTTGTAAGGGACACGTGTCGAGTAATAAATGGAGTTTAATACTTGTACAGTGGAGCATGACCAAAATTAAAAGAGTGTTGGAGTTAACAATTTCTTTGATTCATTTTGAATTTTTGTACTTTTTTTTACATTAGCTCTTAAACTAAGTCTTTTTTGGATAAAGATCACCGATCCTAATCTGTCTTTTTTTATGAATTAGGATCTTTTAAAGTTGTTTTCAACATGATAGGTCATGTTGACCAATCATATGAAAATTAAATTGATAAATGTTTTTCTTTTAATCAAAACTAAAAGCTCACTTGTTTTTTCACTTCTCACAATACATAGAACATTACTTATCATGTTGAAACCAAACTTGAAAGAATTTATTTATTTAATTTTTTTATGTGATGCCTTATTATTTTTTTAATAAATTTTGACCTTTGTGTGTATTTTTGTTCATCTACAATGACTATTTTACCTTTCAATATTAACAAAGTGATTAAAAAATATAAGGATAAAATGGTCATAAAATACACATAAAAATAAAAATTTAAAAATTTTTGGGTTTTAATAATAAAAAAGGATAGATAAGACAACAACATTGAACAAGTTACATATTCCTTTTAATTATCCCAATGTTTAATGTGTCCTAAAGTCTAAGACCACGGAGTGGGCGTAAGGACACCTCCATGACCACACAGTCACGTGCCACACACCAAAACTAAAGACCCGGTCACACATGACAAGAAGGAAAAAAGGAGCATGATGACCGACTCATCATTGTTATTTCGAATAATTGTGGGGCCCATGTAAAAGTGAACATTTGATGCTTATAAAAAAAGTAATAATAACAACCATATTTTACAACTATAAATACCTTAAATATTTAACAACAATTTTTATATATCCCATAAACTTTACATAACTTCATATCTATAAAAAAAAATCTGATATTGCTTGTTCGTTTCCACATACCATAGATGAATCATAGCTTTAGTTGAGAAACTAACTAAGGAGCATATCGTTCGTCAGCAAGCACTGATGGACTTAGTCGTGTAATTTGACAAGGCATGTGAAGTTAAAGATGATCTGAGAAAAGCATACGAGAAATGCAATGACATTCCGCAAGAAAATCATGCTCAAATAGAGATTTTTTTTAAACGAAGAATATTTGAAATGCATAATGCTCTGTTTAGAAAGACGGGGAAAATACGAGAACAAATCAATGCTAAGTTTATTTGGCTACATGAAATATACAATTAGGACAATTGCATTTTAAATTTCGCATTGTAACTTTAAATTTTGTATAAAGATGCAATTTTATTCTGTATTTTTCGCAACAATTTGAAAATTTGAATTTGATAGGCTCCAACGGCTATCAAATACCCTTATAAATACCCCCTTTACCCTCATTCATTTTCTCACACAACTTCTTATCAAACTCTCTCAACTATCATTCATTTTCATACTAACACTATGAATAATGAACCTAACGATGTGCAAAATGTTATCCTTAGGCGACTACTGACCGAAAAAGAAGCGGAGCTCCAGTTGGTTAGCAATTTGTTGGCTGAGATGACTCGTTATATGCTCCAGATGTGTAGCCGTGGTGAAGAGGTAACTAGGATGCATTCGCTGCCTCTCGACTAGCCAGTTAACAGCTTCGGTCTACAAACTCGATTCATGTTCTTAATTTTCGTATTGTATTTTTATTTTCGGACGTTTATGTTCTTAATTTATATAATGCTTTTATGATAATAAATACGTGGTAAAAGTTTTAGTTATGAATAAAAGAATAGATGCAAGGATAGAGAGGGTGACCAAAACAGATGAATGATAAGAGAGAGAGCGAAGGAAAATGAGAGGAGAGAGAAAGTTGAGGTGGACAGTGACCCGGTCACTACCACTCCATTTAGCCTAAGAATAAAGTATTATAGTTTACACCTTGTTAGTTAAACATCTTTGAAAACTATTTAAAAGCTGGATTTTATATAAATGTCAATTTGATATTTACTCCAGTTAAATATAATGATGTCATATTTATTCAAAACATGCATTAACTATATTGTATATCATACATTTAAATTTTGACTTTTGAGTATATAGTGAGGATCACGTGCAGACTTTTTAAATTCTTGCGGATGTGCGGATAGATCTGGACCGCCCATTCTAGATCTGATATTAAAAAAGTCAAGATCTGCGCTAACCTTCACGGTATCAATTGACCATGTAAACAGTTTCTTTTTCCTTTTGAGCAATCCTTACCATTGCTATCTTCTTTCATTTTTTTTTCCAGATTTTTATGAACATTTTTTTGTTTTTTGATTATGAGACCTACCGTGATATTAACGATATTATGAGACTTATAGTGATATTAATGATTTTACTTAAAAAGTTGCTTTATATTAGTAAAAAAAACTTAATATCAATGCTTTTTTTATTACGATATTAAGAAAAGTTACGGTGATATTAAAAAAATTAACTTTGATATTAAGAAAACATGTAAAAAGTAAATGTGATATTAACAATTTTACTTAAAAAGTTACTTTGATATTAGAAAAACTTAATATCACTACTTTTTTATTAAGATATTAAGAAAAGTTACGGTGATATTAAAAAAATTAACTTTGATATTAAGAAAACATGTAAAAAGTAACTGTGATATTAACAATTTTACTTAAAAAGTTACTTTGATATTAGAAAAAAACTTAATATCATTGCTAGTTTAGTAAGTACTGCTAGTCTTAGTTAGTATTGCTATTAAGAAAGTATGATAACTACGGATATTAACAAAACCCATAATATCATTATACCTTTTAATCATGAAAATGATTTTTTTTTTCTGAATTTTTTTCAGCGATTCTCAATAAATTGTTGTCCTCTTTCTTTTTTTAGTTTTTTCAGAATTTTTCGAATTATTATTTTTTGAATGTTACTATGATATTATCCGCACATGAACACATGGAAGACCCTTTACTTGCCAAACGCGACAAGAACATTTTCTCTCATCAAGTATTGCTGCCATCATTTTCCCTTATATTTCACTTCAGCGTGATTATCGTTGCTTCTGCAAACTTCGTATTCACCCAAATTCTACAAGCAAAACATAAATCAAGATATGTTTAGGTACAGTTGTAGGTAATTCAAGTAGTTATAACTTAATTTACTTGCCTTGAATACTCCTGAAATAAATTTTAGCCATAGGAACTAATGTGCCATTCCATTTTCTAACAATCCTCCTTTTCTTATCAAGGCACTTCAAAATATTTTTTCTTAGGTTATCAAGAAGATCAAGCACTAGTTGATAACGAAATGTGCCTACCCACGAATTAAATGCTTTTGAAATGTTGTTGGTCGTGTAGTCACATTTGCATGTAGTGCCAAACTTGTTACGACTCCATAACTTATTATGAATCACAGTAAGATATGTAATTGCATCTTCACATACAATAGCAATCTCCTTTTCATGCTCAATAATATAGTAGGTATTTGCAGCAGCCCAAAGTTTTGATTTGAAAAAAGTCACCTCGGTAATATTTTATGTAGTTACTATACAAGTGCCTAATTCATTCTCTATGCTCAACATTTGGGTAAACTTGCATAATAGCTACTTCTAACCCTTTTTGCATATCCAATGATATAACTAGACCATATGGTGACCCAATTGCTTTTTTAAGTGACTCGAGAAACCATGTCCAAGAGCTTGTATTTTCTGATTCAAGGACACTGTAAGCTACTGGGAAAATGGAATTATTACCGTCGATACCTATGGCCGCGGCTAGTACCCCATTAAACTTCCCTTTTAAATAACAAGCATCGAGAGAAATATAAGGACAGCAACCATCAAGAAATCCTCTGGGGCAAGCAACAAGTGAAATAAAAAAACGTTTGAAACATTTTTCGTCATCAATCGTCTCAAAATCAATTTCAACAACACTTCCCGGGTTCCTGTTGTTTAGTTCCTCTCTAAAATCATTCATTCGTAGAAAAGAGTCATCCCATTTACCATACATATCAGTATATGCTTGTCCTTCCCTCTAAATACTTTATGATATGGTATTTCAACACTGTAATTTTTCATTAGCCACTTCCTGAGTTCTGCAACACTCATATCCCCATCAGACCTTACCTTGTCTGTAACTACACTCGCAATCCATCCTTGTGTGGCACGCCTATTACCACCCATGTTACTACGAGTACAAGTATGTGCTTGTGTCAACTAAGATAGCTGAATATCTTAAAAATTCAACAATACAAGAAACAAAGCATCAAATAAAACCAATTTAAATAAAATTTTTCAACATTAAATACCTCAAAAACTTAAATTTTAGCAGTACATAAGATAAATCAGTATGTACAATTAACTTTTGCACATCTATATACATAAATTGACTTGTTAACAAATACCATTAATGTTATTTTTAATATACCCTTAAGCGAAAATTACAAATTATTAAGCCTATTGTACAAACTATGTATCACAAACTTTCGCATGTGCTATACACATGAGAAAACACACTAAAACATTTCATCAATAAAAATTGAAAGAATACAAATAAATGATCTTCATTTCATGAATTTAGTAAAAAAGATATTGCCTATGCAGTTCCTTTCAACAATCTCGGTGCTATAAAATAAACTAATATAAAATACAAATTTTAATGGGAAAATTCAATACTTTTGGGTATATATGAAATTTTTCTTTTTTTAATTATAGGTATCTCGTCAAATTTTTGTTCTCCAAGGTTATATGAGGATTAAATGTCCTCGTTGAAAGTATTAATTACAGGGTACCCACGGCCGCATCGCACGGATACCCTGCTAGTAATGAAATAAACGATTAACAGACACTCTTTAAGATAATTATATTATTTTCTTGTTTTTTAGCTCATCATGCTATGGAAAATGTTCATTATTCTCATTGTACTATCGAAATTTACAAATACTCTTATTTAAAGGTTGAAGTTAGAAGAAATGGTCAAAATATATCTATCTATCAACTGTAAGACAAATAGAAAGTAAAATCTTATTTTCTTCTTTAAACACGAGAGGATACAACAAAGATTTAAATAATAAAATTTAATAAAAAAATACTTATAAAACTGAGTTAGAAGCGATGTGTTCAATGCGATGACACGTGACTTGGATTGATTGTACTTTTTTATGAGAAAATATTTTTGTGATTGTTAATGTTGTTGTTGTTGTTGTTGTTGTTATTATTAAAAACTCACAAAATTTACAAAAAATAAGATTTAGAATCTTGTATGTATAAAAGAAGATATATTTCGTACAAAACTGAAAACACATTATTTATTTGATTTTTCTTTTCTAATGAAGTGAACCGCGACCATTACTAACTCGTTAGAGCACAAATATTAAACATCTATTTTAAAACAACACCTCAAACCCAACCTAATTACCTGCCGTGTAGATACATATCATTTTTAATGTAGTAAAGTACTAAATAACCCTTTAGACACCTTATATATTGAAAAATATCGTGAGCCCTAATTGTAACCTTATTGATTCTTTGCGCAGCCGCTGCGCCACCACCTCCCATTACCCTTAATTTCTCACCACTTTCCCTTCAACGATCGCGTAAATATTTTTTCAATCATCAAATATAGCAGGTATGATGTAATCATAATGATAGATTTTTACATATATAATCTAATCGTATTTTATATCTCTACTTTTATTTATTTACAAACGAAGTTAGAGTAATGTGAATTTAAATAATTTTGATATGAACTTAATCTGATCTAAACGGTTATCATTTACATGTGATTGGTCAAACTTGACAAAAATGGTTTGTATTTTTACAATCTATCCAAATAAAATTGTTTTTATAACAACTTAGTCATCTATTTCGTAAACAAATTTGAGGACTTAATTATTTCATTGATTGCCCATGTTGGTTTCAAAAATTTTGAAATTACACTTGAATTTTATCTCATATGTTAACATCTTTATTAGTGCTAATTGCTTTTTACTTTTTATAGTAAAATGTTTTATTCAAAAATTTGGTTCTTAAATTATGAAGCATGAAGTGCTTTTGCGGATTTAATTGTAGACTTTTTTTAGTTAAAAAATACAAAGTTAAATGGTAAATTATTTTGCGTTATCAATGGCTTTTTCGTTATAAACAAACTTACTTTGAAAATATTAAAAATAACGATCTAACCATGTACATTTCTTTATTTATTATTAAATATGCTACTTTTAAAATTTAATAGTTGGCAGATTAGTATGCTTCTTCACGTTTGTAGGTTTAGTTTCTATTAGATTTTTAGAGTTTTAAATGTAGTTGCATTATAAATTGTAGATTCATAAAGCATAATATTTGGACATATATCATTCAACTTGGTATCAGAGCGGGTGTGATCCTCATACCTATTCGGCCGTCACGAGCCATTGTTTGTATGCCACCCTGCGAAGGCATAATATTAGGATATCTTTTTATTTATTATTAAGTATGCTACTTTTAATGCTAAAGTTATTAGCAAACAGATAAATACGCCTTATCTCGTTTGTAGGTTTAATGTCTATTATATTTAGAGTTTTAAATGTAGTTGCATTATAAATTGTAGATCAATAAAGCATAATATCAAGAATTATATCATTCAACATGGTATCAGAGCGGGTGTGATTATCATACCTATTCGGCTATCATAAGCCATTGTCTATATGTCACCCCGCCCAACCTTCCTTCTCTAAACCTATTCATCGGTCGTCATGAGTTGTCGCTATCATCCAAAAGAATTTATGAAATTATTGGCCAAAACCACACATGATTAATTTTTAGCTAAAATCTTTCGGGTTAACAGCTCCGTCAGCATAAATATCTTAGTTTTTGAATTCTCCATATAACCCAACAAAAACAATGTCGCTGCAAATCACACGCACCACCAAAATCTGGCTGCCACTAAAAAAGTTTCAAAAATGTTGTTGTCCTCAAACGTTCCAACGACATTTAATCTTTATTTGTCTTTCACTGATGGAGTTTTAATTTATATGTCTATATTCTCTGTCGGATGTCTCATTAACAAATTCATTACTGCTATAACGTTTAAAGTTTTAAATACAAGTCTGACCTTTTTCTATTTCGCTACTCGAACTACAATGGGGTATTAACTTGTTAGATAAATAGGCCTAAGCCCGTTTGTCTGTTTGTAGTCCGATGAATTTTTAGAGTTTTACATGTATATTCATTATAATTATGGACCATGATATATCGTGCGCTGTTATTATTGGTATTAAACAGTGGCATAACATGGTACGCGATACCCTTGTTGATATATGTTCTCGGTCGGGGATCTCGGCTCGTAAAGAAGTTGATATTGGCCTTGGTGGAGAAAGGGACAGACCCTTACGGCCAGCTGATATGTTGCTATACTCGTGGGATGGGGGACGTGATGTATGTGTCGATTTGATAGGGTCATTGCCCTTGACGCAAACTGGTATTGTTGATTTTGTGCCGGGTAGTGCGGTGATTGAGGCCGCACAACATAAACGCGCCAAATATGAGGCTAAGTGCGTGAATATTGGATATTGGTTTCTCCCCTTCTCATTATCTTCTTTTGGGGAACTTGAGAAGGATGCAGTGACCTTGCTATAAAGAATCCGAAAGTTCTCCGTGACTTAAGACATTGGGGCACGTATTGCTATTCATATCTTTAGTACGATTAACTTTGCTATAGCTAGAGGTGTGGGGTGGGGGCCTAGATAGTTTCGCGGCTCCCCACTAATTTCTTGTAATCCGATGATGCTCTGTGTACTTTTAATGCGAATATGGATATTGACCTTTTGAGTAACCCTAGCGAGGTCGCTGCCCCCAAACTCATGAAGAAATTGGAAGATATATATTTCGCTCGGGTCACCCAAACTGTTGAATCTACATTCCATCTATCTCCTCGACAGATGGCTTTATGGAGCTCACTAAAAGAGGATCATACTTCAGATTGGCTTAGGGTGGCTCCTATATCTGGTTTGGGACAAACTATGAACGCCAGGACTTATCGTTGTGTGTTGTGTTATCGACTGGGTGTTCCCCTTTTCACTGTTCAAGTACCGTGCTCAGCATGTTCTAGGGTTTTTACTGGGGATATTTATGGGGATCATGCAGTTTCTTGTGCGGGTATTGTTGGCATTAAACATCGGCATAACATGGTACGTGATGTTCTTGTTGATATATGTTCTCGGTCCGGGATTTCTGTTCGTAAGGAGGTGGATATTGGGCTTTATGGAGATAGGGACAGATCCTTGCGTCTGGCTGATATATTGCTTTACTCTTGGGATGGTGGGCGTGATGTTTGTGTTGATCTCACAGGTTCGTCGCCTTTGACGCAATCGGGGTTGCTTGATTTTGTGCCGGGGCGTGCGGTTAGTGAGGCTGCACGACGTAAACGTGCCAAGTATGAGGCTAAATGCGCAGATATCGGATATGGGTTCCTCCCCTTTTCTTTTTCTTCTTTTGGAGAACTCGAGAAAGAGGCGGTAACCTTACTAAAGCGTATTAGACTTTTCTCCTTGACTCAAGACATTGGGGCTCGTGCTGCGGTTCATATTTTTAATCGCATTGGTTTTGCTATTGCTAGAGGAGTGGGGGCCCAGTTGGTTTCTCGGCTTCCCACTAATTTCTTGTAAATTCTTTAAGTTTTTAATAAAGTGATGTTTTATAAAAAATAATAATAAAAAAAAAATAATAATAATAATAATAATAATAATAATAATAATAATAATAAGACAAAACTACACTGTTGGTCCCTAAACTTGTCAAAAAACATCGCCGGGAAACAAAACTTGAAATTTTCGTCGCCGTGAGTCCAAAACTTGAGATTTTGAGGCCAAAGAGGTCCTTTGACCCGTAATGCTCAGTCAACTTCTGTTATTTTCCCCCATGTGCCTTGCACATGAGGGCAAAATGGTCATTTTGTCATTTTGGTTAATTATTTTGGTGGTACAACAACTGGTACAACCTTAGGGTCTAACGGTGTATTTAATCAAAAAGTTATACAATCACTGCCACGACCCTCTCTTTATCTATTTTTCCTGCTTCTCTCTCTAAAATTCTGCTTATCTTTCTAAAATTAACACCGTCATTCTCAAATCGCGTAAATCGCGAAAGCAACTACACTATTTACTAATTGCATTGGATCGAACATTCACATAAGCGATACTACTTCCGATCATGTTAGCAAACATTTTATATGATTATAATTTTTGAAACGCACGCACATGTTTTATCTAACTACCACAACTCTATAACTAAAATATCCAAACATCACATTACAAGTACTCAAAGTGGTAATCCTGAAAAATTAATAAAGAGCAATATTAAAAATAAATAAATTAAAACATTAATATACCATGTTGAAGCTTTTCCTGAGAAAACTACCTACCAAAACCACTCGAACAAACAATCACCAGAAAGATTGCATACAATAATCAACTGAAGAAGAACCCTAAAAAATCAAATTTATCACACAAATTCCATAATGGTCAAACCCAAAATGGATAACAAACCCATGTACGATTACTCCAGATCTTCACTACTCGACTTCCTTACACCGTTTTCATTGCTTCTACCTGCTGCAAACTGCTTCTTGTGTTTCTTGATCTTGGCTTTCTTGGCCTTCATTATGCGTTTCTTTTTGTTGGCATCAACCCATGTGTAGTCGGCTGGAATGCTGAAGGGGTCTGCCTCGTCCATGAAGCTACGACCATCGGAGCTGTTTAATCTGTGTCCAAACACCCCTTACTTCTACTGTCCAAATATAGCATATAAAAGTTGTTAAAAATAGCATACGAACCTGTTAAAAGCAGCATAAAAAGCTGTTAAAAAATAGCACATGAAGCTGTAAAATGCATGTCCAAACACCCCTCTCTTTATCACTGGAGTTCAGCAGGGGGACCCTTTAGGGCCTCTTCTTTTTGCCTTAGTTTTGCACCCACTTGCCCACCGGATTAGGGATTGTTGCAGACTTCTTTTCCATGCTTGGTATTTGGATGATGGTACGATTATCGGTGACACTAAAGAGGTAGCTAAAGCCTTAGATATTATCATGGCTGAGGGCCCCCACCTGGGCCTTGAACTCAACATTAAGAAAACAAAAGTTTTTTGGCCCTCATGCAATGGGGTGAAGGTACATGATGGTTTGTTTCCCCATGGGATTGGGAGGCTGACACTGGGTGTGAAACTCCTTGGAGGCGCTGTTAGCTGGGATGCAGGGTTTATTAGCAGTTTGGCTGTGAAAAGGGCATCTCGTGCTGTGGAACTAATGAGTTGTCTCACAAGTCTACGCGACCCTCAATCTGAGCTCCTTTTGCTTCGCTCGTGTATGGGCGTCGCTAAGCTGATGTTCGGTCTCAGAACGTGCCAACCGATGTATATAGGGGAAGCTGTTTCTGTTTTTGACAATGGCCTTCGGAAGGCAATAGAGGCCATTGGGGTTTGTGGGGGCCCTTTTTTTGGGGATTTTCAATGGAGGCTCGCATCCCTTCCGACTCGGTTTGGTGGGTTGGGTTTATGTTCGGCTGAGGATGTATCTACTTATGCTTTTGTGGCCTCGAGGGCGCAATCTTGGAGTTTGCAGGATCACATTCTTCGGGGATGTGGTATTGATGGAGTTGACTCTGATTATGGGCATGCAATGGATCGCTTGCGCATGTCCCTTCCTGATTTCGATCTTAGCGGTTTCTCTAACAAGGACACCGCCCCACCTAAAGCCCAAAATGTTTTGGCGTGTGCCCTTTTTAGTGGAATCGTCCGGAGTTTAGGAGAGAAGTTCGATTTATCCCCTCGGCAAAAAGCGGTGTTTGAATGTCTCCGAGCTCCTCATGCTCAAGATTTCTTGACGGTTATCCCCATTGAAGGGCTAGGCCAACATATGTCGGCCCTGGAGTACCGGACTATCCTTAAGTACCAGCTAATGATCCCTCTGTTTCCGGCTGATGAGCCTTGCCTAGTCTGCCGCAAGTTTTGTTTAGATTCCTTTGGCGAGCATGCGGTCCATTGCAAGGAGTTACCGGGTTTCAAATACATGCATGATTTGGTTAGGGATGTTTTGTATGATGTTCTTAAACGAGCATGAATTTCTTCTAAAAAAGAGGCCCCCGTGAACTTTCTGACAGATCCGCTTGAAGGGAGGTCTACCTTACGGCCAGCTGATATACTTGTGTTTGGATGGGCCGGGGGGAAACATGCTTGTGTGGATCTTACCGGAGTGTCCCCTCTTGTTGGGCTAAGGGACAATGGGTTTGTTGCGGGACAAGCGGCGGTGAAAGCGGAATCGAGTAAAGTTGCTAAACACGAGAAAGCTTGTTTAGAGAATCAACACGTATTTACCCCTTTTGCTTTTGATACATTTGGGTTCCTAGCTTCGGCAGCTGTGGAGTTTTTGACTAGGGTTCAACGGGTTGTGCAAAGTAATTTTGCGACCCCTAAGTCACAAAATTTCATTTTTAGTAGAATTGGTTTTGCTATTCAAAATGGGGTTGCGGCACAACTTGTTGCCCGTTTGTCTGCCATCTTATTGTAATCCGTTATTACAAGTAATAATAGAATGGTGATTAAGTGTCGAAAAAAAAAAAAAAAAAAAAAAAACCCTTTTTTTCTAGTGTCTAAACAACATATAAATGGTGTAAAATCAGTATTTAAAAGCTGTGAAAATCAGCAGTTAAAAGCTGTAAAAATCCGCGTCTGTAAGTTTAAAAAGTAGCATATAAACTTGTAATAAAATCAACGGATATTCCGTTATTCTCACTTGACAGTAACGACAAAAAAAACCCATATTCTCTTTTTTGGGTAAAAAAAATCCCAGATTTCCAGCGAACCTAACCTCACACAAAACCAAGAATGACCCATTTTTGACCCGTAAAGAATCACGGAAGTACCTTGGTCAGTATTGGAGAAATCTTTTTGTCGACACACTGGTCTTAACAATCCCTTCTTGATCAGGCCCTCCAACGCACACCCTTTGTCATTTTTTCTTGTTTATCTGCTCAAACTTACATTGAAACATCTCATTGCATTCATATAACCCAAAAAGCCTGCACGTTAAGAACATTACTAAGCAACTACATCTTACATACCTTCTTATTTAGCATGGTTAATCAAAGGCCTCTAACTACAAAATAGTATAATGAGCGCCTCGATCTGACGGTGAAATAGTATCACAAAAAAGATTGGAACTTGACACATAACCTACCGAATTTTTAGACTACACTTGAAACTGGTAGTATAGTTGGCCTTATAACTGAATTCTAGTATGACATTATAACACATAATCAAATGCATGACAAAACATTTCTTTATTGGTATACATATAGAATATAGATTCATATTCTCATAGCTCACAATATCAACACACCACTATTTCATCAGTACATATGTGTTCTTGACACAAAAATCTATTGAGTCTCCTCTAAGGGAGGTCACCACATGATTTATTTTTTATATTTTTATATAGCAATTTTTTTATATAGCAATTTTTTTTTAATTATTATTTTTTATTTAATTTTAAGTTAATGACCCAAATAGCCCCCCCAAAAAAACTTGATTTTTGTCTTTAGACTTCGCGACCTTTTTTTTTCAACCAGTGAAGTCAAGCAAAAAATAAAACTAGAGTCGAGTGAAAAAAATGAAGTCGAGCAAAAAATAAAATTGGAGTTGAATAGTCGTGCAGTCGAGCAGTCTATATTTGAATTATTTTTCAAATAAATAAAATGGTCTATGCGATGAAAAAAAAGGTTTTCTTAGTCTATTTAAGTCATTGACCATTTTTATTTTTAGCAAATCCATAAACAGTTACTCAACTTATATTAAATTTAACTTGAAAGTTTTTTTTTTTTTTTTTTTTTTTTTTTTTTTTTTTTTTTAAAGATGTTTATTATTATTAAATTTTAATTTTTTTAAGGTGTTTAACTTTCTTTTGCTTGCAAGCCATCACCACTTTTCTTAATATTCTTCAGCAAAAATCTAGTCAATTACTGGCTAAACACCTATCACCACCACCATCTTTCAAATTCTTAAACTAACACTACACCTACCACATCCACCACCTTTCTTCTTTTTCAACCAACTCTAATACATATCGTCATCTTTTTTCTTCTCCGACCAACACACACCACCACCTTCTTATTTTTATCATACCAACAAAACACCACCATCGCTTTGCTATAAATAGTAAGCATGTTACATTGAAAAAAAAAGTGAGTTTTGCGTAACCAACATGAGTTCCATTAAAAAGTAGGTGGGTTAACAAATAAAAAAAAAGTAAAATATAGAAAAGGAGGTAAGTAACTTCGCAAAATAAGTCATCGAACATAGGAAGTCGAAAAGAGGGTATCCTGCTAAGTTAACTGATTACTTATAATTGTTCACAATTCTGAGTGAAAAAGTTCGATGTCATAAACTCATAAAAAAATAGACATTTAAATTGAAATTGAATATAAGCTGAATAACCTTTATGTTATTCAACCTTTATTTATTTTTGAACATGTCATTTTTATTTGTTGAATATTATTACTTTTTTTGTTAATTCTGGTTTTCATAACCCAATAATATGTGGTAATATTACCGTATTTGTAACTTATTATTCACAATAATTTTTTATATTTTTTTAAGTAGCCACAAGAATAACTATTATATTTATTGTTACTTCTAAAATTTGGATTTTATTTTGAATTGACTAGCAATAAAAATTAAAGCTTATCTTACTAACAAGTTTTCTGTACATGTACTAAGTTTTTAAAAATTATAATACATAAATAACAAATATATACTTATAAATATAACTATAATAGCAAATATATCAATAGTTACTCTAATACAATTACCAAAATGAATAAATATGGAGAATGACAAAAATAATCAGTTTTACAAACATACTAAATATTCAAATTTCATTAAAAAAAGAGCCAAAATACTCGCAAAACTAGCAAAGTTTGCGTGAATTTGCGGATGTTTAGAAAACTTTCATGGTTTGACCTTGCGAAGTCAAACATTGCGAAGTCAAACCTTGCGAAGTCAAACCTTGCTAGTTTTATAAAAACTAGCAAGGTTGACTTAGCAAGGTCAACCTTGCAAATTTTATTTAAAAAATTCACAAATCTTGCGATTTAAAAAAAAAAATCACAAAGTTTTGGATAAATCTTGGGTATTTGGTCCAACATCTGTGTAAATTGGAAATATGTGTTGGATGACATTATATCGGTATCAGCAATAACCAACGTTTTTTACATTGTTGCAGCTCATCTGGTTGGCACTAGAAATGATAATCAGGAAACTAAAGAAATTGAATATGCCCACCCATCAACACCTGGAGGTAGTGGAGATAAGCAATTATTATGCAAGGACCAGTGACCTTGTCCTGACTTTGCATTTTATAAAATTTGGTGTTGCACTAAAGAAACTTGTAATTGATCATAAAAGTCCAAATGCAAGAAGATTAACAAAAGAAGATATGGTTAAGGAGGAAGATGCTACTAGATGTTGTGCAAACCAGTAGTTGAAACCAATTACACCTGTCGGGTTGGAGTTGGTGATACTAGTATTAAGAATCTTATCAAATTTAAATAAACTAGAAGAAAAACGGTTTACATTTATGCACAATCATAAAATAATTGCAACAAGGATCAAGTTATGTTTTATTTTTGTGAAATATTCGTACAACATTCATCCTCGCTAGTTTACAACAAGGAGTACAAATATTTCACACAAATAAGACATCAACATATCCTTACTACAATTATTTTATGATTATGCGTAAATGTATATTGGTTCTTCTTCTAGTTCATTTAAGTTCACTGAGATTCTTAATGCTAATTTGTAGTATCACCAACTCCAACCTAACATGTGTAATTGGTTTCAACCGGTGGTGTGCACAACATCTAGCAACATCTTCCTCTTTACTCATATCTTCTTTCGTTAATCTTCAGTGCAACACCAATTTTTCATAAAATACAAAGCGCACCGGTCCTCCTATAATAGCTCCACTACCTCAAGGTGTTGATGGGTGGGAATATTCAGTTCCTTCAGTTTCCTAATTATCATTTCTGGTGCGAACTATATGAGCTGCAACAATGTAAAAAACATTGGTTATTGCTGAGAGTGATATAATGTCATCCAACAGATATTTTCAATTTACATTATTGATGGATCAAATACCCGAGATTTATCCGAAACCTTCCAGTTTTTTTTAAAAATCGCAAGGTTTGTGAATTTTTTAAAAAGATTCCCAAGGTTGACGTTGCTAAGTCAACCTTGCTAGTTTTTAGAAAATTAGCAAAGTTTGGCTTTGCAAGGTCAAACCTTGCGAATTTTCTTCTTGCGTTTTTTTTAATAAAAATTCGCGATTTTTTTTTTTTAAAAATTCGCAAGGTTTGACTTTTCAAGGTCAAACTTGTAAGTTTTCTAAACATTCGCAATTCTTGTTAGTTTTGTGGGTATTTGGGGTTTTTTTTTAATAAAAATTTGGTACTTGGTGAACTATGTTTGTAAAATTGGTTATTTTGTGTCATTTTCTCAATAAATATAAGCATAATAAAAAGTTAATTACGCATATAATAATGACAAGTTAGTAATTATAATAATAATGGTTTATTAAATAAAATAGATACAATAAGAGTAATAATACAAACATTAAAATGTAAATAAACATAACGAAAAAATTATAAAAAAGTAGACACACAACCAATAAAATAAGTTTCGACAACACCGGTAAGGTTTATTTTTATATTGACGTCATCTACATTCTATAAGTTGCCATGTTATCCATGTAATCAATATGTATGATGTGTCTCAAAATGGGTGTTTTGTCTTTAGTTATGAGTCAGGGATATTTTGGTGTGTTGGTATTAAAAGTGGGAATAATGAGATGTCACAAAAACTTGAGTGTTATGGTGTTACCACACTTTTGTGCTCTTATACTTGAACTCATAGCATTCTCTAACTCCATATGCAGTCGATTCCTTATGAGATTCGCACAACGTACATTCATCTTTTGTCCATGTCATGGAGATTGATTTTATCATGCATTGAAATGTGATTATGTAGTGCAATATTATGCCCCATATCTATGTTATCTGGAGTTTAGATATATGTCTATACCTGGTAACACATGAAGCACATCAACGAGATCGGTATCCATAGTATCTAGTACAGTAATTTTAACCATTTTCATTATGATGTTCATTATTTAGGTTGTTATAATTGTTTATCTTAGAAGAAAAATACATGCAAATCGAAGTTGTAGGTCGATCTAATCGTTTTCTTTATGCTCATTTGATCAGTGAATTGTTAATTGTATTGATAAATGGCATCCAAATTGTCTCGTTCTTCAATCAATGAGCTTGAAATTGGGCTAAAGGAAGCGGGGATGAAGCTGTTACATATGCCATCTACAAGCGCGGAGATTGCCAACATTCTTGTGGTTCGGGTTTTCTTTCTCGATCTCCATATAGTTTCATTTCTTATTTTTTGTTTGATGATGCTTGAAAATGGTTTTGTAGGTACTATATAGGATAATAAAGAATTTCGCAAATAAGCTTGGTTCTATGTATTTTTTAACACACAAAAATTCGTACAGCAACAAAAGAGACATGTATTTCAGTTATTTCATTTTGAAACATTAACAAAAAATCTTGTTCGGTATTTTCATATTTTGTTTGTCTACAGGTTAAGTAAGGCTGTTTTTGTTCTGTAAACTGTCAAGTTAGAATTAGTTATGTGTAATCATATTTTGCATGTTTTTCTTTATTGTAACGTGTTTATAGCATTAGTGATGTTGTTATAGTTATCTTGCTCTAAGTTGTGGTGTGTTCTTGTAATAGCAAATGAACCAACTTCTGGATAGGGTGGATCAATCGCCATCTGAGTTGATGATTAAAGCACTTGATCCAATAATTGAAGCATTGGTTGCTAACGAACTATTGGGACATCCTGATATGGATGTGAATATCTCAGTTGCATGTTGCATATGCGAGATCTTAAGAATCATGGCGCCCAATGCCCCTTACAGTAGTCGGCAATTAGAGGTACGCAACATCTTAACAAGTTTTATGTTTAAATTGAGGATTTAGGCAATAAATGTAAACTCCTTATAATGTTTGTTAAGTTAATTTGATAAAACAATGTTATTATGTTTATTGTTTGGGTCAAACGGGTTGAGAACAATGGGTTGGACTTACAACCAAACACCCCGTTAAACAGTTTGTTAGTTAAGTTAGTTATTGGGCCGGTATGGCAGTTATGAATGGCGGTTACTTCATGAAACATTGCAACGTTTCATGAATGAAGTTCATACCGATTCATAAACTATATAAGATCGAGTCTAGGATGTTTGTAAACAACAACAACATTTTACTTTTATTTCAAGTCTTTTGTTTTATCTTTGTTCATCATATTGTGTTATCAAAACATCTCGTTATATACTATATTTGTGTCAAGTTCAAGCACGTAAAAGACATGGTGAATTACAAGGCCATTATGTCTCGTAGATGGCTTGGTTTAGAACCTGTGAAACAAAGTCAACATTGGTACCAGAGCCCACGTTACGATTCATGGAACAAGTCATCAAGAGGAGAAGTTAGGGCCACGTTAAACAAGAATTTTCTACAAAGATGCGAACCATCTATCGTTCAAAAAAGGGAGGGAAAGCAAAAGCGGTTATCCAACTTTGGTAAACAACTTTTAAAGGATAAACTTAATGAAGTCTTATCCTTTAATACTTCAAAGTTAACCGCCCCTAAAGAAACTCAACCGTTCTCCACTTTTCAAGGAGAGATTTGCACAACTTCCAGAAAAGAAAAGAGATCTCGGTGTTATGTGTGCAAAGGCAGAGGACACTTTTATTGGAACTGCACCAACAAAAAACACACCGACTCTAAAGAAAAAATGGAGAACGAGGCATCAGGGAAAGAAATCTTCAATTGGCCATCAGACAAGATTCATGTGGATACCGACTACATGATCAAGGGAACTGACAAAGGAAACTGGAACAATATCTGGTATGTTAGTACAACCGCTACTAAACATATGACCCCATCGAGATACTTGTTCAAACGTATGTTAAACCAATTCAAGTTGGTTGGGAAAGACGAGAGGGTGAGAAGGTTTATCATTGCCTACGGAGTAGGAGAGGCAATCATTGATAACAAGGACGAAGAGATTGTAATTCCCAGCGTACTATACACGCCTAAAATTACAATGAATGTACTAAGTATGAAACAACTCGAGGATCAAGGGTTTATTGTGACTTGTAAAGACGGTACATGTCAAGTAAAGTACATGTTTGACAAAGACGAGGAAACCGTAGACAAGGGAGATGAAGAGGCAATCAAGGAACATGAGGAATTCATGGAAGGGTACTACAAGTCACTTGATCCAAGCGAAGAATGTTCACTAGTAAAAGGAATGGAAGAACTCGAGATGAACAAAGAAGACAGCCATGATTACATCGATGAAGAGTACATTAGTTTGAATGGTACGCTTTATCATCTCAAAATAAATACGTTTCAACGTTTCTTATCATTTTTAGATCTAGTCAAAATTGATAAGTTAGTCTTCAAAAATTGGAAAATCATGGGAGAAAAGTTTATTAGTTTGTTGGGATGGTTTTATCATGAGTACATGGGTATGGAAGCGTTGGGTGACTTACCACCAACAATAGGAGTGGTTAGGATAGATTTACTTGCCTTGTACAAGTTTGTGGACGATATGGGTGGATACATGAACGTATCGTTCAATAACTTATGGGGCGACATAGCACTTCCTTTGGGGTTGGCACGGGAAGATGGACATGAAGTTAAGGAATGCTACCGTGAGTATATAGCATTGGTAAAGCTGTACTATGAGGAAGCACGCAGGGCAGGGCATGGAGAACCACGGATGAATATGGTCGGAAATGAACCATGTGGTGATGCGGAGACTAGCGTGTACATAGAGGAAGCACAGGAAGAAAAGCCAAAGAAAAGAACCAAGTATGTCCATGGAGAGGCCAAGAAGGAAGAAGATATGGAAAGCTCAACAAGTGGTTTTGGCAAGGAGAACGCATCCAGTGAAGATGATTTCATCATCTTGGCATGAAGGAAAGAAACCATGAAGGCATTAACTTTACAAAATTACGGGGGAGATGTAAACTCCTTATAATGTTTGTTAAGTTAATTTGATAAAACAATGTTATTATGTTTATTGTTTGGGTCAAACGGGTTGAGAACAATGGGTTGGACTTACAACCAAACACCCCGTTAAACAGTTTGTTAGTTAAGTTAGTTATTGGGCCGGTATGGCAGTTATGAATGGCGGTTACTTCATGAAACATTGCAACGTTTCATGAATGAAGTTCATACCGATTCATAAACTATATAAGATCGAGTCTACGATGTTTGTAAACAACAACAACATTTTACTTTTATTTCAAGTCTTTTGTTTTATCGTTGTTCATCATATTGTGTTATCAAAACATCTCGTTATATACTATATTTGTGTCAAGTTCAAGCACGTAAAAGACATGGTGAATTACAAGGCCATTATGTCTCGTAGATGGCTTGGTTTAGAACCTGTGAAACGAAGTCAACAATAAAGGTAAAGGTACGTGAACTTATATAAGTCTTTTACTTAATAATTACTGTACTTTACATCATCAACTTTTAAACAGTGTTCCAATATCATATTTATATCAATGTGTCAATGGTATTCTAGTAATTTTCTCGATTATGAAATGTTAGCATGCGCATGATACTGGAACCCTAAACACTTTTAAGTTCAGATACCTACTCGGTATAGTGCATTGCCATTTTATAGTCTAATTAAACTCATTACTTGATACACAAACTCCCCATTGATTGCCGGCCTTTTCCTTGTTATTAATAATGCACATGAGTTTTTTGCAATGGTAGTGAAGACGTTTAAGAAAGTATCTTTTGTATATGCTGGATGCTATCCAAAGATGACTCGATTTCTAGAATCATTTTCGAAAGTCAGATTGTCCAATGTGATGATGGAACTGAAAGAGATGAGTCTTGCAATTTGCCTCTTTAAGCAATTTTTAACCGATGCTGAGTAAGAACGATCTAAAACCCCTTTTTGCTATGAGTTTTGAAAGTCTTTGACTCTTTATATATATGATTAATTATGGTTATATATATATATATATATATATATATATATATATATATATATATATATATATATATATATATATATATATATATATATATATATATATATATAGTAGGGATCCAGTGAGAAGTAAATTAAAATAAGAAGTGGTGAGAAGTGACCAAAACCACGCATTTAAGATGCAACGACTTACATTATATGCATTTCTATTCATATAGATGCAAGTATGCAACATCTTGAGTTTCGAAAGTTAATTTGATATATAGATGGTGCAAATTGATTTTCATGATTTCGGCACGTGTAGAGGAACAAAAAACAAGAGAAATCATGAAATGCATATAATATACGTATATGCATCTGATTATGATGCGCGCAAAACCGTCAAGTTCTCTCACGCAAGCGTAAGAAAACCTAAAACAGCTCAAGCACGAAATCAATGAAGATCTGAGGAGTACAATGTTTCCCCGGGTCGTTATGTCCCAGCGAGCTATGCAATGATTTATCAAACGTACAGTGATCGAGGAGTTTGAACGGAAAAAGGATCAGATTATGATTATAACTACGGAATAAGCCAACAAATTACAACGGCTTAAATGCAAATTAAAGAAGATTAAAAAGATAAAATCTATTAAATAAACGCTATCACTGAAATTAAAATGATGTTTTTGTTCTTTTTGTTTTAATAAAACTAAATTAAAATCTACGCGACGTACAACTAAAAACGTGAAACTAATTCAATATTAACCCTAAAAATATGAAAATGATGTTTCTACAAACCTAATGATATAAGAAAATATTTAGAAAAAGAAAATTATTTTTAAAACTAATTATCTAATTAAAAACTATTTTTAACTAATAATTAATTACCTAAAATATAAGAAAATATGAAATTAAGCTAGAAAAATAAGATTATCACTTGGAAAAGTCTAAAATATCAAAATAGACTTTTCAAAACTATTTTTGTATTTTTGTGACTATTTTTCTATTTTCTATTAATTTTAAACCATTAAAAACTAATTAAATTACTAAAAATTACCAAATGGACTATGAAAAATCTAGAAAATTACTTTCTCTACTTTTTATATTTATCTAAGTCTAAGAAAAATGAAAATTTATTTTTTGGAACCTTTTCTGAATTTTTTATATTAAATGCTATTTAAAAATGCTTACAAACTAAATTAAATTAAGAAAAATAGCAAAACAGTTGAGAAAAATCTGAAAATTTCAGGGAAACTCTAAAATAATATAAAGAAGCTGGGAAAAATGGAAAAACAGTATGTTGTGTACAAGATTATGGAACTGATGTAAGAGTGCTTATTGAAATAAGCACTAAATAAGCCAAATGATCAAATTAAGCTACCAACTAATAACAAAGACTATGATACACTAAATATGACCAAATGAAACTTAAACAAACAAGCTACAATCACTGATTAGCACAATAAGACAGATTTGATGATTATGAATTTGAGCTAAAAACAGAAAATGGTGTCAACTTGCAGACCAATTTTAAGCAACCAAATAAGCTACAAACTACAAACCAATTATTAAGTCCTAAACTAGACCTAAGTGACTAGTAATAACCAAAAGACCAGATTCTAAAAAGCTAGGATGAGCTCTGTGCAAGCTTAAATAAAACTGAGAAAAGCACTCAGCTGACACTGAGTTGGTGCAGGGCAAAAAGGTCTCACTTTAAGCCCCTGCACAAGCTTATCCACAGGGCTTGAGCTAAAAACAGATACTAGGTCTTATAGACCACCTAGAGCACTACTTGTAACCAAAAACTCAGACCTTGAAAACCTTTAGTGGCACCTGTGCAACTGCTGCACTTTTTACAAAAACCTACTTTGAAACATTTTGACTTTTTGAAAATCAGGTTCTGGTTTGACCTTGGGGAACTTTGATCCAATTTTAATGACTGATGATGAAGTAATTTGATGAAATAAGTGTACTTAAAGCAATGGTTAACACTTTTGAACTCAAATCCAAGTTTTCCAAATCAAAATTTTCAATAGTTTAACAGTAGGACAGATCTTGAGATGATTTTGACTTTTAGTTGTTTACATGCAAAACTTGGACAGATATGAACTAGTTTGAGTCTCACAAACATAAACCAACAGTTATCATTCAATAAACAGACTTTTTAAACAAGCTACACTACAAACCAAACACTCCTTTAACTTCTAATTTTTAATCAAATCTACTCTAATCTCTAGTTTAGCTAATTTTATTGATCAATCTATGTTATGCTCACTTAATGAACACAGAATGAACAAGTTTTATCAGGTTATACCTACTAACACAGTGTATGCAATAATCTAGAGAATCACTTACAAAAGGTCCAAGACCACTATGGCCTGCCACATATGAAACCAAGAACACTACCCTATCAAATTCCACCCAATGCATCCATTCCAACCCATTTCCAATGCTGAATCAACCCATATCTTTTCTGCACCCAGTTTAGCTCCAACTTTGACTTTTGTTGACCAGTGTTTAAGAGTTAATGAAATGTAAATGTAAGTTTATTTAAAGCTTTAACAAGCTTATTTGAGCTTGTTTAAGCTTGAAAACAGACTTTCCAACAGATTTAACAATGATTTTGAGATTGATGATTTCAACAGTAGACTAAAATATGAAAATAGAACTTAGGCTTAAATTGAGACTGAAATTAAGTTGCAATACATTTAAATGATTATCTTGAATACAAATGAAATTGAAAATACCAATACAAAGCTAATTTAGACTAAGTAATTAAAATTCGACATACATTTTAAAATAAACAAAAACTAACTCCTTTCCCATTGCTTGTCTTGGCCTTTTATACACCCAAGTCTTCATCTCTCCTCTTTCTGAATAGTTCCCAGCACAAAAAGTGACCATTGGATCACTCAACTTGATCTTAGCCGTTTAAAGCAATTTTGGCGCCAATTTTAGTTTAACAGTTGTAGCTTGAGTGGGGTTGGTATGGGGTGCATTTAATGCACCTTGGCTTTGAGTGTGAGGTGGAGGGTAGGTTTAGGTGTATGATGGTGGAGGAGGGGGGAGGCGCTGCAGGCATGCGTGCAGGGGAAATGATGGGGGAAGGGGTAACACGTGAGGGCGGTTTATGTTTAAACTGTGGGTGGGTCGGGTTGGATGGGTAAAGGGTTGGACCGGGTAAAGGTTTTTGGGCCAGGGGTGTTAATAATTGGGCTTGGGTTATTATATTAGGGTCCGGTTGGTTTGTGATAGAATTAACACCAAGGACCATTTGTGTAAAACTCAGAAACTGAAGGACCCAATCTGTAAATTATGAAGGATGATCCAAGGGTTTGTTTTGCCAATATTTAATAGTCCAAGGGTTTGATTTTGACATTTTTGAAAATTTCCAAGGACTAGTTTTGAACATTTTGGATTTTTAGGGACTAAAATGTAATTTTCTCAAAACTTTTAGATTTTTCACCAAAGGACTAAATATGATAATTTGTGATTTTAAAAAGACCTTTGGTGACTTTTCTTTTGAAATTTTGACTCAGGGACTATTTTTGACAATTTTTGAAACTTGGGGGACTAAAACTGCAATTTTTGCAAATTTGATATGTTTTTCATCTGATTTTGATATTTTTGCATTTAAAACACATAAAACACTGATTTGTGATATTTTGATCATTTTGATGTGTTTCTGAGTGTTTTCAGATGAATTTGCAGTTTATTTTGTACAAAAATGATGAGTATTTACACACTCATCAGATTAAAAGCTAGAAAACACACTATGGTGCGTTATAATGCATCTAAGATTATAGGGATATATCTAATTTAGGTCGGTGCATCTCGGATTTACGGTTATAGTTCTTCTTATTCCTTCTTATTTTAAGTAATATTCTTATTTGATCCTAACTCTCTCTCTCTCTCTCTCTATATATATATATATATATATATATATATATATATATAGAATCCGGATCGATTGAGAAAGTTTTTATTTTGAGAAGATTGAGAAAGTTTTCAAAAACGATAGATTTTTAACTTTGATTCATGTTTTTCAAGTGTAAAACTCATTTTAATGTGATTAAACTTCAAAATGTGTAAAAAAAAATTGAATCAATGTTAAAAATCTCTTGATTTTGCAATATATGTAGAATATTGAATCATCTGTACAAATTTAATGAATCATCATCATAACTCGATTTTAACAATGATTTGTAAATCAAATTTGTGATTTATAGATTCGATTCACCATAAAATGATGTTTACTTGTGAATCAAATCAAAAACATGAATCAATTTGCTCAAACGAAGATTTCTCAATTTTCTCAAAATAAAAACCTTCTCAATGAAAGTGCTTTTTATATGAGTAATTTCCTTACAAGAATACAACTGAGCTTTTTCTTTCATCTTTGCTTTGGCTTTCAAGCTCGAATACCTCTAGTATTGTACTCATGATGGAGGACATTATGATTGATATGATAGATAAAAGTGAGAGAGTTGAGCTTGTACATCTCGCATACGAAAGTGCAAAAAAGGAGCAAAAGGTGATAATTATGCTTTCATTTATCACTAGTTACATTGCCTGTACGATATGATTTAAATACTGAAATATTGTTACTCTTTTAGATTACTTCGCCTCTTTGTTGGAAATTAGGGAAAAGAGTTCTCTTGAAGTCTGCTGCTAAAGTCCAACAATATCTCCCATTCCCAGATTATGTAATGGTAATGTGTATGAGCATTCCGCTTCTTTACGATTATTTCTGAATGATAACAGAAAACGATGTTATTGCCAATGTTCAATAACTATGTTTCTTTTTCAGAATTTTATAGAAACTTTACCAGCTACAAATGATACAAGCACGTTAAGTACATATGCACCTCGCAAGAGGAAATTCTCTGAGACGTTAGAGGTGATAGATATGGTTTATTAGTCATTAAGTTTTTTTCTTATAATTGAAAATTTAGTTTTGAAATAGAACAATATAACAGATTCAAACATTATGCTTTTTTAAGTAGTTTTGGTTCACTTTTGACGTGTTTAACCCGCTAACTTAATTTATGTTTCATTTGTACAGTTGAGAATGTTGAAAGGTAAACCCCGTGAGGTGTTATACTTTATTGATCAATATTTATAATACATAAAAACCCTAATGACCTAACCCACAAGCGGGCTTGGGCCAAATATATTATTGCCTAATACTCCTCCGCAGTTCGAGCGGCGAAATCGCGAAAGCTCGAGACTGGAGTTAATTACATTAAATATAAAAGCTTAAACTAATTTGTTGATAACAATATCTTCTAGCAAGTGGAGATAAGTCTTCAACATAATGCAGCAACGAATTCATGATGAAAATGCTTTTGGAAACTTGATGTAGAGGTAGGAGACTGATTGCATTAAAAGAAATAAGAAAGAACAAACCAGAACATTTTTTATTTTATTTTTTTTACCCAAAAAAAAAACAAAGGTACACAACACCAAAATAACCATTTGGGGACGGGGATATTTTTTGGGTCGACTTTGTCGTCCCAAATTGCACGTAGGACCCACACGGTTTTCAACATATACAAAGCTCAGATAATAACTTTTGACCCATGCATTTTGGGACGACAATGTCGTCCCATTTTGTAATTATTTAATTTTTTGTATTTAAATAACTTTTCACGAAAATTAAATACCCCCGCCAAAAACTTTGGGACGACATTGTCGTCCCAAAATGTAAATATATTTTTTTAACACAAGTTTTTAGTTAAATTATTTATTTTAAATAATTTTATTTAATATAGAATTAAAATTAAATAGTTTATATTCATGATTAAATACTTTAATCTAAAATTAAATACATTTATAGAATTAAAAAAAATATTTACCGCCAATTGTTTCCCGCCATTATTTTTACCGCCAATAGTTTCCCGCCATTATTTTTCCCGCAAAGTTTTCCTTATATATCCCGTCAAAACATAAATAACCACAAAACACACGTAACGATAAAATGGCTGATTACACGCCGGAAAAAGAGTGGTCACTGGTTTTATCGTCCATATATCTCTTTAGTCGAGTTCTTGATACGTATGGGTCAGAAATTTATGATGAATATGGTTCTTATAAGAACATAGATCCGTTTATGAGAGACCGCATTCTGGAATGGTTAAGGAAAGAGCGATTCTACAGAGTGTATTTGGACAGTGAAGCTACTTCTGCATTATGGAATGGAGGAGCAAACCTACTGGAAGCTGAAGCAATGTGGGAGCAGTTCGTCGTCAAGCAAAGGAAGGAAAAAGATGAAGCTGAAAAAAGCCCGTTCGATTACACATTTGATGATGCGGGAAATAGGGTAACAAATCTTGAAGCATTGTTTGAACAGTTCGTCAAGCAAAGGAAGGGAAAAGATGGTGCAGGTTCTAGCAGAGCGGGAAGTAGCAGGGAAAATAATTGAATGGCCGAGTTGTTTTGTTTGATCTGTTTCATTTTGTTGTCAAGTTGTTTCGTTTGAGTTGTTTCGTATGTCGTGTGTAGCATATGGTTTATGCCGTGTTGTGTATAATATCGTTTGCTTGCCGAGTTGTTTCGTTTGATCTGTTTCGTTATGTTGTCAAGTTGTTTCTTTATTCATGTGTAATTTAGTATTGGAAAAGGGGTGTTTGGAAACCATAATCTTGTTAACTTAGAACATGGTCAAATTGAAAGGTACATAGTAATAAGTGACATGTTAACTTAGAACATGACCAGCTTTACAAATCCAGCATGTGCTTTGATTTATAAAAATACTTAACGGATACATATTACAAGAACAACGACAACAACATCAATAACAACCACTACCAGAACAACAACTACAACAACAACAACATCAACAACAACAACAACTACCAGAACAACAACTACATCAACAACAACAACTAAAAGAACAACAACAACAACTACGTACAACAACAACTACAACTACAAGAACAACAACTAATACTACATACGAAGATTATCCATGTCACCTAACAGCTCATGAAGTAATGCATCCGACTGACATGCATGGTCGTCAGGAATCGTTGCCACTTCAAGTTTGGCCTCAAGCACCCTTATTCTTGTCTCTAGCACATGTTTTTGTGTTTCAAGCAAGCTTATCCTAAGATCTTTTTCATGGCAGCTCGAGCACTCTGTTGGTGCAGAGATTGTTCTTAAGTACTCGTCAAATGCATCCTTCCACATAAAATATCCGCACCCATTATCTTTTCTGGGCTGTTACATAATAAGAAAATTTTAAGAGATTACAACCCAATTATTTGTATATTTACATAAATAAGAAATGTATGATTGTTCACCTTTGACAGAGGACATGAATAATATTGTTGTCCAGATGAATATTCTCTATGCGATGTTCTTAATTTTATATTTCCTGCTCCACAAGAACACATAAAAGGATTAAATGGCTCCATACCAGGTTTTGAAATTTGTGCGAAGATAAGAGGTTGAGAGGTTGAGTGGTTTGAGGATAAGATCTGGTGGCTTTTGGTGGGATAAGATCTCAAGTTTTCTTTATGTGATATATAAAGCAGATCTGGTAGATTTTGGTGGGAAATTTTGGCGCCATTATTTTTGGAGGGAAATTTTGGCGCCATTATTTTTGGAGGGAAGTTTTGGTTGGATGTTACATATCATGTATCATGATACTATCTCGATTCATCCGTTTTAACATGTCATGTATAACGACATTATCTTGACTCGTTCGTTTAACATTTTATCCGTTTTAATTTATCTATATTAAATAATTTAAACACACTATATTATACATAAAATAAAGGAAAATAAAAAAAAAGACAAAAAGGGACGACATTGTCGTCCCCTTTTTTTACCAAATATTTTCACGAAAATTAAATATGCCGCGCCAAATAATTCGGGGGAAAAAAAACAAAAAGGGACGACATTGTCGTCCCTATTTGGTCGTCCCAAAAATAACACAATAATTGACCAGATCTGCTTCTTCTCTATCTTCACCACTTATACAAAAAACCCACAAAAAAACTGCTAACACCCTCTCGTAAAAAAAGAAAAAAAACGGGAAAAATCACAAAAAAAACCCAATTTTCTTTAAAACACTACTATCACTCTTACCCATCAATTACACACGCACCACTGTGCACAATTTGTATAATTTTTGTTATTTTGTCACATTTAAAGGTATTTTTTTTTTGATAAAATTTGGTTTGTTAATTTAATTTCTTTAATTATGGTTTGTTTACAATGGTTTTATGTTGTGTTTGTGTTGGTTAGATGGTCCACCGCAACAGCTCACCACCACCGTGAACCACCGCCGTGAACCACCACCAACAACCGCAGCAGCTGCAGCAGCTCCACCACCACCACCTTTTGTGTTGGGGTTAGTGACTTTTTTTTTAATTTTGTTAATGTGTTTTGGGACGACAATGTCGTGCCTAAGTTTTTATTAGTTAATTTGGTACGACAATGTGTTTTGGGACGACAATAGTTTGTTTAACTTTGGTTTTATGTGTAGTGTTTGGGACAGCCGGGACCGTAGACAGCCGGGACAGCCAAGACCACCTCTTTTTCTCTTTCTCTTTTCTTCACTTCGTGTATTTCAGCCGCGAAATAGGTATATATATATATATATATATTTTTATTACTTTGTCGATAATGTATATACTTTTATTACTTTGTCGATAATGAAAATGATATGTGATATCGAAAAAAATGTTATGTGATATGTTATTAATTGTTACTTATAAACTTAAAGTGACCGTGTTAAAATGAAAATGATATGTGATATATATGTTATTAATTGTCGATACTGAAAATGATACTTGTGTTACTGTTTTTAGGATTTTAGTGATTAATTTTGGAAATTCCCCGTCTGAAGTTAATCATCCTATAGAAAACCCGTCCGAAATTAATTTATTAGAAATTAATTTCGGAAAGTCCCCTGTTTGGGACTGCTTTTTGAATGTTTTGTCTCATTTAGGATATACGGTGGGGGAAAGGATAGGACTTGGGCTATGGTTACAGCAGAGGACGCTATTCCGAAAATACAAACACAGGCTCAAGTCTAGATACTTTGATATCCACGAGACACCCGCGGCGGCAAAGGCACATCCGCCACCCAAGAAAACCTGGGGGAACAGAACCCAAGAGGAATGGGAGATGTTGGTTGACTGGTGGTTAGACCCGAAACGGATGGCAAGATCGACCACAAATGCAGAAAATCGATCAAAAAACAAGATTATAACTTACCAAGGTCGACGGTCGTTCGTTCAAGGACGCAACATTCATGTAAGACTCGTTATAATTTTTGTGATTTTTAAAGGTTTTTATATTGTTTATATTTACCTCGTTATCAATTTATTTTATATTGTATGTATAGAGGGTCAACAATAACAATCAAAATGAAGACCTGCTTGAAACTTGGAGGAGAGGCCATTCAACAAAAGATGGCACATTTGAGACGAGAGAGAACGAGACGGCTTACGTAAGTAGTTTATCTCTTAACATGCGTCATTATATTAAGTTACTTCTCATTTATTATTTTTTTCCTAACTTTTTTTTTTTTTTTTTTTTTTTTTTTTTTTTTTTTTTTTTTTTTTTTGAAATTACACAGAATGAGATGAGGGCCCTTCAAGAGCAAGTCAGAGCCGGTCTCATTCCGTACATGAGCAGCTTGGAAATATTGCAGCGTGTAGTTCCGAGTGATAACCGCCAGAACTGGGCAGGCAGGGGCAGGAGGTTACCTGGTGGTGGCTCAACCGCTCGCAGGTTCACACGTGGGCATGCTACTGAAGATTATGTTACTAGGGAGCATATGGCAGAGGCGATGAGGGAAACCAAGGCTGCTCAAGAACGGGCTCGTCAGGCTGAGGCAGAAGCTGCCGCGGCTAGGCAAGAGTCTGCCGCGGCTAAGGAAGCCGCTGTCGCGGCCCAAGCCGCAGTTGGGACATACGGATCTTACCTTCAGAATTTTTTGTCCCACTACAACTCATCACAAGGTAATCCATTTTCACCTCCCTTTCCCTCGGTACCCATTCCTACCCCTTTTCCCCCTCCCGGCCCTTACGGTTTCCAAGCTTCCACTTTCAACCCCAATAATGCATTTGCCGGTTGTTATCGGCCCACCTTTCCAAACTCTATCACGTGCCCAGGTACTAGTTCGAACTATGCTATGCCGCCACCAGACCTTAACCGGTACAACTCACAAAATAATCCCCATTTGAGCCAAAATGATCATATTGATAATAATGACTTGAATAATAATGATGATGATAGTGGGGATAATAATGAGGCGGGCAACGAGTCGGGTGACGAGTCGGGCGGCGATTCGGGCGGCGAGTTCTTTGAGGAGTAGGCGGGAAGTTAGTTTGTGTATTTTAGACTTATTAATATTATGGAATAGTATTGTATTTGTCGAATGTTATTTAGGAAACTTGAGACATGTTATTTAGGAAATTTGCGCCTTGTTGGTTTGAGACATGTTAGTTTGAGACTTGTTAGTTTAAGAGTAGTTTACTTTGTATCGTATTTGTTAAATGGTATCGTAGAATTGTGGAATGTTATTCAATCCGTTTAGTAATTTGGTATTGTATCATATTGTCGATTTGGTATTGTGGATTGTGATTGATTACAGGTTGCATTTGTTTTGGTAGATTTTTTCCGGAAAAAAATCCGGAAAAAATCTGGAAAATATGCAGTTTCCTGCATTTTTTTTGCCCATCCAGGACAATTAGGGACGACATTGTCGTCCCTAATATACAAAGCATGTCGTGCCATTCTGCACAAAGTGGCCACCTGTTTTTCCACGTGTGTATACAATTTCCACGTGTGTATACAATTTGGCACGACAATGTCGTGCCTTTTTGCAATTTAATTACTTTTTCAGCTTAATTTAAAAAGATTAAAAAAAAAAAAAAAAAAAAAGGTACGACATTGTCGTCCCAAATCTGATATTCAGATTGAATTTTATTTGGGCCCCACAACATATGTCGTCCCAAAGTCTAAAGAATTTGTCGTCCCAAATTTTTTTGGGTCAACACAATAGGGTCTACCAAAAAGGCACGACATGTCGTGCCTTTTTTTCTTTGGGTCGACATTGTGTGCAATTTTGGGACGAGAAAGTCGTGCCAAATCTTAAATTTTTTTGTAGTGGTAGTAGTAATTTCTTTGATGCTGATGTGAGGAGAGAAACACATGACTTTCGAACCGATCGATGATAATAAATCAAATGAATAACTATGACCACTAGGTGGATGATGATGTCACATTCAAATGAATATTTGGCAAATAATCTTTAGGATCAGATCCGGTTGACGATTTAAGAACGAAAGAAAAGATAGTATACAAAATGGATGAAAGATTGAAGAATAAAGTGACGTTTGTTTATATATTACAAACATGGATATGATTGTTGATGGAGATGGATATGAACTGTTGATGGAGATGATTAAACAGGGAAAAAGAAAAAAATATTAGGGTTTATTTAGGAGAAAGGTAGGTGTGACGGGTGGTAGAAAAGGGGCGGCTTGATGACCGAGTAGATCTCAAGATCATACCTGCTCATGATACCATGTTGAAAGGTTAAACCCCGTGAGGTGTTATACTTTATTGATAAATATTTATAATACATAAAACCCTAATGACCTAACCCACAAGCGGGCTTGGGCCAAATATATTATTGCCAAATAGAGAAAGGTTTCGTCTCCCCATTGTGGCCTGATATGTGTCAAAGGCTACAAAGTAAAGCAAAGTGTTGCACCAATTCTTGAAGCCATTTTCAAGAAATACGGTGACATTGCATCTGAATGCGTTTTCAAAACAGTTTCTATGAGACAATCTATCCTTGAGGTTGTTTGTGAAGTTGTCAAGCAACTTGAAACTAACTTTTTTAGTGCTACAACCATCATTTCTAATTTGGGAGAAATAGAGTGCAAGGTGTCAGATGCAGAGGCGGCAAACATTAATGTGTCATGGCTTCGAAATCACATGGAAGCCATTCGTAAATATGACAAGTCCAAAAAGGAGCCGGCTTTGCTTATGGAAATGAAAACAAACATCACTTTGTTTAAAAAGGTGGCTGAAAAGGATCTCCGAGAGAGAAATTTAGAGCTTGTGAATCCAAAACATCTGTGTGAAAAAGCAGAAAGGCGCTTGAAAGTAGTATCTGTTGTTGAAAGGAAGCTTGATAACGATATCTTGGAATCAAAAGTTGGCTATGACTTGCACCGGTAAAACAATGTACCAATTTGTAGTCTAACTGCATCATGCGGTTTTATTCTGTAGAAGACCGACAAGGTCACACCTACAACCTTATTTTGTCACCATTACTTCAGACACATCTTATGGCGCGAGAACCTTTTTAAAAGCCTGGTTAAGTTTTCCTAAACAGACGTTCAAAAAATAAATTGGAGTTGTGGCTAGCTTTTTATCACATCATCCTTTTGATATGCTTTGATGCATCAAACTTGTTAAGTTGTTGAAGATTCTCCTTAAACATTTAAGTTAAATTTTACAGTTCTTTTGTTATTGTGGAAAACTAGAAGGGGGGGGGGGGGTTGAATAGTTTTACCAATTAAAACTTCCTTTTAAACTATTTAGATCGACTTATGTCAATCTATTTGGTTGTGTGTGTTGGATGTTGATAGACAAGCATATAAAGATATGTAATGAAAAGATAAGAGTAAGAAGCACAAAACCACAACGCGAGTATTTATAGTGGTTCGGCTACAAGGACACCTTCCTTGCCCTACTCCACTCCCCGAGTCACCTACTTGAGAGTTTGTAAACACTACACAAATATCCTTATGGTGGAAAAGCCTTCACAACGTCGCCTACCCTTTTTCCGGTGCTAGGCTAACCACCGGGTTCTTTCACTCCAAGGTGAACCAAACCTACACAACGTCGCCTACCCTTTATAAGGTACTAGGCTAAGTACCTAGTTCTTTTCACACCAAGGTGAACTACACCTTCACAACGTCGCCTACCCTTTATTAGGTACTAGGCTAAGCACCTAGTTCCATTGCAATGGAGGAACTACTACCACACTACACCAACGACTAATCCCAAAGGAGATCTACTCCTTTACAACATCATCAAGGACATCAATATCCTTGGATCTAATGCTAGTCTATCTAGTACATCGAAACACACCATATCGAATGTACATCTAAGGCACCTTTCACTAATGCCTTTGACTAGATCTACAAGACACCTTTCACTAATGTCTTGTGTCTTCACTTCTAAGCACCTTTCACTAATGCTTCAAGTCTTGACTTCTAAGCACCTTTCACTAATGCTTCTTGTCTTGACTTCTAAGCACCTACCACAAGTGCTTATCCTATAGACGATAGATACCCTTCACTAATATCTTCGTCTTGACACTTGAGACATATTTCACTAATGTCTTCAACACTACACTTCTTTGAAAAGAGATCATCAACAAGAGGACTTCAATAGCCTTGATGATGAGGAAGCATGGCAACTCATGGACTTGAGCTTGCTCGACTTCAAAGGTGGTGATCTTGCCTTTAAGAGGAACCTAGAAGATCACACAAAAACAAAACTTCAAACATAGATCTCTTGGATATAAGGCTAGTGAGATTTAACTCAGGGGAGAAAGTGTATTGGAAAGGGGTGAGATATAATGAAGAAATGGCTCACTATTTATAGAGGAAAAATCCTACTGTTTCCCCGGATCCCACGGATCCCTTCCACAAGGGATCCGTCTAGCGTTAAGCTAGGGATCCGTGGAACGCTCCTCTTTGCCCATGGGTATTTTAGTTATGGGTCATGGGTTGAACCATGGATCTTTAGCTAGATACAATGTATCTTTGAGTGCAATGCACTTAGTCACTTGGGTATGGGTTGATCCATGGGTCTTATGGATATTATCCATGTATGATATAAGCATGATGTCATGCAATGGGTTATGGGTCAAGATCCATGGGTTATGGGCTTTGAGTTGTACCCAACTACATTCAATGTATTTGCCCAATGGGTTGTGATACTTAAGTTTCTACCCATTTATAATACCCAATATACTACATACTAGTTATGTGTATATTTTACCCAAATATGTAAACACTAGTTGTTGTACATATGTATTACTAAATCATAAAATCACTTATACTTGTTTTAGTGTTTTATGTGAAAATGTGAATATGTTAGAAACTATTAGTTCAAACCATTTACGTATTTTATTTGTTTCGTTAACATGATTTTACGTTTGTTATCGATAAAACATTAGAAGATCGTAAAATATAAATAAACGTTTTTACGGCTTATTTGTATTAACAGTTATTATCTTAGTAGTAATTTTCATTTTTTGTCAAGGATATCTTCAAGCAGAAAACTAATGATTATCACACAATATATAAGGACATACACTTAATTTGTTAAAAGCTAGCTTTTAGAACCAGTTTTGTTTGACGTATAGTAAAGCTTATGAGAGCTTGATATTTAACGGGGTTCAAAGCAATTTTTTACGGGCTCCGTTATAAGTTAATTTGGCTTATGATTGGTTGGTTTTCTAATTAGCAGTAAAACAGTAACAAAGAACAGTGGGTAGTGGAACATCCGGCATTTTGTGATTGGTGGAAGTGTGGTTGTGTTTCGACTGTTCACGATCCGTTTCACGTTATCTCCCCGTAATAGCAGAAACAGTTTATTATATTTTTACATTATATCCTGTGTTTCACACTTTCCACCTTCTTCCAGAGTCCTCTTCAACATAAAAATATACGCACCCCAAAACACACACTAATTTCCATGTATCAAAAAAACATATAAACAATTGAAACTCATCTACTCTTTTCAAACCTCTTTAGCCGGAACAAATCAGGTATGTTAACATTCCATTGCAAATCGTTAATTGTGTGTACGTGATACCATATTATTTAATACAAATAATTTTATATGATTGAATATTTAACTCTAAAAGATTCAGATTTCTTTTGATTTTAGGGGAAAATTTTTATTTACATTATACCTTAATTTTTTTAACTAAGGTTATAATCGGTGTAATTATATCTTATATGTGTTGACGTTTGTGACTTTGGTGCCTAATTTTGATTGGTGTACGAACCGAAGTTGGGATAATGTTTAGAAGAGTGAGTTTGGGGTTTTAATCAAGGAGTGTTTGGATAACGTTAGCTGAATAAAGAATTTTTGGGCTTATTGCATTCTGGTAACAAAAATAAGTTGTTTTCGATTATTGAATACCTATATGTCTTAACAGGTTTTTTAATGTCAAATAATATGTTTGTAAGACGCCAATGCGAAGAAGGATATTTTGTATAAGTCAAATATGTGAGATTAGATCAATTGCTTAAATGGATGAACCAAATGTGTTCAGGTTGCGAAGCGCCACAAGGCTTAAAAATGAATAAATTTTAAAAATAATCACAACTGAACATAGAGGATACACTTGGTTTTAGGATTTACAAACATTGCACATAATGTAAATCCTAAAACCAAGTGTGAGCCTTCTACTTACATTTATGAGAGTCTGGGCGAAAGCTTTGAGACAAATGTGTGGGAGCTAGAGATAATAACAATATGTAATTCACACTAATCCGGATTAATGTATGATTATTTTGTGAACAATACGTCAGTACCCACTTCCATTTTTTTTCTCTGTTAGTCATTTCCCCTAATTATATAGTAAAGTGAAATAAAAATGAGTATTTGCTTATTATCTGTTATTGTTTACTATCATTAAAGTTATTGTCATAGGTGGTAAGTCCGGAAAATAAGTTAATCCAAATATCCGCATAACCTTTTTCATAAGTGCATATAGGTAGATAATCCCATATGCGTGAACTTTGTTTGCTCCATTTTATCTCATTAGTTTCTACTACAGCAGGTGAGAATCCATATCAGGAAGTTTGCAAACCATTGGAGGAAAATGCTTTTAGGCCAGTCTTGCATCACTATGATGGTCCTAAGCTTCGTTTTGAGCTCTTGAGCCGTGAGGTAAATCTTAGCCAATGAATATGTTGCATCACTATGATGGAGTAAATTTTAGTTTGTGTTTTCTATTTGGCCCTACTTATTAATAATTCATATTTTGTACATCGTTAGTTTGCAGACCCTGAAATTGCTAGATCTTTGCGAACAAAATGGGGTTTAAATATCAGTCTCCAATGTCCTGTGGATATTGACTATAAGCAGGATGCATTAAGGTATATTGTGAAAATGTTGTCTTTTCCTTATTAAGTCACTTAAGTACTCGCCTTTGTTGCAATTGTTGATATTTTTTCGAAAGTCATTATTTGTCCCTTAATATTTAAATATATTTTTCTTTCATAGATACAACCAAGACTTTATTATATTACTCATTGGTTTAAGTATAATAAACAAGCAATCACGCATCATAATTCGATTACCAAAATGGTTTATTTTATATCGTTCCCATGATGAGCCCTCACTAACCACATTTTGTTTCCCATTTGGGTCATTATCGTTTCAATTGGGCATCTTATAATTGACAATACAAAGTTAAAAACAGTTTTTTAGTTTTATTATATCCCATCCATCTCATAGACCTTGCAATAATAAAGTAACCAAAAAACCTCCTCTTAAATCATTTGTTTAGGGGGGATCCGGGTATGAAGATACTTTCACTAGGAGTAAATTAGACCGTGTTATATTATTTTTTAAAGGGTGATTATGTTAGCTTATTTAGTAGGCTTATGAGCTAATGTAACTTTTGAAACGCTCATGAGCCCACTTTTCTCGGTTTATGAGTTTATTAAGTTGACCGTATGGTCATAAGCTCAACTTGATAACCTGATAGGCGGAAAAGGTTGGCTTATGAGATTTTCAAAAGTTACTTAAGGTCCTACACTCAATAACCAAAGGTAACACAAACACCCCCTTATCATTCCATCTCCCTTATAAGAGCTTACTATGTTTCCCAAAAAGCTATCAAACACCTTATGTATTTCTATTGGGTCTTATAAGTTACTGGGGAGGAAAAGAAGGCTTTCTGAGATTGTTTAACCTTATAATTCATTGATATGATTAAACTATGAAACTTCTTCTTGCTGTATAAGTTTTCATTCTATCTTCCTTTTTGAAGGCCTTTATATGTGTTTTAAAAAATGATACTATATTAAAAAGCTTATCTATATAGGAGGTCTTTGTGTTCAGAACTTCTTAGTATGCGTACGTTGCTACTTCATAGTTTTTTTGCCGCTAAAAAATAATATGTTATGCGTTGAATACATCGCGCTTTTTTTGTCCGAGTAAAACAAGGAATTGGCGAAGTGACGGGAGGTGCAGCTCCAAGTGCAGGAGGAGGCTGGAGGTTAAAGTAGTTCACCAAAGCTCATAACCAATGACACATTATCGTATTTAAAGTAAGCTAAAGACATGTTGCATGGACCAAAGAGAAAAATACGACATATTTGCTGACGTGATGAAGGAGTTCAAAGCTCAAAAGTACATAAGTTTCTTACCTGAAGTTTATATTATTATATTTAGAGAATTGAATAGTTTTGTTGAAAATTTACTTGATCATGTATTTACAGGCATCCTTTTATTTGGAATTACAGAGTAGTTTGACATCGATAACTAGAAGTAATGGGAAAACAACATTTCATTCAACTTCAAGAAATGGCAATCTTAGTCTGGTGAAAGATACTTAGGAGCATGCACCTGGGATTTTAGTAAGGACTGATAACAAGGGGCAGACTGCCCTTCACAGGGCTGCGAATGACCACAATCTAAAGGTAGTCAAACAGTTGATTCTATTATAGGTCACATAATATATTTTTTTTGCAAGATTATAATCACCTTTCTAACTGAGCTATTGTTAAACGTTCAGAGGTTCTTGACTTATGGAAAAAAGCTAATGCGTAGATGAGGGCATTGATGAACTTGCTGAATTTTGTGGAGCCGTCAAAATTGTTGCCGAATAGGCCGCTAGGTGTGCATACAATATAAGAATATTTGTTCTCATGTTCTGTTTTTGGTTGTTTATATTAATTGTTACAAGATTGCGGAACAATGGGTGGAACATGTCCAAGAATCCTTTGGAAAGAAGCCCACAAGGTATTCGAACTTATTGTACATGAAATAATTACAGAACAAAATGAGCCATAATATTTGGTATTCACATGTTATTCTGTATTGGTAGACTTGCACAGTGAAAGGCTACTAAAAAAAAAGGTACTTACAGTGCAAGATCCACTCTTGGTCTCACTTTCCATTTCTTTTACAGTATTTATCAATACTATATTGAATTTGCTTACTATTAAAGCTGAAGGGTTCTAACCTATGGCTTTTGTCCTTAAGTAGCACCTTTGTTTCAAAATTGGATTATACATCTTGACCTGTAGCTCAAACAAATAAATTTGGATACAATAATGACACGTTTAGCTTATCCTTTTGTTAATAACTTTGCTATCAGAGACAAAGGAACAGGTGAAGAAGGAAAAAATCAATAGTCACTGTGGGTGCAAAGTAGATGTGGGAACAAAATGCATAAAGAAATGCAAAGTCACTTCATTTCAATAGGATTGTGTAAAGCAAATATAAGTTTCTAAAATGGAAATATATTAATTGCATAAAAGGAGTCAAAAGTAAATTAGTGGCCTTGGGTTGGGACTTGGGAAGGATATGACAGAATGTGTTGCCTGTCATTTTTCATCAGTATTCGGCCAAAAAAACGGATGTCCAACGTGCCAATACAACTAAAAAAACTCCGCAACAACGCTGATACTATAGATCTAATACATGATACTTATACTAAACTTTGCATAAATGAGATATGTTTAGATTTGTCTCCTACATATCATGCTTTGTTCAACCTCACGGGAATACAACTTATTGTATCATTTTAGTTTTGTCGATACCATTTTCATACTCTGCGTGCAATAAGATAGATAACTTAAATGAAACAACAACAAAACAAAAATCCCAAATTGTTTAACTAAAACCGCAACACCAAACAAAAATAAAGGAAAAAAAACTACAAATTGCAAACGAGATATCTTTAGATGAAACAAACTACAAATAAAAATGCTCAAACAAAATATAATTATAAATTCTCACACATACTCAAAACGCATATTCACACTGTCATATAAAAGAAAAATACAACATACGGTTACAACAAAGTGAACCTTTCATTATTCAATTAAAAACACCCATATATTAACAATTACACTAAAATAAACATTAACACAATCATTCTATACATGAACACATTGCCCCCGCAGCAACGCGCGGGCTATCCAGCTCGTTTTATGCTAAGCTAGATAGAATAAACTTTGCTTGGATTATATGCTTATGAAACATTTTAAAAATCATGAGCTCTTGTTGTAAGTAGCTTTTAATTTGAGTTTGAGCTTTTACTATGTTTGTTGCTATTTAATGTCATTTTACAATTTTAAATTCAAGCTTTAGTTATTTTTTCTAGTGTTTCTAAGAGTATAGCTCTAGCTTACAACTTAATATAGAGGTTAACTTCAAGCTGATTTTGCTAATCGTTACAACTAATTGAAAGTAGTTTGATTTAATTTTTGTAATGAGTTAATCGGATAAAATGAAAATAATGTTTTATTAAGTTTTTTCTGATTTCTTTTATTCATATTGAGTAAATTACACCGTTCGTCCTTGTGGTTTGCGTTGACCGCAGAGTTTCGTCCTTTGACCAAAAAAGTTGCACCGTCCGTCCTTAAGTGTGAAACGTTATGCACCGTTCGTCCCTCCATCCAACTGGGCCCACCAACTCCCACTAACGTCAGTTAACTCACTTAACACATGAGGGTAAAATAGTAATTTAATATATTTTTTTATAAACTTTGTTTCTACAAAAACCATAAACAAAAGTATATGTTCCAAAACAAAACAAAAAATTCAAATCTATCCGCATGACAAGAAAACCAACCAGCCTCAAACAATTATTGTTCTTCACATATACTGTCAAGACGAGGCCTCCAATCACCACCATCAACACTCCTTCGAACTCTTTGTCGTCGTACCTTCTTCTCCACCACATCATTCACCTTCAACTCTACGCTTCCGGTCACCACCTTCTCCGTGTTCCCACGCTTCGTTTTTCTCTTATTTTCAGGGATAGAAGAAGCCGGGATCAAAAAATAATTGTTTGATCAAAAATAAATATCACCTCTCTTGAGCTCTGTATGGCTAGATAAAATCAAGATCTTCCTTACGACACCTTGTGACGACGGTTTACTTAGCACATAATTAGGATAATTACTAAGAACTTCACCCGCGGTAATGGGACGTGTGATTTCATCAACCGTGCCGACACACATAAACACAACCCATTTTTCCTTACTCCTCTAATCTCATCACATCTCGATTGGAGGAGACCCGGAACGAATTGATGCATATAAACACTTGGAGGACCTTCCTTATGCTTCGATTAACAAAACCCCTAAACCAATTTTTGAAACCCCTTTGATTTGGAAAACCCTAATTTTGGATTTTATTGAGATGGATGAAAGTTTTTGTGAAAATTAACCCCTTTTATAGATGAGAGATTATGAGTATGATTGTGACCCTCTTGAACCTTCAAAACATGTTTCTACCTATTTTAAGCTTTCTCCACATCTTTCTCAGCCACGTATGGCACCTATAAAGCCGATTAGGGAGTAGTTTGGATGAGTTTGGGAAGGTGCCAAAGGTGTTTTCATGAGGAGAAGTCAAAAGCATGAGTTTTGATCTATTTTGGTGATGATATTGTTGTTTGTGCGTTCACAGGAAAGAGAGAAAAAAGGAGAAAGGGACGTATGAGTTAGGCGTGAGTTAGGCGTGAGTTTATTTTACTTTTTTATTATATTCTTTTGGTTATTATTAAGTTTAGAGTAAATTACACCGTTCGTCCTTGCACCGTTCGTCCTTATGGTGTTGAAATGACGATTATACCCTCAGGTTAACAAGACTTAACGACCATTAGTGGGCCCCGTTAGAGGAGGGACTAATGGCGCATAACGTTTCACACTTAAGGACGAACGGTGCAACTTTTTTGGTCAAAGGACGAAACCCTGCGGTCAACGCAAACCACAAGGACGAACGGTGTAATTTACTCTATATAGTATTACATTTTAAGTAGTGAAAAAAGTAAATGACTAATGCTTGAGAAAACAAGTTAAGTGGTCATGTCAACTTCTTAAAAAGATGAGACTTTGTACGATAGTATGTGTTTCAGTTGGTTCAAACTCTGTGAATTAATCAACTAAAAAGTTGACAATTAAAATATACAGTAGGCAAAAATAAGCATCTTTATGTGAAAAAGAAATGGACAATGACCGATTACCAATAAGCTTTAACTCATTCGTTAATCCTGAATAAGTGGTCACCCGTAAAGTAAATGTGCTTATAAACCTTATGTAAAATCCCTAACCAAATTATTCGAATTAACTCAAACCTGAATAAAGACAGAAATTTCATTCAAAACTCGACCTTAACAGCTCGACTTATTTTTGTTAACCCGATTAACCATAAGCATTTTTTCTAAGACCCAAACAACCCGACCCCAAACTGTTTATTAGTGAACCGATTAACCGACCCGAAATATTATGTGGGTTCCCGGTACAGATACACCATGACCTCTCTTTACGGTTCATTTTTCCTCCAAATCTCTATTTTTCTCACTCATTAATTGGTATCTCTAGCCCTAATTACTTTTAATTTGCCCTTTTTCTTTTAACTTACATTTGGTTAATATCGTGTATTCGCAAAAAAATTATGTGATTAATCGGTTTTTTAGTTTTTTTCATGCTTACTATTTTGTTAGACTTGTGCATTGCGTAGTTAGGTTTTGTTATACTCCCTCTGTCCCATATTAAATGTCCGATTTGAATTTTCAAAGTCTTTCTTTCTTAACTTTGACCATAAATATTTTTAGTTGTTTTATATAATATTTGATGCAAAATATATGAATAGATCGAGTTTTAAATGTATTTCCACTACGTATTATTTTTATCTAATACTATATAACACAAGCACAAATATTTAAGGTCAAAGTTGTAAAAGAAATACTTGAAAATTCAAACATGGACATTTAATATGGGACGGAGGGAGTAATTATTTATAGTAGTACAATTTTAAAAGAATTTCACTTATAAATCGAGGTATCTAGTTATGCGTTTATTTGGTTATTTATGTGTTCATTGTGTTTTTAGAGGTTTTGTTATAATTGTTGAGAAAAAAAGGTTAGTGTCAAGTTGAGAAAAAAAAAGTACGCAACATACAATTACAAAAAGTGGCAACTATAATGTCTTTTTATACAAATAACCCTTTAAAAAAATATAAATGATGTAATTCGGGTCAAAAAATCGAATCGAATTTAAATTTGGTTTTCAGCTCGGTTAAGTATAATTTTAATTCAGTTCGGTTCGGTTTTTGGTTTTATCAAAAAAAAAAAAAAATTGCTGAATAAACCGAATAATCCGTTAATGGTGACCAGCCCTAAAGTTTGGGCAGGCTTATATCTTACATTATGGACTTTGTATAAGATGAGGTTTTGTTATCATACTTGGCCGTGTCCAATAGCTTCTTTTCCGCTAGGAGACAAAACCTTATAACATGTAAATCAAAAAAGAAAATATTTTAAGAGTTTTTTTTGGATAATAATAATAATAAAAAAATGCATCTAACTTGTCCGATTTTATTATTCCATGTATTCTTCTTTATTTGTTGCTATTAAAACATAAACTTTTCAAATGTGTATTTTGTGACCATTTTACCCTTACGGTTTTCAAAAATTGAAGGGTAAAATTGTCACTTGATATGAATAAAATATACATAAAGGTCGAATTGGCAAGATTTGTGTTTAATAGCAAAATATAAAGAAGACTACACATAATAGGTGTTTAATAGCAAAATATAAAGAAGACTACACATAATAGCAAAAATGAACAAGTTAGATACAATTTTTTTTTTGTTTGTTATTACCCCTATTTTTTTCTTGTATAAGTTGATCTAGAGTATTTTCATAACAATTTTAAGTCATTAATCATTCTTAAGTTATCAGGAAGATCTTAAACCCTTATTATTATATATTTTTTTATGTATAACGTGTAGCAGTCAGAATTTTGTTTTGATAGAAACCGGCCGGCAACAACTTTTTCGGAGTATTTAGTTTTAGAATATAGAATTATATGTTTGACAACGCTTATTCCAGCTTCTAGTTAAAACATATCTAGTAAAAACACCAATAATAGAAGAAGTATTTTTTTTCCCCTTTTCCTTTTAAGATTGTGCGTTTATTTTACATTTTACGTTACGACTACAACTCGTCACCAAATAATTTATAAAAAACTGTGCTGTAAGTAAAAAGTGACCAAAGTTTATAAGTACAACTATAAGTAAAACCAAATTTGGCAGACAAACTAATAATTTACCATAGTGACAAAAACCATCTCATTGTGCTCAATTAGTGAAAAACATTCTAAAGAAACAGCTACAAAAATAACATAATCGCGTACATAAAAGTTGAAAAGCTTGACTTCCACCACACACTGATAATGAATAAAATCAAAATATCTTTCCATTTCCTATTTAGCATAGTTCAAAAGATAGAGGTGGTAATATGTAAAACAAGTGAAAGCAACACAAGAAGTACAGTAGTAGACACTAGACAGTAATAGTTCTTGTCTCAGATTCTCACACCACTTGAGTCTACAGTACTACACCAATAACCATCACAACTTCCGTTAACAGCAAACCAAACAAACTCCGTTAAGTTAGGGTTTCGATTAACAGCTTCAGGTATAATGCTACTCTACTTGCTTCTTCTTAACTGTTTGTTTAAGTTACTGCTTGTTTTTTACTGTTCAGTGGTGGTGGTTGAAAAACAAATAATGATGAGTACTGTAGCATTCTTTTTTTAATGGGGATTGATTTGCACATATTATAAATTGATTGGGACACTCCAATTAATGCATGTCAGCCTTGTATCATATTAATATTCTGCATTAACTACTTGTACAGTTGAATGTGCAAATAAAAAGTTGGAGTGTGCGAATCATCTCCCTTTTTTAATACATATGCCACGTCATCAACTGATGCGACCATCCACGTCATCAAAACCTGCCACGTCAGCTGTGGTTTAGTGTTATCATTTCTTCTTAACTCTTCGATTATTTTAGCTATTTACTGTGTGTGTTTGGATTAAAAAAAAGTTATAATGCCACGTCATCCGTGGTTTAGTGTTATTGTTGAATAAGTGTAATATGGGACGCCGAATACAACATTATCAGCGTCACATCAGCTTTCTCTCTACAACCTACCGGAAAGGTGCATTAGCGCCCACCTCATGCCAAACCATTGTGGCATCCTTTTAGCGTCTTTTTGGCTTGACTTTGTGTCTTAATTGGATATGGTGGGTCCATAGACGAAGCTTATTAAGGGCAAGAGAAGGTTGTGGGATCTCCAAATCTAGGACCGCTAAGCCTTAAATTTTTGTAGTTTTGTATGTTATATCTAAAAGTTAGTATAAATGTAAAATGATAATATGTTTGGCCTCCTCAAAATTATTACGACTACATTTTGGGCTCTCCAGTAACATTGCTTAAGCTCCGTCCTTGGGTGGGTACCAAAAATTGGATTTTGGCGTAAGTGACTACGGAGGTGTTTTTTTTGGTGTGTGAGTGATAAGGAAGTGAAAAGGGAAAATGTTGAGGTGGCATGACTTGACACCTTTTTTGGGTTTTGGGTTTTGGGTTTTGGCTTGGGCGACTGCATTCCTTGCTCTTAGTTTAATAAGGCAACCAATTACTTCACCACCAAAACATACTCCACTTAAACACAAATATACCCAACAAAAACCATATAATAAAAACACATAACAAAACTCCCACAACTTGGTCGTCTACACGACCGAGTTATCGTTTTTTTTGCCCAAGACGCGTCTCACTTGGGTGAGTGTAGTAACATAGCACGCGTGCTATTTGGCCAACAAGGACGAAGACTCCGTCTTCACTGTGTTATTACGTATGGTCTTATCATTAGCGATTGTTTTAGTTACTAGTAGTTGTTCACTGCTGCGTGTTTTTAATTGTGCAGTTAGGTTTTATTATAATTATTTATATTAGTACATTTTTAAGAAGATTTTACTTAAAAATCGAGGTACCTAATTACGCGATTATACAGTTTTTTATGTGTTCATTGTGTCTTTAGTGGTTTTGTTATAATTGTTTTATCTTAGACTACTTTTTATGCGTGTAACTATATGAGCCGGAGGTCTCTCTTTACCCTAGAGTAGAGGTATGACTGTCTACATCATACGTGTCTTTGCCCACGCATACGTGGGGTTGGGTATTGTTGTTGTTTATCTTAGACCAATTTTATGGCACATTTTACTTGCAAAATAAAGTTGTAGGTAAAAAGTAGGTCTTAAATCGCACGATTAAACGGTGTGTCATACTTAGGGGGTGTTTGTTTTAAGGGGGTGTTTGAATTCAACTTAATTGACTTAATTGCAAATGCTAGACTTGTGCATTGTGTGTGTTGCGTAGTTAGGTTTTGTTAGAATCGTTTATTATAGAATAGTTGAGGCAAATATTACATACAAATTGAAGTTGTAGGCTGAAATTTAAGCTTTCAATCACGCGATGTATCAGCGTTTCATGCTCACTGTGTGGTGGTCACGCAGTGTACACAAGGGAAATTTTCAATTTGAGCGTTTTGTAGTTAGGTTTTGTTGGAATAATGTATCTTAGAACATATTTAAGGCAGATTTATATGACATACAAATTGAAGCTATTGGTTGAAACTGATAGGTCTCAAATCAAGTGATTAGCCCGATTCTCATACTGAACGGAATTCCTGAAATGGTGTCCAAACTGACTAATCATGAGAAGCAGCTGTGGGAAGCCGGGTCGAAGCTATTATATTTGCAATATCCAACTGCGGAGCTCCTCCTCATTCTTCAAGTTAGGTTTTACTTTCATCTCTATTTTATAATTGACGATGCTTGCAGTTGATGGTCTTGTTTGCTAGTTTTGTATGGATTACAAATGATAGGATGATGTTATTAGTCACTGTAATTTGTACTGCCTATTTATATATATTTTACTAGTAGTATATATTTTATTTGGGCTCCGTGCTTAGGGGGCTGTTTGGGGTTGCTTAATTTTAAGTGCTTATCTGCTTAGTAATGAGCAGGTATGAATCTGCTTACTTTTAAGTGTTTATATCAGTGAAAAATAGGCAAATTAACAATTATATCCAAAAACAAGCAGATAATCACTTGACATAAGCAATTCAAAACATCCTCTACAGCGTTTGTTATATTTCCACTGAACAAGATTTTCATCTCAACTCGCATTCTTTTGCTACAACAAATGCCCCGTTAACATTTTTCCATTTTTTGATATGTTATCATAATAGGATATTGAGACACTTGTGATGAGGTCGACAGTATGAGTGAACATTTCCAATTCCGAATCATTAAAATATGCAATGCATCCAGTAACAAATGCATTGATTGCTACACGACTGTTGAGGCATCCTGATATGGATGTAAAAATCTCAGTCGCATGTTGCATCTGTTTTGTCTTCAGAACTACGGTTGGTTACGAACCATACAATAATGAACAAATGAAGGTATACAACATCTGAATGAGCTTTTTATGTAACTCGTTGAGAGTCTTTAGATGATAATCTACTATACACCTCCCAAGTAACTGCCCTTATGCTTGTTGATGCATAGGATTTCTTTGAACTCGTTGTAATCACGTTCGAGAAAGCCTATTCTGCATCTCCTGGATGCTCTTTCAAGATAACTACGATTCTCGAACACTTAAGCATTGGTAAATTTTCGGTGCTGATGTGCGACCTGCAGCTGGATGGACTAATAGTTCGCCTATTTACACAGTTTTTAACCAATGCTGAGTAAGAACTCTAATTCTTTTCTTTGCTAGTCAGGTTTTGTTTATGATTCACCAGAATGGTTTGTTTATTTAGTGAAAGACTTGTAACTAAATTAAGCTTGTTCTTCTGATTTTTTTTAGCTTCAATCCCACTCCTATTGTACTTATGATGAAGAAAATCATGACCGTGATCATAAAGGAAAGTAAGCCGCTAAATTCCGAGCTTGGACAACTCATAGTCAGATGCGTAAGAAGAGAGAATCAGGTGATCATTATGTGTCCATTCATTACTAAATTTACAATATCAAAACACTGAAGTATTGTTTCTCTTTTAGATTCCTTCGTCAAAGCGACTAGGGGGAGACGTTCTCAAAAACTGTGCTGCTCAACTCAAACCGTATCTTCCAGATAGGGTACAGCTTCGTTGATCCTTATGATTATTTCTAACTGGCACTTACAATGTGCAATAATTACATTTCTTTTTCCAGATGGTTAATGAAGTTTACAATTTTCTGGGAGAAACTATTCCATCTACAACTGATATCAGCAATTTGAGGAAGGACGCCACTCACAAGAGGAAACTTGACTGTCTAGCGGGAAGTAGCAATATGGTGAATCCTATAAGGCGTTGTCAAGATGCAAATAGACATACGGTTAACCTTGTGCATCCAATCTAAAGATGAAAGAATACACGTTCATTTAATTTCGTCATATACTAAAGTTATTGTCCACATTTCTTTTCCAGGATGCTGATAAAGTTAACAACTCTTTGGGAGGAACTATATCAACCACGAGTGATAGATTTCACATGTTAAAACTCGATTGTCAAGAGGGAATCAGAAATACGGTGCAGCCTGTAATGAATTATCAACATGGAATGCTTTCATTTTTGTCCAAGCAACTAATGCCACCCAAGCCTGTAACAGAGGTCAATGGAAAACACAAGAGAACTAACACTACATAGAAGGAACACCTTCTGCTGAAAATAATTCTAGTTAGGGGTGGCAAAATCGTCCGTTAGGTTGGGTAACTAGTCAAAATGGGTATTTTTTGGAGTGGGTGAAAATGGGTCAGGACGGCCCGCAAACATGATTTGTCTTTTCATTTATCGAATTATCGATATTTAATCATTGAAGTTCTATACAGTTTGAATAGTTTTTGGGGGACTTTTAACCGTGAAGTATAATCCAAATTGACCCATTGACCCATAAAGGGATTGAAAACTTTAAATTAGCACCTTTAATTCTAGTTCTCCTATGAACTTGAATGATTCTTTGTTCCAGTATGAAAAACATATTCTGAACTATAAAAAAATCTGTACTTTTTCAGGCTCAATCTGTTGAGCATGGTGAAAATGTGGTGGGGAGCAGGATAAAAATTTGGTCCCATAAAGATGAAATGTAAGTATCATAGCACTTAATAATGTTTATGAGATCTTTGTGGATCAATTAATTTGATAATATTTTGTTATAGTTCGTATGGAGTTGTGAAATCCTATGATTGTATGATGAAAATTCACAAGGTATGAATGTAATGTTATTTGCTCCAAGCTTTCAACTACCGTTTTCTATATACTTTATATTGCGACTTAACATGTATTGCTGTATCGTTACAGGTTGTATATGATAATGGTTATGAAGGATTCGTACACCTCGAGGGGCAAAAGTGGGAATTGGTTGAAAACGTCTCTGTTACACCGGATTCTGTATATATCTCTCCCTCTCTTTATACTTCAGAACTTATTTTACTCAATTGTATGCTATTAAACTAAATTATGTTATACTTATCTATGATTTGTGTTAGAAGGAGCCATCTTGGCCCAAAGGGACAAAAGTAGGTCAATTTGGGATTCTTTGCCGTCTGTTGGGGTTTGTTTGGGCGAAACAACTTGTTCACATGAGTTCAATTTTAAAAATGATTATACTATTAAACTAATAGTTTTTTGTTTTGGAATAGAATGATATAAGGAGAGATATGTTTGAAGCGATTAATATTTTTAATACATAATATCGATTGTAATTGTACCTTTGATGCTACAATTATTTAGTTTAGTAAAAAGTAATAGGGTATAGAGCTGCATCTAATCTAGAAATTATGAAACTCGAATGTAAATGAAAAATGAACTGGTCAACCTGACCCGGCCTCACATTTTGCCACCTCTAATTTTATCTTACTTTCATACAGCTGGGACAGGCACTGCCTAAAATGGCTTCGACTCTTCAATCTGACAAAGTTTTTGTCCAAGGCTATAAGGTTAGCAACAACATTGCACCGATTCTAAAAGCCATCTTCATAAAACACGGTGACATTGCAGCTGAATGCGTATGTAAAACGGCTTCTGTGAGATCATCTCTCCTTAAAGTTGTTTGCAAAGTTGTCACGCGGATTCAGACCAGTGATGTTGCTACAATCTTGTCTGAGTTTAAAGAAATTGAGAGGCAAGTCTTAGATGCAGAGGAAACCAACATTAATGTGTCGTGGCTTCTAGCTCACATGGAAGCCATCCGGAAAAGAAACGAAGCCATGGAAAAGTCAAATTTGCTTATGGAAATGAAAGTAAACACGATTTTGGTTAAACGTGCTGCCCAAATAGATCTGAGAGAGAGAGGTACAGAGCTCGAGGCTGCAGAAAAACTGTTTGAAGAGGCTGAAAGGTGCGTGAAAGTACTCTGTCCTGTAAAAATAATCCAGTTAACAATATCTTGAAATCTAAGGCGGTGGGAAAACAACTGTCTTTATAGGCTTATTAAATCATGCTAGATACGTAATTTATAGAAGATTGCAAGGGCCACACCTACCCCCTATTTTGCCACCATTACTTCAGGAACAACTGATATTCTGTCTAATGGCGTGATACCCCTTTCCTGAAAGTAGTTATGGGCTCGTTTGGTTTGTTGCCAGGAATGACAATGGGTATCGGATTTGGAATGAGGTGGAATGATAATGGGTATGAAAAAGTGTATCATTACGATTGTTTATGTTTGGTTGATAAAATATGGTATGAAAAAGTGTATAGATATTTTAATTTTGTAGTGGAAAAAAGAGGGGTCCACGGGAATGGATTTCATAGACACCAAATTGGTGTGTAATGAATCTATGACTATGATATACCCATTTCATTACCGGGCCCACAAAACAAAACAAAACAAACACCGACTATGACTTTGAAAGTCATAGTCTCATTCCCATTAATGCAAACCAAACGGGCCCTAAGTTTTATGGCAAGGATTTGGTCCAAAATAACATAAACGCAGCCATATTGGTTCGTGGGTGTTTAATGCTGTTTTGATATTAGGGTGACCTGTTTATGCATTATCCTGTATATAAAGTTGGTCAAATTGATATCAACCATGTCACAAAATTATTGTCCAATGTACAACAATCACATTTCTTTTACATAAGGCTAAGGAAACTGCTCTTCCTACAACGAGACAAGCAAGTTGAGGAACGATGCAACTTATTATATATAAAACTAGAGAGAAGCATAAAGATGTTGACTGCAGACTCTAAGGTGTCGTCAGCGAGGGATACGTTTATGATTAAAGTCTATCTTTTCTTTCTTTTTTTGTGTTGTACAAAAAATGAACTGCATAAAATATGATTAAAGTCTATGTTTTTATAATGATTATCTAAATTCCAAGATTAGAGGATTTAGGTTCTATGCATTTTGGGTGACTTTTGACCCATTACGTGGACCATATGTGGCGAAGTATAATCCAAATCTATGGTTCTATGGTTTTATATACAAATCTATTCTGATTCAGGCTCAATCTGGTAAGCATGGTGAGTTTCGTGGTGTTATAGTGTGAACGTCTTTTCTGCAGGTATCATCAAGGAGTTGTGACATTTTTTGACGGTAGAAATAAGAGGCACAAGGTGAGCACATTGCTCACTGAACAAACATTTTATGTGTACTTTGTATGTAAATTAACATCTGTTGTTATGACTTTGTAGTTATTGTATGACGATGGTGATTAAGCACTCTTAAACCTCGAGCGGGATCAATGGGAGTTGGTGCAAAACGTGTCGGATTGTGTATATATCTCCCTACCTTTCTTTATATGTTCTCATAATTTATTATAGAATGGCCAATTGTAGGCCAAATGGTCAAAACTGGTTGATTTGGGGCTTTGTTAATGTTAGTGTATTGGAGTTGTTTGGCCACAACAACATATACAAACGAACTAGATGAAAAAAGTACTTCAAGACTTTGCGGGTCAAAACGGGTCGGGAGATTATGTTGACCTTTGTCATATTGCTTGGCTCATAATTACAAAAAATAAACTGTTAAAAAGTAAATATACTTTTTATGGGATAACAACGTAGCTTATATTCTTTTATACCACAATTCTAGAACTATTTTCCAACGTGAACTGACCGTCTATTCACTCACTTCGTGCAGCTGGAACAGGCAGTGGCTATAAATGTTTCATCTCCTCAATCTGGCATAACATGTGTCCAAGGCTACAAGGTGAAGAACATCAATGCACCAATTCTTGAAGCCATTTTCAAGAAACATGGCGACATTGCATCAGACTGTGTATTCAAAACAGCTTCTGTGAGAGAATCTATCCTTGAGGTTGTTTGCGATGTTGTCAGGAAAATCCAAACGAATGATGTGAAAACCATAATTTCTGAGATGGAAGAAATAGATAGCAAAGTGTCAGGTGCAGAGGCGAACAAAATTAACGTGGCATGGCTTCGAGCTCATTTGGAATCCATTCACAAAAGGAATGAGGCATTGAAAAAGTACAGCATGCATATAAAAATGAAAGAAAACACCAGTTTGGTTACAAGAGCTTCCAAAATGGATCTGAACCAGAAACGGATAGAGCTCCTGACAGCACAACAACGTTCTGAAGAGGCTGATAGGTGCGTGAAAGTACTATCTTTTGTAGAACGAAAGCTAAATGACGACATCTTGGAATCAAAGTCTGAAGAAAACAAGTTGAAACGCCCAGATTTTTTTTTTTTTTTATTTAAAAATCTGTAAACTGTATACATTGATAAAACTAGCGGAAGCGTATTTTCTACATCGTACGGGCTTATTCCAAACGTCCCATTGAAATACTAAACTTTACAAAAATACATAACGGTGACTCTTTAAACTTGGTAAAAAAGCTGATTCTTGATTTAGGGGCATTCCAAACTGATAACAAATGATGGAAATGAGAAGCTCGTTACCTAACCCGCGAGCTACACCATTTTAACCCATTACGCCCCATATAGCATGTACATGGTCTCATCTTGCATACCTACAAAAATATAAACTGAGAACGGTAAGTCTATAAGACTTAGTGAGATAACGGAACTGATCGAGTACATAAGCATACTGAGTGCGTAGCTCACTGCCTAACTAAGCACATACTTAGTGCATAACTAACTTAGTACATAAGCACATACTGACTGAGTGCATAAGCACATACTGAGTACTTTTAGTACTATACTGGCTGAGTGCATAAGCACATACTGACTAAGTACTTATAGTACTATACTGACTGGATACATAACTGACGAGCCATATAAGCATGTTAATCATCCATACAGGATGTCTGAGTTCCGATTTTAGAACATTCACTATTCTAAGGCTCGATTCTCCACTAAGGAGGTATAAGTTCCAACTTTGTCTGGAACACATGTGTGATCACATAACTGACTATATACTGATAGTACTAAATACATTGAGTAATGCATAAAGTACCATTCTGACTAATTTAGTGCATAAAGCACTTGGCGCGCCTTAAAAACTACATAAGCATATACCTAATAGAATTTGACATGCATATATATAAACGCATCGCATGCCAGAAGTGCATAAAGCATTTTGCACATATTACCAAACACATATAAAATTCATATATAATTTTAAAATTCATATAAAATTTAAGGTTAAGCTAAATACTTAGGCTTAACTACAACATGATACTAAGCTAAGCTGGAGTTGAGATTAAGCTAAATATAGAAACTAAACAATAATATGGTTACGAGGTCAAACTAAGATATAATACTAAAATTGTATTAATTACTAAAATTGTACTATAACATAAACTAAGGCTGAGTTATAACTTGTAAGATATAACTTTTCACATACACATCAAACCATAACACAAAGTAGCATGTAGATGGAATTCTAGAGAGAGAAAGTTAGAGGTTTAGGGAACTTAGTGAGAGAAAGTGAAAGATATTATTATGAGCTCCAACTCTCTACCTTGGAAGGTAGAGAGTATTTATAGTCTTACATAAATCGCCACACAACGGGCTGTGGATCAGGCATACAGTGGGTAAAGACCCGTCCGTCCTCCACGGTGTTACTTAACTAAATACTACTTAACTTAAGAATTACTACGACTACGAGCTTTCTAACGATTACATATACTTGAGGTGACCGACTCTTTAATACCGGGAATTTCTAATTCCTAACAATCTCCCCCTAAGGGAGGTCACCTCAATCATGTACCAAAAAAAAACACATTTAATACAGCCAGATAATACATTAACAATTGATCTTGCATTCTTGATGTAGTCCTTTGCTCATAAGCTCGTAGTCATTGATTCTTCACATTGCATGTTTGGTTACTTCAAGTGGAGGTCTTTTACTGATCCACGCGATAGTCATTTTGAGCCATCTTTTGAGATCATCAGCTATCAACAATCTCTGACACATCCTTTGTGGTGTTGGTATTATGTGATGTTGTGACATTAGGACCGACATGCTCACATTCTGGATCATGAAATCTTCACATCAGAGTAGCGGAAGCTTTTGTTGAATCATGATATTGGCAGCAGCGTAGCAGAAGCTTGGTGTGAAAATATCAGAGTCATTGATGCACTAATCATGATTTCTTTGAGTTGAATGTGTTGAGTGAGCATGCGGCTATGGATTGACCGCTTCATTCTGATCAGCTGCAAATGTCGGGCGTACCTGCATACAACAGTTAGCAATAAATCGCACGAAAGTGTCTTTGATCACTTTCGTTGAATTGAGGTACACGGCCCACGGTTCCCCGTTGATCAGTACATGTACTGCCTGTGATCAGGTATAATTCCGAAGAATTTCCTTGACAGGGTTTCGCAGCTGTTCTAGTTGTTCTCAAACCGGAACATCTCAAAGAAGACAACACGGAGTGAGTGAACCAGCGAATTTTAAGTTCACTGATTGATGAAAAAAGATTTGAAAAACAATCGTGTATCGCTCAATAGAAATTGTTTTTGCAATACAACGAAGGTTTTATTGAAAATCAATTATCAATCATAAAAATACCTTTTGGTTTGAAAAATGAGTACACGGTCGATGTGCTAAAGAAAAGAGTTTTTAAGCACAAAGACCGGTTTTTCAAAGGTATCCGTCAATCCATAACCTGAACCAGGTTTGATTCAAGAGATTGAATCGCCCCATTGTTTCTGTTCAGTTGTCACATGGTTGATATATATAATAGATCTCACATGCCACCTACCAGGAGCTTGATTGATGTTGGCTCCAGAAGGCTTTCCATCTTCATTGTGAATATGTAAACACATCACTCAGATGTTCTGGCAATACCACAAGGATAATGCGTAGGACTCAAGATATAATCTCTCTTTCCACATTGTGTGAAACAGAGAGTCTTCATTGAAAGTGTCCTAATGAGATTTATTGATGATCTCGTGGCTCTAGACTCAATTTGTGCATATTTGGATCCTGTGTCGGAGACTAGGGAGAGGGTCTCCTACTTCAATATCAACCATCCCTAAGAGACAGTCGATAGATTATGTCGGTTCCCCGTGAGAATGAAACAAGCCCTTTTAAGAGGAACTTGAGTGGTTTGGAAAGGTGAAGTGCAGTGCGTCACTGGGTCCATGACGTCTTGTCTTCAATACCGATGTTACCATCAGTAGCATATGAAGTGAACCCGGTTTCTGCCCTAAGGTTGAATAAATGGAGGGCTATTTGTTTTCACCCTTTTCTCATTCAATTCTTTTTAATTCTTCAACCCCTTCAGTGCTTACCGAGACTTCATAGCTAGAACCTTGTTGGGTTTATTCCAGTACTAGCTCAGTCTTAGTCCGCACACTTCCCATATCTCATTTTTCTCCTTTTTATCATCATACCTAAGGACTTCTACACTAACAAGTGGATTGTCCCTGGGTAGATCCCTCCGGTTCTGGCGGATCATGGGAACACATACCTAACCTTATCATCCTTATATCACCGTACATGAAATAAAGTTGGTCGGTCAATTTTGGAATTGTTCGCCTGCCATTGGATCCAATTGAAAACCATTTTAAAATCAATTCAGATACTTGTGATATATTATCAAAGCATTTTGTACCTGAATTGTTTTTGATATTTTTTTTTGAACGAGAACTCCCCCTCAACATGTGCATCAAGTATTTGAAAATGTTTTGCACACGGAGGCAAGAGAAAGAATTAACTTCTTTGATTACCATTTTCTAAAAGATATCAACATCACTTCCTTCATCAAATCAAGTAGGTAAAGCATTTCCGGGAAGGATGAGGTTTCCATAAATTTGCTCCCCCTCAATATGTGCCTCGAGGTTTGAAAAGAGTTTTGCACATACTAGAAGGACCTTGCACATTGAGATAAGTTGATCACATTTCAAATCATAGGTTTAAGATAGATGCTCCCCCTCAACATGTGCATGGAAAATTTGAAATCGTTTGTCACATGTGGGAAGGACAGCATGTACACTCTTATGAAACCATTTACCGAATTATCAGTTTAAATCCAATTTAAATCACACATTCTCCCCCGATCACAATTATCAAAACATTTGAGATTTGTGATCTCGTATAGATTTAAATTGATTTTGAAAGCTTTTAAGGAGAATTGTGACTTGATTGTGAAAGCGTTTGAACTGATAAGGATCGGATTTTAAGACTTTAAACTCCATTGATAAAAACATGCATGTACATCTTTTGAAAACAATTTAATGCCAAATAACTTTTTAATTTAATTGAAATCATTCTCCCCCTCAATCAATGACATAGGTTGTTGATTGAGAGATAAAGATTTTGACAAATAAGTCCTGATGATTATCAAAAATAGAGATCGAGTTATTTTTCAAAGCATTTAGTTTTCAGTAGATAAATGTTTATAGAATCAGAGCATGGAATTTTGAAAGCATGATAAAACATGGCTCTGTTCTTTCTTTTAAAACCGGGTTATTGCCTGAAAATGACAATAAACCATTTCTCTTTCTCCCAAAAATATATATATATATATATATATATATATATATATATATATATATATATATATATATATATATATATATATATATTTTTTTTTTTTTTAAAGAATTCGAACAACATCTAAAGTCCCGTGTCATTCTTTGAATGACAACACAAAGACCGTAGATATTATCGAACCGAGAGAAACATGACAAAATGACAATATTTTTTTTTGAAGATTTTTCGAATTTTTTAAATTTTTATGGATTTTGAAAGTTTTATATTTTTCTATTTGATTTTTGAATAGATATGTACAAGAGATAGATGAAGATAGACCTTTACTCCTCGTCTTCCTCCTGAAGACGTTTGAGAGTTTCTGGTTGAAGGCTTTTCAAGCCAAGTCGTGGAAGAATAAACTCAAAACGTTCTCTTGGAAGAGCTTTGGTGAAGATGTCTGCTAACTGATATTCAGACCTCACAAAATATAGTTCCACCACACCTTTTTCCACTTGTTCCCTGATGAAATGATGTCGAATGTCGATATGCTTTGCTCTTGAGTGTTGAACGTTGTTGCATGAGAGAGCAATAGCACTTTTATTATCACAGTACAGAGGGATTTTGTTGAATTCAAAGCCATAGTCAGATAATTGAGATCTCATCCATAAGATTTGAGCACAACAAGATGACATGGCAATGTATTCAGCCTCTGTAGAGGAAATAGAAGTACTCATTTGCTTCTTTGAAGACCAGCTCACAAGCTTATCACCCAAAAACTGAGCACCTCCTGACGTACTTCGACGAGTATCTTGACAACCTGCATGATCAGCATCTGCATAGGCCGTTAGTGACATACCGGTGTCCTTCGGGTACCATAGTCCCATATTGATGGTTCCTTGGAGATACCGAAAGACCCGTTTAACTGCTTCAAGGTGCTTTTTAGTAGGCTTAGCCTGGTATCTAGCACACATGCAAACAGCGAACAAGATGTCTGGTCTACTAGCAGTGAGATACATCAGGGATCCAATCATACTCCGATATTTCGTTTGGTCAATCATGATCCCTGAGAGGTCCTCATCTAGTTTGGTTCGGTCAATCATGGGGGTGTCAACAGGGTCACTTGAATCATATCCAAATTTCTTTAAAATCTCTGTTGCATATTTAGATTGATTAATGAAAATGCCTCCGGGACTTTGAGAAATTTGTAATCCCAAGAAAAATGACATTTGTCCCATCATTGACATTTGAAACTTTGAACTCATTTCATTTGAAAAACGATCACATTCCATTGGGTCAGTCGAGGCAAAAATAATATCATCAACATAAATTTGAACATGAATCAAATGTTTGCCTGACTTCCTGGTGAACAATGTAGGATCAACTGCTCCTTTGATGAATCCGGTTGATAGAAGAAACTTTGACAGTGTATCATACCATGCCCTTGGAGCTTGCTTTAAACCGTAAAGAGCTTTCTTCAAACGATAAACGTGAGTAGGATGCTCTTGATTCACAAATCCTTCAGGTTGGCTGACGTAGACGACTTCTTTAAGATCTCCGTTTAGAAATGCCATCTTTACATCCATCTGATAAACTACCATGTTCTTACTAGCAGCATTAGCCAGAAAGATTCTGATTGCCTCGATTCGAGCAACTGGAGCAAAAGATTCTTCAAAGTCTATACCCTCCTCTTGACGATATCCTTTAGCAACTAATCGAGCCTTGTTCTTCAACACATCACCATGCTCATCAAGTTTTACTTTGAAGATCCATTTTAGAGCTATAATCATAGCACAGTCTGGAGCAGGTACTAACTCCCATACATCAAGACGATCAAACTCATGAATTTCATCTTGCATAGCATTGAACCAGCTGTCTTCATTCATGGCGGTTTTAACATCTTTTGGTTCGACCTTAGATAGTACGGAGTTGAAGAAACACCATAAGGCATCGGTTGCAAGTTGTTTCCGGGTTGATACTGGACGAGAGGGATTACCAATGATGTTGTCTAATGGATGATCGTGAGTCCATTTTCTGAGGTGTTCATGTGGCATTTGTTGAGGAACTGAGGTAGCTGAGTCGATGTCTCCTGAAGAAGATGGTTCTGATGATGATTCAGGAGTAGCAAATATGTTTTCAAATGGAGCATCTTCAGGAGTAGCAAAGGGATTAACTTCATCATTGATGCCAGAAACATTTCCATGATGTACATTTGAAGAATGATGATTTGTTGATGAGACTGAAGGATCAGCAGCAGGTGCTTCTTGGCTTAAAGATATTGAGACTGAAGGATTGACTTCATTCACTGGAATATGAGCAACCTCTGTTGTAGGGATCAGCACCTCATTAGTAATTGAATCATACAGTTCATCAAACATAGGATCAAACAATTTCTTTACATCATCTTCTGATGGAGGTACATATGGAGTTTCTTGAGAGGAGTTTGGAACAAGGGATGAACCAATGGGACTGTTTTGAAGTGCGGGTCCTGAGCTGGAGTGTCCAGGAGCCATTTGACCGGTCAGCTCATCAAACGTAACGTGAATTGTTTCCATGATATTTCGGGTTCTTTTGTTGTAGATTCGGTATCCCTTTTTGTTTGATGCATATCCTACAAATACTCCAATGTCAGCTTTGGCCCTAAGTTTGCCTAAGTCTTGACCCTTGATGAGTTTCCAAATACTCATCATTTTTACATAATCTAAACTGCAAATTCATCTGAAAACGCTCAAAAACACATCAAAATGATCAAATTATCACAAATCAGTGTTTTATGTGTTTTAAATTCAAAAATATCAAAATCAGATGAAAAATGATTAAAGTTTGCAAAATTGGCAGTTTTAGTCCCCCGAGTTTTAAAAGTTGTCAAATCTAGTCCCTGGAATTCAAAAATGTGGAAATTTATCATTCAAGGTCCCTGAAGTATTCTAAGTTGTTTAAAATGATCCTTGAATGATTCTTTGGTCAATTGGCAAGAAAGGTCCCTTAACTTTGGAAAATTGCAAAAATAGTCCTTGGACCTTTAAAAATAGATTTTATGCAAAAAGGGTCCTTGTTCTATCAAAAGTTGTCAAGTTAGGTCCTTGTGAGAAGTTTGAAAAAGTTGCAAGATCAGTTCTTGAAGTTTGGGTGAATTACATTTTTGGTCCTTGTTTATATCTAAAACCAAACGGATCCTATTAATACCTAAGGCCCAAAATCCAATCCAACAACTAGCCCAACCCAACACCCTTGACCTCTTGAACCCTGACCCCCAGCCACATCCAATTTGGCCCCTGCCACAAACCCCATTTGACCCCCCCATGTTATTAACTCTTCGGTCAAGGAAAGTCAAAACAGGAAAAACGCGCCCAAATACTTGGTACTATTCATCTCCTCTCACAAACACTGATATCCCCAAAACCATGACTGGTTTTCACTCCATTTTCAACCCACCCCCATTCCATGTCCCCTCCAACTCCCCTACATTCCAAAATTCTTTAATTAACATAACCAAATTCATTAAAGCTCAAAACCTGCTATGTAGAATTTTGGCGCCAAAATGCTAGGTGGATGGTCCTGATGATTCTAGCCAATCCAATGGCTCAAACTTGGTGGGATTCAATCAGAAGCACGTGGGAAGGATGAAAAGTCATTATAAAGAGAGGAAAATGCAATGTATCAAAGTTATCTAGTGTAATATTTTATTTTTAATGTCGAATTAGTGTAATTTCCATTTTCAGTTTATGTTTTAAGTTTAAAACTTTGTATTTCAAGTGTTTATGTTATTATAAAGCTTTTGTGAACCTTTAATTCAAGAATTAAGTCAAATTTCAGTTTATGCAAAATCTCTTATTTAAGCAAAATCTCAAATGTTTCAAATGATGTTCTTTGTTGTTTGTATGGATTAGAATAGGCCACATAAGCTCCCAAATAGCTTATAAAAGCTATTAGAAACAATAAAAATTAGTTTAGACTAAAAAATCAAAAATTACCAAAAATCCAAGTTAAATACTTCAAAAATCAAAAATCACTTGAAATTGGTGATCACAGCTGGAGCAAGGTATATCCTGGATGGCCTTGGTTTAGAGCTCTGTGGAGAGCATTTAGGATTGGTTTTCAGTTCATGGTTCTCATTTTATGCCTCAAAGTCATTTGTAAGCAATTTTGTCCAATTTGGCATTTCTTTGTTCTAGGTGTTATCTAGCTTCAATTTCTGTTACTTTGTGATAAATAGCTATAGTATAGTGTGTTTAAGTCATTAAATCAGTAGTTTGTTTGTTTCAATTTGTAGTTTTCAAAAACTTGGTTTTAACAGTCAAGATGACATTTTGATCAATTCTTAGTTTAGTGTTGTAATGATAGTTGTTTAAGGGTTCATTAGTACTAATATTTGATAATACAAGGTTTGAAATCAAGTTGATGGTTTGAAATTGTGATTTGGTTTGAAAACAGTCACAACAGCTAGCCTAAAGGTGTGTTTGGTTTATTGTGTTAAAAGGTTGTCTAGTCTTTAGCTTTGTTGGAAACTTGCATAACTTGGTTTAAATCACTCATACAAGTCATTAAAACAAGTTCTTACAAGCAAGAAAGTCAAAATTCCTTTGGATCTTAATTGTGCAGCCCACTGTTGGGATTTCAGAATATCAAACCTTGATTTTGTGTTCAAAAGTTAATAATCTTGTTATAATCAGTCTTAGTTCAACTTAAAACAACATATTAAGTGCTCTAGATCAAATCAAAATCCATTTTGGTCAACCTTTTGGTTTTTCTCAAAAAGTCAAAATCTCAATGGGTCATTTTCGAATAAACTTGGGAATTTCATTGTGGGTTCATTAGTAGGTTTCATTTTATAATCTCTTGGGGAATTGTAGATTGGTTGCTAAAGAAAAATACAAAAATATTAGTTCTCTGTTTTTCAGCTGTTTGAGTGCTTTTTCAACTGCTTTTGTGGGGCACCTGCTCTGTGATAGTGCCCTGTGCACAGAAATTGTGCCCATCTTCAAAAGCTTGCATCAAGCTTATTACTTGTCCATATCCTGAGTTCTCTAGTTCTTTGGAAAGCCAACTTGGTCTTCTTGAGTTGTCAAGTTTTATTTTTCAGTTTGGAGCTTGTTAGCTAGGGCTGCTATAAGCTTGAAGTGTGTCCCATTTTCTGTTTTTCACTACAAAAAGTCAAGTGCTTATTGCTTATTCTTGGCTTTTCAGTGTGCTTCTTTGCATGATTTAGCTTCAATTCAGTTCATATAGATTGCTTGCATCTATTTTGAGCTTTTGTTTCAAGTAACAAGCTTGTTTGAGCTTATTCAGTCAAATAAGCTAGTTTAGGCCAACTGTTGGGCAAGTAAGCCATCAAATCTGCTTATTCTTGTTTTGTAAATTTTTTGTCTTTATTAAAGTTTCTTATTATTAGTATTTAAGTAGTTTTCAAAAAGAAAAATCACAAAAACATCAATATAAAAATAGTGATAGCGTTTATTTAAGATTTTTTAGCTTTTTGATTTTTCTTTTCAACTTATTAATAAGCAAAACTTGTTTTTCTACTTTTCTTAGGTTTCTGTTATCACATAGGATTTTTAGAAAAAGTTTCAGATTTTTCTTTATCTTTTTAGTATTTATTATAATTATAAATAGTTAATAAATAATAAATAATTAGTAATAAATAATTAAAAAGTCTAAAAAATATATTTTCTGTTTTAAAATTAGTTTTATCATATTTTAGATTTTTCAAAGTGAAAATTTTATTTTTCCAAGTTTATTTTCTATTTTCTAGTATTTAAGTGTATTTTAAATAATAATTAATTAATAATAATTAGATAAAAAGTGTGAAAAATATATTTTTAGTTTTAAAATTAGTTTTATAGTATTTTAGATTTTTCAGAATCATAAGTTTATTTTTCTAGCCTTATTTCCTATTTTCTTCTATTTTAGATTATTTATTAAGTAGTTAAAATAGTTTTTAATTAATAATAATTAATTAAATAGTGTTAAAAATAATTTTCTTTTTCTAATAATTTTCTTTTATTTTTAGGATTCCAAAAATGTCATTTTTATATTTTTAGGTCTTTTATTTCTTAGTTTTCACTTTTTTATTTTGTGCGTATACGTAGTTTTTAAAACTTACGTTTACGTTTCTTGATCTGGTTGTTGTGCTTTCCAATTCTGTGTCCAATTCCTATTCCAAATCAATCAGTAGTGTAATATTCTAATCATAACCTTTACAGATCACTATCCTTAGTGATCATCCCATCATCTGAATCAGTGTTTACACACCATTGAGTCTCCTTGGGACTTAACGACCCGGGAATTCAATCTATTCTCCAGGACTTAATTGTATTTGTGTCTGAGCTGTTTTAAGTCTTTTTAGACTTGACTGTTTAGGAGCCAATCAAATTTTGGCGCCGCTGCCGGGGAGGCTTTAGCGTGTGTCTAGCCATTTTCAGATCCATTGTTGCACATACCCACCATTTGTAAAAAGTTTTTGTAAAGTTATAGAAAATCAAAAAAGTCATTAACACTTTTCCTAAAGTGTTAAAACACCAAAAAAATATAAAACAACAAAACAATCGGAACGTTTTCTATTTTGTATTCTCTTTTAAGGTGATTCTTGAAGAGATACGATTTGGTTAAACGGGACGATAACAAAAATATTGTCCAAAAGTTTTTGAACCCATCTGCACAAATCTAACCTACGTCTTTTCAGTGGTACTTAATTGAATACATAAAAATCAACCACCGCAAATCAAGGCAGTGCACTACCTAACTGGGGGTGCGACCATTAATAAGTTCCCGAACATCAGATTTAAAACTTGCCTTTGTGTCACTTGTGATTTGGTGTACCTTTTTCAAAGAAGCCATTTCATCTGTGATTATTGGTTAAGTTCACTTGTGTTTTGCCTCATTTGTTTTGAAAATTGGTTTTTATACATAGTGCATGCGCACTCGTTCTTCCAGTTCTACAAGTCCACTTTCCGAACTTGGAAACATTCCTCGCAGACGTAGAGGACGTTCAGCTCCTTCAGCCGTGACTGAGGAACGTCTACCACCACCACCTCCTGTCGAAATGGCAGAAGACAAACCGATGAATGAGCTTCTCCAAGCACCCATCGAGGGTTACGGAGATGCCATTGTTGTTCCAGCCATCGTGGCTGACACTTTCGAGCTCAAAACCGGGTTGCTCAATCTAGTAACCCAAAGCCAATTCTATGGTTTTGAGCGGGATGATCCTCATGCACACATTCGATGGTTTAACAAGATAGCATCTACCATCAAGTACAAGAATGTCCCATCCGAAGCTATCAAGCTTCTTCTGTTCCCATTTTCTCTAGAGGGACAAGCCCGGAATTGGCTTGAGAAACAACCCCCTCGTTCTATAGAGACATGGGAAGATCTTGTCACCAAATTCGTTAACGAGTTCTATCCTCCATCCCGAACCACAAGTCTTAAGAATGAGATAATGAAATTTTCTCAGAGATTTGATGAATCATTCGGGGAGGCATGGGATCGTTACAAAGAGTTGCTTCGCAAGTGTCCGCATCACGGTTTTACCGAGTTAATGCAAATGGATACTTTCTACAATGGTCTCAATCAGGCCAATCAAGATTCTTTGAATGCCTCCGCGGGAGGTAATTTCCTGAGCAAGACCACCAAAGAGGCCTTGCAGATCATTGAGAACAAATCTCAGGTCCGTCCTTTCAGAGCTAAGACATATCAGTCTAATGCTGGACCTTCTTCTTCTTCATCCCCCGTGAGTACATCTAGCACCGATGCTAAGATTGATAAACTCACAGACATTGTTCAGGCTTTGGTTCTTGCTAACCAGAAGAAAGTTTCCTTCACTCAGCCACCAACACATGCTGAAGTGAAGAAAGTTGAAGTTTGTGTCACTTGTGGTGGTCCTCATGCTTACTACAATTGTACTGCCACCGATGGTAGTCCTTTTGAGGCCAATGCTTTAGTCGGTAGTTCACAGCAAGGAGGTAATCAATACCGTCCTCAAAATGAACCACACTACCGTGCTAACACTAATCAGGCACCACCCGGTTTCAATCCAAATCACAACATGCAGAACCGGAATCAGAACCAACCAAGAATGCACCAAGGTTATCAAAACCAAGGTAATTTCTATCCTGGACCCAATCAGGGTTTCCATCATCAAGGAAACCCTCATCAAAACAATTTCAATCGAGGGAATCAATTTCATGGGAATATGAATCCTAATCAAGGGAATTTTGGTCATAATCAAAACATACGGCCTCAAATTGTCCCTCCAGCTCCTCCCGTCATTACTCCTCCAGGACCATCATCTGATGAGTTACTGAAGCAGTTCATGAAATCCCAAGATGAAATGAACCGGTTGTTGGTCAGTCAGATTGCTGATCTGAAGAAGTCTTTAAATGATCGACCCTCGGGCTCAGGTACTTTACCGAGCAACACGATCGCTAACCCGAGGGGCGATGCCAAGGCGATCACAACCCGAAGTGGTGTTTCATACCCTGGACCTGCTGTTCCTACTACCTCTTCTTCTTCTTCTTCCTCTTCTCTTCCTAAGATAGTGGACAGTGAACCTCCAAAACATAATGGACCTACGACTCCAATGCCACCTCCACCAGTGCCAATGAGTCAAGTTACCAAGGAAACAACGGACAAGGTGCATAATTCAAGCCCACGAAGTACCGCACACGTCCTACCTTCGGTAGTCCAACCTCCAGTGGTCCAGAAACCCCAGTCTAATCAAGGAGTTGTTTTTGAACCTCCTATAGCTCCTGTTGAGAATCAGAAATCCAAATCTTCTATTCCTTACCCATCACGCTTGAACGAGCAAAAGCTCCGCGAGAAAGCTAGTCATCAAATGGATAAATTTTTCCAAATTTTCCAAGAGTTACATTTTGACATAAGCTTTGCGGATGCTATCATGCTGATGCCCAAGTTCGCATCTACTCTCAAGCACATGTTAAGCAATAAGGAAAAGCTGTTTGAAATGGCTAAGACTCCTCTTAACGAGAACTGCTCAGCAGTTATTCTGAAGAAGCTTCCTGAAAAGCTTGGAGATCCTGGGAAATTTCTCTTACCATGTGTATTTCCAGGAATGGTTGAATGCTTTGCTCTAGCAGATCTTGGTGCAAGCATAAACCTTATGCCATATTCAGTATGGAAGAAACTCTCTCTTCCGGAACTCACTCCTACATGCATGACTCTCGAGCTTGCAGATCGTTCCATATCCCGTCCTCTTGGCATTGCCGAGGACGTATTTGTGAAAGTAGGAAAGTTCCATTTCCCAGCTGACTTCGTGGTTGTTGATTTTGATGCCGATCATCGGGTTCCTCTCATTGTTGGTCGAGGATTCCTGAGAACCGGCCGTGCTCTCATAGATGTATTTGAGCAAGAAATCACATTGCGTGTTGGTAACGAAGCTGTCACTTTCAATCTTGACCAAACTTCGAGGTACTCCGCAAACTATGATTCTGAATCGGTTAACCGAATAGATATCATCGATGTTGCTTCTGACGAGTACTCTCAAGAAGTTCTTGGTTATTCTCATAATTCTGTGAGTGGGGATTCCACCACATCTTCTCAGCCTATCATAGCCAATTCTACTCCTTCCATCACTCCGTTTGAGGGAAGCGACTTCATCTTAGATGAGATTGAAGCATATTTGGCTAGTGATTCTGTACCTTGGGAAATTGATCACGCTCCAATTGATATTGAAGGGGACATACTTCTTATTGAGAAGTTGCTCAATGATGATCCATCATCAACCCCTCATCCTAGTGATTCAATCCCAGTTGAGATTAATCAAAATGAGATTAATCTGGAGGGAGATATTCTTCTTGAGAAAGTGTCAAATCTGGATACTTCTCTTCCTCTCCCTCCCATCAAGCTTCATAACGAGGAAGTCAATTCAGTTGAGAAAACTGAAGAATTTCCTGAGGTTGAGCTTAAGGACTTACCTCCTCATCTTGAGTATGCATTCCTTGAGGGTGATGATAAATTACCCGTCATTATTGCTCGAGATTTGAGTAAAGATGAAAAAGCTGCTCTCATTAAAATCTTGAAGTCACACAAGCAAGCAATTGCTTGGAAACTCTCCGACATCAAAGGCATAAACCCTGAGTTTTGTACTCATAAAATCTTGATGGAGGATGATTTCAAACCTGCAGTTCAACATCAGAGACGAGTGAATCCAAAAATCCATGATGTTATCAAACAAGAGGTTATCAAACTTCTTGATGCTGGATTGATTTACCCGATCTCAGACAGTCCTTGGGTCAGCCCAATTCATTGTGTCCCGAAAAAGGGTGGCATTACTGTTATCACAAATGAAGATAACGAGTTAATTCCAACTCGATTGGTTACGGGATGGCGTGTTTGCATCGACTATCGTAAGTTGAATGACGCCACCCGTAAAGACCATTTTCCTCTACCCTTCATGGACCAGATGCTTGAGAGATTAGCAGGGAATGAGTACTATTGCTTCCTTGATGGTTTCTCGGGTTACTTTCAGATCCCTATTGATCCACAGGATCAAGAGAAGACCACATTCACTTGCCCATACGGGACTTTTGCCTACAAACGTATGCCTTTTGGCTTATGTAATGCTCCTGGCACGTTCCAACGATGTATGATGGCCATATTCCACGACATGATCGGGGAAACAATGGAAGTGTTTATGGATGACTTCTCGGTCATTGGGGATTCTTTTCAATCATGTCTCTCCCATTTAGATAAAATGCTTCAAAGGTGTGAAGACACCAATCTTTGTCTAAACTGGGAGAAAAGTCACTTTATGGTCAAAGAAGGCATTGTCCTTGGCCATAAGATTTCAAAGAACGGGATTGAGGTAGATAGAGCAAAGGTTGATGTCATTGCTAAGTTACCTCATCCTACTACCGTCAAGGGTATTAGGAGTTTTTTGGGTCATGCCGGTTTCTATCGTAGATTCATTCAAGATTTTTCCAAAATCGCCCGGCCTATGACCCATCTTCTTGAAAAGGATGCTCCTTTTATCTTCTCACCCGAGTGCATCATAGCTTTTGAAACATTGAAGAAAAAGCTAACTGAAGCACCCATTCTCGTTGCTCCTGACTGGGACTTGCCTTTTGAGCTCATGTGCGATGCAAGTGATTTTGCTATCGGTGCAGTCCTAGGGCAACGAAGAAACAAGCATTTCCAGCCTATTCACTACGCAAGCAAAACTATGACTGAGGCTCAAACTCATTACACCACCACAGAAAAAGAGCTATTAGCCGTGGTGTATGCTTTTGAGAAGTTTCGGCCGTATCTTATCTTGACCAAATGCGTGGTGTATACGGATCACTCGGCTCTTAAATATCTCTTTGCAAAACAAGATGCAAAGCCGAGATTGCTTCGTTGGATTCTCCTCCTCCAAGAATTTGATATCATCATACGTGATAAAAAAGGAGCTGAGAATCTAGCTGCTGATCATCTGTCCAGATTAGAAAACCCTCACCAAGATGTTTTCGAGAAAAAGGATATAAATGAAACATTTCCTCTCGAGACACTCAATGTGGTTTCTTTTCGTGGAAATTCTACCACCCCATGGTTTGCTGACTTTGCAAATTACCATGCGGGTAACTTCATTGTGAAAGGGATGTCGACCCAGCAGAAGAACAAATTCTTCAAAGATGTTAAACATTATTTCTGGGACGACCCTTTCTTGTTCAAAATCTGTGCGGATCAAGTCATCCGACGGTGTGTTTATGGACAGGAAGCTATTGACATTCTCACAGCTTGCCATGCTGGACCCACCGGGGGCCATCATAGTCCAAACTACACCGCCAAAAAGGTGTTTGATTCCGGATTCTATTGGCCCACAATCTATAAAGATGCCCACGATTTTGTCAAATCTTGTGATGCTTGTCAGCGTCATGGTAATATATCTCAAAGGAATGAAATGCCGCAAAATGCCATTCAAGTTTGTGAGATATTTGACATATGGGGTATTGATTTTATGGGGCCGTTTCCATCTTCTCGTGGTAACAAGTACATACTCGTGGCTGTTGACTATCTGTCAAAATGGGTTGAAGCAAAAGCCTTACCCACCAATGATGCCCGAGTAGTTGTGAAATTTTTGAAATCTCTGTTTGCCAGGTTTGGAACTCCGAGAGCGATAATCAGTGATCGTGGTACACATTTCTGTAATGACCAATTTGAAAGAGTCATGCAAAAATATGGTGTTACCCACCGTCTCTCTACTGCATACCATCCCCAAACAAGTGGGCAGGTGGAAGTTTCAAACCGTGGTATTAAAAGGATCCTTGAAAGGACAGTAGGCGAAAATCGTGCATCCTGGTCGGATAAGCTTGATGACGCACTCTGGGCTTTTCGTACAGCTTACAAAACACCCATCGGGTGTACTCCATACAAGCTGGTATACGGAAAGGCATGTCATCTTCCGATTGAGTTAGAGCACAAGGCATACTGGGCCTTAAAGCATGCGAACTTCGATATACAGACAGCCGGTGATCACAGAAAAGTTCAAATGAATGAACTAAATGAACTTCGTGATCAAGCCTATGAGAACTCTTTGATCTACAAGCAAAAGACAAAGAAGATTCATGACTCCAAGATCAAAAACCGCGTTTTCAACATTGGTGATCGAGTCCTTCTTTTCAATTCCAGATTGAAGATTTTCTCGGGAAAGCTCAAGTCCCGCTGGTCTGGCCCATTCACTATCGCTAAGGTTTATCCTTATGGTACCGTTGAGTTATCTCAACCCGATGGTCCTAATTTTAAAGTGAATGGTCATCGAGTTAAGCATTACTTTGGAGAGGACATTCCCCCTGTGGTTGTCCCGGATTTACAAACATTCCCCATGAACCAATGAATGCGGGGATCGAGTCAAGCTAGTGACTCGGTAATCAAAAACATTAGCATGCACCATATGGGTTTTCACCCATAATTCTGTCTTCTTACCCCCTTTCTACCACCCAAGTGTGGGGGAGTTTTCCCCACACTGTTGTATATTCTCAATCTTTTTAAAAAAAAAAAAAAAAAAAAAAAAAAAAAAAAAAAAAAAAAAAATCCTTTCTAAATAAATGGCCGTAATATTTCCCTTTTACGTTCTTTGTTTCGGCATAACCGCCGGTACTTTGAATATTGAGGGCAATATTCATTTCTAAGTGTGGGGGGGAATTCTCACGAATTTCATATATATTATCTACCCAATTCCCCCGTTTTTGGCCAAAAATTTTTTTTTTGGAGTAAGTGTTTTACACTTTCTTATTTGGTTATCAGTCCGCCATGTCTGTAAGACAAAAGGATTGGCTAATCCAGGAGCAAACGGCTCTTGGTAAAGATTTCTCAAATCCGTTTATATGGCTTGCAATTTGCCCAAAATTGTATGGTTCTTCAGCTCCCCATCATCCTCAAAAGATAATGAGTTGGCTAGCCCGCAAGGTTATGGCTTGTGGTAAAGGCGGTGGAAAATCCATAATTGGTATTCAGCTCACCAAAGATAATCCTGATAATTTATCTAAGAGTTGGCTAGTCCAGAAGGGTACGGCTTCTGGTAAAGACACATCAAATCCGTTATATGGTTTATGATTTGCCAATAAATCATCTGGTTATCGTTGTACCAAGATTCTTACTTGAATCAAAACAATTGGCTACTCCAGAAGTGATGGCTTTTGGTAAAGAGTTTTTCAAATCCATCAAAGTTTTCTCAAATCATTGCTAGGGACTAGCAATATCTCAGTATGGGGGATTGATGAGTTTCCAAATACTCATCATTTTTACATAATCTAAACTGCAAATTCATCTGAAAACGCTAAAAAACACATCAAAATGATCAAATTATCACAAATCAGTGTTTTATGTGTTTTAAATTCAAAAATATCAAAATCAGATGAAAAATGATTAAAGTTTGCAAAATTGGCAGTTTTAGTCCCCCGAGTTTTAAAAGTTGTCAAATCTAGTCCCTGGAATTCAAAAATGTGGAAATTTATCATTCAAGGTCCCTGAAGTATTCTAAGTTGTTTAAAATGATCCTTGAATGATTCTTTGGTCAATTGGCAAGAAAGGTCCCTTAACTTTGGAAAATTGCAAAAATAGTCCTTGGACCTTTAAAAATAGATTTTATGCAAAAAGGGTCCTTGTTCTATCAAAAGTTGTCAAGTTAGGTCCTTGTGAGAAGTTTGAAAAAGTTGCAAGATCAGTTCTTGAAGTTTGGGTGAATTACATTTTTGGTCCTTGTTTATATCTAAAACCAAACGGATCCTATTAATACCTAAGGCCCAAAATCCAATCCAACAACTAGCCCAACCCAACACCCTTGACCTCTTGAACCCTGACCCCCAGCCACATCCAATTTGGCCCCTGCCACAAACCCCATTTGACCCCCCCATGTTATTAACTCTTCGGTCAAGGAAAGTCAAAACAGGAAAAACGCGCCCAAATACTTGGTACTATTCATCTCCTCTCACAAACACTGATATCCCCAAAACCATGACTGGTTTTCACTCCATTTTCAACCCACCCCCATTCCATGTCCCCTCCAACTCCCCTACATTCCAAAATTCTTTAATTAACATAACCAAATTCATTAAAGCTCAAAACCTGCTATGTAGAATTTTGGCGCCAAAATGCTAGGTGGATGGTCCTGATGATTCTAGCCAATCCAATGGCTCAAACTTGGTGGGATTCAATCAGAAGCACGTGGGAAGGATGAAAAGTCATTATAAAGAGAGGAAAATGCAATGTATCAAAGTTATCTAGTGTAATATTTTATTTTTAATGTCGAATTAGTGTAATTTCCATTTTCAGTTTATGTTTTAAGTTTAAAACTTTGTATTTCAAGTGTTTATGTTATTATAAAGCTTTTGTGAACCTTTAATTCAAGAATTAAGTCAAATTTCAGTTTATGCAAAATCTCTTATTTAAGCAAAATCTCAAATGTTTCAAATGATGTTCTTTGTTGTTTGTATGGATTAGAATAGGCCACATAAGCTCCCAAATAGCTTATAAAAGCTATTAGAAACAATAAAAATTAGTTTAGACTAAAAAATCAAAAATTACCAAAAATCCAAGTTAAATACTTCAAAAATCAAAAATCACTTGAAATTGGTGATCACAGCTGGAGCAAGGTATATCCTGGATGGCCTTGGTTTAGAGCTCTGTGGAGAGCATTTAGGATTGGTTTTCAGTTCATGGTTCTCATTTTATGCCTCAAAGTCATTTGTAAGCAATTTTGTCCAATTTGGCATTTCTTTGTTCTAGGTGTTATCTAGCTTCAATTTCTGTTACTTTGTGATAAATAGCTATAGTATAGTGTGTTTAAGTCATTAAATCAGTAGTTTGTTTGTTTCAATTTGTAGTTTTCAAAAACTTGGTTTTAACAGTCAAGATGACATTTTGATCAATTCTTAGTTTAGTGTTGTAATGATAGTTGTTTAAGGGTTCATTAGTACTAATATTTGATAATACAAGGTTTGAAATCAAGTTGATGGTTTGAAATTGTGATTTGGTTTGAAAACAGTCACAACAGCTAGCCTAAAGGTGTGTTTGGTTTATTGTGTTAAAAGGTTGTCTAGTCTTTAGCTTTGTTGGAAACTTGCATAACTTGGTTTAAATCACTCATACAAGTCATTAAAACAAGTTCTTACAAGCAAGAAAGTCAAAATTCCTTTGGATCTTAATTGTGCAGCCCACTGTTGGGATTTCAGAATATCAAACCTTGATTTTGTGTTCAAAAGTTAATAATCTTGTTATAATCAGTCTTAGTTCAACTTAAAACAACATATTAAGTGCTCTAGATCAAATCAAAATCCATTTTGGTCAACCTTTTGGTTTTTCTCAAAAAGTCAAAATCTCAATGGGTCATTTTCGAATAAACTTGGGAATTTCATTGTGGGTTCATTAGTAGGTTTCATTTTATAATCTCTTGGGGATTTGTAGTCTAGTTGGTGTAGAAAAATACAAAAATAATAGTTCTTTGTTTCTCAGCTGTTAAAGTGCTTATTTCATTGCTTATTTGAGGTACCTGTTCTGTGATAGTGTCCTGTGCACAGTAATTGTGCTCAAATTCAAAAGCTTGCATTAAGCTCATTCCTTGTCCAAATCTCTTGTTCTCTGGTTCTTTGGAAAGCCAACCTGGTCTTCTTGTAATATCAAGTTTTACTTTTCACTTTGGAACTCATTTGGTAGGGCTGCATTAAGCCTAAAGCTTGTCCCACTTCTGTGAATAAGCAAAAGTGCTTATTGCTTATTCTTGGCTTTTCAGTGTGCTTCTTTGCATGATTTAGCTTCAATTCAGTTCATATAGATTGCTTGCATCTATTTTGAGCTTTTGTTTCAAGTAACAAGCTTGTTTGAGCTTATTCAGTCAAATAAGCTAGTTTAGGCCAACTGTTGGGCAAGTAAGCCATCAAATCTGCTTATTCTTGTTTTGTAAATTTTTTGTCTTTATTAAAGTTTCTTATTATTAGTATTTAAGTAGTTTTCAAAAAGAAAAATCACAAAAACATCAATATAAAAATAGTGATAGCGTTTATTTAAGATTTTTTAGCTTTTTGATTTTTCTTTTCAACTTATTAATAAGCAAAACTTGTTTTTCTACTTTTCTTAGGTTTCTGTTATCACATAGGATTTTTAGAAAAAGTTTCAGATTTTTCTTTATCTTTTTAGTATTTATTATAATTATAAATAGTTAATAAATAATAAATAATTAGTAATAAATAATTAAAAAGTCTAAAAAATATATTTTCTGTTTTAAAATTAGTTTTATCATATTTTAGATTTTTCAAAGTGAAAATTTTATTTTTCCAAGTTTATTTTCTATTTTCTAGTATTTAAGTGTATTTTAAATAATAATTAATTAATAATAATTAGATAAAAAGTGTGAAAAATATATTTTTAGTTTTAAAATTAGTTTTATAGTATTTTAGATTTTTCAGAATCATAAGTTTATTTTTCTAGCCTTATTTCCTATTTTCTTCTATTTTAGATTATTTATTAAGTAGTTAAAATAGTTTTTAATTAATAATAATTAATTAAATAGTGTTAAAAATAATTTTCTTTTTCTAATAATTTTCTTTTATTTTTAGGATTCCAAAAATGTCATTTTTATATTTTTAGGTATTTTATTTCTTAGTTTTCAATTTTTTTATTTATTTTGTGCGTATACGTAGTTTTTAAAACTCACGTTTACGTTTCTTTGATCTGGTTGTTGTGCTTTCCAATTCTGTGTCCAATTCTATTCCAAATCAATAAGTAGTGTAATTTCTGATCATAACCTTTACAGATCACTATCCTTAGTGATCATTCCATCATCTGAATAAGTTTTACACACCATTGAGTCTCCTTGGGACTAAACGACCCGGGAATTCAATCTATTCTCCAGGACTTAATTGTATTTGTGTCTGAGCAGTTTTAAGTTTTTTTAGACTTGACTGTTTAGAGCAGATCAACCCTCATTAGTTGGATAGCACAATGCACCAAACACACGAAGGAAAGATAGATTAGGTTTTCTGTTGTGGACGAGTTCATATGGAGTTTTTCCATGAATAGTGTGAATCAGGGAACGATTTTGTGTGTAACATGCAGTGGCAATTGCTTCAGCCCAGAGAAACATTGGAACCTTTGAGTAGATCAGCATTGTTCTAGCAGCTTCAACAAGAGTACGATTTCGTCTTTCAACTACACCGTTCTGTTGAGGGGTTCGTGGAACACTTCTTTGATGGCTGATTCCAACGCTTTCTGATGAGTGTGTAAATACTCATCATTTTTGTACAATATAAACTGCAAAATCATCTGAAAACACTCAGAAACACATCAAAATGATCAAAATATCACAAATCAGTGTTTTATGTGTTTTAAATGCAAAAATATCAAAATCAGATGAAAAACATATCAAATTTGCAAAAATTGCAGTTTTAGTCCCCCAAGTTTCTAAAATTGTCAAAAATAGTCCCTGAGTCAAAATTTCAAAAGAAAAATCATCAAAGGTCCTTCTTAAATCATAACTTGTCAAATTTGGTCCTTTGGTGAAAAATGTAAAAAGTTTTGAGAAAATTACAAATTGGTCCTTCAAGTTTGCAAATTGACAGAATTGGCCCCTGGAAAAATTGAAAATGGCAATTTTGGTCCTTGTAATATCAACACTTGTCAAATTCTGTCCCTGAAACATCTTTGCAAAATTACAGGTTTGGTCCCTTGGTTTTGTGGAAATTGCATTTATGGTCCTTATGTTGTTACTTGTCCAAATGGACCCTTTATCACCTTGGCCCAAATAAAACAACCAATCCAATCCTTGGCCCAATACTTTACCCGGTTTTAAACCCGAAACCAACCCACCTGTTATTAAAACACCGGTCAAATGGGTTTGACCCACCCATTTCCCTCTCTCCTTCACATGTGCACCATCTTCATCATTCCAAACCTGCAAAACTCCCTGATACACTCAACCATCATCACTACTTCCCCCCTCCAAACACAATGAGCCAAGAAAACATTAAATGCGCCCCATACCTACCCCTGCCCACCTCCAGCTGTTAAACCAAGAATTGGCGCCAAAATTGCTTTAAACGGCTAAGATCATTTGCAGTCATCCAAGGGTCACTTTTTGTGCTGGGAATTATTCAGAAGGAGGAGAGAGACAGACTTGGGTGTATAAAAGGCCAAGAGAGGCATCAAAGAAGGAGTTAGCTTTTATTTTTTAGCAATGAATGTCGTTTTATAAGCTCTTTAGTCTAAATTAGATTTACATTTGTATTTTCAAGTTCTGTTGTACTCAAGTAAACTCTTTTCAGTGTATTTTAACTTGATTCAAGTAATAATTTCAGTTTATGTCCAAATTCCATCTTTATTGTTAACTGTTGAAATCTTAAGTTTAAAACTCATTTGTCAAGCTTGTAGCAATTCAATTTCAACTTCAAATAAGTTCATATAAGCTCATAAAAGCTTTCAATAAGCTCACAACTCAGTTTCATTCACTTTTAAACTTGGGTCAACAAAAAGTCAACATGGGTGAAAATGGTGCAGAAATGGAAAAGGTTGATGCAGGTTTGGAAATGGGTGATTTACAGTTATCTGAGCTGGAATTGGATTAGGATTAGTGGTTTATTAGGCTAGTGTTCTTGTTTCTTCACTTGGCAAGCCATAGTGGCTAGGCATGTTTGTAAGTCTCATATCTGTTTCTGATCATTAAGTTTGAATTTGCATCTGTTAATTAGAGTTTATTGTTACTGTTTGATTGGTGTTTGATGCTTGTTTAGCTTAATTTGCTTATTATCTGCTTGTTAGTTCATTATACAGTATTATAAGTAGTGTTTGGTATTGCTGATATTATTGTACTAGAGGTTAGTAGATCTGTTAGGAGTAGTTGTTTCTAGCTTAAGTTGTTGATTATAAGTCATTTGAGGTCTTGTTTATAGCAGTTTCACTTTAAAAGTCAAATCTCTTTGTTATCTGATCTAGAATCTGTGTCTGCTCATATCAGTTAGTTTCATAAACTGCAATTTGGTTCAATATTGATAGATCTAGCTTTTAGTCATCAACAGTAGTGTTAATTCATCATAATCAGTCTAAAATTCTGGATTAAACTTGAGTTTGGTCAAACTTTCATGTGATTTCTTTAATAGTCAAAACCTGTCAAACCTGTCAAACAGATTTTCACAAAACTTTGTGAATCATTTTCTGATTCATAACTGAGTTTTAGAATTTGAAACTTTGGATATTAAAAGTTCATCTGGTCTTGTTTTGATAATCACTTTTTGTGAAATCTGATTTGGTCATTTTAAGCTTCAAATAAGCTAGTACTTTAGCTTATATCTGCCCTGTTCACACTTAAGTGTGAAGCAGGCATTCTTTCAGTGGTTGCATTAGTTTCAATTCAGTGAGTTAGGACCTGGGTTTTTGCACAATCATAGTTGGCCAGGTGCTTATTAAGACTGCATAAGTAGATTTTGATCTATCTTAGTGATTGAGCTTGTGCATAAGCTCAAACAGTGGTCCTAAGCCACTGTTTGGTTCATTTAAGCAGTTGGATTAATTCAAGGATCTGAGCTTAGGACTTGATAGGAGTAGTTGTAATTTGCTGTAATTAGCTTATTCTAGTGAACTTGAGCTTCTGTTACTGTTTGGTTGGTTGTTTAGCTTACTAGCTTATTTTCCTAGCTTATTTCAATAGCAGTTGCACTACATCTTCCATATTTCACACATAACTTGCTTGTTTTTCATTTTTCATAGAATCTTAATATCATTTTAGAATTTTCCTGAAGATTTCATAATTTTTGGTCTCTATTTGCTATTTTTCTCAATTTAAATAGATTTTAATCAATTTTTAATTAGTTTTAATAGCAATTAATTGAGAAAAAGTTCCAAAAAATAATTTTTCAATTTTCTTCAGTTTAGATAAATATAAAAAGTAAAAAAAGTAATTTTCCATATTTTTCATAGTTTATTTGGTAATTTTTAGTGATTTAATTAGTTTTTAATAGTTTAAAATTCATAAAAAATAGAAAAATAATCAGAAAAATACAAAAATAGTTTTGAAAATTCTAGTTTGTTATTTTAGACTTTTTCATTTCATAATTTCATTTTTCTAGCTTTATTTCCTAATTTTTTGTATTTTAGGTAATTATTAAATAGCTAAAATTAGTTTTTAATTAATAGTAATTAATTAATTAGTTATAAAAATAGTTTTCTTTTTCTAAAAAGTTTCTTTTATCATTAGGTTTATAAAAGTATCATTTTTATATTTTTAGGGTTAATATTGTAGAAGTTTCACTTTTTAATTTGTACGTCGCGTAGATTTTAATTTCAGTTTTATAAAAATATAAAAACAAAAACATCATTGTAAAAATAGTGATAGCGTTTATTTAATATTTTTAATCTTTTTAATTTTCTTTAATTTGCATTTAAGCCGTTTTTAATTTGTCGGCTTTTTCCTTAGTTTATATCATAACCAATATCCTTTTTCCGTTCAAACTCCTCGATCACTAAACGTTTGATAAATCATCGCATAGCTCGCTGGGACATAACGACCCGGGGAGACTCTATACTCCTCTGATCTTCATTGATTTCGTGCTTAAGCTGTTTCAAGTTTTCTTACGCTTGCGTGAGAGAACTTGACGGTTTTGCGCGCAGATCACTTTCATAGAATTCACTAAGTTTTTTGTTGACAAACTCAGTTCCATTGTCTGTTCTGATAATTCTGACAGTTTTGTTTAGTCGAACCTGCAGCTGTTTGATGAGTTTGATGATGACATCAGCAGTTTCATCCTTTGTCCTTAAGAACTTGACCCAGGTGAATCTAGAGTAATCATCAACCACAACTAACACATATTTCTTCCCAAAGATATTATGCACCCTCATTGGTCCACATAAATCCATATGAATCATATGAAGAACTTCCGTGACGGAGTTAGTAGGTTTGGGTTTATGGGCATACTTCTTGCTTTTTCCCAATTGACATGCTGAACAAAGATGATCCTTTTCATACTTTAGTCTAGGTAAACCTACAACTAAGTCCTTTCTGGAAAGATCGTTGATGGTGCCGAAGTTCAAGTGATTGAGACGACGATGCCATAACCATGACTTTGTTTTTGAAGCCTTAGATAACAAGCAGATTGGAGAGGCCCTCATCATGTCATCGATAGAGATGGTGTAAAGGTTTGAGCCACGAGTTCCTTTCAACAGTTCCTTACCATTAAGATCTCTAACAAAGCAGGTATGTTTTCTGAAGGCAACTTCTAGATCAGAATCACAGAATTGACCAACAGAGAACAGATTATGACCTAAACCTTCCACATAATACACTCTAGAGATGACACTATCACTAACAACATAATCTCCATAACCCATAATAGCACCGAAATGATCATTACCAAATCTAACAGTCCCGATGAATTTGCTCACGAAGTTCATGAGCCGCGACCGGTCTCCAGTCATATGCTTGGAACAGCCTGAGTCCAGGTACCACAGAACGATTTGAACGATCTGCAGTTGAACACAGACAAGAATGGATAACTGGATAATTGGGATCCCCATGCAAGAATGGGTTCCATTTGGTTAGTAACAATGTTTGGAACACCCACATCAGAAATAGAAGCATTCATATCAGAAAGTGAGGCAATGGAATCGATGTGAATAGATGCAGTACTAGTGTCAGTATTAGCCCTGTTCACAGTGTGATCACTTCTTAAAGGAATAGTTCTACCAGTAGGCATCCATTTTCTAGTGGGCATTGTCTGATTAGTCTTAAGACCAACAGGTGTCCAATAAAAGCCTATTTTACTGAATGTTCTTCCTGTGGGTTTCCACTGTTTTCTAACTTTCTTACGTTTTTGCCTTTTAGCCTTCCTAGCATGAACTTTAGCATTAACAATATTAACTGGACAATTAACATCATTGGGCAGAACATTAACACCACATTCATGATTAGAAACAGAATTCAAGCAGACATCAGTACAAGGTTTGCAAATAGTATCAGAATTCGAATTAATTACAGTACGCCTATGGCTAATACTAGAATCAACACGATTCGTTTTATTCGATTCAAACATAAAGTTCCTAGATTGTTCTTCTACTCTTTTCCAGTGGACATTCTTAGCTTGCGAGGTCCTATCATTCCTTGTATTGTCTTGAGACTTTGACCTGCTCCCTTTAATGTCACTGATTACTCCTGTAGAGGGAATGGGAACATTAGTTTGGTTTACTACTCTTTGCACCACCTGTTTAGATGTGCTGGGATCTGAACTACATGCAGGTGCACTAAGGTTCACTTTCTTAAAACTAGAGGTACTGAGATTAGTACTCCTAGAAGGCATCTTTGAGTTCTCTCTCTTAGCATTGACAGATCTAGAATCTGAGCTACTCAAGGGTACACTACGGTTCACATTCAAAACATTGGGAATCGAGTGCATATCATATTTGGCCTTAGGCATCGAGCCTGGAATCAAAGGGTTAACTCTCTCACCTAATGTCTTTGGGCATATTGTGATCAAGCATTCTAAGATTTCTTGAGATCGTTTGGCATATAAGCATGCATGTCCAAGTGCATTATCATGAGGTTTCTCTAGCTTATTCTCTTCAACAATCTCACGCAGACATTCTAGGCAATCCTTAAGGGATGAGAAGTATGTTTGAATAGCAAGTTTGTTGTTCCTTAGATGAGGAGGGACATATGTCACAGATAAAGCATATTTATTACAAGAGTGAACCTTTGATACAACATTCTCCCCATTGGTCATTGGCATTTTCCCTTTTACCTGACTCTTCAGATTCTCAATTTCCTTTTGCAATGAAGCTATTTGTTCGTTGTTTTTGTTACGAGTGACTTTAATTGATTCAAATAACTCATTGAAATGATGTTTAACCTTTTCATTTTCTTCTAGAAAACTTTCGTTTTCCTTTTGTAAAGCATTTACTAGGTTTTGAAGATGAAACGTTTGAGAATTCTGAGAATCTAAAGGAGGAGGCATTTGGGAGCCTGTCATATTGTTCGTTTGACCCTTTAATTGAGAGATTTGGGCTTTCAACTTTCTGATCGTGTTACACTGAGCTTGAATCTGTTCATCTCGTTTGTTAATTTGAAAAACTGCATCAAACTCTGGAGCATCTGAAGATGTCTTGATATTTGAAGTTTTGACATTTTCTTTGAGATGTTGATATTTTAGTTGTAGATTAAAATACTCAACTTCTAGTTTAGAAAAATGTTTAACCAAATTGTCATGATCATCCAGTTCAATTTTCTCATTTAGTTTAGAATTAGTTTTTTCAAGCTCAATGACACGATCATGGGAGACTTTCAGGGCCACAGATAGTTCATGAAATTTGGAAGCATTAATAGAGCAATTTGAAGCAGTGAAAAAGACATCTTGAGCAACACATTCAGTAATAAGATTCTCATTTAATGTATGCAGGTTCTTTCTCTCAATCTCATTATATCTTAGTGCACGCTCATAGTCACTAATTTCAACTATTATTGCATCAAATTCCTTTTCCATTCCCTTAATATCCGTTTCTATCCCCTTTTTAAGACTCTCAAAGTGATCTTTTAGAAGTTTAAAGAAAGGCATGACCTCAGTTAAATAACATTCTTTCATTTGTTCAAAACCTCTTTCTCCTTCAGTTATACCAGTGGGTGTGATCCTTTTCTTACAAGTTTTCTCAAAATCAACAAATAGTTGAAATATAACGTATTGGCTAATTAATGTCTTGCTTTTAGTGGCAATTGTTCTAGGAACAAGATGCATTGGTGTATTAGGAGGATACACAGTCGCTCTAGGCATTTTCCAAAGGGGTGGGTTTGTTTCAATAATATTTTCCGCTTTCTGCTTATCTAAATCCTTTTTCCAGAAGACTTGTTCGGGAGTCAACAAAGTCTGAGGCTTAAACTTGTTCAAGGAAATCCAGTTTTCCTTCTTGTAATCATGAGGAGAGATGATTATGTTTTTCTCTTTGCATTTGGGATCATTTTGTTTCTTATTCATCTTTTCCCTAGTGATTTCATTTAATATCTTATCTTCCTCAGTGCACTCAACGCAACTAGGTTTCTGCCTAGGCTTAAGGACTTCATTACCATCATAAAGAACCTTATGAGCATTTCTAGCCTTTTTAATTACCTCTGGATTTGGTTCCTCTACAAGGGGAACGCTATGCTTATCGCTTAAGACACGATGTTTCGTGACCATGTGAGCAGTCTGAATGGTGTTTCCTTGTATGTACAGCTTGTTTTCAAGTTTGTTTTTCAAAGTTTTCAGATTAGAAAAATCTCTCAAGAGTTTTGATTCCTTTGCATTAAATTCTTGCTTAAGCATTTTCACATTTTCTTGAAGTTCTTGTTTTTGCTTAGCTGTTTTAGAAAGTTTTTCTTGCAAGGAATGTAATTCTTGTTTCAATACTTCTTCTCTAAACTTACTTTTTCTAATTACTGTACTTACTTGGTCATCCATTTCCTGCTCACGAGTGGTCAACTCAAATTTTGCACGTTGTTCATAAATAGCAACACGTTCCTTATAGGCATTTAGTTCAGAAATTACGGAATCATCAGGAGCACATGCAGTGTATTCATCTAAGACATAGTCATTATTGACTGCAGAAGATGCATCACTTGGTACAACTTCACTTTCACTTTGTTTCACGTATTGATCGTATGGGACAATATTGTTATTACCCATATTTTCAACATTTGATTCAATAGTTTCAGTTGATTGTACTTTGTCATGCATCTGTTGCACATCAGCTTCATCGTATAGTTTTAATACCTCTGAGATAAGTTTGTCCTTGGATGGGCCAGCTTGTGGTGAAGAAGAGATCTTGGGAGAAACCATTGGAGAGATGCTAGCCATAAAGATTGTGTGTGCAGTAGGTCCATCATCTACATCAGAGTCGTATGCATCACAGTCAGCGACTTGAAAGGCATTCTGATGATTGTGACCTATCTCCTGAATAGGCTGCTCATCCACATCTGCATCAAAGGTCTTGGCATTGCCCTCAGCAAGAAACAGCAATTCCTCTTCATCCAACGCAGCACCATTGTCCTGAGCTTGTGCCAGCAACATCTTATCTCTGAAGTAATCAGCATTCTGTGGACGCTTTGGAGATGTGCAGTTCCTTGCAATGTGTCCTTCACCACCACAGTTATAGCATTTGATTGGCTTAGGTTGACCTTGGTTACCATTTCTTCCTCGATTCTGGTTTCCAACATAACCTCTCCCAGCTCCACCTCTTCCCTGATCATACTGTCTTTCCTGAACTGGTTGCACCACGATCCTTCCATCTTTAACAGTGGCTTGATTATGTGGGTTAGATGCAGTTCTGAGGTTGTTGTTGGTTTGTGGGAGAGAATTCATGTTTTGACTAATGAGAAGAGCTAGTTGATTAATGATGTTACCCACGTGTGCATCAGCATCAGCTTGTTTGAACATGGGATCAGGAATGAGTTTGTGATTACCATTCCCCAAGGGTATGACTTGTGATGCTTTGGTTGTGATTCCGATGTTTGAGTAGAAGGCTGTTGAGTCATTAGACGAGCTTGTCTCTCCCTGGTTGGTTTTGAACTGATTGAGAATCAATTTTTCAAACATGGCATGTCTCTCATTCTGAAGGAGGAAGGCATAGAGTTGCTCATAGTTTGTATTCTTCAATCCTTTAGTGAGCTTCACAGCTGTGACAAACTTGTGCCATTCGAGATTCATGTTGTTCACAAACTTTGAGTTCAGCTGAATGTTAGGCATAGTCATTCTGATGTTCCTCATGTCATTCACTAACTTATGGAATCTCACATAGTACTCATAGACACTCTCATCTGGTTTCATTTTGAAGTGCTCGAATTCGTCATAGAGTTGGGATTCTCTGTCTTCCATAGTTAATTCTGAACCTGAGAGAAGCATCTTAACATTATCCCAAACTGCCTTTGCATCAGTGTTATGATTGATCAGCTTGTAGATGTCTTTAGGGAGACCTTGAAGAACAATGTTTGAAGCCCTGATATCTGCATCGAATCTCTTTTTCTCCTTATCATCAAGCTCATCGTACATCTTAGGTCTGTCCATTCCGTAAACAGGAGTACCATCTTCATTAGTATCAAGTATGTATCTAGTCGTCTCAACCCGATATGGTCCTTCATCAATGGATTTGAGAATGTTGACACCATTTTCCTTTCCAAGGCAATACAATCTGATTCGTTGAGCCCAAGAATCGTAGTCAGTTCTGTCAAGCATGGGTGGACGAGTATCTTAGCCAGCTGCTTGTACATCCTCGGCAACAGTGGAGATGACAGTAGGGACGTTGGTAGACATGTTAACAGATTATACGGGATTTTATAACTCTATGATTAAACCGGGAAATAGATTCTTTCACGGGATTTTACTAAATCAAGAGAAAACCGTAAACAATCACTCAAGTCGCTAGATGATAATGCTCTAAGTCGCTAGAAACAAATGCACTAAGTCGCTAGAAACAAATGCTCTAAGTCGCTACCAATTAATTCGCTAGACAGCCAAGTCGCTAGAATCCCAAGTCGCTAGATAGAAAGCAAGTCGCTAAGTAGTAACTCGCTACAGACCAAGTCGCTAGCCAAATTTTGGCAGCAATTCGCTACACAAGTCGCTAGAGATACAAGTCGCTAAAGAGCAACTCGCTACAGACCAAGTCGCTACCACCAAGTCGCTACTCGTAGTGGAGAGTCCACTACTTGTACTTTAACTCGCTAGATCTAACTCGCTAGCTCCAACACTGTAAGTCGCTACAAAAATGTGAAGCAAGTCGCTACCAAGAAAACACTCCGTGAGCTAAGTCGCTAGCTTGAAAAACCATATAAACATCACTTTTCAATCCAAAAACAACCCAACCAAGATGATTCAAGCTTACCAAATGAAAACCTAAACACTTGTGATGATTCTAAACATAAAAGTACCAACAAAATTCAAACTTTAACACAAGAAATCACCCAAATGATGCAAAAACCACTAAACTTTTTCAAACTCAAAAACCACCTAAAAACCACTATAAATCCAAAGATGTGCAAGATATGATCTAACCATGGCTCTTGATACCAATTGTAAGATATAACTTTTCACATACACATCAAACCATAACACAAAGTAGCATGTAGATGGAATTCTAGAGAGAGAAAGTTAGAGGTTTAGGGAACTTAGTGAGAGAAAGTGAAAGATATTATTATGAGCTCCAACTCTCTACCTTGGAAGGTAGAGAGTATTAATAGTCTTACATAAATCGCCACACAACGGGCTGTGGATCAGGCATACAGTGGGTAAAGACCCGTCCGTCCTCCACGGTGTTACTTAACTAAATACTACTTAACTTAAGAATTACTACGACTACGAGCTTTCTAACGATTACATATACTTGAGGTGACCGACTCTTTAATACCGGGAATTTCTAATTCCTAACATAACTTGATACTACAACTGAACTATAATATAAAGTTGAACTATAATATAAAGCAAAACTACTATAAACATAATGCTGAGACCAACTATAACATATAACTGAGTTTGCGCTATAAATAATACTGATGTTGACCACGACATATTACTTAGTAAAAACAATCGGGTCTACTTAATACTAAATATTGCTAAACAGGTCAGCATGACTATGAATATGACCAAACATGTCAACATGGTAGTTAATATGACCAAACGGGTCAACATGATACTTAATACGACAAAACTGGTCAATATGATACTCAATATGACCAAACTGGTCAACATGATAGTTAGTACGACCAAACGGGTCAACTTGATGCTTAATATGACCAAAGGGGTCAACTTGGGTCAACTTGATGCTTAATATGACGTCAACTTGATGCTTAATATGACCCAACGAGTCAACTTGATACTTAATATGACCAAAGGGGTCAACATGATACTTAATATGACTAAACATGTCAACATAATACTTAATATGACCCAACGGGTCAACATGATACTAATATGACCACACGGGTCAACATGATACTAATATGACCAAACATGTCAACAAAATACTTAATATGACCCAACGGGTCAACATGATACTAATATGACCACACGGGTCAACATGATACTAATATGACCAAACATGTCAACATACTACTTAATATGACCCAACGGGTCAACATGATACTAATATGACCACACGGGTCAACATGATACTAATATGACCTCACGGGTCAACATGATACTAATATGACCTCACGGGTCAACATGATACTAATATGACCTCACGGGTGGTCAACATGGGTCAACATGATACATAACTTGCATAGTACTTGAGATATAGTAAAGCATATATATACTAAACACGCTTAATCTACTAAACATGTTAACTGAAAATCCGTTACTCACCTGGGCCGTATAATGCAAGATGAATGATTCTGAATATGCCTCGAACACCTATATCATGATAGATGTACACGTATAATTTTAACACATAACAACTAGACATGAATATAACATGATAATGCAAATATAAGTGCAACTAAGCACACGTAAACTAGCTATAATGCATAAACTCATAAACTAGTTATGGCATATATCTCGGCAAACATGCACTACTATGCTCGCGAACTCGAGCTAAGCTAACCAAGTATTATCACTTGGTTCTATACTTTCATAACATGAATTATAACCATATGGGCTTAGAACATAAGTTATCATAGCATATAATCACCCGGGACTTACAAAAACATCTTATTATGTCATAATTATCAAAACACTTAAGAAAGTGTTTGCTGATTTTCTGAAGCAGCCTGCAAATGCCTCATTTTAACTGACTTAACTACTGAAACAGGTCATGAGGCTATTTTTCCATGAAATTACACTATTTTCCCTTTCCGAAAAGGTATAGAACGCTCAAAACGGAGCTACGGTCTATCCGGTATGAATTTTTAAAGTTCGGTTTGCTGCACATTTCAGGATCAGCCCTTGTTGTACCAATTCACGTTTTAGGCCAACTTAACTACTAAATGAGCAAAAACTTTATGAATACAACTGAAGTAGACACCTTAGGCTTTCCATAAAGTCCGGCCATGATTCAATCCGAGCTTCTATCAATTTTATATGATTTTTCAAACATGACTAATCATTGTTGAAAATTTCAGCAACTTGTTTAACATCATAAATCACATAAAGGGGTGTTTGGTTCAACTAAATAATCAACATAAACACCTCCTAAACATCATAAATTAATCATTAACATAATCCCATCATAAACCCTAATAATCATATGCATAACCCTTGAATCATAAACCATGAATTCATCACATAATCATGTAAAACAATTATTAATCATAACCTCATAGCTTATATTCATGTTTAACATATAATTCATCACTTACTTGATATTGGAGAAGAACACAATAACCTTTTAAGCTCTTGATTCATCATAATCATATTAACCCTTGATTTCCATTAATTAGTCCTTGCTTCTCTTGATGGAATTAGCTAGGAATTTGTCACAATTCTCAATTTCCGGTCATTTCTCAAACTCTATATTCATCATTTCATATCGGTTCGTGCATGGTTTTGCATTTTTCAGTAAACGTTTATTTACTATTAAATAAACACTATCACGTAATTAATTATTTTGAACATTTGATCCGATACTTCCAAAAATTATCCTGATATAATTTTTATACTCATTTTAAGACCATAAAAATAATAGTATGAGTTTACCCGGTGTTTTAAATTTATTTCGTAAATAAATTGTTATATTTATATAATTACGACGGTTTTCGTAAATTCAATCCGATAATTATTATTTCACTCAGTTCTTGTAAGAAATGTATTTTTAAAATTTTTATGACTTCAATATATTTTATCTTGACCCATTAAAATTTATTTTTAGCTAACGCTATCCTAAATACTCAAATGTGTATACAAGTTATTAACTATTTTTACTTAACCTTCACATCCACTTATACTTATATATTTGAAATATATATATATATATATATATATATATATATATATATATATATATATATATATATATATATATATATATATTAGTAGATGCAAATACCCCCTTGTCGACACAAGGGGATGAGTCACATAAACCTTACTAAATATCCTACCAATATATCATATTATACTCAAAGCTAATTACACACACAACACTATATTTGCAAAGTGTAAAAAGATCAAGTATCTCTTCCTCTTTTCTCTCTACAACCGGCCACACCATGGAAACAAGAGGAGATCATCAAAAATTTTCAAGACAAATTTAATACACTCTAGTTACACTCTTGGTTTAGGTTTTGAAATAAAAACCTAGGGTGTTTTAGGATTAAACCTTTGTTCACTTCACCTCATCATATTACTAGTAAGCATTTCATATTCATCATCATCTTTCATATTTATTATGTGTTCATTTCATCATGCTTAAGAAAAACATGCAAGTCATATTGTTGTTTATACCACTTTTTATTGTTTTTGAGTGTTATATATATATGTCATCCTATAATTACTCCTTGAAATATATCACTTTTGGTGATGTCTCGGAACCCATGACACCCTAAGAAGGTGTATGGTAGGATTAGAATAGCTCCGGAGTTGTTTTGAATTGGTTAGAATAGGTTTTGCGCGAGAAAAACTCATTTCGACAACTTTATTTAGAGGTCTGATCTTATTTTCGAATTCTGGAAATTTTGACAGTTGATAAAAATATTTGGGCTATATATTCAGAAAATATACTTTAAAACGAAAACGTGGCCACTTGAACGGGTTAAAACGGAGTTATAACGAAGAAGTTATGCTATTTTCAAGTTTGACGACGAAAAATATTTGTTTCAGAAAATTCAGCATGTAATCTTGACTTTTTACGAGTCAAAAATGAGTCTTAAGCTTTATAAAATGTGTCGACTTATCAAAAATATATTAGTATATGTTAATACGAAACCGTGGATATAAAGAACGTAGAAAACGGACTTGTAACGATTAAATTACACGCGATTTAACAAAGTTGCCGTAACGTTATTATATAAGAAAAACTAATATATTTCTATTAGACAAATATTACGGCCACGAAGGACCATGTTGAGGGTCGTTTTTAACATCGATGGAGTACTTTTTATAACATAATGTCTTCTAGTAAAAGTAAGTTCGCCTAGCCTATTTTCCAAAATGTCCAACCGTTTGTCAAACGAAGTTGTAACGAGTAAAATACGGTCACTCAAACTTTGCCGAAAGTTACCTTAAACAATATTTTGGACACAAGTACCATACTTTACCTATATTTTTCTCCATGATCGAGACCTCTATGATGAAAACTTAAATGCTAAAACTTTGATATAATGATACAAGCTTCCCAAAACCGTTGAGTTTGTTTCCTAACACCCGACGTGCATCATTTTATGACTAGCTTTTCAAGGCTACTTAGTCACTTTCATGAAATTGTCAAATGACATTGTTTTACGACGAAAAGTTATAATTTCATAATAAAACACAAAATGACTATCGTAGGATATCATTTCAACGTAAATACTTGTAAAGTATTTTATAATATGACGAGATGTCATAAACATATATTTCGACGATAAACATTATTTTCAAACGTACAAGTGGTATAGATTACATGTGGATTTGCATGCACGACATTGTTTCATGACTTATATTAGAGCATATCATTCATAATAGGTCGCGGTTAGAGAGTTGCGTCTCATTTCTGTGCATCCACTTTGTCATCATAACTATTGCAACAGGTGAGTTCGTAGCCCCACTTTTACTCGTTTAATTGTTTTATAAACTCTTCGGGGGAGATACATGCTCAACTACTTGCTTTTACTTTACATTTATATGAACTTAAATATCTTTTGTTTCACTCTACGTGTGCGTAAGTAGATTATGCCCGAACTAAATTGATCACTATGTTATGAACGCTATTATTTGAATCACTTTCCTTGATTTTGAACCCTTCGACATGTATATTTGAGCTCTTTTAAATTGATTCGGACCCTTTAACATATAAGTGAACACTTTGGACTTGATTTGAACTTTTTGACATATAGTCAAACTCTTTTAACTTGTACAAGGACCCTTTTGATATATTTTAAACTTGTTTGACGTGATTTTGAACGCTTCGACTATCTTGAACCTTTTGATATTATTCGAGCTCTTTGACTGTTTTGAACTTTTGAACTCGACTTAAATCTTTGAACTTAATTACGAACCTTTGAATGGAACCCTTGAACTTAAATACGAACTTATGACTTGTTTGAACTTATTGAACCATACGTGTTATGACCTTGACCTAAAGTCTCCTATGATCGGAGCATCACTATAAAGTCTCCTATGATCGGAGCATCACTATAAAGTCTCCCACGTTCGGAGCATCACTATAAATTCTCGCCTTGTCGGTGGAGTGTTCTCAATAAATTCTCGCCTTGTCGGTGGAGTGTTCTCAATAAATTCTCGCCTTGTCGGTGGAGTGTTCACTATAAAGTCTCGCCTTATTGGTGGAGTGTTCTCAATAATTCTCGCCTTAATGGTGGAGTGTTCTCAATAATTCTCGCCTAGGTGGTCGAGTGACAAAGGAGTCTCCCTTGTTGGAGCAGTGCAAAGTCTCCCAAGGTCAGAGCATCCCTGAATTATTATATACGTGGTGCTATATTGTGAACTATTATGACATCGTACACTTAACTATTAGACATACATATTTTGGCAGTGGGTTGTGAACACACAGGTTGCAAGTTTTGTATGGGCGGAACTTGGAACTGAGTGGATTTACGATGCCTTTGCTTTGTGGACTATTCTAATTGACCAAAAACTTTGCCTTTGTTGCATGAACGCTCTTTAAAAGCTTTACTTGTTAAACAAACTCTATGAACTCACTCAACCTTTGTGTTGACACTTTTAGCATGTTTTATCTCAGGTATCTAAGGCATTCACTTCATGGCATGCATGTGGACTTATCATAGAGTCGCAGTGTCGACGCGTCTCACCTATATTTTATGCACTTAACTATCGTTTGATTGTAACAAACTCGTTTTGATATATTGGAAATCTTTTGGGACCTAATGTTTGTAAACTCTGATTATTTTAATGAATCAAACGATATTTTCAAAACGACACTTTAGGTCGTTCGATATAACTGTAACTTTGATGCTATGACAGTCCTCCCTAAGGTATTCCATTCCGCTGTAAAACAGGTAATTTGGGGGTGTGACAGATTGGTATCAGAGCATCGGTTATAGAGAACTAGGTTGCATCATTGACCCTAGACTATAACTACATCATCATAGCATCTCATCATATCATTATAAGTGCATACTCATTATACATACGGACTTATGACTCAACACCCAACATCATATGAGTCGATTAGTCCAAGCATTGCATAGTTACTCCTAAATTATACATAGCCTGATGACCTATGTCTAATTCAGGAAGAATCATGCAATGAAGGGAGTAGTAGTCTCATATGTGTAAGCAATTCCGTAATCGAGCCAAATTTTCAAAAGATTTTCTTCAAACCACTTGTTTCCAGTTTGATCCGAGTGACAGTTCTTGTTTGATGAGTTGCAAAGATCAAGCTAGAAACAAGTTGTTACCTAAACCGATTTAGCCTAATCGTATGACAGTTCTTGTTTGATGAGTTGTGGGATTAAGTAAAAATCGGTTACCTAAAAATCTTTTGAGGGTTTTGCTCGAGAATGGGAAAGCTTGCCTCACCAAACCTAATCATAAGAGAGCATGTCTTTAGAATGGGATATAGTCACGATATATGCATGAGCATTGACATGATCATTTAGACTATACACGAGCATGAACTTTTAGAACCCTTGTCGAGGTTCGGACTATAGTTATCATTAATTGAATCACGAGGACGTGATTCCTCTGACATGGGAAGAATGTCACAATTCTCAATTTCCGGTCATTTCTCAAACTCTATATTCATCATTTCATATCGGTTCGTGCATGGTTTTGCATTTTTCAGTAAACGTTTATTTACTATTAAATAAACACTATCGCGTAATTAATTATTTTGAACATTTGATCCGATACTTCCAAAAATTATCCTGATATAATTTTTATACTCATTTTAAGACCATAAAAATAATAGTATGAGTTTACCCGGTGTTTTAAATTTATTTCGTAAATAAATTGTTATATTTATATAATTACGACGGTTTTCGTAAATTCAATCCGATAATTATTATTTCACTCAGTTCTTGTAAGAAATGTATTTTTAAAATTTTTATGACTTCAATATATTTTATCTTGACCCATTAAAATTTATTTTTAGCTAACGCTATCCTAAATACTCAAATGTGTATACAAGTTATTAACTATTTTTACTTAACCTTCACATCCACTTATACTTATACATTTGAAAAAAATATATATATATATATTAGTAAATGCAAATACCCCCTTGTCGACACAAGGGGGTGAGTCACATAAACCTTACTAAATATCCTACCAATATATCATATTATACTCAAAGCTAATTACACACACAACACTATATTTGCAAAGTGTAAAAAGATCAAGTATCTCTTCCTCTTTTCTCTCTACAACCGGCCACACCATGGAAACAAGAGGAGATCATCAAAAAATTTCAAGACAAGTTTAATACACTCTAGTTACACTCTTGGTTTAGGTTTTGAAATAAAAACCTAAGGTGTTTTAGGATTAAACCTTTGTTCACTTCACCTCATCATATTACTAGTAAGCATTTCATATTCATCATCATCTTTCATATTTATTATGTGTTCATTTCATCATGCTTAAGAAAAACATGCAAGTCATATTGATGTTTATACCACTTTTTATTGTTTTTGAGTGTTATATATATATATGTCATCCTATAATTACTCCTTGAAATATATCACTTTTGGTGATGTCTAGGAACCCATGACACCCTAAAAAGGTGTATGGTAGGATTAGAATAGCTCCGGAGTTGTTTTGAATTGGTTAGAATAGGTTTTGCGCGAGAAAAACTCATTTCGACAACTTTATTTAGAGGTCTGATCTTATTTTCGAATTCTGGAAATTTTGACAGTTGATAAAAATATTTGGGCTATATATTCAGAAAATATACTTTACAACGAAAACGTGGCCACTTGAACGGGTTAAAACGGAGTTATAACGAAGAAGTTATGCTATTTTCAAGTTTGACGACGAAAAATATTTGTTTCAGAAAATTCAGCATGTAATATTGACTTTTTACGAGTAAAAAATGAGTCTTAAGCTTTATAAAATGTGTCGACTTATCAAAAATATATTAGTATATGTTAATACGAAACCGTGGATATAAAGAACGTAGAAAACGGACTTGTAACGATTAAATTACACGCGATTTAACAAAGTTGCCGTAACTTTATTATATAAGAAAAACTAATATATTTCTATTAGACAAATATTACGGCCACGAAGGACCATGTTGAGGGTCGTTTTTAACATCGATGGAGTACTTTTTATAACATAATGTCTTCTAGTAAAAGTAAGTTCGCCTAGCCTATTTTCCAAAATGTCCAACCGTTTGTCAAACGGAGTTGTAACGAGTAAAATACGGTCACTCAAACTTTGCCGAAAGTTACCTTAAACAATATTTTGGACACAAGTACCATACTTTACCTATATTTTTCTCTATGATCGAGACCTCTATGATGAAAACTTAAATGCTAGAACTTTGAGATAATGATACAAGCTTCCCAAAACCGTTGAGTTTGTTTCCTAACACCCGACGTGCATCATTTTATGACTAGCTTTTCAAGGCTACTTAGTCACTTTCATGAAATTGTCAAATGACATTGTTTTACGACGAAAAGTTATAATTTCATAATAAATCACAAAATGACTATCGTAGGATATCATTTCAACGTAAATACTTGTAAAGTATTTTATAATATGACGAGATGTCATAAACATATATTTCGACGATAAACATTATTTTCAAACGTACAAGTGGTATAGATTACATGTGGATTTGCATGCACGACATTGTTTCATGACTTATATTAGAGCATATCATTCATAATAGGTCGCGGTTAGAGAGTTGCGTCTCATTTCTGTGCATCCACTTTGTCATCATAACTATTGCAACAGGTGAGTTCATAGCCCCACTTTTACTCGTTTAATTGTTTTATAAACTCTTCGGGGGAGATACATGCTCAACTACTTGCTTTTACTTTACATTTATATGAACTTAAATATCTTTTGTTTCACTCTATGTGTGCGTAAGTAGATTATGCCCGAACTAAATTGATCACTATGTTATGAACGCTATTATTTGAATCACTTTCCTTGATTTTGAACCCTTCGACATGTATATTTGAGCTCTTTTAAATTGATTCGGACCCTTTAACATATAAGTGAACACTTTGGACTTGATTTGAACTTTTTGACATATAGTCAAACTCTTTTAACTTGTACAAGGACCCTTTTGATATATTTTAAACTTGTTTGACGTGATTTTGAACGCTTCGACTATCTTGAACCTTTTGATATTATTCGAGCTCTTTGACTGTTTTGAACTTTTGAACTCGACTTAAATCTTTGAACTTAATTACGAACCTTTGAATGGAACCCTTGAACTTAAATACGAACTTATGACTTGTTTGAACTTATTGAACCATACGTGTTATGACCTTGACCTAAAGTCTCCTATGATCGGAGCATCACTATAAAGTCTCCTATGATCGGAGCATCACTATAAAGTCTCCCATGTTCGGAGCATCACTATAAATTCTCGCCTTGTGGGTGGAGTGTTCTCAATAAATTCTCGCCTTGTCGGTGGAGTGTTCACTATGAAGTATCGCCTTATTGGTGGAGTGTTCTCAATAATTCTCGCCTTAATGGTGGAGTGTTCTCAATAATTCTCGCCTAGGTGGTCGAGTGACAAAGGAGTCTCCCTTGTTGGAGCAGTGCAAAGTCTCCCAAGTTCGGAGCATCCCTGAATTATTATATACGTGGTGCTATATTGTGAACTATTATGACATCGTACACTTAACTATTAGACATACATATTTTGGCAGTGGGTTGTGAACACACAGGTTGCAAGTTTTGTATGGGCGGAACTTGGAACTGAGTGGATTTACGATGCCTTTGCTTTGTGGACTATTCTAATTGACCAAAAACTTTGCCTTTGTTGCATGAACGCTCTTTAAAAGCTTTACTTGTTAAACAAACTCTATGAACTCACTCAACCTTTGTGTTGACAATTTTAGCATGTTTTATCTCAGGTATCTAAGGCATTCACTTCATGGCATGCATGTGGACTTATCATAGAGTCGCGGTGTCGACGCGTCTCACCTATATTTTATGCACTTAACTATCGTTTGATTGTAACAAACTCGTTTTGATATATTGGAAATCTTTTGGGACCTAATGTTTGTAAACTCTGATTATTTTAATGAATCAAACGATATTTTCAAAACGACACTTTAGGTCGTTCGATATAACTGTAACTTTGATGCTATGACAGTCCTCCCCAAGGTATTCCATTCCGCTGTAAAACAGGTAATTTGGGGGTGTGACAGATTGGTATCAGAGCATCGGTTATAGAGAACTAGGTTGCATCATTGACCCTAGACTATAACTACATCATCATAGCATCTCATCATATCATTATAAGTGCATACTCATTATACATACGGACTTATGACTCAACACCCAACATCATATGAGTCGATTAGTCCAAGCATTGCATAGTTACTCCTAAATTATACATAGCCTGATGACATATGTCTAATTCAGGAAGAATCATGCAATGAAGGGAGTAGTAGTCTCATATGTGTAAGCAATTCCGTAATCGAGCCAAATTTTCAAAAGATTTTCTTCAATCCACTTGTTTCCAGTTTGATCCGAGTGACAGTTCTTGTTTGATGAGTTGCAAAGATCAAGCTAGAAACAAGTTGTTACCTAAACCGATTTAGCCTAATCGTATGACAGTTCTTGTTTGATGAGTTGTGGGATTAAGTAAAAATCGGTTACCTAAAAATCTTTTGAGGGTTTTGCTCGAGAATGGGAAAGCTTGCCTCACCAAACCTAATCATAAGAGAGCATGTCTTTAGAATGGGATATAGTCACGATATATGCATGAGCATTGACATGATCATTTAGACTATACACGAGCATGAACTTTTAGAACCCTTGTCGAGGTTCGGACTATAGTTATCATTAATTGAATCACGAGGACGTGATTCCTCTGACATGGGAAGAATGTCACAATTCTCAATTTCCGGTCATTTCTCAAACTCTATATTCATCATTTCATATCGGTTCGTGCATGGTTTTGCATTTTTCAGTAAACGTTTATTTACTATTAAATAAACACTATCGCGTAATTAATTATTTTGAACATTTGATCCGATACTTCCAAAAATTATCCTGATATAATTTTTATACTCATTTTAAGACCATAAAAATAATAGTATGAGTTTACCCGGTGTTTTAAATTTATTTCGTAAATAAATTGTTATATTTATATAATTACGACGGTTTTCGTAAATTCAATCCGATAATTATTATTTCACTCAGTTCTTGTGAGAAATGTATTTTTAAAATTTTTATGACTTCAATATATTTTATCTTGACCCATTAAAATTTATTTTTAGCTAACGCTATCCTAAATACTCAAATGTGTATACAAGTTATTAACTATTTTTACTTAACCTTCACATCCACTTATACTTATACATTTGAAAATATATATATATATATATATATATATATATATATATATATATATATATATATTAGTAGATGCAAATACCCCCTTGTCGACACAAGGGGGTGAGTCACATAAACCTTACTAAATATCCTACCAATATATCATATTATACTCAAAGCTAATTACACACACAACACTATATTTGCAAAGTGTAAAAAGATCAAGTATCTCTTCCTCTTTTCTCTCTACAACCGGCCACACCATGGAAACAAGAGGAGATCATCAAAAAATTTCAAGACAAGTTTAATACACTCTAGTTACACTCTTGGTTTAGGTTTTGAAATAAAAACCTAGGGTGTTTTAGGATTAAACCTTTGTTCACTTCACCTCATCATATTACTAGTAAGCATTTCATATTCATCATCATCTTTCATATTTATTATGTGTTCATTTCATCATGCTTAAGAAAAACATGCAAGTCATATTGATGTTTATACCACTTTTTATTGTTTTTGAGTGTTATATATATATATGTCATCCTATAATTACTCCTTGAAATATATCACTTTTGGTGATGTCTAGGAACCCATGACACCCTAAGAAGGTGTATGGTAGGATTAGAATAGCTCCGGAGTTGTTTTGAATTGGTTAGAATAGGTTTTGCGCGAGAAAAACTCATTTCGACAACTTTATTTAGAGGTCTGATCTTATTTTCGAATTTTGGAAATTTTGACAGTTGATAAAAATATTTGGGCTATATATTCAGAAAATATACTTTAAAACGAAAACGTGGCCACTTGAACGGGTTAAAACGGAGTTATAACGAAGAAGTTATGCTATTTTCAAGTTTGACGACGAAAAATATTTGTTTCAGAAAATTCAGCATGTAATCTTGACTTATTACGAGTAAAAAATGAGTCTTAAGCTTTATAAAATGTGTCGACTTATCAAAAATATATTAGTATATGTTAATACGAAACCGTGGATATAAAGAACGTAGAAAACGGACTTGTAACGATTAAATTACACGCGATTTAACAAAGTTGCCGTAACTTTATTATATAAGAAAAACTAATATATTTCTATTAGACAAATATTACGGCCACGAAGGACCATGTTGAGGGTCGTTTTTAACATCGATGGAGTACTTTTTATAACATAATGTCTTCTAGTAAAAGTAAGTTCGCCTAGCCTATTTTCCAAAATGTCCAACCGTTTGTCAAACGGAGTTGTAACGAGTAAAATACGGTCACTCAAACTTTGCCGAAAGTTACCTTAAACAATATTTTGGACACAAGTACCATACTTTACCTATATTTTTCTCCATGATCGAGACCTCTATGATGAAAACTTAAATGCTAGAACTTTGAGATAATGATACAAGCTTCCCAAAACCGTTGAGTTTGTTTCCTAACACCCGACGTGCATCATTTTATGACTAGCTTTTCAAGGCTACTTAGTCACTTTCATGAAATTGTCAAATGACATTGTTTTACGACGAAAAGTTATAATTTCATAATAAATCACAAAATGACTATCGTAGGATATCATTTCAACGTAAATACTTGTAAAGTATTTTATAATATGACGAGATGTCATAAACATATATTTCGACGATAAACATTATTTTCAAACGTACAAGTGGTATAGATTATATGTGGATTTGCATGCACGACATTGTTTCATGACTTATATTAGAGCATATCATTCATAATAGGTCGCGGTTAGAGAGTTGCGTCTCATTTCTGTGCATCCACTTTGTCATCATAACTATTGCAACAGGTGAGTTCGTAGCCCCACTTTTACTCGTTTAATTGTTTTATAAACTCTTCGGGGGAGATACATGCTCAACTACTTGCTTTTACTTTACATTTATATGAACTTAAATATCTTTTGTTTCACTCTATGTGTGCGTAAGTAGATTATGCCCGAACTAAATTGATCACTATGTTATGAACGCTATTATTTGAATCACTTTCCTTGATTTTGAACCCTTCGACATGTATATTTGAGCTTTTTTAAATTGATTCGGACCCTTTAACATATAAGTGAACACTTTGGACTTGATTTGAACTTTTTGACATATAGTCAAACTCTTTTAACTTGTACAAGGACCCTTTTGATATATTTTAAACTTGTTTGACGTGATTTTGAACGCTTCGACTATCTTGAACCTTTTGATATTATTCGAGCTCTTTGACTGTTTTGAACTTTTGAACTCGACTTAAATCTTTGAACTTAATTACGAACCTTTGAATGGAACCCTTGAACTTAAATACGAACTTATGACTTGTTTGAACTTATTGAACCATACGTGTTATGACCTTGACCTAAAGTCTCCTATGATCAGAGCATCACTATAAAGTCTCCTACGATCGGAGCATCACTATAAAGTCTCCCATGTTCGGAGCATCACTATAAATTCTCGCCTTGTCGGTGGAGTGTTCTCAATAAATTCTCGCCTTGTCGGTGGAGTGTTCTCAATAAATTCTCGCCTTGTCGGTGGAGTGTTCACTATAAAGTCTCGCCTTATTGGTGGAGTGTTCTCAATAATTCTCGCCTTAATGGTGGAGTGTTCTCAATAATTCCCGCCTAGGTGGTCGAGTGACAAAGGAGTCTCCCTTGTTGGAGCAGTGCAAAATCTCTCAAGTTCGGAGCATCCCTGAATTATTATATACGTGGTGCTGTATTGTGAACTATTATGACATCGTACACTTAACTATTAGACATACATATTTTGGCAGTGGGTTGTGAACACACAAGTTGCAAGTTTTGTATGGGCGGAACTTGGAACTGAGTGGATTTACGATGCCTTTGCTTTGTGGACTATTCTAATTGACCAAAAACTTTGCCTTTGTTGCATGAACGCTCTTTAAAAGCTTTACTTGTTAAACAAACTCTATGAACTCACTCAACCTTTGTGTTGACACTTTTAGCATGTTTTATCTCAGGTATCTAAGGCATTCACTTCATGGCATGCATGTGGACTTATCATAGAGTCGCGGTGTCGACGCGTCTCACCTATATTTTATGCACTTAACTATCATTTGATTGTAACAAACTCGTTTTGATATATTGGAAATCTTTTGGGACCTAATGTTTGTAAACTATGATTATTTTAATGAATCAAACGATATTTTCAAAACGACACTTTAGGTCGTTCGATATAACTGTAACTTTGATGTTATGACAGTCCTCCCCAAGGTATTCCATTCCGCTGTAAAACAGGTAATTTGGGGGTGTGACAGAATTGGAGGATTCTTCATCTTGAAGAAATATTGATATCCTGCTCTTTTTTTTTATGTGTATAACGTAGATATGGAGGGAGTATATACTCCTGAGTCGGTTTTGTAAGATAAGCCAAAAGGTTGATTAGGTAATTTCCAATAACTTTGGCTACTTGACATAATTAGTCCCCCGTAGTTAGGATGTCATGCAAACTGGGTCGTATATTATTTACATATCAAGTCCCCACTAACTATATTTTTAATACCGTCAAAGTGGGACTTTTATATTTATTCCACTAAAATAATAAATATAGCCGTTACTACTTTATTTAAAAATCGGGATGTTACAACTCTCCCCCGCTTGGACTATTCGTGTCCTCACGAATTACTGTTGTTGTAACTAAAATTATCCTCTTAATTACTCAGGGTCACATGTAATTACTCCCCCACTTGGGCTGATATCATGTCTGTATTCTAACAATAAAACTGATAATCCACTAATAAGGATCAAACTAGAATTCATTTCTTCTATATATGTATCAAATTTATCAACAGGTTTATAGGTACCTGTTATCCATGTTGAAATCCTTTCACCTGATCATATGAACTCTGAGATTTTCTGGATTATCCTCTAAAATAACTCGGTAGGTTCATAATCATCTGTATTCTTGAAGTTCATCTTGACTATTTCCTGAAAATATCTAAAAATTTCATAAGCTGACGTTAAAATAAAGGATTTATTTACCTGAATTCGCAAAATTTTTGCTAAAATGTCACATCCTGAAATTCTGTTTCATAACTCTGATATGGAATATCTCTTATTAAATGATCTGTATCCGTTGTGACACGTTTTCACTTCAATTCTTTTGCCCTTTTTCGTTAAACTGCTCAAATCCAGAAATACTGAAATCTATATTTCATATCTATTCTGTCATATTCTGTAGCATTTCTAAATCATAATCTTTTTCTGAGTGTTGAATCTATTCTGAACATGTTGGTGTATGTAAATTATGCCCTTTATAATCACTATGTCTGAAAATGCTACTATACATGATATAATGAGATATTCATGATGCATTTAACACATAACATTTTAGCAAGCTCCCTGAGGTATCTCATGATCTCGATAAGTTCATGCCATATCATGTGAATATTATTACGTTGATCAGGCGTCATAATAGTCACACCATATAATCATGAACTCATCGCTATCATAATCTATCCCAAGTCACTTAACTAAAACGTATCATCTACTACACATAAGCTGATGTAAATGCTAATTATATAGTGCTATACTGATAATGCATACTAATTTTATATGCTTACTATATCGTATCTGATTCATGATCTGCAACTTGCGATATCTGGAAATGCATTATGCACTACACGACTAAATCTGTAAATTCATATAATCTTATATATACTGCTAATGACATAGACTGGTATGCATCGCTAGACATGTACAAATTATCTCTGACAATATGAACAACATATTGAATAACATGCCTGAATAACTTATAAACGTGCGATGCAATTTAACTCTAAATGCAATTACCGAGCAAAGGTTCAAGTCTAAGCATCCCCTACTAATGGTGGATACTTAAATCTCTCAAACCATCGCTCTGATACCAACTTGAAACGCCCAGATTTTTTATTTTATTTAAAAATATGTAAACTGTATACATTGATAAAACTAGCGGAAGCGTGATTTCTACATCATACGGGCTTATTCCAAACGTCCCATTGAAATACTAAACTTTACAAAAATACATAACGGTGACTCTTTAAACTCGGTAAAGAAGCTGATTCTTGATTTAGGGGCATTCCAAACTGATAACAAATGATGGAAATGAGAAGCTCATTACCTAACCCGCGAGCTACACCATTTTAACCCATTACGCCCCATATAGCATGTACATGGTCTCATCTTGCATACCTACAAAAATATAAACTGAGAACGGTAAGTCTATAAGACTTAGTGAGATAACGGAACTGATCGAGTACATAAGCATACTGAGTGCGTAGCTGACTGCCTAACTAAGCACATACTTAGTGCATAACTAACTTAGTACGTAAGCACATACTGACTGAGTGCATAAGCACATACTGAGTACTTTTAGTACTATACTGGCTGAGTGCATAAGCACATACTGACTAAGTACTTATAGTACTATACTGACTGGATACATAACTGACGAGCCATTTAAGCATGTTAATCATCCATACAGGATGTCTGAGTTCCGATTTTGGAACATTCACTATTCTAAGGCTCGATTCTCCACTAAGGAGGTCTAAGTTCCAACTTTGTCTGGAACACATGTGTGATCACATAACTGACTATATACTGATAGTACTAAATACATTGAGTAATACATAAAGTACCATTCTGACTAATTTAGTGCATAAAGCACTTGGCGCGCCTTAAAAACTACATAAGCATATACCTAATAGAATTTGACATGCATATATATAAACGCATCGCATGCCAAAAGTGCATAAAGCATTTTGCACATATTACCAAACACATATAAAATTCATATATAATTTAAGGTTAAGCTAAATACTTAGGCTTAACTACAACATGATACTAAGCTAAGCTGGAGCTGAGATTAAGCTAAATATAGAAACTTGTAAGATATAACTTTTCACATACACATCAAACCATAACACAAAGTAGCATATAGATGGAATTCTAGAGAGAGAAAGTTAGAGGTTTAGGGAACTTAGTGAGAGAAAGTGAAAGATATTATTATGAGCTCCAACTCTCTACCTTGGAAGGTAGAGAGTATTTATAGTCTTACATAAATCGCCACACATCGGGCTGTGGATCAGGCATACAGTGGGTAAAGACCCGTCCGTCCTCCACGGTGTTACATAACTAAATACTACCTAACTTAAGAATTACTATGACTACGAGCTTTCTAATGATTACATATACTTGAGGTGACTGACTCTTTAATACCGGGAATTTCTAATTCCTAACAATCTCCCCCTAAGGGAGGTCACCTCAATCATGTACCAAAAATACATTGAATGCAACCAGATAATACATTAACAATTGATCTTGCATTCTTGATGTAGTCCTTTGCTCCTCAGCTCGTAGTCATTGATTCTTCACATTGCATGTTTGGATACTCCAAGTGGAGGTCTTTTACTGATCCACGTGATAATAATTTTGAGCCATCTTTTGAGATCATCAGCTATCAACAATCTCTGACACATCCTTTGTGGTGTTGGTATTATGTGATGTTGTGACTTTAGGACCGACATGCTCACATTCTGGATCATGATATCTTCTCATCAGAGTAGCGGAAGCATTTGTTGAATCATGATTTTGGCAGCAGCGTAGCAGAAGCATGGAGTGAAAATATCAGAGTCATTGATGCACTAATCATGATTTCTTTTGAGATGAATGTATTAAGTGAGCATGCGGCTATGGATTGACCGCTTCATTCTGATCAGCTGCAAACGTCGGGCGTACCTGCATACAACAGTTAGCAATAAATCGCACGAAAGTGTCTTTGATCACTTTCGTTGAATTGAGGTACACGGCCCACGGTTCCCCGTTGATCAGTACAAGTACTGCCTGTGATCAGGTATAATTCCGAAGAATTTCCTTGACAGGGTTTCGCAGCTGATCTAGCTGTTCTCAAACCGGAGCGTCTCAAAGAAGACAACACGGAGTGAGTGAACCAGCGAATTTTAAGTCTACTGGTTGATGAAAAGAGATTTGAAAAACAATCGTGTATTGCTCAATAGAAATTGTTTTTGCAATACAACGAAGGTTTTATTGAAAATCAATTATCAATCATAAAAACACATTTTGGTTTGAAAAATGAGTACACGGTCGATGTGCTAAAGAAAAGAGATTTTAAGCACAACGACCGGTTTTTCAAAGGTATCCGTCAATCCATAACCTGAACCAGGATTGATTCAAGAGATTGAATCGCCCCATTGTTTCTGTTCAGTTGTCACATGGTTGATCTATATAATAGATCTCACATGCCACCTACCAGGAGCTTGTTTGATGTTGGCTCCAGAAGGCTTTCCATCTTCATAGTGAATATGTAAACACATCACTCAGATGTTCAGGCAATACCACAAGGATAATGCGTAGGACTCAAGATATAATCTCTCTTTCCACATTGTGTGAAACAGAGAGTCTTCATTGAAGGTGTCCTAATGAGATTTATTGATGATCTCGTGGCTCTAGACTCAATATGTGCATATTTGGATCCTGTGCCGGAGACTAGGGAGAGGGTCTCCTTCTTCAATATCAACCATCTCTAAGAGAAAGTCGATAGATAATGTTGGTTCCCCGTGAGAATGAAACAAGTCCTTTTAAGAGGAACTTGAGTGGTTTGGAAAGTTGAAGTGCAGTGCGTCACTGGGTCCATGACGTCTTTGTCTTCAATACCGATGTTACCATCAGTAGCATATGAAGTGAACCCGGTTTCTGCCCTAAGGTTGAATAAATGGAGGGCTATTTGTTTTCACCCTTTTCTCATTCAATTCTTTTTAATTCTTCAACCCCTTCAGTGCTTACCGAGACTTCATAGCTAGAACCTTGTTGGGTTTATTCCAGTACTAGCTCAGTCTTAGTCCGCACTCTTCCCATATCTCATTTTTCTCCTTTTATCATCATACATAAGGACTTCTACACTAACTAGTGGATTGTCCCTGGGTAGATCCCTCCGGTTCTGGCGGATCATGGGAACATATACCTAACCTTATCATCCTTATATCACCGTACATAAAGTAAAGTTGGTCGGTCTATTTGGTATTGTTCATCTGCCATTGGATCCAATTGAAAACCATTTGAAAATCAATTCAGATACTTGTGATATATTATCAAAGCATTTTGTACCTGAATTGTTTTTGATATTTCTAGAACGAGAACTCCCCCTCAACATGTGCATCAAATATTTGAAAATGTTTTGCACACGGAGGCAAGAGAAAGAATTAAATTCTTTGATTACCATTTTCTAAAAGATATCAACATCACTTCCCACATCAAATCAGGTAGAAATAGCATTTCCGAGAAGGATGAGGTTTCCATAAATTCGCTCCCCCTCAATATGTGCCTCGAGATTTGAAAAGAGTTTTGCACATACTAGAAGGACCTTGCACATTGAGATAAGTTGATCACATTTCAAATCATAGGTTTAAGATAGATGCTCCCCCTCAACATTAGCATTGACAGATCTAGAATCTGAACTGCTCAAGGGTACACTACGGCTCACATTCAAAGCATTGGGAATCGAGTGCATATCATATTTGGCCTTAGGCATTGAGCATGGAATCAAAGGGTTAACTCTCTCACCTAATGTCTTTGGGCATATTGTGATCAAGCATTCTAAGATTTCTTGAGATCGTTTGGCATATAAGCATGCATGTCCAATTGCATTATCATGAGGTTTCTCTAGCTTATCCTCTTCAACAATCTCACGCAGACATTCTAGGCAATCCTTAAGGGATGAGAAGTATGTTTGAATGGCAAGTTTGTTGTTCCTTAGATGAGGAGGGACATATGTCACAGATAAAGCATATTTATTACAAGAGTGAACCTTTGATACAACATTCTCCCCATTGGTCATTGGCATTTTCCCTTTTACCTGACTCTTCAGATTCTCAATTTCCTTTTGCAGTGAAGCTATTTGTTCGTTGTTTTTGTTACGAGTGACTTTAATTGATTCAAATAACTCATTAAAATGACGTTTAACCTTTTCATTTTCTTCTAGAAAACTTTCGTTTTCCTTTTGTAAAGCATTTACTAGGTTTTGAAGATGAAACGTTTGAGAATTCTGAGAATCTAAAGGAGGAGGCATTTGGGAGCCTGTCATATTGTTCGTTTGACCCTTTAATTGAGAGATTTGGGCTTTCAACTTTCTGATCGTGTTGCACTGAGCTTGGATCTGTTCATCACGTTTGTTAATTTGAAAAACTGCATCAAACTCTGGAGCATCTGAAGATGTCTTGACATTTGAAGTTTTGACATTTTCTTTAAGATGTTGATATTTTAGTTGTAAATTAAAATGTTCAACTTCTAGTTTAGAAAAATGTTTAACGAAATTGTCGTGATCATCCAGTTCAATTTTCTCGTTTAGTTTAGAATTAGTTTGTTCAAGCTCAATGACACGATCATGGGAGACTTTCAGGGCCACAGATAGTTCATGAAATTTGGAAGCATTAATAGAGCAATTTGAAGCAGTGAAAAACACATCTTGAGCAACACATTCAGTAATAAGATTCTCATTCAATGTATGCAGGTTCTTCCTCTCAATCTCATTATATCTTAGTGCACGCTCATAGTCACTAATTTCAACTATTATTGCATCAAATTCCTTTTCCATTCCCTTAATATCCGTTTCTATCCCCTTTTTAAGACTCTCAAAGTGATCTTTTAGAAGTTTAAAGAAAGGCATGACCTCAGTTAAATAACATTCTTTCATTTGTTCAAAACCCCTTTCTCCTTCAGTTATACCAGTGGGTGTGATCCTTTTCTTGCAAGTTTTCTCAAAATCAACAAATAGTTGAAATATAACGTATTGGCTAATTAATGTCTTGCTTTTAGTGGCAATTGTTCTAGGTACAAGATGCATTGGTGTATTAGGAGGATACACAGTCGCTCTAGGCATTTTCCGAAGGGGAGGGTTTGTTTCTACAATATTTTCAGCTTTCTGCTTATCTAAATCCATTTTCCAGAAGACTTGTTCGGGAGTCAACAATGTCTGAGTCTTAAACTTGTTCAAGGAAATCCAGTTTTCCTTCTTGTAGTCATGGGGAGTGATAATTACTTTCTTCTCTTTGCATTTAGGATCATTTAGTTTCTTATTCATCTTCTCCCTAGTGACTTCATCTAATTTCTTGTCATCCTCAGTGCACTCAATGCAACTAGGTTTTTGTCTAGGTTTAAGAATCTCATTGCCATCATAGATAACACTTTGAGCTGCTTTTGCTATCTTTCCATACTCAGGGTTGGGTTTATCTATAATGGGAATGCTATGCTTATCGCTTAGAACTCTATGCTTAGTGATCATGTGAGCAGTCTGAACGGTGTTTCCTTGCATGTACAACTTGTTTTCAAGTTTGTTTTTCAAAGTTTTCAGATTAGAAAAATCTCTTAAGAGCTTTGATTCCTTTGCATTAAATTCTTGCTTAAGCATTTTCACATTTTCTTGAAGTTCTTGTTTTTGCTTAGCAGTTTTAGAAAGTTTTTCTTGCAAGGAATTTAATTCTTGTTTCAATACTTCTTCTCTAAAATTACTTTTTCTAATTACTGTACGCACTTGGTCATCCATTTCCTGCTCACGAGTGGTCAACTCAAATTTTGCACGTTGTTCATAAATAGCAACACGTTCCTTATAGGCATTTAGTTCAGAAATTACGGAATCATCAGGAGCACATGCAGTGTATTCATCAAAGACATAGTCATTGTTGACTGCAGAAGATGCATCACTTGGTACAACTTCACTTTCACTTTGTTTCACGTATTGATCGTATGGGACAATATTGTTATTACCCATATTTTCAACATTTGATTCAATAGTTTCAGTTGGTTGTACTTTGTCATGCATCTGTTGCACATCAGCATCATTGTATAGTTTTAATACCTCTGAGATGATTTTGTCCTTGGATGGGCCAGCTTGTGGTGAAGAAGAGACCTTGGGAGAGACCATTGGAGAAATGCTAGCCATAAAAATTGTGTGTGCAGTAGGTCCATCATCTACATCAGAGTCGTATGCATCACAGTCAGCGACTTGAAAGGCATTCTGATGATTGTGACCTATCTCCTGAATAGGCTGCTCATCCACATCTGCATCATAGGTCTTGGCATTGCCCTTAGCAAGAAATAGCAATTCCTCTTCATTCAAAGCAGCTCCATTGTCCTGAGCTTGTGCCAGCAGCATCTTATCTCTGAAGTAATCAGCATTCTGTGGACGCTTTGGAGATGTGCAGTTCCTTGCAATGTGTCCCTCACCACCACAGTTATAGCATTTTATCGGCTTAGCTTGACCTTGGTTACCATTCCTTCCTCGATTCTGATTGCCCACATAACCTCTACCAGCACCACCTCTTCCCTGATCATACTGTCTTTCCTGAACTGGTTGCACCACGATCCTTCCATCTTTAACAGTAGCTTGATTGTGTGGGTTAGATGCTGTTCTGAGGTTGTTGTTGGTTTGTGGGAGAGAATTCATGTTTTGGCTAATCAGAAGAGCTAGTTGATTAATGAAGCTTCCCACGTGTGCATCAGCATCAGCTTGTTTGTACATAGGATCAGGAATGAGTTTGTGATTACCATTACCCAAGGGTATGACTTGTGAAGCTTTGGTTGTGATTCCGATGTTTGAGTAGAAGGCAGTTGAATCATTAGACGAGCTTGTCTCTCCCGGGTTAGTTTTGAACTGATTGAGAATCAATTTTTCAAACATAGCATGTCTCTCATTCTGAAGGAGGAAGGCATAGAGTTGCTCATAGTTTGTGTTCTTCAATCCTTTAGTAAGCTTCACAGCGGTAACAAACTTGTGCCATTCGGGATTCATGTTGTTCACAAATTTTGAATTCAACTGAATGTTAGGCATAGTCATTCTGATGTTCCTCATGTCATTAACTAACTTATGAAATCTCACATAGTACTCATAGACATTCTCATCTGGTTTCATCTTGAAGTGCTCAAATTCGTCATAGAGTTGGGATTCTCTGTCTTCCATAGTTAATTCTGATCCTGAGAGAAGCATCTTGACATTATCCCATACTGCCTTTGCATCGGTGTTGTGATTGATCAGCTTGTAGATGTCTTTAGGAAGACCTTGAAGAACAATGTTAGAAGCCCTGATATCTGCATCGAATCTCTTTTTCTCCTTATCATCAAGCTCATCATACATTTTAGGTCTGTCCATTCCGTAAATAGGAGTTCCATCATCATTAGTATCAAGTATGTCTATAGTCGTCTCAACTCGATATGGTCCTTCATCAATGGATTTGAGAATGTTGACACCATTTTCCTTTCCAAGGCAATACAATCTGATTCGTTGAGCCCAAGAATCGTAGTCAGTTCTGTCAAGCATGGGTGGACGAGTATCTGAGCCAGCTGCTTGAACATCCTCGGCGACAGTGGAGATGACAGTAGGAACGTTGGTAGACATGTTAACAGATTATACGGGATTTTATAACTCTATGATTAAACCGGGAAATAGATTCTTTCACGGGATTTTACTAAATCAAGAGAAAACCGTAAACAATCACTCAAGTCGCTAGAAGATAATGCACTAAGTCGCTAGAAGATAATGCACTAAGTCGCTAGAAGATAGTGCACTAAGTCGCTAACTCTTAATTCGCTAGACAGCTAAGTCGCTAGAATCCCAAGTCGCTAGACAGAAAGCAAGTCGCTAAGTAGTAACTCGCTACAGACCAAGTCGCTAGCCAAATTTTGGCAGCAATTCGCTACACAAATCGCTAGAGATACAAGTCGCTAAAGAGCAACTCGCTACAGACCAAGTCGCTACCACCAAGTCGCTACTCGTAGTGGAGAGTCCACTACTTGTACTTTAACTCGCTAGATCTAACTCGCTAGCTCCAACACTGTAAGTCGCTACAAAAATGTGAAGCAATTCGCTACCAAGAAAATACTCCGTGAGCTAAGTCGCTAGCTTGAAAAACCATATAAACATTACTTTTCAATCCAAAAACAACCCAACCAAGATGATTCAAGCTTACCAAATGAAAACCTAAACACTTGTGATGATTCTAAACATAAAAGTACCAACAAAATTCAAACTTTAACACAAGAAATCACCCAAATGATGCAAAAACCACTAAACTTTTTCAAACTCAAAAACCATCTAAAAACCACTATAAATCCAAAGATGTGCAAGATATGATCTAACCATGGCTCTTGATACCAATTGTAAGATATAACTTTTCACATACACATCAAACCATAACACAAAGTAGCATATAGATGGAATTCTAGAGAGAGAAAGTTAGAGGTTTAGGGAACTTAGTGAGAGAAAGTGAAAGATATTATTATGAGCTCCAACTCTCTACCTTGGAAGGTAGAGAGTATTTATAGTCTTACATAAATCGCCACACATCGGGCTATGGATCAGGCATACAGTGGGTAAAGACCCGTCCGTCCTCCACGGTGTTACATAACTAAATACTACCTAACTTAAGAATTACTATGACTACGAGCTTTCTAATGATTACATATACTTGAGGTGACTGACTCTTTAATACCGGGAATTTCTAATTCCTAACAAAACTAAACAATAATATGGTTACGAGGTCAAACTAAGATATAATACTAAAATTGTATTAATTACTAAAATTGTACTATAACATAAACTAAGGCTGAGTTATAACTTGATACTACAGTTGAACTATAATATAAAGTTGAACTATAATATAAAGCAAAACTACTATAAACATAATGTTGAGACCAACTATAACATATAACTGAGTCTGCGCTATAAATAATACTGATGTTGACACGACATATTACTTAGTAAAAACAATCGGGTCTACTTAATACTAAATATTGCTAAACAGGTCAGCATGACTATGAATATGACCAAACATGTCAACATGGTAGTTAATATGACCAAACGGGTCAACATGATACTTAATATGACAAAACTGGTCAATATGATACTCAATATGACCAAACTGGTCAACATGATAGTTAGTACGACCAAACGGGTCAACTTGATGCTTAATATGACCAAAGGGGTCAACTTGGGTCAACTTGATGCTTAATATGACCAACGGGTCAACTTGAGTAAACTTGATGCTTAATATGACCCAACGAGTCAACTTGATACTTAATATGACCAAAGGGGTCAACATGATACTTAATATGACTAAACATGTCAACATAATACTTAATATGACCTAACGGGTCAACATGATACTAATATGACCACACAGGTCAACATGATACTAATATGACCAAACATGTCAACATAATACTTAATATGACCCAACGGGTCAACATGATACTAATATGACCACACGGGTCAACATGATACTAATATGACCAAACATGTCAACATACTACTTAATATGACCCAACGGGTCAACATGATACTAATATGACCACACGGGTCAACATGATACTAATATGACCTCACGGGTCAACATGATACTAATATGACCTCACGGGTCAACATGATACTAATATGACCTCACGGGTCAACATGATACATAACTTGCATAGTACTTGAGATATAGTAAAGCATATATATACTAAACACGCTTAATCTACTAAACATGTTAACTGAAAATCCGTTACTCACCTGGGCCGTATAATGCAAGATGAATGATTCTGAATATGCCTCGAACACCTATATCATGATAGATGTACACGTATAATGTTAACACATAACAACTAGACATGAATATAACATGATAATGCAAATATAAGTGCAACTAAGCACACGTAAACTAGCTATAATGCATAAACTCGTAAACTAGTTATGGCATATATCTCGGCAAACATGCACTACTATGCTCGCGAACTCGAGCTAAGCTAACCAAGTATTATCACTTGGTTCTATACTTTCATAACATGAATTATAACCATATGGGCTTAGAATATAAGTTATCATAGCATATAATCACCCGGGACTTACAAAAACATCTTATTATGTCATAATTATCAAAACACTTAAGAAAGTGTTTGCTGATTTTCTGCAGCAGCCTGCAAATGCCTCATTTTAACTGACTTAACTACTGAAACAGGTCATGAGGCTATTTTTCCATGAAAATTACACTATTTTCCCTTTCCGAAAAGGTATAGAACGCTCCAAACGGAGCTACGGTCTATCCGGTATGAATTTTTAAAGTTCGGTTTGCTGCACATTTCAGGATCAGCCCTTGCTGTACCAATTCACGTTTTAGGCCAAATTAACTACTAAATGAGCAAAAACTTTATGAATACAACTGAAGTAGACACCTTAGGATTTTCAGAAAGTCCGGCCATGATTCAATCCGAGCTTCTATCAATTTTATATGATTTTTCAAACATGACTAATCATTGCTGAAAATTTCAGCAACTTGTTTAACATCATAAGTCACATAAAGGGGTGTTTGGTTCAACTTAATAATCAACATAAACACCTCCTAAACATCATAAATTAATCATTAACATAATCCCATCATAAACCCTAATAATCATATGCATAACCCTTGAATCATAAACCATGAATTCATCACATAATCATGTAAAACAATTATTAATCATAACCTCATAGCTTATATTCATGTTTAACATATAATTCATCACTTACTTGATATTGGAGAAGAACACAATAACCTCTTAAGCTCTTGATTCATCATAATCATATTAACCCTTGATTTCCATTAATTAGTCCTTGCTTCTCTTGATGGAATTAGCTAGGAATTGGAGGATTCTTCATCTTGAAGAAATATTGATATCCTGCTCTTTTTTTTTATGTGTATAACGTAGATATGGAGGGAGTATATACTCATGAGTCGGTTTTGTAAGATAAGCCAAAAGGTTGATTAGGTAATTTCCAATAACTTTGGCTACTTGACATAATTAGTCCCCCGTAGTTAGGATGTCTTGCAAACTGGGTCGTATATTATTTACATATCAAGTCCCCACTAACTATATTTTTAATACCGTCAAAGTGGGACTTTTATATTTATTCCACTAAAATAATAAATATAGCCGTTACTACTATATTTAAAAATCGGGATGTTACACAAGTGGGTAATACAACCTATCATATAGGCTACTTAGATTAATCTAATGTGTAATTAATGGGAACCATGCTGATAACTCAACCAAGCATTCAGTTAACTCAACATATGTGGCCAACAAAGGAGCAGAACACCATAACAGAGCTATCAAGTCCACTCCACACAAGATGAAGTTAACAATGCAGAGAAGTATGTACAAATGCCAACTGATGTAATCTATATGTAAAGCAGCTTAGTTAAAGTAGCTTCTAAAAGCTTAGCTTAGTTAGTTAGTTCTTCCTTCCATAATGTAGTGTATAAATACTTGTTGTATCTCATTTTGTAGTTAACAATTTCATTAATACAATTCACTTTTTCCCTTATTCTCTGTTTCTCAAGATGGTATCACAGACAGCACCACCACAATGGTGGTGAATAACTGCTCTTGACCACCATAACTAACTTTTTCCGATCAAATAAGTAACATAATCAAGCATGAATTAAATTGGCTAGACATGTTAAAGATAAAGAAACAAGTAACATAATCAAGCATGAATTAAACATAGTGATAGAAGTGATTAAGAGACTTATCTCTTAATGAATGAGGATGTTGTTAATACATATAAGCCGTAAAAACGTTTATTTATATTTTACGATCTTCTAATGTTTTGTCGATAACAAACGTAAAATCATTTTAAGGAAACAAATAAAATACGTAAATGGTTTGAGCCAATAGTTTACTAACACACTTACGTTTTCACATAAAACACTAAAACAAGTATAAGTTATTTTATGATACATATGTACAACAACTAGTGTTTACATATTTGGGTAAATATATACATAACTAACATGTATTATAGTGGGTAATATATATGGGTAGAAACTTAAGTATTTGACCCATTGACCAAATACATTGAATGTAGTTAGGTACAACCCAAAGTCCATGACCCATACCCATGGAGCATGACCCATAACCCATTTCATGACATCATGCTTAAGTCATATATGGATATTATCCATGACCTATGGTTTTAACCCATGACCCATGGACTAGATACATTGTATCTTGTAGATACATTGTATCTACTTGGATACCCATGACCCAAAACCCATGGGCAAAAGGGAGCGTCCCACGGATCCCCAGTAATACACTGGACGGATCCCTCAAGTGAGGGATCCGTGGGATCCGTGGAACAGTAGCTATTTTTCCTCTATAAATAGTGAGCCATTTCCTCATTGTTTCTCACCCCTTTCTCACATATTTTCTCTTTGAGTTATAGACTCTCTAACCTCAGATCCAAGTGATCTATGTATGTAGTTTTGTTTTTGTGTGATTCTCTAGGTTCCTCTTAAAGTCGAGATCACCACCTTTTAAAGTCGAGCAAGCTCAAGTCCATGAGTTGCCATGCTTCGTTATCATCAAGACTACTGAGGTTCTCTTGTTGATAGTTCTCTTCTTTCTCATAAGAAGTGTAGTGTTGAAGACATTAGTGAAAGATGTCTAAAGGGTCAAGACGAAGACATTAGTGAAAGGTTTCGAACGTCCGTATTGAAAGCACTAGTGAAGGGTGCTTAGGAGTCAAGGCTAAAGGCATTAGTGAAGGGTTCCTAGAAGTCGATTCACAAGGCATTAGTGAAGGTTTCCTTGAGATCGAGTCAAAGGCATTAGTGAAAGGTGCCTAAGGTGTACATTCGATATGGTGTGTTCGATGTACAAGATTGATTAGTATTAGGTCAAAGGATATTGATATCCTTGTTGATGTTGTTATAAGGAGTGAATCTCCTTTGGAGTTAGTTATTGTTGTAGTGTTGGGTAGTAGTTCCTCCATTGTAATGGAACTCGGTATCTAGCCTAATACCGGATAAAGGGTAGGCGCGTCGTGATAGGTTTGGTTCTACCTCGTGGAAGAAATCGGTATCTAGCCTTGTACCGAATAAAGAGTAGGCAACGTTGTGAAGGCTTCTCCGCCATAAGGAGTTGGTGTCGTGAAGTGTTTACAAACTCTCGAGTAGGTGACTCGGGGAGTGGAGTAGGGCAAGGAAGGTGTCCTTGTAGCCGAACCACTATAAATACTCGTTGTGGTTTTGTGCCTCTTACTCTTTATTCTTTCATTACATATTTATATATTCTTGTCTATCAACATCCAACACACATGTTTTGTGCCTCTTACTCTTTATTCTTTCATTACATATTTAAATAGTTTAAAACGAAGTTTTAATCAGTAAAACTATTCAACCCCCCTTCTAGTTTTCCACAATTGGCATCAGAGCTTCGTTACCAAGTTTCTTAGAGTATATTGTACTTTAAAAGCTTGATACGATTCATTTTTAATTGAAAACTACAAAGAATGTGTTTTACAAAAACAAACACCATGTTTTAAAACACCTTGTTTGGATGTTGATTAGATGACAACATTTTTCTTATTTTTTTTATCTTTTATTATTTTTTTTTTTGCACTAACCTTCCGTGTCATGTTGCTTAGTTAAAGCTCATACCTATCAAGCCATAGGAATTGCTTGGTAACAAGACTACCTTCCCTAAGAAGGTATCTTATACACGAAGAAACCGGAGTTGTCTACTGACATTTGTTTTGTCATTAGTAAAGACACTCCTAAGTGCATTAGAGGTATGATTTCCCACTTATCTCTAAATAATATTAGCTTAAATGATAAGTATGCTTACATAGGAATTTATATGATTATCTTTTCACATACTCATATATTACATGTAACTTCGTTAGGAAACTTTTTCTTGCATACATGTTACTCTTTCGTCTAAAATCTAGGATTATAGAATTTGTGTTTTATTTCACTTAATCCAAAAATCATATCTTTCTAATAATAAAACAAAACACAAATCTCAAAAATTCCTCCTTCCCCATAAATATCCCTTCCGATCGCTTCCTCCACCAAACCCTCATTTTTCAAATCTTCCACTTTAAAAAAAAATTACCTCTCATTCAAACTTTAACTTCCTTCTCATCTCAAATCAAAACCAAGAAGGATCTTCATCAACATGGTATACATCGCCCTCATACTCATCGCCTTAACACTCATCGCTCTCGTGTTCCCCATGATTAAGTTTTCTTATGGAGACATATACTTTGTGTTGTTAATCCACATTGGTGCTATATACTCAATCCTTTGTATCATTCTTAGCATTGAAATAAAATATTACTAATGTTCTAGTCTATCTAGTTTATTTCTCGTAATATGTTTGACATTTCGTTTATTTCTTTATCTATCGTATTTTTTTAAGATACATTAGAAACCAACAATGCATGCTAAAGTAAACATTGGCTAAAATACACATCTTTGTATAAACATATAAGATGCAAAAATCTTTTTTTTCGTCAAAATCTTATGTCTGTCACTACAGATCCACGGATCCCTGGAGTTCTACTAGCCGGATCCCTCATGAAAGGGAACCGTGAGAACCGTCCTTCTGAAAAACAGTTTTTCATGCAAATTAAAAACTGTTTCCTTCTTAAAAGAAATATTCTACTAGAATGTCATACATTAAGTGAGTTAATTATCATAGTTAATAAATATCTAGTAAAAACGTTAGGTAATCAATGTTTTGCCTTAAATACGTCTCATCTTATTAACTCTTCACTTCTATAGGTTTCGTCATGTCGCATGAGTATGAGTTCGACTTTTCAATCTCTTGCATTTACACCCCTGACATCTCTCTTGAACCCAACACACCTGGCAATCATGTCCGTGGGTTTAATAATCTCGTAACCCGCCACTTCCATGAAGGACGTATTGTCGACACTCCTCTACAATACGAAGAAGGTATCAATACCTCCTTCCGAACCATAGGACTAGAATGTCTTCTCGAAATTAACGAGAAAATATGTCCGAGGTTTTTATTGGAATTCTTCCGTCAAGTTGAACTCATTCGTAACGAGGATCGCTCTCTATCTCTTTGGTTTTGGATCAAAAACCAAAAGTTTGTTCTAACCCTTGGGCAATTTGCTCACATCCTCCGAATTCCAAATCATGGACAATGTGCCTTCACGGAAGATTGGTCTCTTGATTCTCTCTTCAACCATCGTGAAGAAAATAGTCTATATTTTTCACACATACCTTCCCCTCAAGACTTGACTCGCATGTTATGCAAACCTCGACCCTATTACGCGTATCCAAACATTATCTATACACGGGATATCCGAGAAGAGTACAAGTCTCTCACACTCATCCTACGTGAAAATGTTTAGAGTCTTAGGGGAAATCGAGAAATCCTTCCCGCTTGTTGTGCTCACATAATGTATTGTTTGCTAACACAACAACCATACAATCTCACCTATTTCTTCGCAAGGCGAATTGTAATTCTTCAAGGCTCCAAGAACAAACTAATCCCTTATGGAATGTTCTTGACACGCCTTTATCATCACATCATGTACTTCCACCCTCAATTTCAAAGTCCGTTGTAAGCACTTGTGAACAAGATGATGGAACCTCTAAACACATCTCTCATGAAGACTTTCTTCATCCCTGAATCGACGAATACTCATCAACCATTTGATGATTCATCTAGCGAAAATGCTCAAGAAACTTAGTTTCTTTTCATTAGGGTTAAACCTTTGTATTCCTACTCTATCAATGTAATGCAATTTCTTTCATGAAATAAAACATCTAACATTTTATATCTCTACTATATTAGTGTTAGAACCTCTTAGAAAACACTAGCTTGGAAATAAGATGCTTTGTGCAACCCTTGCATACCTTTTGTAAAGGTGCTATTTAGCAGGAAGACGGATCCCTAAGTTTGTGCTAGACGGATCCCTCATCTTAGAGAACCGTGGGATTCGGGCAAACAGAAATGCAGTTGCAATCCTTATACTTCAAACCATACCTTTAGATCACTTCACACTAGCTAAACATAGTGTCTTAGGACCAATTAAGTCCACATCAAGCTGAGTAAAAGGTTCATACTCACTCATAACTCACTTAGATCACTGATTTATCGTTTCACCAAAACTCATTACTCTTCCGCTTACATACTCACACATCATCCCTCACATAGCTTTGGAAATCTTTTAATCTTTGTAAATCGATTTTAGTCATCCTTACCTCAAAATGGGTCAAATTCTAGTTTTTCCATTTTCCATAAACCTTTAAGATATCTTCCAAAATATTATCTTAAAGTTACTATCTGATCTCTATGATCATTTAGCTCCATTTGACACTCTCAAGTTCTTAGTGTCATCTTTGGTCATTTATTGGTGCTCATAAAAGTTTCATTTTCTTCCATAAATGGCAATCATTAGCTACATCACTCATTGCCTTGAACATTTAAGTACCCTTTCATTTAAGATACTTAGGAGGACTGAAACACTCAAGAAGGTATAGGCATTAGACCTTACAAATTTCATTTATACCCTTCCTAGCTGCTGAGAGTCGGATCCCTAGGAATAGCCTAGACGGATCCCTCATTGGAGGGAACCGTGGGATCCGGGTGACAGATTTATGTCAAACTCTAGCTAAAACAATCATTTCAAGCTCATCTTGCTAACTTGAACACTCCATCTTATCTTAATTAAGATTCTAGATCAGTACAACTCTGAAGTTGACTCTTGTGCATGCTAATCATCACATTCCAAGGGATCTTAGTGGCTTAAGTCTTGAATGCACTTGCCAAATCCCTTTCTTTATAAACCACATTGTTAAGACTCTTAAAGTCATCATCTTCATCCTCATTTTCAGCACTTAGAAACCTTTACAAAATCTCTTTGAATCATCTCATCATGAGGAAAGCTCCTAGTGGTAATTCATCCACCAAAGGACCACCCAAGAAAATTGCTCGTGTTATACACGAAATTTCATCAACCGAATCATCTCCCGTTAAATCCACAAATGGTAGAATCTCCCCTCCACCTACCAAACCAATCCCAAAAAGGATTGTTCCCACAAAACTACCAATGTCAAACACCACCATACCTCCTAAACCAAACAACCCCATTTCCACTCAACCATCACCATTGGTGCCTAAAGCCCTATCATTCACCACTCCAATCTCATCACCACACCTCTATAATCTAGAGGATTTGCCTCCTAGGCCATCTCATCCTCCACCACCGACAACTTTCTCCCCTTTAGGAGGAATAGTGGAACAAAATCAAGGTGTTAAGTCAACACTAGCTTCGTCTTCTTTTTCTCCGTCACCATCAAATAATCACTTTTGGATTATGAGAAATCATCAAAGTCAACCACTCGACCACATGGAAGTTGACACCTCTCTACCACCATCATTCTTATTTGAGCCATCCTCGAATGCGCCTCCGCCAATCCCTCCCTCTTTTGAGGCTCTTTAACCCGCTTCACTTGATCCTTCACATCAAGCAATTTCCTTTCTTCCATCACCACTACCGAGCCATGACAAAGATTGTTATCATTGTCGACATGTTGAAAGTTTGATACATGAAGTACGTGAAGATCAACGTTTCATGTTTTATCACCTCCTCAAACGTTTCGACGAGATCAAACCTAAACAAACTTGAGCTAGAGGATTCTAGTGGTGTCCTAGTATTTAGCGCGACTTAGATAGTCTATTAATTCAAAGTCATGTATTGTTCATTTTCTTAGTTTTTAGAGTCATGTATATCATATCTCTAGTTTTATTAAATGAAAACACATGATATTTGCTAATATTGTTCTGAGTGTATGATTATTGTTCTAATACATATCTCATTTTGATGCTAACATCTTTTTGGTACATCACATTTGCTGTATTAGAGTTACAGATAGACGGATCCCTACATTTTGCTTAGACGGATCCCTCCTAAGAGGGAATCGTGAGATCCGTGCAACAGAAGACTAGTTTTATACTAACTTGAGTCTTATTTGCAGGAAATTATGTATTATATACTCGTTTTCTAACCCTTGTTTTATAGATTTTCAATTTACACATGAAGACTTTGACACACTAAGCTAGGGGGAGCTTTGTGTCAAAGCAATACGTTGCAAAATCACTTGAAATATTAGGATTACATTTCATGACATTCCTTTGCAAAGTTGCAATCATCAAGGGGGAGCATATTCATCACATAGGCGAAATCTTTTGCAAACTTAGTTGCAAATGAACTAGCTTAGGATTTTGTTTCTTGATGCCCTCATAAAGGGATGGACTCGTCAAGGGGGAGTTTAGACGAGAAATCTCCCCGTTACTTGCTCTCTACCTTTTTAAATTATCTTTTTACTTCACATGTTTTTCTTAAAACAATGTGTTAGTTTCTTTTCGTAGCTCTTTTTGTTTCGACAAAAAGGGGAAGAAGAGAGTAAAAACTTCAATTCGAACTTTTACGAATTTTAGTTTTTCCTTAAAATAATTTTATGTTTTGTCATCAACAAAAGGGGGGAGATTGTTAATACAAATAAGCCGTAAAAACGTTTATTTATATTTTACGATCTTCTAATGTTTTGTCGATAATAAACGTAAAATCATTTTAACGAAACAAATAAAATATGTAAATGGTTTGAGCCAATAGTTTACTAACACACTTACGTTTTCACATAAAACACTAAAACAAGTATAAGTGAATTTTTTTTTTTTTTTTTTTTTTAGGTAAAATACCATGATGAGTATCAACAAGTATAAGTGATTTTATGATACATATGTACAACAACTGGTGTTTACATATTTGGGTAAATATATACATAACTAGTATGTATTATAATGGGTAATATAAATGGGTAGAAACTTAAGTATTTGACCCATTGACCAAATACATTGAATGTAGTTGGGTATAACCCAAAGTCCATGACCCATACCCATGGAGCATGACCCATAACCCATTACATGACATCATGCTTAAGTCATATATGGATATTATCCATGACCCATGGACTAGATACATTGCATCTTGTAGATACATTGTATCTACTTGGATACCCATGATCCATAACCCATGACCCAAAACCCATGGGCAAAAGGGAGCGTCCCACGGATCCCCAGTAATACACTGGACGGATCCCTCAAGTGAGGGATCCGTGGGATCCGTGGAACAGTAGCTATTTTTCCTCTATAAATAGTGAGCCATTTCCTCATTGTTTCTCACCCCTTTCTCACATATTTTCTCTTTGAGTTATAGACTCTCTAACCTCAGATCCAAGTGATCTATGTATATAGTTTTGTTTTTGTGTGATTCTCTAGGTTCTTTTTAAAGGCGAGATCACCACCTTTTGAAGTCGAGCAAGCTCAAGTGCATGAGTTGCCATGCTTCGTTATTATCAAGACTACTGAGGTTCTCTTGTTGATAGTTGTCTTATTTCTCATAAGAAGTGTAGTGTTGAAGACATTAGTGAAAGATGTCTAAAGGGTCAAGACGAAGACATTAGTGAAAGGTGTCGAACGTCCGTATTGAAAGCACTAGTGAAGGGTGCTTAGGAGTCAAGGCTAAAGGCATTAGTGAAGGGTGCCTAGAAGTCGAGGCACAAGGCATTAGTGAAGGGTTCCTTGAGATCGAGTCAAAGGCATTAGTGAAAGGTGCCTAAGGTGTACATTCGATACGGTGTGTTCGATGTACAAGATAGATTAGTATTGGATCAAAGGATATTGATATCCTTGTTGATGTTGTTATAAGGAGTGGATCTCCTTTGGAGTTAGTTATTGTTGTAGTGTTGGGTAGTAGTTCCTCCATTGTAATGGAACTCGGTATCTAGCCTAATACCGGATAAAGGGTAGGCGACGTCGTGATTGGTTTGGTTCTACCTCGTGGAAGAACCCGGTATCTAGCCTTGTAACGGATAAAGAGTAGGCAACGTTATGAAGGCTTCTCCGCCATAAGGAGTTGGTGTCGTGTAGTGTTTACAAACTCTCGAGTAGGTGACTCGGGGAGTGGAGTAGGGCAAGGAAGGTGTCCTTGTAGCCGAACCACTATAAATACTCACGTTGTGGTTTTGTTCCTCTTACTCTTTATTCTTTCATTACATATTTATATATTCGTGTCTATCAACATCCAACACACATGTTTAAATAGATTGACATAAGTCGATCTAAATAGTTTAAAACGAAGTTTTAATCGGTAAAACTATTCAACCCCCCCCCTTTTAGTTTTCCACAGATGTTAAAACCCTAAAGTTATTGTACAAACCTAATAAAACTCGTACACAAAAGTTCCTCTCCAAGTGTGCACACTTAGTGCAGAAAATTCTAAAACTATATATAGGATTTCAGATGCGACGGCGTCACTTTATAACTGTGACACCGTCAATTTGCCGCCATTAGGGTTTCGTCTCTTCCAAGTCAGCCTTGTGACGGGGTCGCTTTATTCCTTCAGACGCCGGACAGAATTCTCTGACGACGTCCCACTTTGATTTTTCCAAGCTGTCACATTATATTTTTCACAGAAAATTCCAGCTCCCTTAACAAGTGACGGCGTCACTTGTTACTTCTTCAATTTTCTACTGAGCCGTCTCTAGTAAAATCTGGGTTGTTTTGGTGTTTTCATTTGCAAGTGACGGCGTCACCTTGTAGGTTGTGACGCTGTCTGGTGCCCTTTTCCCGACTTTTCATGACTTGGTCGTTTTCTTCACATTTTCATCCCTTTTCGTCCAAATATGCATGATTTCCAAATTTTGTTTCCAAAGTACCTAAAAAGTAAAAAGGAACGAATTTAGGCAATATTTGATCATAAATACATTAGTTTAAGGCTTAAATGACCCCCTAAAAATGTACGTTTTAAATCCTTATCAAATATCCCTACACTTGGGATTTGCTTGTCCTCAAGCAAATGTGCTTTTATCTAATCAATTTACAAGTTAGGGGTCATTTAACATTGGTTTAAAATAGTTTACAACAAATACAAGCCCTACAATAGTCATAACAAGCACGGAAATTATACACTAGCACCTCACATATAGTGTTTGGATTCTCTCATCTTTCGTGTGTATAATAAATATAACATGTATGGAAATGGAAGATAACACTCTCTACCTGTCATAACACATAGATTACCATAGGCTTGAGACTAGATCAAACCTCCACCGCTTTAGAGTAAGCACCTAAGATAAACTATCAAAGAGGGCTTTTAAAGGGTTATAATGTTAGGTGTAAGGGTATGGGAAAACACGAGTTTGTTGGATATGGGAAATTTTACTGGTGGCAAGTCAAAAATCTAAGCTAATTACATGTAAAACGAGGTGTTGCTAAGCCAAGACTCGACTTACTAAACTAACTCTTTTTGTATTTTTCTTGACACTTTGTGGACTTAAACATAAACAAAATATAAATGATAGAGGCGGGATGGTAGTGTAACACCCCAACCCGACAATGGTAGAAGTGTCACATTCTGGCGTCATATCGTAACATACAAATAAAATTTTGCAAGCGGAAGCCTTATAGAATAAAATACCACATCATATAAATGGATGACTTACAAAGAAAATACAAAATCCAATATGTCAATAAAATGAAATGAAATATTGAAACAATTGCTCTTCAAAATAAGTCCAAAAGGTAGGGGAAACTAGGGTTGGCCCACTCAAATATTCCAACTCTCAGCCCATCAAAGCCCATCTTCCAACCTAAAACCTGCCGCAGGAAAAGAAATGCGGCTGAGCTTAAAAAGCCTAGTGAACAGATATGACAAATCGAAAGCTAAACAGAATCTGAAATGCAAAATGAAACAAAGGAAACGGATAACAAAGTCGCAATGAAGAGAGTACAATGAGTCAATGAGGAACCTGCAGAACACGATAGTAACAGATATCCAGAAGGAACAGATAACAGATGAGAACAAAGCACATAACGCATCAATGACATATACATAAGCACATCTAAACAACCAGGCATAAAATTAATCAGGAAATCATAGTACATATAAGTCAAACGGAAATCTAAAAGCTAGCGGAAGCAACTAATTAGAAAGTGAGCATGGCAATCACACAAGTCAAGTAACCCACAGCTAATATCATACAAGTATCATAACAACGAAAATACTATCAGCAGTTAAAACATGGTAGCCACACGTATCAAGTAGGAATACAGTACGAACGTTATAATTGAATGAATTAAGGACATAGCATGGCAACTAAACAAGTTAACTAGACAGATAACATAGGTTGAACCATTTACATCATCAAACAGTGGTATAAGCAAGAGTGTAAATATGGCAGGTCAACAATTAGCAGATAAAGATACTAACGGATAATCATAGTCCACGAGATCAACTGAACGAAAGTATACATGATAAACAGATAAAACAATCGATTACACACTAGCATGGTCACCAGACAAGTCAAGGGTCACATAACAGTAAGATAACGTATAGTCAGATGACAACAGGTGAATCATATAATCGCATATTAATCATATCGTAGCAGGGTAAACGGTAGTCACATAAAACATGTAATAGCATAATCAAATTCAATAATCATATAATAACCCGGTACGTGAATGGAATGATAGTCTGAAGTATGAGCTTGATAGTCAACCAAAAAGGACTAAGATTATGACAGATCAATGAAATGGAATATAGCATGGTAGTAGAGTGAGTTACATAAGGGTACCAAGTAATGGACAATTAATACAGAATATGGTGCGTTGAGGAATACATAAGGTACAATATAGGTATATCAAAAGTGCAAAGGTTGTCAGAAATCTATCCCGAGCCAACAATACAATACAATACAATCAATAGTCGCATTAGCAGCCCAGTATCCAATAGTAGCCATTGCATTCGGAGGGGTGACCTCGGAATACCAAACCAATAGGAGGGGAGACCTCAGTAACCAATGGAGTAGCTAACTCCCAGACTGTGAGGGGTTGTATTGCACACACGCACCACATCACCAATACAATATATCAATATCAATACAATACAATACAAATCTAGGATGCATCCATACGCCCCCTGCAGAACAATAGTGGCCATACAATATATCTGAAGCGCGCATAATCAATACAATATGGGGACGGTGTGGAACATCACTCATCCACACTGGAGTCATGCCATTGGTGCATCAATGACACGGACATGGAACCCTCATGCCTAGTTAATGGCTCGGGTATCAAACTGACAGGTCAAAGCAAAAGGTCCAAAGTGTAGCAATATATAAGTCTTCATAATCAAAGGTTCAATATCAATGGTTCCCAATTCAGAGGTTCATAGCAACAGTTCAATGTCAAAGTCCAATATCAAAGGTTCAGTAACAGAGGTTCAATAACAGAGGGGTCAATAGCAATGGTTCAATATCAAAGGGTCAATAGCAATGGTATCATAGCAATGAAATATCATAAGCGAAACAAAGTCGAAGGACCAGAAAGTCATGAGAAACCCCTACTGATAAGGGATAGAATATATGTACCTCATTTCGAAGCAAGCAAAAATAGGAAAGTAAGGTCACACGATGAATCAATCCCGCCGTCCGGAACCTATGAATTAGATAACGCTTATTAAGATCAGATTACTCATTTTAGACGGCTTTCCACTTTTAGCAGGTTTCCATATTTAGTAACTTTCCATTTTAGGTAACTTTCTATTTTAGGCAGGTTTCCATAACTAGCAGGTTTCCATATTTAGTAACTTTAGCCATTTATGATGTATTTAATGTCATTTTAGGTTAAATGATGAAAAATGAGTGTTATTATACTTTAATGATCATTTATGCCAAGTTACGCAAGTTTAGGGTCTAAAGTGTAAATATTACATAGTATAGGGTCCTTAGTGTAATTATATCAAGTTTACTCATTTTACTCTTTTAGCCCCTTTTATTTATCATATTAATAAATCAAACCTTCAAGTTTCAATGCTCACAAAACTACCTCATTACATTAATAAATCATATATGTAATTCAAGCCCCAATTTTATTTTACGAAAATCATTTACGTTTTAAACCAACAAGTCCAATATTCACAAAATTATACGACTTCCTTGTGTTTACCATTTTTAGTCGAGACATATCCTTCCCCAAGATAAGTTTCATACGCCCCAAGATCAATCCAACGAGACCCTTAAATCATCATGTTATCGATTCAATCTTACAAGATACGCATACGTACATTTTAAGACTTGTTTAATTAGCTCGTCATTAAACCATGTAAATACCGTATATATGGGGTCAAAAATCAGATTTACGTCAAAGGTTAAACGTCCATATTCCATTCGACATGCACCATATCAAGGTCATGATTCCATATAAATTAGTGTTATCATGTAAATGCCTTTAACGTGCTCATGGTAAGTCTCACAGATTCAAAATCAAATGGCTTAAAAGGTAGGTTACTTGGTCTTTCTTTATTCAATAAATCATGTGTCATGATTACTATTTCATGTGACAAACGTTTATTATTTTATGAGTATGTAGGAATTCGTATAACATGCATAAAAGTGGAACATGTAGCCTACGATATGACCAAGAAACAAGTAAAGATGGAACGAGGTCGCGATACCTTACCCTAGTAGCGAGTACGTGACAAGAAAACTAGAACCAAGGCTACCAAGCCCACGACAGAAACCACACCAAGAACCCACGATCAGCTTCCTCCTTGGCTTAGAACTTCACGACAACATCTACCCAACCCACGAGCAGCCTCCAATAATCCACGTCCCAACTTTGTTTTTGAACCCACACGATCACAACACCCTTGAGATCACCTACGAATTTCTTGAGCCTTGAAATCGAATGGAATGGAGGGATTTTCATGGTTGCCGTCACTTTGGTGAAGAGGGAATTTAGGGTTTCTTTGTTTTTATTTTTACATGGGATGGAAAGTTTTAAATGAGAGTTTAATGGGAATTAACGTGTGATTAGAAGGATTTGGGGCGTTTTACTAGGCCGAAATAAGGAGAGAACTTGTACAATGTGTAATATTCTTCTCGTAATTAAGGTTGTTTATCCTATTTGATATAATTTATTCAAGTGTCAATGTAAAATAAACGAGCTTGACGCATATTACGTATTTCACATTTATTACGCTTGAGGGCAAAATAGTCATTTAACACGTTTACGATTTTTAGGGTTTTACGGGTAGCCCGTATGTTTTTCTTTTTTTTTTCTTTTTTTTTCCTTTCTTTTTCGATTTTTTTTCTTTTTTCATACACTCTTACTCTAGCATCCGCAAAACATATCATCATAGTAAAGGGATTTATAGTAGCCTCCCTACACTTGAGTTTTTATTAGACTAAACTAATGACCCAAATTGTGAGGATCAAAACACTTGGAGTAATTAATTACGCAGATAAGGGAATTTAAATTTTACATTCCTTCCCGTTACTCCATAAAATACTACTTAACCCATGAGTCCCAATCGTCCCAAAACTGTATGTACACAAGATATGACTCGACTTAGCAACCATGTAATCAACTAGATAATTGAACTAAGGGTTAAACATAATATAATAACGCACTAAAGATGATTGCATACAAAGAAGGCTAAGGTGATTTGGGTGTAATATTTGGGGTGGATTGTAAACAATGCACTTCATTGATATTTCAGAACCCGAAACATCACGAGAACCGCGAAAAGATAGACTCTGAGAGGTTAATTAGGGGTATCATGTACTAAAAATGAGTACATCACAAGGGTGTGGGGAAATTACTCAACCTATGTGGTCAATGTAATTATTTAAACAGGTTTAAAACAAATGTTATCTTAATGTCTCTTATCATTTAGTTAATCCTAACTACACGAATGTAGTCTCACTAGCGATCTCGGAATGCATCAAAAAAACAAGTTCTAGAATCTATATACTACCGGTACACTTAATAAGCATTAAAAGTGAATGCTTTTTATCCTATATATCTAAAGGCGAACCTCACGGTTTTGAGGTGGAATTTGAGTGGTAAGCGTTTTTTTTGTGCTGGTCGTATAACTCTTATCCATGAAACGCTTTATTAAGACTAAAGTTTTGCTCATAAGTGTCGTAAAAAAATAAAAATTTGGTGATAAAATTACCCTAACAAGTATTTCTTTTATTTATTACACTATTACTAAGGACAAGACAAATATCAAGCGAGTAAATAGTTTATAAGGTATCCCTTTTTCCCCTCCCTACACTTAAACTGAACATTGTCTCCAATGTTCTCCGAAAGTATCAAAGTTATGATAATAAGAAGTAAATAAAAGAGAAAGAAACTAGTACTCCCCTGATTAGCTCGGTATGATTGGTGTAGAATCAAGGCTAAATCCTCCTCCAAGAAGAATAAATAAATAAAAAATGTTGCTTCCATTGTGTACTTGCATCTTCTTGTCCAATATAACCTGTAAATTTTAAGAAAACGAACACAAAACCTTGCTTAAAATCGACGGTAAAACTATACATAAAACAAATCTAAACTAGAAAGCGAGTAAGATATAATGCTTGCAAAATAGATATTTGCAGGTTCTTGGAAAATTAAAAATTCTAAAAATTTTTAGAAATTCAGTTTCGACAGAAAAACGAAAATCTGAAAACTGTTTACAGTGCCTGACTCCGTCGGGATATAGATCCTGACACCGTCGGGATTGACCTGACAGAATTTTAAACTTTGTTTACCGAAAAATTTACTTCTTAAAAACCTGGAAAAAAATGCAAAACAACTATTGTGACTCGATACAAGCATTTGACTCAAACAAATACACATAAAATATGCTCATCATGTATTGTTAATTTCATGTTCAGTTTTGTTCTATTAAACATATGTGATCTTTCATGTGATTAAAACGAGGTTAAAAACAAAATAAAGCATTTTCACAATAGTATTTGAAACATGAAAATTAAACAATAATGATGAGGCATATATGACACACAAACAAATCAAACAAACAATCAAACAAATAAACATGAGTTGCCTCCTAAGAAGCGCTTTTCATAAAGTATTAGCATATGTGAGTAAGCTCCTCATCGAGAACATCTTTTGGATTGAATTTTTCGTTTAGTTTTCTATTAGTACGTTTTGTTCGGTATAATTTCTCAAACTTCTCTCCATCGGGATCATATATTGTCATCTTTATATGCCATGATCCATCTCTTTCTTTGGACGGCTTGTCCCAATTCTACTTCTTCTTTGAACTCTCCTTCTTCCACCAATTCATCCCTGAATTAATTGGCAATGCTCCTAGGAATTCAATCATCTTTCTAAACACTAAGGGGTCTTCAAATGGGTCCATTTCGGTATCCCTAGCCAATTGTTGTTCAATAGAGTGAGTTTTATTTAAAATTCTTTTTCTAGATAGAATAGGCGTCGAGGTCCTATAAAATCTCCATTAATCTAAGGTCCATATCTCGATGGTTTCCTATCCAAAGCTATCCCATGAGGTGTTTGTTCCTCATCAATGTCATAAGCATGCTTCTTGACATCGTAGATTGACCTAGTGTATCCTTCTCCTACCGTTATTTTGGACAACTTACAATCAATTATAGCACTAGCGGTAGCTAAGAATCCTCTTCCAACTAATAATGCTAGCCATATCAAAGTTTAAAATCCTCTTCCAACTAATAGTGGTCCATTTCTTGTTACTATAGTGATATGTTTGTTATAAGGTATTATGCTAAAAGTAGAGGTGGGTGAGCCACTCACCGCCACCTCAGCTTTCTCTCCTTTCACTCACACTCACCATACATCCGTTTTGGTCATCATACCTCACATTTCATTAAAACACACCACTAAATATTACACACACACTCACAAAACAAATAAAAAAACATTACTTTGAAATTAGGCCCCACATACACACTATCGTGAGTAACTCACCAAAGAACCTCATTTTGGCCGTGAGTTTGGACATGTGTTTTGGGTGGGTCGTGAGTGAGTAACTCACCAAAGGGTGAGTTGCTCTCCACTCCGTTTAGCCTTAAAATCAAATGAATTGTTTTGTAAAAAGATTTAGGATTTCAGATCAGGAATGATACATATGTACGAACCCACTACAATTCGTTGGTTTAGACTACCTCTAGTAAAGGCACATACTCTTAGCGACGTCATGTTTAATCCGTTACTTGACCGCTCCGACCTGATCATTGTACTACCTTTAGTAAAGGTACATACATAATCTTGTGATCTTTAAGAGCATGTCCAACAATAACTTGAGTTATAAAATAACACTGTCCACGTCAGCGCCACATCAGCTTTAACATTTCACTTTAACATCCCCAAAAAACACCCACATCAATAACATCCCAAGTTAAACTTTAACATTTCATATTTTCAATTTCAACCCCTAAACTAAAACAAACACTTCATTTATTAAACTAAACATATCATTAAATTTGAAAACATATTACAATACGAAATTAAAAAAAAAAAATTACAACGAAATAAAAAAACACACTGCAAATTAAACATAAAGGAAATGACGAGAATACAATCTACTGACGAGGTTGCAAGTTATGTTTTTTGATGATTCGGTCTTTTTCGTCATTGATCCAAGCCACGACATTTGAATCTTTCCCTTCAGTATCCGTCATCAAAAACTTCAACTCCTCCAACCTTGTTATTGTTTCATCTTTTTTCTGCTGGGCCCTATACGCCGCTGCGGCGGTTTCACATTTGATACCATACTCGTTTGCCATAGTTTCGGTGAAATAAGTTGACGAGCTCGTTCCTCCAGTGCTTGCTCCCCCAGTACTTGTCGTGCTCTCGGATCTTGCTTTCTTGGTAGCACGTTTCTTTCCCATGGGGCGTGGTTGTTCATCATGACCAAACAAAGCCTCGTTTGTTTGGCTTGGGACATCGCCGGTTAAATCAACCGGTTCCGGCGTGTCCCATTTCTTAGAATGACGCAAAACCTCCCAAGCGTCATCGAGAGCAAACGGTGTTGCTTTGGTTTCCTCACGATATCATTGCTTTGCCCGTTTCATCACATCCATCTCACTTTCCCCGCTTCGTTGTTCCCGTTGCGCACGTTTGTAATAAGAGTTGAACTTTGTGCATATGCCGTTCAACGTTTTCCACTTGCTTGACATCATATCCTTGTTGCGCCGTTGAAAGTTGAGTCTATTGAACTCATTTGTGACCCGATACCAAAACGTATCTTTGGGTTGGCACCACCCAACTTTCGGATCCTCCGAAACAGCTATGTAACACCTTGCAAGTAATTCTTCCTCTGCTGGAGTCCAACGCCCAGTAGCGAAAACTTCCTCTTCATCATCATCAATTGGTTCGGGCTCGGGGTCTTTGGATTTTTTTGATTTTCGTTTAGCACGGCCTTTGGATTTTTTTGGAGGAGACGTGGGTGTCTCAGCAATATCATGTGTTTCAGTTTGTGATTGTTGTGAGTGTTGTGTGAATTGTAGATTTTAAAAGTTGGAGTTTAAGGTGCTTTGTTGGTTTTGTTGTTGCCAAAAGAGATATGTTTGATGTTGTTGCCACATTTCTTGGCTCGAGAAGCCTAGTGGGTTGGGAAGAGACATGTTGGGGTTTGAAGATGAACCCGCGTTCGGGTTAAATGATGAACCCGGGTTTGAGGTATTCCACCTACCACCAAGAAGATTGAAAAATGTATCATCGTTGCCTCCCGACATTTTTTTTTCAGTGAATATAAGATTGAAGATTGAAAGGATTGAGTAGTGGAATTGTGAAAAAAATTGGTGTTTTAGTTGGGTATTTATAGTGGTAAAAAAATGTTTTTGATTTTTTTTTTATTTTTTTTATTAGAATTAGCCGTTTAGGGAGTTAAAGTGTAAAAATTTTGAATTTTTTTTAAATAAAACGGTAACTAAACCGTTGAGAGGGGCAAAGTGTAACTTTTTTTTTTAGCCCTTTAACGGGCATTGCTTGGTTAACGCAGCCCTCCCTTTGCCTCATTAACGGCGGAGGTCCAATGGTGGTAACGGCCATAACGTCGTTAAACTAGCCATAACGCGCGTTATGGCGTTACGGATGTACATGCTCTAACAAGCATATCAAAAGGATGATGTAAAAACAAGCTAATACTAAGTATATTAGGAATGGTTATATACACAAAACTTGACCCGTCTTCCATAAAGAAGTCTCACGCCTTTAGGTGTTTCTGAGTTAATAATAGTGACAACATAGGGGTGTAGGCGCGACCCTGGCAATCTTCTAAGATTACACATCTAGATTAATCTAAGTAGCCTATATGATAGGTTGTATTACCCACTTGTTTTCTTCAGCCTTTGATTCCAAGATGTCGTCATTTAGCTTCTGTTCTACAAAAGATAGTACTTTCACGCACCTATCAGCTTCTTCAGAACGTTGTTGTGCAGTCAGGAGCTCTATCCGTTTCTGGTTCAGATCCATTTTGGAAGCTCTTGTAACCAAACTGGTGTTTTCTTTCATTTTTATATGCATACTGTACTTTTTCAATGCCTCATTCCTTTTGTGAATGGATTCCAAATGAGCTCGAAGCCATGCCACGTTAATTTTGTTCGCCTCTGCACCTGACACTTTGCTATCTATTTCTTCCATCTCAGAAATTATGGTTTTCACATCATTCGTTTGGATTTTCCTGACAACATCGCAAACAACCTCAAGGATAGATTCTCTCACAGAAGCTGTTTTGAATACACAGTCTGATGCAATGTCGCCATGTTTCTTGAAAATGGCTTCAAGAATTGGTGCATTGATGTTCTTCACCTTGTAGCCTTGGACACATGTTATGCCAGATTGAGGAGATGAAACATTTATAGCCACTGCCTGTTCCAGCTGCACGAAGTGAGTGAATAGACGGTCAGTTCACGTTGGAAAATAGTTCTAGAATTGTGGTATAAAAGAATATAAGCTAATTACAATTGGTGATGTTATAGGTTAACACTTAAAAATAATTTAATACATATTGGTTCTCTCCTACGTTGCTATCCCATAAAAAGTATATTACTTTTTAACAGTACAGTTTTTGTAATCATGAACCAAGAAATATGACAAAGGTCAACATAATCTGACCCGACCCGTTTTGACCCGCAAAGTCTTGAAGTACTTTTTTCATTCTAGTTCGTTTGTATATGCTGTTGTGTCCAAACAACTCCAATACGCTAACATTAACAAAGCCCCAAATCAACCAGTTTTGACCATTTGGCCTACAATTGGCCTTTCTATAAAAAGTTATAAGAACATATAAAGAAAGGTAGAGAGATATATACACAATCCGACACGTTTTGCACCAACTCCCATTGATCCCGCTCGAGGTTTACAAGTGCTTCATCACCATCATCATACAATAACTACAAAGTCATAACAACAGATGTTAATTTACATACAAAGTACACATAAAATGTTTGTTCAGTGAGCAATGTGCTCACCTTGTGCCTCTTATTTCTACCGTCAAAAAATGTCACAACTCCTTGATGATACCTGCAGAAAAGACGTTCACACTATAACACCACGAAACTCTCACCATGCTTACCAGATTGAGCCTGAATCAGAATAGATTTGTATATAAAACCATAGAACCATAGATTTGGATTATACTTCGCCACATATGGTCCACGTAATGGGTCAAAAGTCACCCAAAATGCATAGAACCTAAATCCTCTAATCTTAGAATTTAGATAATCATTATAAAAACATAGACTTTAATCATATTTTATGCAGTTCATTTTTTGTACAACACAAAAAAAGAAAGAAAATATAAGACTTTAATCATAAATGTATCCCTCGCTGACGACACCTTAGAGTCTGCAGTCAACATCTTTATGCTTCTCTCTAGACACTCGAGTTTCATATATAATAATTTGCATCCTTCCTCAACTTGCTTGTCTCGGTTGTAGAAAGAGCAGTTTCCTTAGCCTTATGTAAAAGAAATGTGATTGTTGTACATTGGACAATAATTTCGTGACATGGGTGATATCAATTTGACCAACTTTATATACAGGATAATGCATAAACAGGCCACCCTGATATCAAAACAGCATTAAACACCCAGGAACCAATATGGCTGCGTTTATGTTATTTTGGACCAAATCCTTGCCATAAAAACTTATAACTACTTTCAGGAAAGGGGTATCACGCCATTAGACAGAATATCAGTTGTTCCTGAAGTAATGGTGGCAAAATAGGGGGTAGGTGTGGCCCTGGAAATCTTCTATAAATCAAGTATCTAGCATGATTTAATAAGCCTATAAAGACAGTTGTTTTCCCACAAGTCTTTTTCCGCCTTAGATTTCAAGATATTGTTAACTGGATTATTTTTACAGGATAGAGTACTTTTCACGCACCTTTCTGCCTCTTCAAAGAGTTTTTCTGAAGCCTCGAGCTTGGTACCTCTCTCTCTCAGATCTATTTGGGCAGCGCGTTTAACCAAAATCGTGTTTACTTTCATTTCCATAAGCAACGTTGACTTTTCCATGGCTTCCTTTCTTTTCTGGATGGTTTCCATGTGAGCTAGAAGCCATGACACATTAATGTTGGTTGCTTCTGCATCTAAGACTTGCCTCTCTATTTCTTTAAACTCAGACAAGATTGTAGCAACATCACTGGTCTGAATCCGCGTGACAACTTTGCAAACAACTTTAAGGAGAGATGATCTCACAGAAGCCGTTTTACATACGCATTCAGCTGCAATGTCACCGTGTTTTATGAAGATGGCTTTTAGAATCGGTGCAATGTTGTTGCTAACCTTATAGCCTTGGACAAAAACTTTGTCAGATTGAAGAGTCGAAGCCATATTAGGCAGTGCCTGTCCCAGCTGTATGAAAGTAAGATAAAATTAATGGTGGTAAAATGTGACGCCGGGTCAGGTTGACCAGTTCATTTTTCATTTACATTCGAGTTTCATTATTTCTAGATTAGATGCAGCTCTATACCCGATATTATGTATTAAAAATATTAAACGCTTCAAACTTATCTCTCCTTATATCATTCTATTCCAAAACAATAAACTATTAGTTTAATAGTATAATCATTTTTAACATAACTGATACTCTAATATTGAACTCATGTGAACAAGTTGTTTAGCCCAAACAAACCCAACAGACTGCAAAGAAACACAAATTGACCTACTTTTGTCCCTTTGGGCCAAGATGGAGAGATATATACAGAATCATATATACAGTTTAATAGCATAGAATTGAGTAAAATAAGTTCTGAAGTATAAAGAGAGGGAGAGATATATACAGAATCAGGTGTAACAGAGACGTTTTCAACCAATTCCCACTTTTGCCCCTCGAGGTGTACGAATCCTTCATAACCATTATCATATACAACCTGTAACGATACAGCAATACATGTTAAGTCGCAATATAAAGTATATAGAAAACGGTAGTTGAAAGCTTGGAGCAAATAACATTACATTCATACCTTGTGAATTTTCATCATACAATCATAGGATTTCACAACTCCATACGAACTATAACAAAATATTATCAAATTAATTGATCCACAAAGATCTCATAAACATTATTAAGTGCTATGATACTTACATTTCATCTTTATGGGACCAAATTTTTATCCTGCTCCCCACCACAGATTGGGCCTGAAAAAGTACAGATTTTTTTATAGTTCAGGATATGATTTTCATACTGGAACAAAGAATCATTCAAGTTCATAGGAGAACTAGAGTAAAAGGTGCTAATATTTAAATGGTCAACGGGTCAATTTGGATTATGCTTCACGGTTAAAAGTCCCCCAAAAACTATTCAAACTGGATAGAACTTCAATGATTAAATATTGATAATTCGATAAATGAAAAGACAAATCATGTTTGCAGGCCGTCCTGACCCATTTTCACCCACTCCAAAAAATACCCATTTTGACTAGTTACCCAACCTAACGGACGATTTTGCCACCCCTAACTAGAATTATTTTCAGAAGCAGAAGGTGTTCCTTCTATGTAGTGTTAGTTCTCTTGTGTTTTCCATTCACCTCTGTTACAGGATTGGGTGGCATTAGTTGCTTGGACAAAAATGAAAGCATTTTAAATTGACGTGTTCTTTCATTTTCAGAATGGATGCCTTGAAGGTTAACTGTATCCCTAGTTCCATGTTGATAATTCGTTACAGGCTGCACCGTATTTCTGATTCCCTCTTGACACTCGAGTTTTAACATGTGAAATCTATCACTCGTGGTTGATATAGTTCCTCCCAGAGAGTTGTTAACTTTATCAGCATCCTGGAAAAGAAATGTGGACAATAACTTTAGTATATGACGAAATTAAATGAACGTATGTTCTTTCATCTTTAGATTGGATGCAGAAGGTTAACCGTATGTCTATTTGCATCTTGACGACGCCTTATAGGATTCACCATATTGCTACTTTCCGCTTGACAGTCAAGTTTCCTCTTGTGAGTGGAGTCCTTCCTCAAATTGCTGATATGAGTTGTAGATGGAATAGTTTCTCCCAGAAAATTGTAAACTTCGTTTACCATCTGGAAAAAGACATGTAATTATTGCACATTGTAAGTGCCATTTAGAAATAATCATAAAGATCAACGAAAGCGTACCCTATCTGGAAGATGCGGTTTGAGTTGAGCAGCACAGTTTTTGAGAACGTCTCCCCCTAGTCGCTTTGACGAAGGAATCTAAAAGAGAACAATACTTGAGTGTTTTGATATTGTAAATTTAGTAATGAATGGACACATAATGATCACCTGATTCTCTCTTCTTACGCATCTGACTATGAGTTTTCCAAGCTCGGAATTTAGCGGCCTACTTTCCTTTATGATCACGGTCATGATTTTCTTCATTTTAAGTACAATAGCAGTGGTATTGAAGCTAAAAAGTCAGAAGAAAGAACAAGATTAGTTGAGCATACAGCTATTAGCTATACAAGTCTTTCACTAAATAAACTAACCATTCTTGAATCATACACAAAACCTGACTAGCAAAGAATTAGAGTTCTTACTCAGCAGCGGTTAAAAACTGCGTAAACAGACGAACTATTAGTCCATCCAGCTGCAGGTCACACATCAGCACTGGAAACTTACCAACGCTTAATTGTTCGAGAATCCTAGTCATCTTAGTATAGCGTCCACGAGATGCAGAAGAGACTTTCTCGAACGTGATTACAACAAGTTCAAAGAAATCCTATGCACCAACAAGGAAAAGGGCAGTTACTTGGGAGTCGTATAGTAGATTATCATCTAAAGACTCTCAAAGAGTTACATAAAAAGCTCATTCAGATATTTCATACCCTCATTTGTTCATTATTGTATGGTTCGTAACCAACCACAGTTCTGATGACTTCACAGATGCAACATGCAACTAAGATATTCACATCCACATTCGGGTGGCTCAACAGTCGTTTAGCAATCAATGCATTTCTTACTGGATGCATTGCATATTTCAAGGATTCGGAATTGGAAATGTTCCCTGTTGCCGTCGACCACCACACAAGTGTCCCAATTTGCTATTATGATAACATATCAAAAAATTGAAAAATGTTAATGGGGCATTTGACGTAGCAAAAATAACGTGAGTAGCAGTGGAAATATAACAAACACTATAGAGGATGTTTGGAATGCTTATGTCAAGTGTTTATCTACTTATTTTTGGATAAATTTGTTAATTTCCCATTTTCCACTGGAATAAGCACTTTAAAGTAAGCAGATTCATACCTGCTCATTACTAAGCAGATAAGCACTTAATATTAAGCATTCCAAACAGCCCCATAAGCAAGGAGCCCAAATAAAATATATATACTAGTAGTAAACTATATATAAATAGGGGAGTAAATTACATAATTGGTCCTTGTGGTTTGTTGAAAATTGCAGAAAATGTCCCTGTGTTTTTTTTTTGACGCGTTTCGTCCCTCTGGTTTACAAATCTTACGGATTTTGTCCCTCGTCCAAAAATGTCCGTTAAGTGTTTTGCGCTGTTAGTCCTTCGTTAGTGCAGTCCGTTAAGTGTTTTGCACTGTTAGTCCTTCGTTAATAAATTTTGCACCGTTAGTCCTTATTTTTTAAAATATAGTTTTCCCCAATTAGTCCCTTCGTTAATAATAGTTTTCACCCGTTTTTGTCCGTTTTTATCCGTTTTCGTTCGTTTTTTATCCGTTTCCCCCCGTGTTTTAACGTTTTTCGTCCGTTTTTTATGTTTTTATCCCTTTTCGTCTGTTTTTATATGCTTTCGTCTGTTTTTACGATTTTGTCCGTTTTTGTCTGCTTTTTATCCGTTTTCGACCGTTTTTTTACATTTTTATTCGTTTTCGTCAATTTTTTTTTTTTGTTTTTTTCCGTTTTAAAAAAAAATATATCAAATTTAAAAAAAAAAAATTGAATAAAAAATTTCAAAAAAAAATTTTGAACAAAAATATTTTTTTTTTTAAAAACAAACATTGAAAAAAAATTTCCGAAATATATTTTTTTTCAAATATTTTTTTTAAAAAAAATCTTAAAAATTTTCCGAAAAATATTGAAAAAAAACGGACATATTTTAAAAAAATATATATATTTTGAAAAATATTTTTTTTATTCAATTTTTTTTTTGAAATTTTTTATTCAATTTTTTTTTAAACGGACAAAAACGTAAGAAAAACCAATAAAAACGTACGAAAAAAGGACACAACGTAAGAACAACGGACAAAACGAAAGAAAACAGACAAAACATAAGAAAAACGGACAAAAAATTAAGAAAAACGAAAGAAAAACGGACAAAAACGGATGAAAACCGATAAAAACGTAAGAAAAATGGACAAAAACTATAAAAAACGAAAGAAAACGGACGAAAAACGTAAAAAAACGGGGGGAAACGGGTGAAAACTATTATTAACGGAGGGACTAATTGGGGAAAACTATATTTTAAAAAATAAGGACTAACGGTGCAAAATTTATTAACGAAGGACTAACAGTGCAAAACACTTAACGGACTGCACTAACAAAGGACTAACAGCGCAAAACACTTAACGGACATTTTTGGACGAGGGACAAAATCCGTAAGATTTGTAAACCATAGGGACGAAACGCGTCAAAAAAAAGCACAGGGACATTTTCTGCAATTTTCAACAAACCACAAGGACCAATTATGTAATTTACTCTAAATAGGGAGTACAAATTACAGTGACTAATAACATCATCATATCATTTGTAGTCCAACTGCCAAGCATAGTCGATTATAATATAGAAATGAAAGTAAATTCTAACTTGAAGAATGGGGAGAAGCTCCGCAGTTGACAATTGCAAATTTGATAGCTTTGTCCCGGCGTCCCACAGCTGCTTCTCATGAAAAGTCAATGTGAACACCATTTCGGGAATTCAGTTCACTATGAGAAACGGGCTAATCGCTTGATTTGAGACCTATCAGTTTCAAGTTCAACCAATAGCTTTAATGTGTATGTCATATAAATTTGCCTTAAATATGTTCTAAGATACATTATTCCAACAAAACCTTACGAAAAACGCTCAAATTGAAATTTCCCGTGTATATACTGCGTGACCACTACCCAATGAGCATGAAACGCTGATACATCGCGTGATTCAAAGCTTAATTTCAGCCTAAAACTTCAATTTGTATGTAATATTTGCCTCGAAACTATTCAAGTTTATAATAAACGATTCTAACAAAACCTAACTACGCAACGCACACAATGAAAGTTATACAACAAGGCACAAGTCTAGCATTTGTAACAAAAAATGTATATCAAAAAACAAATAATCACGTGATTAGATACCTCAACTCCAACCTGCTAACTTCAATTTATATGTAAGATTGCCCTTACATCGACTAATTTGAGACCTCAGTTTTAACAAACAATTATAATGTCTATGTTCTACTAAATAAACAACTCTCACAAAACCTAAAAACAAGATGAGCATGAAAAACCCCATCAATTGCGTAATTTGAAACCTCAATTCCACTTATAACAACTTTGACTTGTATCAACAAAACCTACAAACCCAATGAAGGTGTGTTTGTTTAAGCTTATTTGCGGGCATACGAGCTTACTTGATTTCGGCTTATATTTCATAAGTCCAAATTTTCCGGCTTATTTTGAGACGTACGTGGTTATATAAGCTTATTATGATATAATAAACTTATACAAGTCTTAAAAGAAGCCACAAAATACGGGCTTATGACATATAAGCCGAAATCAGATAGGCTCATAAGGCCATAAATAAAGTTAAACAAGCACCCCCTAAGCATGAAACACCGTTTAATCGTGCGATTTAAGACCTACCTTTTACCTACAACTTTATTTTGCGAGTAAAATGTGCCATAAAATTGGTCTAACATCCCTGCCTTCCATAACTCCTGTTATTATGTGAGCTATTGCCGTCCATACTGTCCCTGTCGTAAACACAAAAATTATCACACAAGTGCACATGAAACTTGTGCAGTTTAGCCAAACATTGACCTAGGTCCAGTGTCAAAAAATGTTCTATATTCACTTATTTACAATTTTTGAATCAGTAGCAACAGGTATCTATAACTATAAACCACATCTACTATTCGCGCGGCCTTATATGTATAAAATCTTAAACTATGACCATATTAACATTCCTATCGACCATTTAGTACACGTTGAGGTTTCAAATAAAAAATGAAATCCGAAAACGAGCATATGCAGACATTAGTCACACAAACACAAATAATACTTGTGGCTCAACCTATTAACAACCTAAGTCTACTGATACGAACTCTATATGCAGTTGTTTACAATCATAAAAACTAACGATGAACATTATAAAATAAACCATAGCTACTATTTGTGCATCCATGTACATAATAAAAACTAATTATAGCATGTTTATGCTTCATTGCTTCGGAATAGTATATGTCGTATGCTGGTTCAGGCCTAACACTCTATTAACATTCTGATCAACAAACAGTTAATGATCAAATACGATATCCAGAAATAAGCATACGATTAAATTAATCTCACAAACTCTAATAAATTTACGCACGGTTCTATCCATCATCGATCTACATCCACTATCAAAAAGTCTATATACACAACTTATTACAATCATCAACTACTTAAATCCAAAACCTATACATACAAAGTCTCATATCATAACACGCCCAAACTCCATAATATTAGTAGACGCTCAAACTAATAGCGTCCGAATATATACAATTTAATCACAAAAACACAAACAATTTACACGCTGCTCAGCCTATAATCGACCTACATACAGCTGTTTACAATCACAAAACATAACAAACATATAAAATCTAAAATTATAACAGGTCAATGCTCCATAATCAAAATATGTTCTATCAACAGTTAAAGCACATGTAAATTGGGTATTTCAACTTCTTTTAAGGAAACTAGTTTATATTGTTAAAGAAGTATATCAATTAAAAGTCAAAAATTGGTACGTAAAGGTTAAGATAAGCACCCAATGAGTTAAATTGAGTCTTAATAATAAAAATAATTGTGTAAATCATAAATCAAACACTTCAGATCCAACAAGATTGCCTAATACAAGATACATTTACATAAAAATAAATAGCTCGAAAATTGAAAACAAGATTTTATTTTTTATTTTTTAAAACTTTGGTAGGCGCAGGGGAATGGGGACCGTAACTATCGTGGTGGGAGATGAGACTAACAAAATTGATGTTGGATGATGTTTACGTACATTATTAGTGGTGAATTAATGAGGAACCTGTGAAGGATGTTGAGGGTTTTGAAATGTTGTGTCTGCAAGTGAAAAAGAAGAAAATGGGGCTTTGAATTATTAGAGGGATGTTGAGGGTTTTGATTTTGGTGAAAAGATGGGCGGGAGACCCAAATTTCATAACTTTTTAGTGTTTATGAAATATTGTAATTTTACTATTAGAAAAAGTATAATACGTATACCTCATAAAATTTATATCCTTGAATTATAAAAAAGGAGTACAAATAGAAACTCAGTTTTACTCGGGGTGTTCATCGGTTCGGTTATCGGGTTGTTCGATTTATTCAGTTCAGTTAAAAAAATCTAAGTCAAACCGAAAACAGAACCGAACTCAATTTAATGGTCTCTATATATATATATATAAATATATAAAAAGTATATATATTTATGTAAATTCGGTTTTCAGTTCGGATAGACAAAATCATATTCAAACCGAAAAACGAATTTTTAGTTCGGTTGGGTCAATTTTGGCAAATTCGGTTCGGTTATAAGTTCAGTTCAATTTTTTTCGGTTCGATTTTGGTTTATTCGGTTATTACCCAAATAATGCACAAAGCCTAACACGAAAAATTATAACTCAACTATGCTACAACACAATATTAAAAGGCCAGGGTCGGTCCTGAGATTTTAGATGCCCTGGGCGAGCCGAGTAAAATATGCCCCTTGTACACATACAACATATTTTTTAAGGGTTTGGAACCAGGTCAAGCCAAGTGGCTCATCCCCACGCTGATTTTTATTCATTAAATAAAATGTTACAATCTGAGGAGATAAACTCTAAATACAAGTTCGACAACATTGATCATCTAAATCGATGTCTCCGTGCATTTCTTGAAGCAAAAACATCAATTATCTTGTCATAGTCGACATTTGCTAAAAAAACTACTTCCAATACTCACAATCGCAAATCCGTTCAGCCTCTCTTGACTCATTGTACTCCGCATATAAGACTTCAATATCTTTAATTTTGAAAAACTTCTTTCTGCAGATGCTACCGTGACCGGAATGGTTAATAATATCTTGTATGCAAGTAAAACATTCGAGAACATATCCATTTTCTTTGTAAACTCCATGATATGAATGGATGTCCAAGGTCTTTCCCCCTCGTATGCTCCATTAAGCAACATGTCCTGTAAAATTTGTAACTCCATAAACAAATCATTCCCATCAATATCACAATCTTTATCATTTGTCAAAGCAGATTCGAGATTCGAACAACATTCTTTGAAGTTGGTATCATCTAAATAAAATAATTTTGAGGCGTCAAACATGAAACCAAAGATAGATTCAAAGTATTTCATTTGTCAAATATGTTATTTAATTATGTAAGAGCCATATCAACTAAAACAGGAAAATAATGAGTTCTAAATTTCTCTTTTGCAGATTGTTGTACATGGTTGGATAATAAGAGAATATTAATGTGCGAGAGAGAGAAAGAGTGTATGTGTAGTAAAAGCTCACATTCAATGCTTACCAAGTGAAGTGGACGTAAGAATAAGTACAGGGTTTGATAATGTGAAATATGATGGAGGTAATACGCTAGCCTCACCGATCCTTTCGAAGTCATAGGATCAGACGAGGTGTTCTTCTTGTTATTCTTCTATGTTCGTAGTGCTTTCTTTCCGATCCATCGGCTAGCAGGTTGTTCCTTTTAGGATGTTAATGCATCTGAAACTAATCAAGTTCTACCCAAGATCGATATCTCTGTAGGACTCTTCCGACATTCGAAAGACTGCTTTTGTTGCAGATGGATCGGGGTTGGGACCAGACCATCAATACATCGTCAATGAGCGTTATAAAATATCCATATGTCACGTTCTAGTTGGTGAACGCACGTACAACAACATAGCGTGCAAGACAATATGCATCACAATATGCATGTCCCATTTGTGTGTTTGTGTGAGTGTTTTATGTGTGTGTGGATGTTTTGTGGTGTGTATTTGTGAAGTGACACAAAAGGAGACACATTATCATTGGCACGCTGTATCCGTTTGGGAAGTGGTGATGTGGCACTAAGATAACACAAATGAAACATATACTAATATACATCGAGTAAAATCAACGACATCATTTAGTTAATATTAAGTTTATCTAATTATCAAACATATAATAAAACATGATACAACTCATCTCAGCGTTTATGAACCAATACAAATTTTACGACATACATATAATAAGTCATTTTAACGAATTAAAATTGAAAACTTGTTTTAGATTTAATTTGTCTTCCGTTGCTATTTCATTGCAAATTTTCAAAGTTTGCAATGGAATTGCAACGGAAAACAAATGTTAATTTTTTAAGATTAAAATTTTTGTCTTCGGTTGCTACTCCGTTGCAAATTATGAAGAATTGCAACGAAAAATAAATTCAGTTTCTTTTAGATTTAATTTTTGTCTTTCGTTGCTTTTCCGTTGCAAATTAAAAAAATTTGCAACGCATTTGCAACTGAAAAAATAAAAATGCAAGTAAAAGAAATTAGTTTATATTTTGCAACGGATTTGCAACCATTTTCTTTGCCGTTGCTATTCGGTTGGTAATTCGTTGCATTACGGTTGCAAATTTGCAACGGAAATCCACCGTTGCATTAGCCTGTTTTTGTAGTAGTGAATTGAGGGTCAAATTCTCGAGTAAAGGAAACTTGGAATTGATCATGTCAGATAATGCATCATCCATGGAAACATAATCCAAACATAACTCCCTTAAGCTCCCTATTGAATCCGTACTGGATGATACAGGCTTCCATACTATGAGTTCTGAGTCGTAGGAAAACGAGCGAAGACATGGGATACTAGAAATTTCCAAACATTCAATATCATCACATGTTGCTATTTTTAACTCGTGAAGATAACGGAGGTTGTTTACCTGGATTTTCTCCAATCCCTCTGGACGACACTTAAGGTTGATCTTTTCAAGTAACTTACAAGTAGATAATAAGTTATGAAGCACATCTTCACTTATATGCACATCAAGCAACTCTAGTACTCGTAGGTTCACACAGTTGATCACAGGATTGCTACTAATGTGAAGAGAATAATAGGTCTTGGATTCATCAAGTTTTAAACTTAACGTACTTATCTAGTTTTTCACTTGAGAATAACTCATCTAGCAAAGTATATGGAGCAATGGCAGGCCAGATTGTGAGGCAAAGCTCCTTGAGACATGTTTTGGAAGTTACGAGCTTAATCCATTTTTCAGCGCGAGTAGCGGACTCCTGCTTGTGGATGCCAAAGTGAAGATCACAGGTTATGATTGGTATGTTTTCCCGTTGATACCTTTGTAGGGTGCGATTGATCAACCCCATGTAGTTTCTTTCTTCTTGTTTGTTCAAAGACTTGACGGGCTGAAACCTGAGAGCGGGGGTGGTTGACAAAGCATGTAGCCATGACTTGGACACGAGACAGGTGCGGGCAGCTTGGTCTGCCGGCAATAGTGATTCAATCTGTTGAATCAACTCTGGAACATCTTCTAATTCTTGTATGCGGATCAGTCTCCTTCTCTTCAACTCCGGAAAGTCTTCTAATTGTTGTCTGTGGATACGTCTCCTTCTTTTCTTTACTCTCTCCATCTAATTAAGGTGGCAATAGCATTAAAAAAAATTTAAGAATTTCTGTTCCAGTTGTTTGTTGTGGACATTCGTATGTTTTTCTTTTGTTTCTTCTTGTATCACTACTCCTAGTCTGATTGAAAACAAAAGTCAGCAACTTTGGTTGATTCCCACAGGGCAGCTTGTGAACGAATCAGCTCATAATAAGACTATCTAACCACGTGGGCGAGTTTATAAAAGTTGACATAGGGGTAAGCTTAAGTCTGGTGTGTTATAGATATAAGTCTATAACCCGTATATATGTGTAAAGCATATGCGTAATAGCTAATCCCCAAAGCTAAATAAATACTATACAAATAAGCCTTATCCAAAGACCTGGAAAGTGAGCTTAATAGCTTTTTGAAAACAGAAAAATATCTATTAGAAATAAAAATACTAGTATGCATCTTTTAACAAGAAGATTGATTACCTTGATGTAGATATCGGAAAGCTTGAAGAAGAAAATTATATAAATAAATTAAAAAGGTTGGAGGCGCTAATAAGTATGGGCTTTTCTTAGATAAGGCTGGACGGCAAAGGATGGGTTTGAGTCACCTTTGCCTTCCACTCACACGCGAGCCTCCATGCACTCACATTTAAGTCACGCGTGAGTCACGTATATCTATGCATATTAAGGTGAGTGGTTCACCTAGTTGATAATCTAGCTAAACCCAATTTGACCGTTTGGTGCTTATAAAAAAAAATAATAATAAAAAAATAAAAATAAAATCCCCACTACCCCATTTTTTGCTATATAAATACCTATCAAATTTATTTTCTAAAATACAAAACTCACTTTAAACTCTTTATATCTCATTCCTTTAATTTTTCAAATGAATTCCGACACGTTTATGTTCACCGACTCTGAAGAAGAACAAGAAATTGAAAGTCGGAATTTGACTTTTATTGCAAAAGCGGTTTCGTTTATTAGAAATAGCCGAAAACCAAATCGGCAATAAAACGGATTAATCGTGATCATTATGGTGCTCATGACCGTTTAGTCACCGCATATTTTTCTGACGACCCTTTCTACACATTCCGAAGGAGGTTCCGAATGAATCAATTTCTTTTCAACTGGATAGTTCGGGAGGTAACTCTTCATTGTTCGTTTTTTAGTGATAATATTGATTGCACCGGAAAAGAAGGCATTTCAGCTTTGCTGAAGTGCACCTCCGCAATTCGTCAATTGGCATACGGCGCGAACCCGAATGCTTTAGATGAATATCTACAGATAAGTGAAAAAACATCTCGTCGAGCTGTTGATTTCTTTTGTAAGTCTGTTATGGAAATTTTTGGCCCAGAATATTTGAGGAAACCAACTATGACTCATGTTGTAAAGCTTTATCGACATCACGAAGAAAAACACGGGTTTCCAGGGATGTTAGGAAGTCTTGACTGTACAGAATGGGAGTGGTTTGGTTGTCCGAATGCACACAAAGGGCAATATGTTAGGCGTGATCATGGTTCAAATCCATTCATTTTGCTGGAAGTTGTGGCGTCTCAAGACTTATGGATATGATATGCTTTCTTTGGTGTTTCAGGGTCGAACAACCACATCAACGTTCTTGATCAATCCCCTTTATTTAACGATCTTAAACAGGGGATAGCACCGGAGATTCCGTTTGTTGCTAACGGGGTAACTTACCCATTTGGTTACTATCTTGTTGACGGGATATATCCGGAATTGGCAACACTCGTTAAGACGATTCCAGAACCAGCAGATGATGACCAGAAGAGAATAAGGTATAAGAAAATGCAGGAATCGGCAAGGAAAGATGTAGAAAGGGCGTTTGGTGTTTTGAAGAAGAAATGGGCGGTACTTGCCAATCCCACAAAGATATTGACAAAAGAAAGAATCCAAAATATGATGTATACATGTATCATATACATAATATGATACGAAAAGACAAAAAAAGGTAATATCTCCCGAATGGTACCCGACGGAAGCACATCAGCCGAATGACTACATACGATTCGATGAAGAAATTCGAAAAGTTATGAGGTACATCAGATCACATCAAATACATCAAAACCTTCGTGCCGATTTAGTCCAACATTTGTCTCGTAATATTTAATTTCATGTTTTATTGTAATATTTTTAATTTCTCATGTGTAACCGTATGTCTATTTGCATCTTGACGACGCCTTATAGGATTCACCATATTGCTACTTCCCGCTTGACACTCAAGTTTCCTCTTGTGAGTGGAGTCCTTCCTCAAATTGCTGATATGAGTTGTAGATGGAATAGTTTCTCCCAGAAAATTGTAAACTTCGTTTACCATCTGGAAAAAGACATGTAATTATTGCACATTGTAAGTGCCATTTAGAAATAATCATAAAGATCAACGAAAGCGTACCCTATCTGGAAGATGCGGTTTGAGTTGAGCAGCACAGTTTTTGAGAACGTCTCCCCCTAGTCGCTTTGACGAAGGAATCTAAAAGAGAACAATACTTGAGTGTTTTGATATTGTAAATTTAGTAATGAATGGACACATAATGATCACCTGATTCTCTCTTCTTACGCATCTGACTATGAGTTTTCCAAGCTCGGAATTTAGCGGCCTACTTTCCTTTATGATCACGGTCATGATTTTCTTCATTTTAAGTACAATAGCAGTGGTATTGAAGCTAAAAAGTCAGAAGAAAGAACAAGATTAGTTGAGCATACAGCTATTAGCTATACAAGTCTTTCACTAAATAAACTAACCATTCTTGAATCATACACAAAACCTGACTAGCAAAGAATTAGAGTTCTTACTCAGCAGCGGTTAAAAACTGCGTAAACAGACGAACTATTAGTCCATCCAGCTGCAGGTCACACATCAGCACTGGAAACTTACCAACGCTTAATTGTTCGAGAATCCTAGTCATCTTAGTATAGCGTCCACGAGATGCAGAAGAGACTTTCTCGAACGTGATTACAACAAGTTCAAAGAAATCCTATGCACCAACAAGGAAAAGGGCAGTTACTTGGGAGTCGTATAGTAGATTATCATCTAAAGACTCTCAAAGAGTTACATAAAAAGCTCATTCAGATATTTCATACCCTCATTTGTTCATTATTGTATGGTTCGTAACCAACCACAGTTCTGATGACTTCACAGATGCAACATGCAACTAAGATATTCACATCCACATTCGGGTGGCTCAACAGTCGTTTAGCAATCAATGCATTTCTTACTGGATGCATTGCATATTTCAAGGATTCGGAATTGGAAATGTTCCCTGTTGCCGTCGACCACCACACAAGTGTCCCAATTTGCTATTATGATAACATATCAAAAAATTGAAAAATGTTAATGGGGCATTTGACGTAGCAAAAATAACGTGAGTAGCAGTGGAAATATAACAAACACTATAGAGGATGTTTGGAATGCTTATGTCAAGTGTTTATCTACTTATTTTTGGATAAATTTGTTAATTTCCCATTTTCCACTGGAATAAGCACTTTAAAGTAAGCAGATTCATACCTGCTCATTACTAAGCAGATAAGCACTTAATATTAAGCATTCCAAACAGCCCCATAAGCAAGGAGCCCAAATAAAATATATATACTAGTAGTAAACTATATATAAATAGGGAGTACAAATTACAGTGACTAATAACATCATCATATCATTTGTAGTCCAACTGCCAAGCATAGTCGATTATAATATAGAAATGAAAGTAAATTCTAACTTGAAGAATGGGGAGAAGCTCCGCAGTTGACAATTGCAAATTTGATAGCTTCGTCCCGGCGTCCCACAGCTGCTTCTCATGAAAAGTCAATGTGAACACCATTTCGGGAATTCAGTTCACTATGAGAAACGGGCTAAATCGCTTGATTTGAGACCTATAAGTTTCAAGTTCAACCAATAGCTTTAGTGTGTATGTTATATAAATCTGCCTTAAATATGTTCTAAGATACGTTATTCCAACAAAACCTTACAAAAAACGCTCAAATTGAAATTTTCCGGTGTATATACTGCGTGACCACTACCCAATGAGCATGAAACGCTGATACATCGCGTGATTCAAAGCTTAATTACAGCCTAAAACTTGAGACCTCAGTTTTAACAAACAATTATAACGTCTATCTAACTTCTCCTTAAATATGTTCTACTAAATAAACAACTCTCACAAAACCTAAAAACAAGATGAGCATGAAAAACCCCATCAATCTCGTAATTTGAAACCTCAATTCCACCTATAACAACTTTGACTTGTATCAACAAAACCTACAAACACGATGAGGGTGTGTTTGTTTAAGCTTATTTGTGGGCATACGAGCTTACTTGATTTCGGCTTATATTTCATAAGTCCAAATTTTCCTGCTTATTTTGAGACGTACGTGGTTATATAAGCTTATTATGATATAATAAACTTATACAAGTCTTAAAAGAAGCCACAAAATACGGGCTTATGACATATAAGCCGAAATCAGATAGGCTCATAAGCCCATAAATAAACTTAAACAAACAACCCCTAAGCATGAAACACCGTTTATGTTGGAGCCTGTTTAATGTCTGCGCCAAAAACAAACAAAGGCCTGCTACTAAGCAGTTATAAGAGGAACGGTTATTAGGTTTAGGAAAACATTGCAACGGTTATTATATGTCTTTTGAAGACACTGTTTCATTCATTATATATAGGATCAAAACTCTGTAATTCTAAGTAACCCTTTTCATTATCAATATCAGATTATTTGAGGGTTCAACAAAACTCTTCATTGTTTTCTTTTTTTCTGTATTCTTGATGATGATGGCATGATGGTTGTTTGGTCATATAAGATCCTGGAGATTATACAAGACCTGTACAAATCGACTACAAAGTTTTTAACAGTTTAATCTATCTTGCGAGTAAAATGTGCCCTAAAATTGGTCTAAGATAAACAGCAACAACAATACCCAACCCCACGTATGCGTGGGCAAAGACACGTATGATGTAGACAGTCATACCTCTACTCAAGGGTAAAGAGAGACCTCCGGCTCATATAGTTACACTTATTCTAACAGTTGAGAAGAAACGATAACACTAAACCACGGCTGACGTGGCATGTTCTGATGACGTGGCATTATAACTTTTTTGAACCACCGTCAAACACACACAGACACAGTAAACGGTAAAGAAGAAATGATAACGCTAACGGCACGTATGACGTGGCAGAATGTGATGACGTGGCATATGTATACATTATTCGTTTTTCAACTACCACCATTAAACAGTAAAAAAGAGGCAATAACTTAAAGAAACAGTTTATACCTGAATTTAATCGAAACCCCAACGGAAAATGTAACGGTGTGAGAATATGAGACAGACAAGCACTGTCACTCTCTCTTGCTACTGTACGTACTACTTTTTGTGTTGCTTTCACTTGTTTTACATATTACACCCTCTATCTGTTTTAACTATGCTAAATACGAAATGGAATGAGATTTTGATTTTAATCATTACCCGATAAAAACGAGTTTTTTTATTTTGATGTACGTAATTATGTTATGTTCGTAGCTATTTTTTTTTTTTTTTAGTTATCTTAAAATGTCTTTTACTCATAAGGAACAATGAGATGGTTTTTGCACTATGGTAAATGGTTAGTTTATGTTAGTTGTTAGATGGTCGTAGCATTTTGTTTTATAAACCATTTGATAACAAGATATACTCGTAACTTAAAATGTAAAATAAACGCATAATCTACTACTAACTAAAAAAAAAAAAAAAAAAAAAAAAAAAAAAAAACTTTTTCTATTAGCGTTTTCACTATTTATGTTTTAACTTTTTTGAACAGAGATATGTTTTAACTAGAAACTAAAAAGTTGTTGCCAAACATATAATTTTGTACTCTAAAATTAAATACTCTGAAAAAGTCATTGCCTAAACGCAAAAGTCGGTTTCTTATCATAAAAAAATCTGCATGCCACACGTTATACATAATTTTTTTTATTATTATTATTATTATTATTATTATTATTATTATTATTATTATCTATTTATTGCTGACGGTCATTCACTTCCTAAAAGTCATTTTTATCCGTGGATCACTATACATTAAATCTTAATCATTGAAATTCAAGAATTATCTATATAATAACAAACTTGACTAAAAATGATAAATTAAAACACTTATCCATAGTAACAAACTCTAGCTCCTCTTGCATGCGTATATGTAGTCAAGTAAGTTATCATCTCTATACATTCAACTTTTGAAAATATGGATTTTGGCGCCTAAAAGTTGTTAACCACAAGCCTTATAAATGAACATGATAGTCACCTTCAAAATTCATTCGTTCACATGCAGTTCTATCTTTACAAAAAGCAAGCCTTTTACCTCAACCAAAATCGAGGTATGAATCGAATGCTCTCTTCTTCATCCATTGTAGATCAAAGTAGCTTTTCAATGTAACCTTAACCTTTGATTTTTGCATTCATACAGTAAGCTCAAACAATGTCTTGACTATCATAGCAACCAAAAACGAATTTGCCATTCCGCATATGACTATCAACAAAGAACTCAAGGTAAAGTTATGTTACAACATCTCATGTCAAAGTTATTTATCAATACATGACGTTTTCTTCTTTATATGTAATGTACAGAAACTTGATCATGAGGTATCACTCCTTTCTACATTTTTCGTTTAGTTTGAAATATATATTTATTTGTTTCAACGCGTAATATTATTTTTCGTCTTTTAACATCAGCATAAAGACATGTATAGTGAATCTTGATAGCGCTGATGAGGTGATTCGCGAATCGAAGAAAAGGAAAAGGGAAGCAAACTTGGCGACATGGAAATGGAACGATGATATTGAAATTGAAAGTTCTAACGATGAGAACAGTTTCGATGGGGATGATTATACTTTCGATGATGTTTTGTCAATGTCGAATATCAAGAGGAAGAAAAGAAACCAAGTTTCCGTGTTTAGCCGCAATAAAGTTCAAGGTTTCATTGACGAAGATGATGACGAGGAAGATGATATTCTTAGTTGATCAATATTTAGTTGCTTTTTAATGGTCTAATGTCTTTGTCACGTACTTATGTTTATATGGTTCAACCATAGGTTGAATTAATCATAGTATTGGTTTTTTAGTGAATAAATGTTACTTTGGTCATTTTGATTTGTTTTCCAACTCTGTTAGTATGCTTATTGTCAAAAAGATAATTGGGTTTCATTGGCATATTGGTTTAGGATTCTGCTTACTCCATGTGTCACAACTTATTTAACTATGTTTTTTGCAAATTAAACCTGTTTGTTGTTTATGCCATGAAAAATTGAAGGATGGATATGCATGTTTGTTATATATGTACACAATGGAGGTGACTTTGAACTATGATATGACAGTTTTAATTGTTCTCTATATTGGCTTCTTGGTGTACGAATTCGATCGACGGCATACAAATGGTTGCTATATCAATTTCGATTGATTTTTTTTTCCAAAGAGAACATATATATTCCATTGAGCTTCAACATTGTTGAAGAAAAACTACAACCAATGAGACAAGATCTAATTCAAATGACAATACCATTTGAAGAAATAAAACGCTAACATTAAAACATTTGAAGAAGGATCTCGATGGATTTTATATCACTTTAAAGTATACACATTAATGCATGTTTAATTTATACTATCATAATTATATGTAAATTGGCTGTCAGTATATCACATGATGGACACTTAGAATACCCTCCATATATATGATATTTTATTTAAGTAAAAGTAGTAATGATAGGCAAAAATAAGTAGAATCCAACAACTAATGGACTTGTAGTATGTTTAGGTAGTAATGTTAAGTAGGAAGCAAAATACATAATGAAGCAATGGACTTTTAGTATGTTTAGGTAGTAATGAAACACATCATTAGGCAAAGAGTATGCTTCTTTTGTGTTAATTATTACTGTATATCGATATAAATGAGGAGGCTAATAAATGAGAACTATGATCCAAATGCAAATGTAAATGGACATAGTAAAAAAGCAATGGACTTTTATTGTATATTGATTGGTGTCGTTGTTTCAAACATTTTTTAGTACTTTGGTATGCTTTAGATTTAATACTTGTCATTAAATAAAAATGTTGGTGCACTTTTTTTTTTGTTTTTAATTTAATAAAATATACAGAAAACAAGTTTATATATATATATATTTTAATTATTGAATCGTTATATCCGGGCAACGCACGGGTATTGTTCTCGTTATTATTATTATTATTATTACAACCTACACCATATATTTCACAATCTTTATCTCACATGTCTCCAACGAAACTCGAACTCACAACTTTTAGATTGATGGGCCATTCAAATACTGCTAAACGAAGAAGCCTTTGGTGTTTATATATAAACGTAAAAGACAAGGGTTAAAGATCTTCCTCTTTTGTATAAAAAGTCCATAATGTAAAATATAAGCCTGCCCAAACTTTGAGCATTTGGCCTGGACTTTAAGTCCATTACAAATTACAACTAGACAACTAGTTTGTTGTTCAATTTGATTTTCATTTGCGACCACTAAATCTTGTTGATTAGGGGTGTTCATCGGTTCGGTTTTGGGTTTCGTGGGTTGTATGGTTCGGGTTAATCGGTTTGAAAATTTTAAAAGTCTAAACCAAAACTAAACCAAATCAATTTTAGAACGGATAAAACCAAACCATACACCAAATTGAAATTCGGTTTGGTTTCGGTTAAAACCAAGAAAACCAAATTCAAGTAAACTTCAAAATATAATCTAAAAGTTACAAATAAAATTACCAAATCAAAATGTCTCACAAAGTGCTTAAGTAAATTATGGGTGATAGATGATTAGATGATGTGTGAAATTATGGGAGGAGAGGATACGATATATGTGAATTAATAGAAATCAAGTAGGTTAATTGCTCCTGGAGTCCTAGATATCAGATATGCATCAATCCCCGATTTAAGGAGTGGTTAGTTTATAAGATTTTAAATTATTAGGATTTTTTGTTAGGAAGATAATTAGATAAACATATAAAATCTGTATATATATAATTTGAAATTTTTTGTGTGGATAGATATATATTCGGTTTTTTCGGCTTGGTTTGGTTTAGTATTTGTCAAACCCAAAACCAAACCAAACACCAATTAAATACTTCGGTTTGGTTTTAAACCAAACCATACACCAATTAAAATTTTCGGTCCGGTTTTATTCGGTTTCGGTCCGATTTATATTTCGGTTTGTTCGATGCCAAACCAAACACTGAACACCCCTATTGTTGATTCATATTTGTTTAAATCATATCGTTTCACTATAATCAAGTAACACTAAAAAGAAGTTTGCTAACCGGTTTCGCGAATAACATAAAAGAAGTGGAGTCGTGTAATATCATCATTACATAGACATAGGAACAATATTTAGACCCATCACATGTGACTTACGTTTTACGGTATGTTCACAACCATTATTTTGCAAGTAAAATGTGTCATAAAATTGGTCTAAGGTAAACACCAACAATACCTTACCTCACATATGCATATGCGTGGACAAAGACAGACTTACCTCTACTCTAGGGTAAAAAGACATCGTTCAGAAATACCTCCAGCTCATTTAGTTACACACATAAAAAGTAGTCTAAGATAAAATAATCATAACAAAACCTTTAACGACACAATTAACACATAAATAACCGAATAATTATGTAATTAGATACCTTGATTTGTAAGTGAAATCTTCTTAAAAATGTACTAAATATAAATAATTGAGTAATTACATAAATGGTCCTTGTGGTTAGGCCAAAATTGCATGTTCTGTCCTAAACCGCAATTAATTGCACCAATGGTCCATGTGATTGTCCAAATTGGGTTAACTGGTACTTTGACCAAATTTCCATCCAATTGAAAGTTAACGTCACAGGCAATTTTATCACTTCACATTCAATATAACTCAGGGACCATACTTGCAACACCCTATTTTTTGGGTAAATTGCAAATTTGGTCCCTAAAGTAACACGAATACGTAAGGATCACACCGAGACGATTTTTATTGCAAAAAAAAAAAAAAAAAAAAAAAAAAAAAAAAAAAAAAAAAAAAAAAAAAAAAAACCATTAATGTTTACGTTTCTTGAAAAACAGGCACCGAGAGCTACTTTTTGCTAACTTTCGTTATTTTTCTCGTTAAGTTCCTCGTCACTGAGGGTATTATTGTCATTTCACTGACGTCTCAGTCTCTCCCACCAATTATACTTCAAGGACAATATTATCAAATATAACTTAACTTCGTTAATTCAACTAGAGTAGGCTTTTACAGAAAACATTAAGTGCTAAAACAACCCCATTTAACATACTTTCAAATCGATAATCAACAGTAAAACCCAAGCTTAAAAAAACCAAAGAATCGACACAACTAACCAGCTATGGCAAATAATAATAAGGGAAAGTATTTGTTAATTGGGGGGAGGAATAATTGGAAAAGTCATGGGGGAAAGTTTTATTAAATGATGATGTCTTTGAGGAAGTTATAACTCCATTTGGTGATCAAGTTATTGCCAAGTATGGTTCGTATAAGAACATAGGGAATGAGATGATAGAAGTTATTCTTCAATGGTTGTGGAACAAAACTAACAACGAACCGCATATCGGTGGTAGTGGTGCGATATTTATTCCTACCCTTGGAAGTGGTAGTGGAACCGATAATGAGGTAGTTGCAGAGACAAAAAAAGAAGGGAAGGCCTAGAAAAAAAGTAACTTTTTCTGTACCAATCCATAATCCGAGTACAATGACACCAAAAAGTAAGAGGGGAAGGCATGTTGGGAGTAGGAGGAAGAGGGAGGGGAAGGAAGAACATGCAGATCTTGGTATGTTAATGTATTATACTTTATTTGTGTGTCATTTTTAATTTGCTTATGTTGGATGCTATGATCTTTTTGATAGACTTTTATATGTTGATATTGAGTGGCATGACTAAGTGCCCTTATTGGTAGGTTTAGGAAATACAGAGTATTATGGTTCTAAGTAGGCGATTAGAATAGGAAATGTAGTCAATTTAATAGAGTATAATTCATTAAAATGTACCATAAAGTATGATTGTCCATTGTGAATGGTAAATGGTTTGGGTGGACAATGTATGTTAGGTGGAATAGAGAGGAGTAAAAGATGAACCTTCTTGGTCTACCCTATACATTTTCAAAGGAGGAATGGTTGGATCTAAATGATGGGTGAGTGTTCCCTGCGTAGTAATGCCTAGTTGTTTGTCCTTAGATCAGTAAGTGAGGTTGAAGCTGCTTGGTTGATTGTAGGGGTGAATGGCTAGGAAATGTGAATGGGGGGCTATATCCTGGTTGATAATGCCTTCTCAATCTCAACTCAGACTATTGTGGATATGGGTTAAATGGTTGAGTTTGAATTGAGTTTTGGAAATGTAATCATAGAAGGTGAATAATGTGTTACTGGATTTACTGTCTGAACCAGTTAGCATGTTTGGGATAACTGATAGAGTTAGATTGTAATGTTTTGTCTGATATCATATAGGTAGTTTTGTCAAATATCAGGTACTAAAATGTAATCAACTGTTGAGTTGAGATTGTCGGAGTGTTTGGCATAGCAGCTGTAGTAGTTCTTTAGTCTTGATGTTTGAATTAAATGATAAAGGTGAATAGTGTCTTAATGTAATTGACTCTTGATGTTAGAATTTAAATGGTGTCAAGTTTAATGGGTTATCAGGATGAAGTTATGTTCAACATGTACACTAATGGATTATTTGAATTTTGTCCATTGAGGTATATACAAGGGTCTGTTTCTAAACTTTATGCCTTTGTTTCTGAGAGACATACCTTTACTACTGGTCTAGATCATATGTTAGCACACATTAAGGAAGAAAAATGGGCATTATTCTTTTGTTTGCCTGGCAAATCATTAGAAGAAGGTTTGAAGTTGATTCACACAGACAATGATGTGCATACATTCTTAGAACTAGGTTGTCGGAATGGTTCCCTAGATTTTTTTATTGCTCACAAAAAATAGATGTTATCTGCTTATTATTTAAAAAACATTGATTTAGAGGGTGAAGGTGGGGAGGTTGTCGGATGGGTTGAAGAAGATGCTATCTTGTGGTGCTCTAGCACTTCAACTCCTTTTAGGACTAGATATAATAGGGAGAGAAGTGTAAACTTGAAAAGAAAGGTTGTGGGTGATGTTGATGCTAAATTCGGGAAGAATAAAAAGGTGGTGAAGAGATATGTGGATAAGGGAAAAAGAATCATGGTTGATGAAGATGAGGCTTTTAACAAGAAAAAACTAGTTTTACCAAGGCCTGCTGGTATTGTCATTAGAGAGGGTGGTTCTATGAAGAAGACAACAGGTGTTGGTTCAGTGAATGTGGGAGCTAGGGTTGCAGGTTTTTTGAGACTAGTGAGTGATGTTAAAATCATTAACTGCGTATTGGGTCTAAGAGCACCAAGATCAATGGGAAAAAAGTGGTGTTATTTTGACTAGGTGAGTCTAATGAATTATTTAGCATATTTTTTGAATACATTGCATTGCATATTATACCAACTTCATTGCATTGCATATTTTGATTGTGCAAGTATAGTTGATTACTTGTTGGTTCATCACATAGTTTTTGAATACGTTGCATTGCATATTATACAACTTCATTGCATTGCATATTTTGATTGTGCAAGTATAGTTGATCACTTGTTGGTTCATCCAGCAAAATCTTTTGAAGTTAAACAAATGGGTTCATCTTTTGGGATTATGTACTGTGTAGAAACAAAAACAGTTTTAATTTGGTTGTCTATTACCTATGTAATTTGGCTAATGTAACTTGAACTATATTACCTCTCTATTTTGGATAGACCAAGGGCTGTGGGATTTTTAACATCAGAAGAAAGTATATCTGTAACATTGGATTGTGTGATGGGTTCATATTTTTGGTATATGCCGAAGGATATTATGTGTGTAAGTTGAAATATTAGAAATGGGTTCATCTTTAGTAATGGTTCACTACTATCAATAGTCTGTTTTTGCATCGAATTTCTTATATATGCTATATGCATCCACTATGTTAATGCCATTTACATGTTTATGTATGTGTTTTATAGTCGGATTAATGGCATTTACATGTTTGTGTTTGTGTTTTATGGTTAGAATAATGCCATTTTCATGTAAATAATTGTGTTTTATGGCTGGATTAATTTCATTTTCATGTTTGTGTTTGTGATACGAATCGAATACTCTTTATCGGTAAATACGTAACGAAACACATTCTACAAAGAAAATCAGGATCAAACGACCCCTTACATCGATCAACCATACATTTACAAGCTTACGATATGGGAAACCACAACCCCCATCTACATATACATTTAACAAGGGAAGCAAGAACAACAAAAGAAACCACAAGTCCCCAACCCCTAGTATCTACATTCATCATAAACCACAAAAGAAACCATCCCAGCATCCAGCAACCAACCCCCTCACATGAACCTCTGCCTAACAGCAAACTCAATCTTGGAAACAATGTTGTTGTTGGGTTGCCTAAGCATCCTCATCAACCCCCTCATCTTACGCAAATCAGCTGTCTGAATCCTCTTAAGCTTGTTCACATTGGACCTTGCAACTCTCGAACCCCTTCAATTTTGGAGCTCAATAATCAGGTCCCCCTAATACCGATCCTATTAGAAAGATTTTGGCACATATTCATCAATTCTTGTGCATGTTGAATGTCTTCCTCAACCTCTCGCTGGTAATGAGATATCATCATTTCTGATATGAAAAATGAGTTACAGGCAACCACGAGATCAAGACACCGAGACATCTTATTGGATAAGGAAATGATAATTTTTTTTGTTAGGGGTGTGTTTGTTTTTGTTTGTGTGTGTATGTGTGTAATGAATAGAATACCTTTGACAATTTAATATGTAAAGATGACCACTTACTTTGCAAATTAAGCCATTGAGGCCATGTCGCATTGATATCGCAAGTTTGGCGGCAATTGAATATGTATGAATAGTGAAATGATACTAATACCCTCACAAACGAGGCACTTAACGAGAAAAAATAATGAAAGTTAGCAAAAAGTAGCTCTTGATGGCTGTTTTACAAAAAAACGTAAACATTAATGTTTTTTTTTGGAACAAAAATTATCTTGGTGTAATCCTTGTGTATTTGTGTTGCTTTAGGGACCAAATTTGTAATTTACCATTTTTTTCCCCTTCCCCTGTTAACTCCCACAATGGAAACCTCAACCATTAAATATAAACGAGTAAAGTCTAAAATACATCCATGTGGTTTGTCTCGTGTCTCGCTTTACATCCCTAAACTTTTTTTGGCACAAAATCATCCCTCCGTTAGTAAAGTTGGCACAAATACATCCCTCTGTTAGTAAAATCAGTTAATGAGGACTAACGGTGCAAATATATCTCCGTTATCTCCTAACGAAAGAGAAAATATTTGCACCGTTAGTCCTTAGGACTAACGATGCAATACGTCGCTTCCCCTACTCTTTTGAAATTGTCACTTTTGGCCAAAAGTAGTATATGAGGGGTTCACCCTCTACTCTCCTCCTCCTCTACTCTTTGTGCAGCCAAAACCTAAAAACTACTTCTCCTCCTCTACTCTTTGTGTAGCCGCCGAAAAACCAAGCCACCACCACCATCGCCACTATACACCTCCACCACCACGACCAATACACCACCTCCCCGCCTCTACTAGGGTTGAGTTCATTTAATCACCAACACCCAAACCCTAAATCACCACACCCTTTCCTCACTCTCTTTTCAGCCGCCACCCACCTCACCGCCGTCACTCACCACCATCAACACCACTACCACCCACCTCACCGCCGTCACTCTCGGAACAGTTTCATATCGAGCATTATTCCCATTTTTCGGGGGTAGTGTTGTGGGGAGCTTGGTTAGCGATTTACGGCTATGTGATCTTTAAAAAACTTTTGGTTCTCGTTCTGGATCTTGATCTTGACTATAAAGTGACACATGAAGCTCGGCATCACTACGAGCTCTTTTCAAAGAACCACTACCAATATCTTCACCAGTCGACGTGCGCGAATGTGGGAACGGGTGGGTCCCACTCGAAGATGATTGACCAGAACTCGAAGTTTGATTGCTTGAAGGTGAAATTGAGTCGACTAATAGCTGGAAACTTGGGGTTTGTGTTAGGATCAGGGGAAGCAAGATTTGGGAAGTTCGAGTAAAAAGACTCAATCTGGAATGAACCTGAGGCCCCATAGAAATTTTTTTTAGAATTTTGTCCAGTTTTTTGGTTTATTTGTATAATGAATGCGTTAGTTATAAATAGTCAATTTATTTCATTGAAAAGCAAAAAAGTGGATCTAATAGAATGCTTACCACCGAGGTGTTTTGCAGCGTCTAACAAAAAAGTGGATTTATTTTATTGCATCGTTAGTCCTAAGGACTAACGGTGCAAATAAATATTTGCACCGTTAGTCCTCATTAACTAAGTTTACTAACAGGGGGATGTATTTGTGCCAACTTTACTAACGGATGGATGGTTTTGTGCCAAAAAAAAAGTTTAGGGATGTAAAGCGAGACACTGGACAAACCACAGGGATGTATTTTGGACTCTACTCAATATAAACCCACAATGGAACCTCAATCTCGGACCTCCTCCACCGTCACCGCCCCATCACCGCCGCAGCCACCCTCGCATCCACCCACCACCACCCAAACACACACCAACCATCGCCCTTTTAACCCCCAAAACAATCACAACATCCTAACACTACTTAACTCCCTTTCATTTCTCACCGGAAAACCCCACTTGCTTAAACCCATCTTGCTTCACATTCACTGATCACTCTGCCTTTGTCTGTTGCGATATTATCGAATTTGATGTAAAGATTATTAGGAGGAGAATTGAAGTACTTGCTTGGAACTTTGTTCCGGTTAAACCTGGTCACGGGTTTTTAGAGATTATCAGGTGGGGTTTTTATGAATGTGAAGGGATTAAAATTCATGGTTTTTGTTTGAATAATGTGTTGATTGTTTATAAAGAAAGTTTAGGAGCTAAAAGTGTGGTTTACGGGTTGCTGAAGTCGGTTAGTCCTGTAAAAAATGTTAAGTCGAGAAGGAAAAGTTTAAGGATTTTGAAGACGTGATAACTTATTGTGTGACAAATTTAAAGACCGAATATACCCGTCCCCAACTTCCCAAATCCAGTTTGGTATTTCACCGGTCAATTCGTTTACTGATAGATCTATCATTTTTCATGAAGCTAAGTTAAGTGAGTTAAGCTTATAAAGTGACGAAAATGAAGAACTGTTTGCATTTACAATGACCGTAAGATCAAGGGCGTATAGCTCCTTTAATGTGCCAAACATGTCCAAATCTACAATGTCAGGGAAGTTATTCACAGAGAGCACAATAGTCGAAAGGAGCGGAAGTTTAAAGACGAATTTAGGTATCAAACCATCAAACTTGTTGCTACTCAGATCTATGGTTTGCAATTGATAACAAGAAACATTTAAAGATTCGCTAATACGACCAAAAAATGCTAGAAAGGTATAAACTTTGAAGCGAAGGCAACATTAACACAGACTTTGGAAATCCACCACCCAAAGAATTGCTAGACAAATCAAGGTACTCGAGCTTATTAAGACTCTCCAAGTAAGAAGAAGTAACATTACATGTTAGATTGTTCTGATGAAGATCTACACTTACTAGATTCTTAGCTGACTAAAACAACGAAATTGAACCAATGAAAAGATTACTAGATAAATCGAGATATTCAAGACGAGTAAGGTTTTGCATCGAATCTGGAATTTGTCCACTGAATCCTCAACTTCTAAGTTCAATCTTGGACAACCACTTAAGGCCACCAATAGAATCAGGCAGTGTCCCACTGTTTATACTCTCATAACTAAGATCCAGTCCTATAACATGACCAGCTTTATCACATGTCACACCGCCCCAATGACAACAGTCGACACTTGTGTTTCACCCCACAATCTTGGTTGAGAGCGAATAATCATATTCGAGCTCGCCTTTGAATGCCAACAGATATGATAGAATGATGTTATTAATATATCATTCAATAATAGTCTAAATTTTCAAATATAATGATTTTGGAGGTTGTGCAGTATAGGGACGGAACTATAACCAAATATAAATATGACCGTGTACAAATTTTTTGAAACTATAATATAGATTCACATTTCGATGGACCGGGTGCATTTAAGGAAAAAAATGATGTTTTTTTTCAAAAATTAACATTATATCGAAAAAATCCATAAGGGTCCCGGGCACCCGCGGAAAGTCGGAAACCCCTGGTTACGTCGTGCTCCGTCGTGCAGTAGTACTTTAGGAGGAAGGAGACTAAAAAAGGTAAAGGAAAGTGGGTACTTGTTTTGGGAGGAAGGAGACTAAAAATAGTTGTTTCAAGTATGGTCCCTGAGGTAGATTGTATGTGAAGCGACGAAAATGCACCCACTTTTAACGTCCAATTGGATGGATAATCGGTCAAAGGACCGGTCAACCCAATTTGGACAACCACAGGGACCATTGGTGTAATTAATTGCGGTTTAGGACCAAACATGCAATTTTGGCCTAACCACAAGGACCATTTATGTAATTAACTCTAAATAATTATAACAAAACCTAATTACACAATGGCAAAAGTTCTTTGCATAACACAATTTATCTAAAGATCACATGATGCAATCATGGCCCTTTATTTCTTTTTCCTCAGACGACTACATTTATTCACATCACATCTTATTAAATTGAGTGCACGGATAGTTTTGTAAATGATCATATCTTATCTTATTTACACTATCTTATTTACACCGACACTCCCACAATCATACATATTTACACACACATACAAACACACTCTCTCTCATCAAACATTGGTCTTCATCATCAAATCTAAACTTTTTCAAACCGAATAATAAGCAAATCTTTAATAAATACGTAATCTGATTTTTGTGGTTTGGCGACGGTGATTCCCCAAAGAATTCACAGTTCTACAACGTGGCATTGATGACGTAGCGATGGTTTGATGACAGTGATTCGCCGGAGTTGAAGATGTTTATAACTTAAAATAAGTATTATGTTATCGGTCGTCCAACGCTAGTGGATTGAAAAGAAAAAAAAGTTTAAATATGGTTAGTGTGCCATGGTAGATAACTTACATAGGGGTCCTGGGCACCCGCGGAAACCCCCTGGTTCCGTCGTGCAGTAGTACTTTGAGAGGAAGGAAACTAAAAAAGGTTAGGGAAAGTGGGTGCTGGTTTTGGGAGGAAGGAGACTAAAAAAAGTTGTTTCAAGTATGGTCCCTTAGGTAGATTGTATGTGAAGTGACGAAAATGCACCCACTTTTAACTTCCATATGGATGGATAATCGGTCAAAGGACCGGTCAACCCAATTTGGACAACCACAGGGACCATTGGTGTAATTCATTGCGTTTTAGGACCAAACATGCAATTTTGGCCTAACCACAAGGACCATTTATGTAATTAACTCTAAATAATTATAACAGAACCTAATTACACAAAGGCAAAATTTCTTTGCAGAGCACAATTTATCTAAAGATCACATGATGCAATCCTGGCCCTTTATTTCTTTTTCATCCGACGGCTATATTTATTTACATCACATCTTATTAAATTGAATGCAGGGATAGTTTTGTAAATGATCATATATTATCTTATTTACACTATCTTATTTATACCGACACTCTCAAAATCACACATATTTACACACACATACAAACACACTCTCTCTCTCGAACATTCACCTTCATCATCAAATCTAAACTTTTTCAAACCGAATAATAAGCAAATCTTTAATAAATACGTAATCTGATTTTTGTGGTTTGGTGACGGTGATTCCCCATAGAATTCACAGTTCTACAACGTGGCATCGATGATGTGGCGATGGTTTGATGACGGTGATTCGCCTGAGTTAAAGATGTTTATAACTTAAAATAAGTATTATGTTATCGGTCGTCCAACACTAGTGAATTTATAAGAAAAAAAGTTTAAATCTGGTTAGTGTGCCATGGTAGATAACTTACACGGATTCTTAAGTTTTTGCGAATGTTGCATCTTACGTTTGGTGTAAAATCTTTCTTGAAAAGGATTATGGTGGCTTGTGGTATTTTTGGTTAAGCAAAAATTTGTGATGTTGTAAAAATATAGAGTGACAGTATTTGGTTTTAGCTATTTTGGTTTAATGGGTACCGATATATTCAAGCTTTTTAAAGGATTTTTTTAAATAAAGTTTTACAAATCATTTTAAATGTTTCTTATTTTATGAAAAGTTTCGTCTTACAAGAAACATGACATGTACTCTTAGCTTACATGTGATTTTTTTATTATTTTTATAAAAGGAAGAAATAAGTTGATTTGATATTGAAGATCACATGTGATTTTTTATTATATTTTTTAACCTGGGTTACCGACTCGACATTGCGAGCCGGCTGAAATCACATGTGATTTTACAAATCACGTGTGATTCTAGGCGGAAACTTTGAAAAAAAAAGTTCGTCGAAAGTATATAATAGTGCATATCTATAAAAAGATGATTTAATTTTCGTTGTGATGGTGTATTTCTCGTAGCTTGAAAATTTACCATTTGCAGTATATGCTGTTTAAAAAAAGGGTGGAAAATGAATTTTTATATTAAATGAGCTGCAATGACAATTTTGCCCTTGCTTTGGTATTTTTTTGTTTGATCTCTGCCGTTGAATGAAAGTAGGATGAAGGGTTAGGATTCTTTGACTTGTTTTTTTAGATAATTTTTTATTGTTGTAGATGTCACCTCATTACACAATGCACTAATGAGCATGAAAAAACCCGATTAATCGCGTAAAATTTTTTGCGAATGGTAAATTTTCAAGCTACGAGAAATACACCATCACAAAGAAGAAAACCTTATAAGGTTTTACACACGATATCTTCTGTAGAATCCATGGATCCGGACTCAACTAGGGTATGAGTAACATTGATTGATTGAATGCACAACGGAATAGAATAACACAATCAACATTACTAATAAGGTTTTCTTTATTAATTAAAACAAAGAAACTACTACAACTATTATACACACGTTATAATCGTGTGAGACTCTCATTGAAGAGTTTTACTATGAATATGAAATGAAAGGGATAATGGAAAGGGATGCCTAAACCCTAGACGCCTACCCTCTTTATATAGTAGAGGGAGATTACATGAAAACCCTAAACATAGCTTACTAGAAAAGCTACTATTAAATATTACTATTAAGACCCTCATTGTTTCTTCTTTCTTCATTCTTGCTCGTGGTTTTGTAATCTTCAAATCTGCAATTCCCAACAATCTTCCTCTAAACTGAAATTTGACCAGTTTCTTGATATTACAAAACAACATGTATAAAGAAACAATGCCAAGACATGTCATCACAATAATAAGTTGCACATCATGAACCTTCTTCCCTATCTAATAGGGGTCTTGAGCAACTCGTAAACGCTTCTCCTCAAGTGATGCATGTAGATGGTAAGTAATAAGCTTCCCCTTAAAAATATACGAACCATCTCAATCAGTTTTTTATTATTTTTTTTTATTTTATTTTTTTTAAACAAAGGAAATAAAGCGCAACAGCAGAAAAATCAAATCAGCAGCAGCATCAAAATAGTCTACCAGTAGTGTTAGGATTTAGTAAATCCGGTTATTAAAGTGTCGGTCACCTCAAGTATATGTAATCGTTAGAAAGCTCGTAGTCGTAGTTATTTTATGTTAAGTAGTATTTAGTTAAGTAACACCGTGGAGGACGGACGAGTCTTTACCCACTGTATGCCTGATCCACAGCCCGTAGGTGGCGATTTGTGTAAGACTATAAATACTCTCTACCTCCTAAGGTAGAGAGTTGGAGCTCATAATAATACTTTTATTTTCTCTCACTAAGTTCCCAAACCTCTAACTCTTTCTCTCTCTAAAACCTTAAGTTATACGCCTATTTGTGATTATGTTTTGATGTGTATGTGAAATCCAATATGTTACAAATGGTATCAAGAGCCATGGTTTGATCTTCTCTCTCACAAATCCTTGGATTTCTAGTGGTTTTAGATGGTTTTTGAGTTTGAAAAAGTTTAGTGGTTTTTGCATCATTTGGATCATTTCTTGTGTTAAAGTTTGACATTTCGGTGTACTTTTGTGTTTAGAATCATTGTAAGTGCTTGGGTTTTGATTTGGAAAGCTTGAATCACTGTGGTTGGGCTTGTTTTGGATTGAAAAGTGTGTTTTTGAAGTTTTTCTTGCTAGCGACTTGACTCTCGTGGTGTTTTTCTTCGTAGCGACTTGCTTCAGTAATTGTTAGCGAGTTGTAGTGTTAATTGTTAGCGACTTGAGCCTAGCGACTTGTCTATTGAGACAAGCCGACAAACAATACAAGTTAGTGGATTCTCCACTACGGCTAGCGACTTGGTTAGGTTAGCGACTTGCTTTCAATTTTGTTAGCGACTTGTACTTTGTATTCTCAGCGACTTAATATTAGTGACTTGGATCTTAGCGAGTTGTTCTTTAGCAACTTGACTATTTAGCGATTTAGTATTATAGCGACTTGTGTCCAGCGACTTGGGTCTTAGCGACTTGGGCTTAGCGACTTGATTCATAGCAACTTGAAGTCTAGCGAGTTGCTACTTAGCGACTTGGTTCTTAGCGACTTGGTTCAAGGATTCTTAGCGACTTGGTTGATCTTTTGTTTGTAATACGGTTTTCTCTTGATTTAGTAAAATCCCGTGAAAGAATCTATTTCCCGATTTAATCATAGAGTTATAAATCCCGTGAAATCTGTAAACATGTCTACAAACGTGACTACAATCATTTCTACTGTAGCTGAGGACGTTCAAGCAGCTAGTTCAGATACTCGTCCACCCATGCTTGACAGAACTGAGTACGACTCTTGGGCTCAACGAATCAGATTGTACTGTCTTGGTAAGGAAAATGGAGTTAACATTCTCAAGTCTATTGATGAAGGACCGTATCAGGTTGAGACAACCAGAGACATACTTGACACTGCTGCAGATGGCTCAGTGATATTAGGACTGGACAGACCTAAAATGTATGATGAACTGACTGATAAGGAGAAGAAGAGATACGATGCAGACATCAGGGCTTCTAACATCATACTTCAGGGTTTACCTAAGGACATTTACAAGCTGATCAATCACAACACTGAAGCTAAGGCAGTTTGGGACAATGTCAAGATGCTACTCTCGGGTTCTGAACTAACCAAGGAAGACAGAGAATCTCAACTATATGATGAATTTGAGCACTTTAAGATGAAGCCAGAAGAAAGTGTCTATGAGTATTACGTGAGATTCCACAAGCTTATGAATGATATGAGGAATATCAAAATGACCATGCCAAATATTCAGCTAAATTCAAAGTTTGTGAACAACATGAATCCCGAATGGCATAAATTTGTTACATCTGTGAAGCTAACCAAAGGATTGAAGAACACCAACTATGAGCAACTATATGCATTCCTTCTTCAGAATGAGAGACATGCTATGTTTGAACGAAGGATTCTTGAACAATTTAAATCTGAGCAGGGAGAAACAAGTTCATCAAATGATTCAACAGCCTTTTACACCCATGTTGGAATTACTACCAAAGCTTCTCAAGTCATACCCACGGGGTAATGGAAATCACAAACTCATTCCTGATCTAAGTTTCAAGCAACCTGATGCCAATGCAGTCATGGAACACTTTATCAATCAACTGGCTCTTATGGTTAAACAAAACATAACCTTCATTCCACATACTAACAGTCTTCACACTAACAATGAAATCAGGACTGCATCCAATCTACACAATCATGCTTTGGTGTGACATACGGTAAATTTTCACCAAAATTTAACTGATAATTAGTAATGCATTTTACTAAGCCAAATTTATTAAGCATGCATAAGCTTTGCCTGATCATTTGAGTAGTTAACTCGCATGCAGTAAATAACTACATCACTTTTCATTCATATCGTCTTGTGAATATTTTATTTTGTCTTATGATTTAAATTGTAAGACGAGAGGTTATCTCGTTCTTCCCAGTGACCGACACTACACGCGTACCGACACTATGATAAGGACTCGCTAAAACAATTAACAAATGTCAACAACTTGGAATATTACAAGGATGAAATATTTCATGCACGTAACAATAAGACACTACGTTATAAAAGTTATCGAACAATGATACTTTGGTCACAAATTAATATCGCGGGACACAAAATATATAACACACTATCACTCAAACAAAATTTTTATAAAACTCAAATACCATTAATACTTAAGTGTAAAGTATATACATACACTATCACAAGTGTACCATGAATAAGATACATAAAGACACCCATTTATACTTTCACCTTAAAAGTAAACTTTGGTAAAATATTTAGATAATACTCCTTTGTCTTTTCACTACCCACTCACGACAAAACCAAAGAGGACACAAGTTAGACATGAGCAAAATGTCTCTTTGGTCTTCTCCCTTCCACGTCTAAAGCAAACATGAACCAGGAAAAACAAGTTAACCAAATATTCTCTTCAACCTACTCCTACACCTCTCACTAGTCCGAATCTCCTAAAGAGGGAAGCCAAACATGCCTTTCCATCATCTCCTCATCTCTCATACTATATTCATGAAAGATTTGGTCTCAAATCTAAACTTGGTGCGCCTGCTATGGGTTAAACGAATCCAAGAAGAATCAAAATGAGATCATTCACAAGAAGCATATCTCTACTCCAATCTACCTTGAGCCAATTCACAAGATTCGTCCATCCTTGGAAGCTAGCCATTTTCGACTTCAATCCAAACACCAAGAAGAGAGAGAGTTCAAGCTTTACCCAAAGTACCTCTATATCTCTAGTGGAGATGCAAGAACCCCAAGTTGAGCTTCAATTTCATTTTCTCTCAAAAACTAGGGTTTGTCAAAGTTAGGGTTTTCCAAAATTGATTTGGGGGTTTTGCAATTGGAGGTATCTTGGAGCTAATTCGAGTTTGGTTTGGTCCGAATCCAAGAAACGACCTTTCGTCCATCACCTATCATTTTCGGATTTAAGGTTATCATCTCTTTGTTGTTATGTTTTTATGATTGTTTTATGATTTTAAGAGTGGAAGAATTTATCAATGAAATTATCATGTGTTTTTGGTCATGTCGATTTGAGTTTAAGTTTTGGATGCCACGTTGAATTCATGTATATAACTAGTTGAGATTTGAATGTTACTTTGTTTTGCTAATCTCGTTTTGTAACCGAAAAACTTAAGTTGTTATGTACTCAAGGGTCCGTATAGTTTCTGTCGAGATTATGAGTCGAGAAAAATGAAGGATAAGTCTTATAGCAACTTGGTAATGTAACTATGCAACTAAGTAATCTCGACATGATAATACTCACTTTTTATAAACAACTATGTCACTCCGGAAATTAAGTAAGTCATTGGTAATAAGTGGGTTTGGTTTACTATCGAGGTAGGAACCGGGTCGAGTAGTACTCAACCATGGTATAGCCTTGCCATTTCTTTACTCTATCGCGTATAGTTAGTCTCGACTTCATCATCATCATACTCGACTTATGAGTCTTTGTCTTGACCTCACCTTGTAAAATCCATGTCATGTATAATCGAGTTTGTTAACACTATAGTGATAATTTGGATGTCTTGTTTGAAAACTATTTCTGTCGAATAGCCGAAACCAAAGAGTTGAAGATTTCTCATTTGTAAGTCTACTAGTAAGCATGGTCATAGAAACTGGAAATTCGACCTTGAAAGTATCACTTGACTTAGTAAGTCAAACACCTTGTAACAAGTTTAACTTATGACACTTAGTCACATACTTGTCGTTATCCTAGTTGTGGAGTTGTTCGGCTCGAAAGGGAATCCACTTCGAGACCCATGACACCATCAGCCGAACATACAACTAGAAACTTTAGTCTCACAAGAGTTTGATATCTTGGTTTAGCTAGGTATTCATCTTGTTGGAAAACTAGCTTTATGTCTTTCTTTTGATTTGGCCGAATACTCATTGTGATGTTATGATCAAGACGGGTAGCCAAGATGTGTTCAAGCACATTAGTCGTGACCCGATTGTAACTCCGAGATGATAGCAGTTTAACTCGAACTCTCTACATCTCAAATATGTATTGACTACATTTTCCTTTCTTTTTTTGTTCCCTGCGTTAAACATTTTACCCAAGTCCAATACATTTGCAACTTCTTGACTAGTTTAGTAGCAAAGGCTACTAACAAAAACTGATGGGCCACAGCCCATATGTATCTCAAAGGTTTCTTGAACTCTTTTGGGCCAAGCCCATTCGTGTACCCAAACCGCTGGGCCACAGCCCACCTACGATTTTGAATATTAGTTTTAGTAATTGAAACGCGTCAAGTAATACCGGAATAAATCACAAAGCTAAACTCATTTGTTGCACATTTGAAGAGTTCGACTTTAGTTATGTACACATATATCGACGAGTAAAACAAGAGTAACGGCGTACAAACAATGAACCAAGTGTCTAAAAATTATGAGTCATATAATAAGATTTGCGAAATGAATTTAACTACAATGTGTAAAGGAATGTATGTCGAGTGAACGTCTCATCGAAAACTATATATACAGAACTAGTTTGTTAAATAAATGAGATACCACTATATTAATTCCTAGTCCATTTAAAAATTGATGACTATATATTTCACTCGAGCTTTTTCCTAAATACAAATAGAAAACAAATTATAATTTTGACAACACCATTTTGTGTCAACCTAAATAGGTATATATACATCTATATACTTACTAATGGAACATTTTAATTATGTGTTTTAAATCAAACTTGGATCTTAAAACCATACTAACGTCAAAATGAAAAGAGTATATATACATTCATATACTTACTAGTAAATCTCTTAAATTACTTTTACAAACTAAAGGTTGATTTTAAAACCATTATATTAGGATAATATTAATTGCACCATTTTAAGTATGTAATACTTAAAACAATGAACTAAAACATTACCCTCCTTATGTAGGTCGCGTGTCGGTGCCGCTTCACAATATTCACTAATCCCACATTTGGATTTGCACTCTGCTAAGGTGAGTTTCATAGCCCCGCTTTTACTTGATAAATTGTTTTATACATTTTGGGGTGAGAAATATGCAAAACATTTTATGGACCAAAACTATTACATGATTACTATTACGTGGTTTAGCCTAAGTCCTTATGTCCCTAGAGAATGCCCTTTTCATGAACCGTCAATTCCCCATTGGGAAACGCGAATGTTATAAATAGATCTATTGAGGGTGACTCCTCCGTTCGGTTGGCCATGCTTAGGCCAAAGCGAAACGTATACCATGTCGGAACCAAGTGTTGAGGGACAAAACACTTGCTATGGGCCCTTATATTGTATGACATCTTTTAGCATACAGAAACTGTCGTAGTATCGGTTGCATGAACTTAGAGCTAACGTAATAGACATTCATACATATATCATTATATTCGTTGTAATGATTATATGCCTTTGCTTATGGTCCAAGCTTACTATTTTAATTTAAACCTATGAACTCACCAGCTTTTAGCTGACCTTTTAGCATATTTTCTCAGGTGTTTAAGATTTGTTCATGAAGGCAAGGCAAGAAGCGGATGTATGGTCGTAGTAATATTAAAGAAGTGTTTTTACACAAAAATGATGTTTTTACTTTGGGACCACTATAACTAATGGGATGTACCCATTTATTTAAACTATGCTGTAAGATAATATTTTAAAACTCTTTTATGAAATCAAACGGAGTATGTATTCCGTTCTTTATTACTTGTGTTGTGATCCACCAACTCCGTAACGCTCCCGAATAACACGTATGCTTCCGCTATGCAAATTTAGGGGTGTTACAGATTGGCATCAGAGCCTAAGTTATAGAGAACTAGGTACATATAAACCCTAAACTATAACTACTTTTCACCAAAAACATCATACTACGACCGCTGATTGCCGCTTGCCTTACTTGCCATTTTACTTAAAGTTCATTTTATAGGATTACATGTTTTATTTTCTATTTACTTATGCACTATTCCATATCCATCATGAGCATATTTTTCCACATACTTACACATATGCACCGTCTTGTCACAGACTATGCCTTCCCCAGCCTTTCCTCACGATGTTCAGGAGGACATCCTATTAGCTCACTCACCGACCATCCGCCAGCTTGCACACTCAGCCACTGATCCATATGTACAGGCCACACTAGCAGTCCAGCCAGCTATTGCACCTACTCCACTTATACCTACCCTCACCACCACTCCATCAGCCCTGTTAAAGCGCAGGCAAAAGCCCCGTATGATTGTGAGAGTACCTGGATATCGAGAGCGGTATTCATATGTGCCTGCACTAGCTTCTCGGATGACCCGCGCTGCTTACATGGGTCCTTCTACTACTTCAGAGTCACCAACACCATCACCCACTGAGTCACCTCCTCATCAGAGACTCAAGAGATCTACTGATTCTTACTCTGAGGAAGATCCGGAAGAAGATCCGGAAGAGGATCCCGAGGAGGAATCACCAGAGCCCATACCGACTGAGAGTGTCCCTGGCTATGTTAGCATAGCAGCAGATGTGAGTACACAGGGTCTAGAGATCGTTCAGAGTATACAGGAGCTAGGACAGAGCTCCAGGATGGCTCAAAGATTAGACGATGACATGGATATTGATGCACCATTTGGATTAGGGCAGAGAGCCTCTTTTCTCCACAGTCAGGAGGAGAGTAGTGAGATTGATTGGAGGGATATTGATTGCTTGATCAGTTCAGTACCACTTGTCACTAGTCCGAGCTATAGCCCGTCATCGCCTTCGTTTGTACCATCTGCAGCAGACATGGAGCGCTTTGAGCGCACCACTAGACAGCTTGAGACCATTGAGGAAGTTGCACCAGTTGAGGCACAGACCGAGCCAGACTTGTCAGGATCTCCAGAAGGTGATCTGACCCTCACTGAGAGGATACTCATTCAGTTGGACTCTCATGAGACATTGCTAGGAGTCCATTCTGATCAGCTAGAGAGGATCGATCCAACACGCTTGCAAGCTTGCGAGCAGCGTGTTGAGGGTTTAGACCGAGTTACTGATGTGTTGTTTGAGAGCATGGGACTCGAGAGACACGAGAGGATGCGACTAGGTTTTAGGGTTGAGACTCAGGTTGAGGACGTCAGAGAGTTGGACAGCAGAGTACGAGCTTTGGGTAGAGGTCAGACTCAGATACACGGACGACTAGAGGAGCTAGAGAGCGTCCAGTGGATTGCGAGAGATACTGTCAGAGAGGGATGGCAGAGGACTACTGGTTTAGAGTCTATGTTGGCATCACAGATGAGACGTATCGAGAGATTGGAGGATACACAGCGAGAGCTGATTGCTATCATAGAGCGATTACGTACCGATCATCCTTAGATTCCATTGCATGATTGTAGTGCACTAAACTGAGCTATAACAGTTGGTGTTAGTTATTATCCTCGTACTTCAGTTGTGTTTTCTATTGTAATTCCTTTGTATTCCGTTGTATTTCGGTTGTACTCCAGCTAGTATCTCATCATGTACCGTAGGAACCTTGTAACCGAAATTCTATCTATGACAAACTTATTTTCCTATCCAATTGTCTTTACGTTTATAGATTGCACATATGATCTATCTACGATAACCACACTATTACGTGACACTTACCTTGTTTAAAAGGTTCTATATCTCATCACCTTTCTTACTGCAGAAATGCCGCCAAAACGAAGATCAAAACGTACCAACCCTGGTGGAGCCTCCAATGCTCCCATCCCAGCGAGAGTCACTCGCAACCAAGCCGCAAATGCTGCTATTCCAAACAGAGTCACACCTGATCAGACTGCTGAAGCCACTACTCCTGCTAGGGCTACTCCGATCCAACCTATCATGAATCAAGCCATGATCGACCAACTAGTCAATGAGCGGGTAAACGCCGCTTTAGCTGCAGCAAATCACTCGTCTACTAATGCTGGAACTTCAAGACCACCCACTCACAACCGCACTTGTACTTATCAAGACTTTCGCAAAACCATGACTGGAAGTTTTAGTGGAACCGAAGGAGCTGTCGGTCTGACTAGGTGGATCGAAAAGCTCGAGACTGTGTTCCGAATCTGCAATTGTGAAGAAGATTCTAAGGTTAAGTATGCATCATTCACTTTCACGGATGCTGCTTTGACCTGGTGGAACAATTTTCTGAAATCCGCTAGTATCGATGTTGCCTATGCCATGCCATGGGAAAACTTCAAGGAAATGGTACTTCGAAAGTACTGTCCTCGTAATGAAATCAAGAAGCTCGAACATGAGTTTTGGAACCTCAAGGTTCAAGGCACCAATATGGCTGCTTATAATCAGCGATTTCAAGAGCTAGCCTTATTGTGTCCTGAAATGGTTCCCACTGAGACCCGATTGTTGGAGAGATACATCGGAGGATTGCCTCAACCTATCAAGGGCAATGTAACCACTTCTAAGGCTATTGATCTTCATGAAACCATCGAAGTAGCCAACAAACTCATGGACCAAGTGATTGAGGATTCCATGGACAAAGTGGTTGACAATAAGAGGAAATGGGATGACCATTCTCAAGGTTACAACAACTATGAATACCGTGGTAACAACAATAGGAACAACCACAACAACCAAAACAAAAGGCAAAATGTTGCTAGAGCTTATGCAGTGAATGTCGGAGAAAGAAAACCGTACTCAGGGACTGCACCATTGTGCAACCGATGCACACTGCATCACAAGGGGCAGTGTACCGTTAAGTGCCGTAATTGTCAGAAGATCGGACACTTAACCAGGAACTGCAGGTCCAAATCATTGGCGACAGTTCAAACAGCTCCAGCTCAGGACCCGAAAGCTAATATAACTTGCTTTGGTTGTGGTGAAAAAGGGCATTATAAGAATGAATGCCGAAAGACCAGAAACCAAGGTCGTGAAGGAAATCAAGGAAACCGAGGGAATCCAGGAAGCCATGGGAATGGCAGGATTCAGGGAAATGTTGGACAAACGAGTAGTCAGGGAAATGGAGAAGGAGCTCGTGGGAGAGTCTATGCTGTAACCAAGGTGGAAGCTCAGGAAGACCCGAATGTTGTGACGGGTACGTTCCTTATAAATAACCGTTATGCATCCATATTGTTTGATACGGGGGCCGATAGGAGTTTTGTTTCTAATACATTTAGTCCACTACTCGATATTTCCACAACCGCATTAGGAAATGCATACAACGTGGAACTAGTTAACGGTAACATAGAAAGGGTAGATACCATCATAAGAGGTTGCACCCTTAACCTGTTAAACCACCCATTCAATATCGACTTGATACCAGTAGCATTGGGTAGTTTCGATGTTATTGTCGGGATGGATTGGTTAGCAAAATATCATGCTGCCATCATTTGCGACGAGAAACTCGTTCGAGTACCCTATGGAGATGAAGTCCTAACAATAGAAGGGGACAGAAGTGACAGAAGAAACGCTACAAGATTGCATGTCATTTCCTGTACCAAGGTGTTAAGGTGTACCGAGGAAGGATGTCATATCTTCCTAGCACAAGTCACCGGAGAGGACGAAAAAGAAGGGGAAGAAAAACGTCTGGAGGACGTGCCAATAGTAAGAGAATTCCCTGAAGTCTTTCCCGAAGATTTGCCAGGACTTCCGCCAACCCGACAGGTTGAATTTCAGATCGATTTAGTGCCTGGTGCCGCACCAGTGGCAAGAGCACCTTATCGATTAGCTCCAACGGAACTTCAGGAGTTATCAAACCAGTTGTCGGAACTTGCGGAAAAAGGGTTCATCAGACCAAGCTCATCGCCATGGGGAGCACCAGTCCTGTTCGTCAAGAAGAAAGACGGAACCTTCAGGATGTGCATTGACTATCGTGAGTTGAATAAACTAACCATCAAGAACCGTTACCCACTCCCGAGAATCGATGACTTATTCGATCAACTTCAAGGTTCGAGTGTTTATTCAAAAATCGACTTAAGGTCTGGATACCATCAACTAAGAGTTCGAGAAGAAGACATTCCCAAAACCGCCTTCAGAACTCGTTATGGACATTACGAGTTCCAAGTCATGCCTTTTGGGTTAACCAACGCACCAGCTGTGTTCATGGACCTCATGAACCGAGTGTGTAAACCCTACTTGGATAAATTTGTGATCGTATTCATTGACGACATCCTAATTTATTCCAAGAGTGCGAAAGAACACGAAGAGCACCTTAGGCTAATCTTGGAATTGTTGAAGAAGGAAGAACTGTATGCGAAATTCTCGAAGTGTGAATTTTGGAAACCTACTGTGCAATTCTTAGGTCATGTAATCGACAGTCAAGGCATACATGTAGACCCCGCTAAGATCGAGTCAATAAAGGATTGGGCGACACCCACAACTCCTACCGAAATACGCCAATTTTTAGGACTTGCTGGGTACTACAGGAGATTTATTGACGGTTTCTCAAAGATTGCCAAATCTTTAACCAAGCTAACCCAGAAAAACGCTAAGTTTGACTGGGGAGAGAAAGAAGAAGAAGCTTTTCAACTCCTTAAAGAAAAGTTGTGTAGTGCACCTGTTCTGGCCTTACCAGAAGGTAGTGAAGACTTTGTCGTATATTGCGACGCTTCACATAAGGGGCTCGGAGCAGTATTAATGCAAAGGGAGAAGGTGATAGCATACGCCTCTCGCCAATTGAAGACTCACGAGAAGAACTACACGACACACGATTTGGAGTTAGGAGCAGTTGTGTTCGCACTCAGAATTTGGAGACACTACTTGTATGGCACAAAGTGTGTCGTATACACTGATCACAAAAGCCTACAACACATCTTGGATCAGAAAGAACTGAACATGAGACAACGCCGATGGTTGGAATTACTCAATGATTACGACTGCGAAATTCGTTACCATCCGGGTAAAGTGAATGTAGTTGCTGATGCTCTCAGTAGGAAAGAGCGACCAAAACCTCTTAGAGTCAGATCCTTGGGTATGACAATTAGTTCACCTCTTCCAACCAAAATTCTCGAGGCTCAGTTGGAAGCACTCAAGGAAGAAAATCGTCCGAATGAGAACCTTTACGGGATGCCAGAAAGTGAAAACGGATTCGTAAAAAGGTCGGACGGAACCTTGTGTTTCAAAGAGCGAAGTTGGATACCACTCTACGGAGGAATTCGCGACGTCATTATGCATGAGTCCCACAAGTCTAAATACTCCATCCACCCAGGATCCGACAAAATGTACCTTGATTTGAAGAAATTGTACTGGTGGCCCAACATGAAAGCCGACATTGCAACATATGTCAGCCGATGTTTAACTTGTTCAAAGGTTAAAGCTGAACATCAGAGACCCTCGGGTCTACTGGTACAACCCGAAATCCCCGAGTGGAAATGGGAACGCATAACAATGGACTTTATCACCAAGTTACCTAAAACCTCTAGAGGCTACGACACTATTTGGGTAATAGTTGACCGTCTCACCAAATCAGCACATTTCCTACCGATGAAAGAAAGTGATGGAATGGAAAAACTCGCACAACTATACCTGAAAGAAATCATCGCACGCCATGGTGTACCAATTTCCATCATCTCAGACAGAGATAGCCGTTTCACCTCAAACTTCTGGAAATCACTTCAAGATGCTTTAGGATCTAACCTCGACATGAGCACCGCTTACCATCCGCAGACTGATGGACAGAGCGAGAGAACAATCCAAACACTAGAGGATATGCTAAGAGCATGTGTGATAGACTTTGGAAATGGCTGGGATAAACACTTGCCATTAGCCGAGTTTTCTTACAACAACAGCTATCACACAAGTATCAAGGCCGCACCATATGAAGCACTCTATGGTCGGAAGTGTAGATCACCTGTGTGCTGGGCCGAAGTTGGAGAAAGTCAACTTACTGGTCCGGAGTTAATCCAAGAAACTACCGAGAAGATTGTACAAATCAAAAGCCGACTACAAGCAGCTCGTGACCGCCAAAAGAGCTACGCGGATAAAAGGAGGAAGCCACTTGAGTTTCAAGTGGGAGATAAAGTTATGCTCAAAGTTGCGCCATGGAAGGGCGTAATTCGTTTCGGAAAACGTGGAAAGTTAAATCCTCGTTATATTGGACCTTTCAAAATTCTTGCTAGGATCGGACCGGTAGCGTACCGCCTTGAATTACCACAAGAACTCAGCTCTGTGCACAACGTGTTTCACGTGTGCAACCTAAAGAAATGTCTTTCCGACGAAACTCTTGCTATTCCTTTGGAAGAAATCCAAGTCGACGAAAGATTGAATTTTGTCGAGGAACCCATTGAAATCATGGATAGGGAAATCAAACGGCTTAAGCAAAGCCGCATCCCGATTGTCAAAGTCCGTTGGAACTCTCAAAGAGGTCCAGAATACACGTGGGAACGCGAAGACCAATTCAAACGCAAGTACCCACACCTTTTCTCTACTTCACCAAGTAATCCTAACTGAAAACCGAGGACGGTTTTCTCTTCCAAGACGGGGAGGATGTGACACACGGTAAATTTTCACCAAAATTTAACTGATAATTAGTAATGCATTTTACAAAGCCAAATTTATTAAGCATGCATAAGCTTTGCCTGATCATTTGAGTAGTTAACTCGCATGCAGTAAATAACTACATCACTTTTCATTCATATCGTCTTGTGAATATTTTATTTTGTCTTATGATTTAAATTGTAAGACGAGAGGTTATCTCGTTCTTCCCAGTGACCGACACTACACGCGTACCGACACTATGATAAGGACTCGCTAAAACAATTAACAAATGTCAACAACTTGGAATATTACAAGGATGAAATATTTCATGCACGTAACAATAAGACACTACGTTATAAAAGTTATCGAACAATGATACTTTGGTCACAAATTAATATCGCGGGACACAAAATATATAACACACTATCACTCAAACAAAATTTTTATAAAACTCAAATACCATTAATACTTAAGTGTAAAGTATATACATACACTATCACAAGTGTACCATGAATAAGATACATAAAGACACCCATTTATACTTTCACCTTAAAAGTAAACTTTGGTAAAATATTTAGATAATACTCCTTTGTCTTTTCACTACCCACTCACGACAAAACCAAAGAGGACACAAGTTAGACATGAGCAAAATGTCTCTTTGTTCTTCTCCCTTCCACGTCTAAAGCAAACATGAACCAGGAAAAACAAGTTAACCAAATATTCTCTTCAACCTACTCCTACACCTCTCACTAGTCCGAATCTCCCAAAGAGGGAAGCCAAACATGCCTTTCCATCATCTCCTCATCTCTCATACTATATTCATGAAAGATTTGGTCTCAAATCTAACCTTGGTGCGCCTGCTATGGGTTAAACGAATCCAAGAAGAATCAAAATGAGATCATTCACAAGAAGCATATCTCTACTCCAATCTACCTTGAGCCAATTCACAAGATTCGTCCATCCTTGGAAGCTAGCCATTTTCGACTTCAATCCAAACACCAAGAAGAGAGAGAGTTCAAGCTTTACCCAAAGTACCTCTATATCTCTAGTGGAGATGCAAGAACCCCAAGTTGAGCTTCAATTTCATTTTCTCTCAAAAACTAGGGTTTGTCAAAGTTAGGGTTTTCCAAAATTGATTTGGGGGTTTTGCAATTGGAGGTATCTTGGAGCTAATTCGAGTTTGGTTTGGTCCGAATCCAAGAAACGACCTTTCGTCCATCACCTATCATTTTCGGATTTAAGGTTATCATCTCTTTGTTGTTATGTTTTTATGATTGTTTTATGATTTTAAGAGTGGAAGAATTTATCAATGAAATTATCATGTGTTTTTGGTCATGTCGATTTGAGTTTAAGTTTTGGATGCCACGTTGAATTCATGTATATAACTAGTTGAGATTTGAATGTTACTTTGTTTTGCTAATCTCGTTTTGTAACCGAAAAACTTAAGTTGTTATGTACTCAAGGGTCCGTATAGTTTCTGTCGAGATTATGAGTCGAGAAAAATGAAGGATAAGTCTTATAGCAACTTGGTAATGTAACTATGCAACTAAGTAATCTCGACATGATAATACTCACTTTTTATAAACAACTATGTCACTCCGGAAATTAAGTAAGTCATTGGTAATAAGTGGGTTTGGTTTACTATCGAGGTAGGAACCGGGTCGAGTAGTACTCAACCATGGTATAGCCTTGCCATTTCTTTACTCTATCGCGTATAGTTAGTCTCGACTTCATCATCATCATACTCGACTTATGAGTCTTTGTCTTGACCTCACCTTGTAAAATCCATGTCATGTATAATCGAGTTTGTTAACACTATAGTGATAATTTGGATGTCTTGTTTGAAAACTATTTCTGTCGAATAGCCGAAACCAAAGAGTTGAAGATTTCTCATTTGTAAGTCTACTAGTAAGCATGGTCATAGAAACTGGAAATTCGACCTTGAAAGTATCACTTGACTTAGTAAGTCAAACACCTTGTAACAAGTTTAACTTATGACACTTAGTCACATACTTGTCGTTATCCTAGTTGTGGAGTTGTTCGGCTCGAAAGGGAATCCACTTCGAGACCCATGACACCATCAGCCGAACATACAACTAGAAACTTTAGTATCACAAGAGTTTGATATCTTGGTTTAGCTAGGTATTCATCTTGTTGGAAAACTAGCTTTATGTCTTTCTTTTGATTTGGCCGAATACTCATTGTGATGTTATGATCAAGACGGGTAGCCAAGATGTGTTCAAGCACATTAGTCGTGACCCGATTGTAACTCCGAGATGATAGCAGTTTAACTCGAACTCTCTACATCTCAAATATGTATTGACTACATTTTCCTTTCTTTTTTTGTTCCCTGCGTTAAACATTTTACCCACGTCCAATACATTTGCAACTTCTTGACTAGTTTAGTAGCAAAGGCTACTAACAAAAACTGATGGGCCACAGCCCATATGTATCTCAAAGGTTTCTTGAACTCTTTTGGGCCAAGCCCATTCGTGTACCCAAACCGCTGGGCCACAGCCCACCTACGATTTTGAATATTAGTTTTAGTAATTGAAACGCGTCAAGTAATACCGGAATAAATCACAAAGCTAAACTCATTTGTTGCACATTTGAAGAGTTCGACTTTAGTTATGTACACATATATCGACGAGTAAAACAAGAGTAACGGCGTACAAACAATGAACCAAGTGTCTAAAAATTATGAGTCATATAATAAGATTTGCGAAATGAATTTAACTACAATGTGTAAAGGAATGTATGTCGAGTGAACGTCTCATCGAAAACTATATATACAGAACTAGTTTGTTAAATAAATGAGATACCACTATATTAATTCCTAGTCCATTTAAAAATTGATGACTATATATTTCACTCGAGCTTTTTCCTAAATACAAATAGAAAACAAATTATAATTTTGACAACACCATTTTGTGTCAACCTAAATAGGTATATATACATCTATATACTTACTAATGGAACATTTTAATTATGTGTTTTAAATCAAACTTGGATCTTAAAACCATACTAACGTCAAAATGAAAAGAGTATATATACATTCATATACTTACTAGTAAATCTCTTAAATTACTTTTACAAACTAAAGGTTGATTTTAAAACCATTATATTAGGATAATATTAATTGCACCATTTTAAGTATGTAATACTTAAAACAATGAACTAAAACATTACCCTCCTTATGTAGGTCGCGTGTCGGTGCCGCTTCACAATATTCACTAATCCCACATTTGGATTTGCACTCTGCTAAGGTGAGTTTCATAGCCCCGCTTTTACTTGATAAATTGTTTTATACATTTTGGGGTGAGAAATATGCAAAACATTTTATGGACCAAAACTATTACATGATTACTATTACGTGGTTTAGCCTAAGTCCTTATGTCCCTAGAGAATGCCCTTTTCATGAACCGTCAATTCCCCATTGGGAAACGCGAATGTTATAAATAGATCTATTGAGGGTGACTCCTCCGTTCGGTTGGCCATGCTTAGGCCAAAGCGAAACGTATACCATGTCGGAACCAAGTGTTGAGGGACAAAACACTTGCTATGGGCCCTTATATTGTATGACATCTTTTAGCATACAGAAACTGTCGTAGTATCGGTTGCATGAACTTAGAGCTAACGTAATAGACATTCATACATATATCATTATATTCGTTGTAATGATTATATGCCTTTGCTTATGGTCCAAGCTTACTATTTTAATTTAAACCTATGAACTCACCAGCTTTTAGCTGACCTTTTAGCATATTTTCTCAGGTGTTTAAGATTTGTTCATGAAGGCAAGGCAAGAAGCGGATGTATGGTCGTAGTAATATTAAAGAAGTGTTTTTACACAAAAATGATGTTTTTACTTTGGGACCACTATAACTAATGGGATGTACCCATTTATTTAAACTATGCTGTAAGATAATATTTTAAAACTCTTTTATGAAATCAAACGGAGTATGTATTCCGTTCTTTATTACTTGTGTTGTGATCCACCAACTCCGTAATGCTCCCGAATAACACGTATGCTTCCGCTATGCAAATTTGGGGGTGTTACATTTGGTCAGAGATGGAAAGGTTACGGTGCAACCAGCTCAAGGAAGACAATATGAACAAAGAAGAGGTGGAGTAGGAGGAGGGTATGTGGCAAATCAGAATGGGGAAGGAATGGTAATCAGGGACAAGCAAAGCCGATCAAGTGCTACAACTGTGGTGGTGAGGGACATATAGCTAGAAACTGCACATCTCCAAAACGCCCACAAAATGCAGAGTACTTCAGAGACAAGATGTTACTTGTGCAAGCTCAGGATAATGGAGCTGTGTTGGATGAAGAGGAGCTGTTGTTTTTTGCTGAGGGCTATGCCAAGACATATGATGCAGATGTGGATGAGCAACCAATTCAGGAGATAGGTCATAATCATCAGAATGCCTTTCAAGTCGCCGATTGTGATGCATACGACTTTGACGTTGATAATGAACCTACTGCACAGACAATTTTCATGGCTAGCATTTCTCCAATGGTCTCTCCAAAGGTCCCCTCACCACAGCAAGCTGGTCCATCCAAAGACTCAATCATTTCAGAGGTATTAAAACTATATGATGAAGTTGGTGAGCAAAAGATGCATAATAAAGTACAATCTCTTGAAACTTATGAATCAGATATTGATGATGAGGGTAATAGCAATATTGTCCCATATGATCAATATGTGAAGCAAAGTGAAAGTGAGATTGTACCAAGTAATGCATCTTCTGCAGTCAATGATGACTATGTTTTTGATGAATACACTGCATGTGCCCCTGATGATTCTGTTACCTCTGAACTGAATGCCTATAAAGAACAAGTTGCTATTTATGAACAACGTGCTAAGTTTGAGTTAACCACCCATGAGCAGGAAATGGATGACCAAATGCGTACAATTATTAGAAAAAGTAATTTTAGAGAAGAAGTCTTAAAACAAGAGTTAAACTCCTTACAAGAAAAGCTTTCTAAAACTGCTAAGCAAAAACAAGAACTTCAAGAAAATGTTAAAATGCTTAAGCAAGAATTCAATGCTAAGGAATCAAAACTTTTGAATGATTTTTCCAATCTAAAAACTTTGAAAAACAAGCTTGAAAATAAGTTGTACGTACAAGGGAATACCATTCAGACTGCTCACTTGAGGTTGTTAAAAAGGATAGAGCTGCTCATAAGGTACTTTATGATGGTAATGAAATCCTTAAGCCTAGACAGAAACCTAGTTGCGCTGAGTGCACTGAGGAAGATAAGAAATCAGATGAAGTCACTAGGGAGAAAATGAATAAAAAGCTAGAAGATCCTGAGTGTAAAATGAATAATATAATGATCAAACCCCATGATTACACTAAGGAAAATTGGATATCCTTAAACAAGTTTAAGCCTCAGACTCTATTAACCCCTGAACAAGTGTTCTGGAAAAAGGATATGGATATGCAAAAAGCTGAAAATCTTGTTGAAAAGAATCCCCCTAGTAGGAAATTGCCTCAAGAAACTGTGTATCCTCCTAATACACCTATGCATTTAGTTCCTAGATCTATTGCCACTAATAGCAAGACCTTAATCAGCTTGTATGTTGTTTATCAGCTGTTTGTTGATTTTGAGAAAACGTGTAAGAAAAGAATCACACCTACAGGGATAACTGAGGGGGAAAGGGGTTTTGAGCAAACTAAAGAATGTTATTTAACTGAGGTCATGCCTTTCTTTAAACAATTAAAAGGTCAATTTGAGAGTCTTCAAAAGGGAATAAATTATGATATTAAAGAAATGGAAAAGGAATTTGATGCAATGATAGTTGAGGTCAATGATTATGAACAGGAACTCAAATATAATGAAGTTGAAAGGAAGAACTTGCATATCTTAAATGATAATTTGATTTCGAGTTGTGTTGCTCAAGATGTGTTTTATACTGTTACTAAGCACTCTATTACTGCTTCTCGATTTCATGAATTATCTATTGCATTAAAAGTTTCCCATGATCGTGTCATTGAGCTTGAAAACAAAAATTCAGAACTAAATGAGAAAATTGATCAGGATGATCACGATAATTTGGTAAAACATCTTTCTAAACTAGAAGTTGAACATTTTGATTTACAACTAAAATATCAACATCTTAAAGAAAATGTCAAAACCTCAAATATCAAGACATCCTCAGATGTTCCAGAGTTTGATGCAGTTTTTCAGATAAACAAACGTGACGAACAGATTCAAGCTCATTGTAACACGATCAGAAAGTTGAAAGCCCAAATTTCTCAATTAAAGGGTGAAAAGAACAATGTGACTGGCTCCCAAATGCCTCCTCCTTTAGATTCTCAGTATTCTCAAACTTTTCATCTTCAAAACTTGGTTAATGCTTTACAAAAAGAAAACGAGAGTTTTCTAGAAGAAAATGAAAAAGTTAAACGACACTTTAAAGAGTTATATGATTCAATGAAAGTCACTCGTGACAAAAACAACGAAAAAATAACGTCTTTACAAAAAAAAATTGAGAATCTAAGGAGTCAGGAAAAAGGGAAACTGCCACTTGTCTTTAATGAGAATGTTGCATCAAAGTCTTCCTCAGACTGCAAATATACTGTGACTGTTAAATACATTCCTCCTCATCTTAGGAATAATGAACTTGTGTTTCATAACTATTTTGCTCACCTTAAGGATAGTCTAGAATGTCTCCGTGAGATTGTGGAAGAGGATTTCATAAATAAGCCTCTTGCTAGAGAAATTAGGTTTGCTTGCATTCAGGCCAAACGATCTCAGGAGCTGCTAGAATGTTTAATAGCAACATGTCCTAAATCCTTAGGTGCGAAAGGTAAAGCTGTGATGCCTTGTTCTATGCCTAGTGCCAAGCATACAAACGATTCTATGCCCAGTTTTAAGAAAGTGAACACTAATGTGCCTTCAAGTAGTTCAGATCCCTGCACTTCTAGTTCCGGAATGCAAAAAGTAGCAAAACCAACTAATGTTCCAATTCCCTCTACAGGAGTAAGAAGTGACACCAAAGCAAGCGGGTCAAACCCTCAAGGTAACACAAAGAATGATAGGACCTTGCATGCTAGGAATGTTCAGTGAAAGAGAGTAGAAGATCACCTTAGGGAGAATTTGAATAAAACGAATCGTGTTGATTCTAGTGTTAGCTATAAGCGTACTGTAATTAATGCGAATTCTGCTACTTTTGGCACAACATGTAATGATGATTGCGTGGTTTCTATTACTAATCTTGAATGTGGTATGAATGATTTGTCTAATGTTTTTAAATGCTCAGTTAAAATTGTTAATGTTAAAATTCAAGCTAAGAAGGCAAAAAGGAAAAGGCGAAAGAAAGTTAGAAAACAGTGGAAACCCACAGGAAGGAAATTTAGTAATATAGGTTATCAATGGATACCTACTGGCCCCGTAAGACTAATGAGCTGTGCCCTAAATTTGCTAAGTCAATGCTCACTAGAAAATGGATGCCTACTGGTAGAACTATTCCCTTAAGAAGTGAACATGCTTTGAATAGGTCAAATACGGACACTAGCACTGCATTTATTTCTGATGAGTCCATTGTTTCTACTTCTGATGTGGGTGTTCCAATCACTGTTACTAACCAAATGGAACCCATTCTTGCATGGGGATCCCAATTATCTAGTTATCCATTCTTGTCTGCGTTCAACTGCAGATCGTTCAAATCGTTCTGTGGTACCTGGACTCAGGCTGTTCCAAGCATATGACTGGAGACAGGTCACGACTCATGAACTTTGTGAGTAAATTCATCGGGACTGTTAGATTCGGGAATGATCATTTCGGTGCAATTATGGGTTATGGAGACTATGTTGTAGGAGATAGTGTGATTTCTAGGGTGTACTATGTTGAAGGTCTTGGACATAATCTATTTTCTGTTGGACAATTTTGTGACTCTGACTTAGAAGTGGACTTCAGAAAACATACTTGCTTTGTTAGAGAACTTGATGGTGTGGAACTTCTCAGAGGAACTCGTGGTTCAAACCTATACACCATCTCTATCGAAGACATGATGAAATCTTCACCCATTTGCCTGCTGTCAAAGGCTTCTAAAACTAAGTCATGGCTATGGCACCGTCGTCTCAATCACTTGAACTTTGGTACTATAAACAATCTTTCCAGAAAGGACTTAGTAAAAGGACTACCTAGACTTAAGTATGAAAAGGATCATCTTTGTTCAGCATGTCAATTGGGAAAAAGCATGAAATATGCCCACAAACCAAAACCCACAAACTCAGTAATGGAAGTTCTTCATACCCTTCATATGGATCTGTGCGGACCAATGAGAGTGCAAACGATAAATGGGAAGAAATACATTCTAGTAGTTGTTGATGACTACTCTCGATTTACTTGGGTAAAGTTTTTGAGGACAAAGGATAAAACTCCAGATGTCATCATCAAACTTATCAAACAGCTTCAGGTTCGACTCAACAATACAGTTAGAATTGTTCGAACAGACAATGGCACATAGTTCGTTAACAAAGACTTAATTCAGTTTTATGAAAGTGTTGGAATCAGTCATCAAAGAAGTGTTCCACGAACTCCTCAACAGAACGGTGTAGTTGAAAGACGAAATCGAACTCTTGTGGAAGCCGCAAGAACAATGCTTATTTATTCAAAGGTTCCAATGTTTCTCTGGGCTGAAGCTATTACCACTGCTTGCTACACCCAAAATCGTTCCCTTATTCACACCTCTCATGGAAAAACTCCGTATGAACTTGTCCATAAACGAAAACCTGATCTATCCTATCTTCGTGTGTTTGGTGCTTTATGTTACCCAACTAATGACGGTCAAGATTTAGGTAAACTAAAAGCTAAAGCGAACATTGGAATATTTGTAGGTTATGCACCAAACAGAAAAGGATACCGAATCTACAACAAGAGAACCCGAAATATCATGGAAACAATTCACGTTACGTTCGATGAGCTGACCGGTTAAATGGCTCCAGGACAATCCAGTTCTGAACCCGCATTTCAACCTTCATCAAGTAGTCCTATCGGTTCTACCCTTGTTTCTAATCCCTCACCAGCAACTCCTTATGTACCTCCTTCAGAAGATGATTTGAAGAAATTATTTGATCCAATGTTTGATAAACACTATGAGCCAAGTGCTAATGATATGTCAGTTCCATCAACAGAGGCTGCCTCTATCCTTGTCAATGAAGTTAACCCTTCAGTTTCAATGTCATTAAGTCAAAAAGCGCCTGTTGCTGATCACTCTTTCTCATCAACAAATCATCAATCATTAAGTGTACCTCATGGAATTGTTCCTGGCACCCATGATGAAGTTAATCCCTTTGCTACTCCCGAAGATGCCCCCTTTGAAAACATATTTGCTCCTGAATCTTCATCAGAACCATCTTCATCAGGAGATATCGACTCTGCTACTTCAGTTCCTCAACAACAACCACATGAACACCTTAGAAAATGGACACATGATCATCCATTGGACAACATCATAGGAAACCCTTCTCGTCCAGTATCCACACGGAAACAACTTGCAACCGATGCCTTATGGTGCTTCTTCAACTCCGTACTCTCTAAGGTCGAACCAAAAGATGTTAAAACCGCCATGAATGAAGACAGCTGGTTTAATGCCATGCAAGAAGAAATTCATGAGTTTGATTGACTAGATGTATGGGAATTAGTACCTGCTCCAGATTGTGCTATGATCATTGCTCTAAAGTGGATCTTCAAAGTAAAACATGATGAGCATGGTGATGTTTTAAAGAACAAGGCTCGATTGGTTGCAAAAGGATACCGTCAAGAGGAGGGTATTGACTTTGAAGAATCATTTGCTCCAGTTGCTCGTATCGAGGCAATCAGAATCTTCTTGGCTAATGCTGCAAGTAAGAACATGGTAGTCTATCAGATGGATGTAAAGACGGCTTTTCTTAACGGAGATCTTAAAGAAGTCGTATACGACAGCCAACTTGAAGGCTTTGTGAATCCAGAGCATCCTACTCACGTCTATCGTTTGAAGAAGGCTCTTTACGGTTTGATGCAAGCTCCAAGGGCTTGGTATGATACGCTATCAAAGTTTCTTCTATCTACTGGATTCAGCAAAGGAGCAGTTGATCCGACATTGTTCACCAGAACGTCAGGCAAACATTTAATTCACGTTCAAATATATGTTGATGATATTATTTTTGCCTCGACTGACCCCAATGAATGTGATCATTTTTCAAATGAAATGGGTTCCAAATTTCAAATGTCTATGATGGGACAAATGTCATTTTTCTTGGGATTACAAATTTCACAAAGTCCCAGAGGCATTTTTATAAATCAATCTAAATATGCAAATGAGATTTTAAAGAAATTTGGATTTGATTCTTGTGAACCTGTTGACACTCCCACGATAGAGCGTACTAAACTGGATGAGGACCACTCAGGGATCATGGTAGACCAAACGAAATATCGTAGTATGATTGGATCCCTGATGTACCTCACAGCCAGTAGACCAGACATTCTGTTCGCTGTTTGCATGTGTGCTAGATATCAGGCTAAGCCTACCAAAAAGCACCTTGAAGCGGTTAAATTGGTCTTTCGGTATCTCCAAGGAACCATCAATATGGGACTTTGGTACCCCGAATGACACCGGTATGTCACTAACAGCCTATGCAGATGCTGATCATGCAGGATGTCAAGATACATGTCGAAGTACGTCTGGAGGTGCTCAGTTTTTGGGTGATAAGCTTGTGAGCTGGTCTTTAAAGAAACAAATGAGTACTTCTATTTCCTCTACAGAGGCTGAATACATAGCCATGTCATCTTGTTGTGCTCAAATCCTATGGATGAGATCCCAATTATCTGACTATGGCTTTGAATTTAACAAAATTCCTCTGTACTGTGATAATAAAAGTGATATTTCTCTCTCATGCAACAACGTAAAACACTCAAGAGCAAAGCACATCGACATTCGACATCATTTCATCAGGGAGCAAGTAGAAAATGGTGTGGTGGAACTCTATTTTGTGAGGACTGAATACCAGTTAGCAGACATCTTCACCAAAGCTCTTCCTAGAGAACGTTTTGAGTTTATCCTCCCACGACTTGGTCTAAAGAGTCTTCAACCGGAAACACTCAAACGTCTTCAAGAGGAAGACGAGGAGTAAAGGTCTTTCTTCATCCATCTCTTGTATATATTTATTCGAAAAGCAAAATACAAAATTTCAAAACCTTCAAAAAGCAAATAGAAAAATATAAAAGTTTCAAAAATCCATAAAATATATTGTCTTTTTGTCATGTATTTCTCGATTCGATAATATCTACGGTCTTTGTGCTGTCATTCAAAGAATGACACGGGACTTTAGATGTTGTTCGAATGTTAAAAAAAAAAATCAAAAAATATTTTTGGGAGAAAGTGAAATAAAAGGTTTATAGTCATTTCAGTCTATAACCCGTTTTTTAATGAAAGAACAGAGCCATGCTTTAACGTATGTTTCAAATCTCATGCTCTGATTCTAAAAACAAATGTTTGTCACCAAAAGGACAAATGTTTCTTTCACAAATATTTTTCCTTCTATAAATTCTTCTGAAAAATATTTTCTATCTAATGAAAACAATGTTGAACAAAATAACTCGGACTAAATTTTTCAAATTCACTTGGACATGACATCGGTCAAAATCTCGATCTCTCAATCAACAACTTATGTCATTGATTGAGGGGGAGAATAATTTTAATTAAATCAAAAGGTTATTTGTCATGTTTTCAAAAGATAATCATGCATGTTTAATCAATGGAGTGTAAAGTCTCAAAATCCGATCCTTATCAGTTAAAATGTTTTTCATAATCAAGTCACAATTCTCCTCAAAAGCTTTCAAAATCAATTTAAATCTACAGAGATCACAAATCTCAAATGAATTGAAAATTGTGATCGGGGGAGAATTTGTGATTTAAATTGGATTTAAACTGATGATTCGATAAATGGTTTCACAAGTGTTTTGCAAGCTTTCCTCCCCACATGTGCCAAACGATTTCAAGATTTTCCATGCACATGTTGAGGGGGAGCATCCTTTTAAAAACTACAAAGAATTGAAACGTGATTGATTTGTCTTTAAGTGCAGGTTCCTTCTAATATGTGCAAAACTCTTTGAAACCTCGATGCACATATTAAGGGGGAGCAAACTTATGAAAACCTCATCCTTCCTCAATATGCTTTATCTACTTGATTTGATCAAGGAAGTAATGTTGATATCTTTTAGAAAATGGTAATCAAAGAAGTTAATTCTTCCTCTTGCCTTCGTGTGCCAAAACGATTTCAAACACATACACATGTTGAGGGGGAGCTCTTTTTCTAAAAATATCAAAAACAATTCAGGTACAAAATGCTTTGATAATATATCACAAGTATCTGGATTGATTTTTCAAATGGTTTTCAATTGGTTCCAATGGCAGATGAACAATACCAAATAGACCGACCAAATTCACTTTATGTATGGTGATATAAGGATGGTTAGGTTAGGTATTCGTTCCCACGATCCGCCAGAACCGGAGGGATCTACCCAGGGACAATCCACTAGATAGTGTAGAGTCCTTAGGAATGTTGAAAAAAGGAGAAAAATGAGAATATGGGAAGAGTGCGGACTGAGATAGAGTTAGTACTGGAATAAACCCAACAAGGTTCTAGTTATGAAATCTCGGTAAGCACTGAAGAGGTTGAAGAATGAAAAAGAATTAAATGTGAAAAGGGTGAAAAGAAATAGCCCTCCAATAATTCAACCTTAGGGCAGAAACCGGGTTCAATTCATATGCTACTGGTGGTTACTAAGGTAACACTGGTATTGAAGACAAGACGTCATGGACCCAGTGACGCACTGCACTACAACTTCCCAAGCTACGCAAGTTCCTTTTCAAAGGACTTGTTTCATTCTCACGGGGAACCGACATTATCTATCGACTTTCTCTTAGAGTTTGTTGATATTGAAGAAGGAGACCCTCTCCCTAGTTTCCGGCATAGGAACCAAATATGCACTATTGAGTCTAGAGCCACGAGATCATCAAATAAATCTCATTAGGACACTGTCAATGAAGACTCTCTGTTTCACACGATGTGGAAAGAGAGATTATATCTTATGAGTCCTACGCATTATCCTTGTGGTATTGCCAGAACATCTGAGTGATATGCAAACATATTCACAATGAAGATGGAAAGCCTTCTGGAGCCAACATCAAACAAGCTCCTGGTGGGTGGCATGTGAGATCTATCCAATAGATCAACCATGTGACAACTGAGCAGAAACAATGGGGCGATTCAATCTTTTGAATCAAACTTGGTTCAGGTTATGGATTGACGGATACCTTTGAAAAACCGGTAATTGTGCTTAAAAACTCTTTTCTTTAGCACATCGACTGTGTAGTAATACTTCAAAATAAAAGGTGTTTATGATTGATAATTGAATTTCATTAAAATCTTCGTTGTATTGCAAAAACAATTTCTATTTGTGACAACTCGTAATTTCAGGACATTTCATATAGACTAGATTTAGTCTACACATCATTAGTAACATCATTTAATATCAATTTATGCATGGGTTTTGCATTTTACATTAAACGTTTATTTTCTTATTAAATAAACGCTATCGCGTAATTAATTATTTTGAACATTTGATCCGACGTTTCCAAAAATTATTCTGATATATTTTTATACTCATTTTAATATTATAAAAATTATAATATTAGTTTACCCGGTGTTTTAAATTTATTTGGTATATAAATTGTTATATTTATTACGACGGTTTTCGTAAATACTACTTGATAATTATTATTTCACTCAATTTTTGTAAGAAATGTATTTTTATAACTTTTATGACATTGATATATTTTATTTTGTTCCGTTAAGATTTATTTATAGCTAACGCTACCCTAAATACTTAAATATGTACACAAGTTACCATCTATCCTTAAATAACTACACATTACTAATATACTTATATATTATGTTATACAAGTAAATGTTTCTTTTTCTTTCTTACATGTATGTCGACACATACAAGTGTGACACACACATTTTATGTCCAAAATATCTTATGTACACCTCATATACTTGCTTACCTATTATATTAAATTACACTACACATACATGAGATATTACAAAGGTGTAAAAAAATAAAATAAACTCTCTCTACTTCAACACCATAATCGGCCATCACAAGGAACCAAGATGAAATCAAAGATTTTCATGAACATGTGTTTATCGAACTCATTTAGTAATCTATGTTAAGGTTTTGAAATAAAAACCTATAGATTAATAAGGTTTCCACCATCTTTTTCATATAATCATTCAAGTAAGCATTTCATGATCTTCATAACTTTTTCATATTTATATTTATGTTATTTCATCATTTTTGCAAGAAAATATATGCAAGTATCATGTGTGTCTATACCACTTTTAGTGTTTTTATTACTTATTATGAATTATAATCATCCTATAATTATCCCTTGAAACATATCATTTTTGATGATGTCTAGGAACCCATGACACCCTAAGAAGGTGTATGGTAGGTTTAGAATAGCTTCGGCGTTGGTTTGAAGTGGTTAGAATAAGTTTTACGCGAGAAAAACTCATTTCGACAACTATATATAAAGGTCTGATCATTTCTGTGAATTCTGGAAATTTCGGTAGTTGGTAAAAATTTTTGGGCTAGATATTTAGAAAATATACTTTAAAACGAAAACGTGGCCGCTCGAATGGGTTAAAACGGAGTTATAACGAAGAAGTTATGTTATTTTCAAGTTTAACGACGAAAACTATATTTTCAGAAAATTCAGCATGTCATCCCAAACTTTTACGAGTCAAAAATGAGTCTTAAGCGTTATTAAAGGAGTCGATTTATCAAAAATATACTAGTATACTTTAATGCGAAGCTAAGGACATATAAAACGTAGAAAACGGACTTGTAACGATTAAATTACACGCGTTTAAACAAGGTTGTCGTAACTATTTCATATAAGCATAATTAATATATTTTCTAATAGCCAAAAATATCGGCCGCGAATGACCATGTTGAGGGTCATTTTTAACATCGATAGAATACTTTTTATAAAAAGATGTCTTCTAGTAAAATTAAGTTCGCCTCGCCTATTTTCCAAAATGTCCAACCGTTCGTCAAATGGAGTTGTAACGAATAAAATACGGTCACTCAAACTTTGCCGAAAACTACCCTTAAACTATATTTTTTGTACAAGTACCCTACTTTACCCATGTTTTTCTCCATGATCGAGACCTCTGTGATGAAAATTTAAAAGCTAAGACTTTTAGATAATGCTACAAGCTTTCCAAAACCATTGAGTTTGTTTCCTAACACTCGATATTCACTATTTTACGACTAGCTTTTCGAGGCCATTTAGTCACTTTCATGAATTGTCAGATTATATTGTTATGCGACGAAAAACTATAATTTCTTAATAAATCACTAAACGACTATTGTAGGAGGTTGTTTCAACGTAAATACTTGCAAAGTATTTTATAAAATGACGACATGTCATAAACATATATTTCGACGATAAACATTATTTTTAAAATGTACAAGTGGTATGGATATCATATGAGTTTGCATACACGACATTGTTTCATGACTTATATTGGAGCATATCATTCATATTAGGTTGCGGATAGAGATCTCACCTCATTTCAGTGTATCTACTTTTGTCATCATAATCATTGCATCAGGTGAGTTCGTAGCCCCACTTTTACTCGTTTAATTGTTTTATAAACTCTTTGGGGGAGATACATGCTCAACTACTTGCTTTTACTTTACACTTATATGAACTTAAATATCGTTTGTTTCACTCTATGTGCGCGTAAGTAGATTATGTCCGAACTAAATTGATCACTATGTTATGAACGCTATTATTTGAATCACTTTCCTTGATTTTGAACCCTTCGACATGTATATTTGAGCTCTTTTAAATTGAATTGGACCCTTTAACATATAAGTGAACACTTTGGACTGGATATGAACCTTTTGACATATAGTTAAACTCTTTTAACTTGTACAAGGACCCTTTTTATATATTTTAAACTTGTTTGACGTGATTTTGAACGCTTCGACTATCTTGAACCTTTTGATATTATTCGAGCTCTTTGACTGTTTTGAACTTCTGAACTCGACTTAAATCTTTGAACTTAATTACGAACTTTTGAACGGAACTCTTGAACCTAAATACAAACTTATGACTTGTTTGAACTTATTGAACCGTACGTGTTATGACCTTGACCTAAAGTCTCCCATGTTCGGAGCATCACTATAAAGTCTCGCCTTATTGGTGGAGCGTTCTCAATAAATCTCGCCTTATCGGTGGAGTGTGCAAAGTCTCGCCTTATTGGTGGAGCGTTCTCAATAATTCTCGCCTTATCGGTGGAGTGTGCAAAGTCTCGCCTTATTGGTGGAGCGTTCTCAATAATTCTCGCCTTATCGGTGGAGTGTGCAAAGTCTCGCCTTATTGGTGGAGCGTTCTCAATAATTCTCGCCTAGGTGGTCGAGTGACAAAGGAGTCTCCCTTGTTGGAGCAGTGCAAAGTCTCCCATGTTCGGATCATCCCTGAATTATTATATACGTGGTTCAATATTGTGAATTATTATGGTAACTTATACTTGACTATTAGACACACTATATTTTGTGCAATGGGTTGTGAACACACATGTTGCAAGTTTTGTATGGGCGGAACTTGGAACTGAGTGGATTTACAATGCCTTTGCTTTGTGAACTCATTTGACAACGTGTGCATGAACATAAACTAGACATATTTTGGCAGTGGATTGTGAACACACAGGTTGCAAGTTTTGTATGGGCGGAACTTGGAACTGAGTGGATTCACAATGCCTTTGCTTTTGTGGACTATTCTACATGACCAAAAACTTAGTCTTTGCTGCATGAACATTTTTGAAAGGCTTTACAATTCGACTAAACTCTAAGAACTCACTCAACCATTGTGTTGACACTTTTAGCATGTTTTATCTCAGGTATCTAAGGCATTCACTTCATGGCATGCATGTGGACTTATCATAGAGTCGCGGTGACGACGCGTCTCACATATATTTTATGCACTTAACTATCGTTTGATTGTAACAAACTCATTTTGATATATTGGAAATATTTTGGGACCTATGTTTTGCAAACTCTGATTATTTTACTTAATCAAACGATATTTTCAAAACGACACTTTAGGTCGTTCGATATAACTGTAACTTTGATGCTATGACAGTCATCCCCCAGGAATTCCATTCCGCTACAAAACAGGTAATTTGGGGGTGTGACACTATTGAGCGGTACACGATTGTTTTTTCAAATCTCTTTTCATCAATCAGTGAATCTCTATTCACTGGTTCACTCACTCCGTGTTGTCTTCTTTGAGACGTTCCGGTTTGAGAACAGCTAGAGCAGCTGCGAAACCCTGTCAAGGAAATTCTTCGGAATTATACCTGATCACAGGCAGTACTTGTACTGATCAACGGGGAACTGTGGGCCGTGTACCTTAATTCAACAAAAGTGATCAAAGACACTTTCGTGCACTTTATTGCTAACTGTTGTATGCAGGTACGCCCGACGTTTGCAGCTGATCAGAACGAAGCTGTCAATCCATAGCCGCATGCTCACTCTACGCATTCATTTCTAAAGAAATCATGATAAGTGCATCAATGACTCTGATATTTTCACTCCATGCTTCTGCTACGCTGCTGCAAATATCATGAATCAACTAAAGCTTCCGCTACTCTGATAAGAAGAAATCATGATCCAGAATGTGAGCATGTCGGTCCAAATGTCACAACATTACATAATACCAACACCACAATGGAAGAGTCAGAGATTTATTTTAGCTGATGATCTCAATGCTGGCTCAAAACTCATCATCACGTGGATCAGTTAAAGACCTCTACTTTGATTATCCAAACATGAAATAATGAAGAATCAATGACTACGAGCTACTGGGCAAAGAACATGAACAAGAATCCTAGAACAATCTTAATGTAATATCTGTTTGTATTCAATGTAATTTGAGGTGACCTCCCTTAGGGGGAGATTGTTAGGATTTAGTAAATCCGGTTATTAAATTGTCGGTTACCTCAAGTATATGTAATCGTTAGAAAGCTCGTAGTCGTAGTTATTTTATGTTAAGTAGTATTTAGTTAAGTAACACCGTGGAGGACGGACGAGTCTTTACCCACTGTATGCCTGATCCACAGCCCGTAGGTGGCGATTTGTGTAAGACTATAAATACTCTCTACCTCCCAAGGTAGAGAGTTGGAGCTCATAATAATACTTTCATTTTCTCTCACTAAGTTCCCAAACCTCTAACTCTTTCTCTCTCTAAAACCTTAAGTTATACGCCTATTTGTGATTATGTTTTGATGTGTATGTGAAATCCAATATGTTACAAGTAGAAACACCAAAGTATGCGTCTTATATCTTGTACTATCCACGTGACTCCAAACTCAGATGATACACTAGCAAATGTGAGCATTAAGTACCTTTTCTATAGATCTCGCCCCTTCACTAACACTGAGAACTACAACGTAACTCCTTAAAGTGATAGCAAATGCGAGCATTAAGTACTTTTAGTTTGTAGATCTCACCCCTTCACTAGATTCATCAAGTCTTTGTCACATCATTAAAGCACAAACAAGTTATCTTCAAAGTGCCTGACTCACTTTGAGATATGATAAGACACGCATCTGATCAACCAGTAGGAACTCCAGAATAACCAGTAGCAATCGATCAGTAGAAACTAATACCACCAGCAGAAACCAATACTACCAGCAGGAACCAAATTCAGCAGGAACCGACCAGCAGGAACTAATAGTAGAAACGAATCAACATATGCAGCCAGTAGGAACACCAAATCAAGCCGAAAATATGTTAATTACTAGGGTTTATCGTTGAATAAAAATTCGACTCACCAAGACTAGTAAAACATTAGAAGACCAGCACAAACTGTCAAGATCAGAATTAACATATACAACAACCGATCATGAGCAGTATAAATTATAGACGACCAGAATTAAGTTCCCATGCTGCCAATATAAACTATCATCTACCATTATTCATAATATACGAACAATACCCAATCAGTAGGAACACTTCGATGAACCAGCAGTAGATACAATTTAATTAATCCCACGTGATCAAACATAGACTATAACCAATTACCATTGCTGCTGTCAAAAGTACAGTTAACGTGGGACCAGCTAGCAATAACCTACGCTTGGACCAAATGTAGCTTCACAATAATATTTGACCCACCGAAATCAGTAGTAATGTAGAGCCCCATGCTTATTAAATCATTCACGTGTACGTGAATCATTATATCAAATGAGTGGGGACCACGCCATCAGTTCCAATCGATTATCACAATAATGAAATCACAATGAACCACAAATTAAATATAACATCAATTATACCACGTGATCCACTAGTATTGTACCACCCCATCAACACACGTATCTCGTATCATTATACCAATCAACAAATTATGACCCACGTGACATTACATAGATCAAAAAATGCAAGGAATCAATGTATACGAGTCATCACAATATGGATTATCAGTACACGTCAAAACGAATTGAATGAGAACCAATCAAATGAATTGAAAAGTCAATCAACCCTATGCGAATAATTTTATTGTACCGTCCAAAAAAAATCAATACCTGCTGTTTCAATATGTAAGTTTCTGCTGGCACGATAAAACCATAATCAGATATGCTTTTCTTGCCAACAAACTCCTCTTTGCTTGCTGCGACTTTTCTTGACAAATCTGCTGCTATAAATCAATTAGGGTATAAACCCTAATTACAGAAAAACCATATAAACCTTAGATCGAGAGCCACGAGGCTCTGATACCAATTGTAGAATCCATGGATCCGGACTCAACTAAGGTATGAGTAACATTGATTGATTGAATGCACAACGGAATAGAATAACACAATCGACATTACTAATAAGGTTTTCTTTATTAATTAAAACAAAGAAACTACTACAACTATTATACACACGCTATAATCGTGTGTCTAAACTCTCATTGAAGATTTTTAATATGAATATGAAATGAAAGGGATAATGGAAAGGGATGCCTAAACCCTAGACGCCTACCCTCTTTATGTAGTAGAGGGATGTTACATGAAAACCCTAAACATAGCTTACTGGAAAAGCTACTATTAAATATTACTATTAAGACCCTCATCATTTCTTCTTTCTTCATTTTTGCTCGTGGTTTTGTAATCTTCAAATCTGCAATTCCCAACATCTTCAAAATGTAAGTAAAAATGAAAAGGGAAAATTAAAAGTAATTGGAGCTAGAAATACCCATTATCATGAGGAAAAAAGTCTCAGAGGGATAAATGGACGGTAAAGAGAGGTCACCAGATAAGATTTCAGGTCGGTTGATCTTATCACCGGAAAAACAGTTTTGGGTCGGGTTGTTTGGGTCTTAGAAAAGATGCTTATGGTTAATCGGGTTAACATATATAACTCGAGTCGTTAAAGTCGAGTTTTGAATGAAATTTGTGTGTTTATTCGGGTTTGAGTGATGACGTTGGAATCATACGGTATATCAGCACCGTCACCGATGACGGTATCAACCATGTCGAAGACGTAGGAGATGAGTACTTCATTATTGATTTGGACAACGAGTGAATTTTTTACTTCTGTTCTCTTTTTTTCTTCATATTTTTTAAAAGGGGGTGATACTCACACCACTTTTTTATGCATGCACCACAATTTATGCATTACAGTATTGTATGGTATAAACTGTAATGCATAAATTATGGTGCATGCATCAAAATATGTTGTGTAAGTATCAATTCTCGTTGAGTAGAGTTATTTTACATATCAAACTTTTCTTACATACCAAGGGACTCATCTCCACCATCCATCTAAAAAGAAATCAATGGCTGAGATTAAAAGCATTTTATTATTTCACATATTTTTTATAATTTAAATATCTCTTAAACCGTTAATCGTTCGGTGAAAATATTTACACCGTCATGAAGAGCATTTAATTATCTTTCTATAAACAGGCACTTTGATATACTTTTGAAAAAAGTTTTTTTTTTTGTTTTTTTCATGTTTTTTTACGTTACTTGAAATTTGCATGAAAAAAATCATATATGACTAAACACTAATTTGAATATCACATATGATATTAGTGTTAAATCATATATGATATCACATGTGATATGATATGTATATCATATGTGATATTACACTAATATCACATGTGATATTACATATCATATATGCTATAACACTAATATCATATATGATATAACACTAATATCACATGTGATATTCAAATTAGTGTTTAATTATATATGATTTTTTAATGCAAATTTCAGTAACGTATAAAAACGAAAAAAACTTAAAAAAAAAGTGAAAAATACGATTTTTTTTTGTCGAAAGTATATCAAAGTGCCTATCTATAGAAAGATAATTAAATGTACGTCGCAATGATATTTTTTTTCCGTTTAGCGATTAACGGTTTGAAAGTTATTAGTAATATTTGGAAAAAGATGATGAAAGTGGGTTTTTTAAGTTGTTGGGATTAATCTCATCTATTAGATCAAATAAAAATGGATGGTGGAGATTGATTCCTTGATATGTAAATAATCTTTTGTCCTCAAATGATTTTAAATTCTCTTTTTAAAAAGGTCATCTTTTATAAGTTGTATAAGTATGATTTTGTAAAATGAAAAAGAAAAAGAAAATAGCTAAATATCATATTAAATACTTTTAAAAGTACATATTTTGTTAAATAATTTTCTAAAATACGCTTACCAAAAAAACTCATAATAAAACATTACTTTCATTTTATCCGATTGACTCAATACAAAAATTAAATTCGAACTACATTTGAATTATTTGTAACGATTAGCAAAATTAGCTTGAACTTAAACTTCTATGTTAAGTTGAAAGCTAGAGCTATACTCTTAGAAACGCTAGGAAAAATAACTAAAGCTTGAATTTAAATTGTAAAATGACATTAAATACCAACAAACATAGCCTTAGTAAAAAGCTCAAGCTCGTATTAAAAGCTACTTGCAACAAGAGCTCATGATTTTTAAAATGTTTTCATAAGCATATAATCCAAGCAAAGTTTATTCTATCTAGCTTTAGCATAAAATATCAAGCTCTCATAAGCTTTACTATATGTCAAACAAAACTGGTTCTAAAAGCTAGCTTATAACAAATTAAGTGTATGTCCTAATTTATTGTGTGATAATCATTAGTTTTCTGCTTGAAGATATCCTTGACAAAAAATGAAAATTACTACTAAGATAATAACAAAAGAACTGTAAAATTTAACTTAAATGTTTAAGGAAAATCTTCAACAACTTAACAAGTTTGATGCAGCAAAACATATCAAAAGGATGATGTGATAAAAAGCTAGCCACAATTCCAATTGATTTTTTGAACGTCTGTTTAGGAAAACTTAACCAGGCTTTTAAAAAGGTTCTCGCGCCATAAGATGTGTCTGAAGTAATGGTGACAAAATAAGGTTGTAGGTGTGACCTTTCGGTCTTCTACAGAATAAAACCGCATGATGCAATTAGACTACAAATTGGTACATTGTTTTACCGGTGCAAGTCATAGCCAACTTTTGATTCCAAGATATTGTTATCAAGCTTCCTTTCAAAAGCAGAGACTACTTTCAAGCGCCTTTCTGCTTTTTCACACAGATGTTTTGCATTCACAAGCTCTAAATTTCTCTCTTGAAGATCCTTTTCAGCAGCCTTTTTAAACAAAGTGACGCTTGTTTTCATTTCCATAAGCAAAGCCGGATCTTTTTTGGACGTGTTCCATTCACGAACGGTTTCCATGTGAGATCGAAGCCATGACACATTAATGTTTGCCGCCTCTGCATCTGACACCTTGCACTCTATTTCTCCCCACTTAGAAATGATGGTTGTAGCACTAAAAAAGTTAGTTTGAAGCTGCTTGACAACTTCACAAACAACCTCAAGGATAGATTGTCTCATAGAAACTGTTTTGAAAACGCATTCAGATGCAATGTCACCGTGTCTCTTGAAAATGGATTCCAGAATTGGTGCAACACTTTGCTTTACTTTGTAGCCTTTGACACATATCAGGCCACAATGGGGAGAAGAAACCTTTCTCAACTGAAAATGAAACATAAATTAAGTTAGCGGGTTAAACAGGTCAAAAGTAAACCAAAATTACTTAGAAAAGCATAATGTTTGAATCCATTAAATTGTTCTATTTCAAAACTAAATTTTCAATAAAAATAACTTAAGGACTAACAAACCATATCTATCACCTCTAACATCTCAGAGTATTTCCTCTTGCGAGGTGCATATGTCCTTAACGTGCTTGTATCATTTGTTGCTGGAATAGTTTCTATAAACTTCTGAAAAAGAAACGTAGTTATTGAACATTGGACAATAACATCGTTTTCTGTTATCATTTAGAAATAATCGTAAAGAAGCGGAATGCTCATACACATTACCATTACATAATCTGGGAATGGGAGATGTTGTTGGGCTTTAGCAGCAGACTTCAAGAGAACTCTTTTCCCTAATTTCCAACAAAGAGGCGAAGTAATCTAAAAGAGTAACAATATTTCAGTATTTAAATCATATCGTACAGGAAATGTAACTAGTGATGAATGAAAGCATAATTATCACCTTATCCTCCTTTTTTGCACTTTCGTATGCGAGATGTACAAGCTCAACTGTCTTGCTTTTATCTATCATATCGATCATAATGTCCTCCATCATGAGTACAATACTAGAGGTATTCGAGCTTGAAAGCCAAAGCGAAGATGAAAGAAAAAGCTCAGTTGTATTCTTGTAAGAAAATTAATCATATAAAGAGTCAAAGACTTTCAAAATTCATAGCAAAAGGGGTTTTTAGAGTTCTTACTCAGCATCGGTTAAAAATTGCTTAAAGAGGCGAATTGCAAGACTCATCTCTTGCAGTTCCATCATCACATTGGACAATCTGAGTTTCGAAAATGATTCTAGAAATCGAGTCATCTTTGTATAGCATCCAGCATATACAAAAGATACTTTCTTAAACGTCTTCACTACCATTGCAAAAAACTCCTGTGCATTATTAATAACAAGGAAAAGGCCGGCAATCACTGGGGAGTTTGTGTATCAAGTAATGAGCTTAATTAGACTATAAATGGCAATGCACTATACCGAGTAGGTATCTGAACTTAAAAGTGTTTAGGGTTCCAGTATCATACGCATGCTAACGTGTCATAACCGAGAAAATTACTAGAATACCATCGACACGTTGATATAATATGATATTGGAACACTGTTTAAAAGTTGATGATGTAAAATACAGTCATTATTAAGTAAAAGACTTCTAAGTTCACGTACCTTTACCTTTATTGCCTAAATCCTCAATTTAAACATAAAACTTGTTAAGATGTTGCGTACCTCTAATTGCCGACTACTGTAAGGGGCATTGGGCGCCATGATTCTTAAGATCTCGCATAGGCAACATGCAACTGAGATATTCACATCCATATCAGGATGTCCCGATAGTTCGTTAGCAACCAATGCTTCAATTATTGGATCAAGTGCTTTAATCATCGACTCAGATGGTGATTGATCCACCCTATCCAGAAGTTGGTTCATTTGCTATTACAAGAACACACCACAACTTAGAGCAAGATAACTATAACAACATCACTAATGCTATAAACACGTTACAATAAATATAAACATGCAAAATATGATTACACATAACTAATCCTCACTTGACAGTTTACAGAACAAAAACAACCTTACTTAACCTGTAAACAAACAAAATATGAAAATATCGAACAAGATTTTTTGTTCATGTTTCAAAATGAAATAACTAAAATACATGTCTCTTTTGTTGCTGTACGAATTTTTGTGTGTTAAAAAATACATAGAACCAAGCTTATTTGCGAAATTCTTTATCATTCTATATAGTACCTACAAAACCATTTTCAAGCATCATCAAACAAAAAATAAGAAATGAAACTATATGGAGATCGCGAAAGAAAACCAGAACCACAAGAATGTTGACAATCTCCGCGCTTGTAGACGGCATATGTAACAGCTTCATCCCTGCTTCCTTTAGCTCGATTTCAAGCTCATTGATTGAAGAACGAAACAATTTGGATGCCATTTAGCAATACAATTAACAGGTCACTGATCGAATGAGCATAAAGAAAACGATTAGATCGACCTACAACTTCATTTTGCATGTATTTTTCTTCTAAGATAAACAATTATAACAGCCTAAATAATGAATATCATAATGAACATGGTTGAAATTACTGTACTAGATACTATGGAAACCGATCTCGTTGATGTGCTTCATGTGTTGCTACTAGATCTTTTCATGTGTTACCAGGTATAGACATATATCAAAACTCCACATAACATAGATACGGGGCATAATCACATTTCAATGCATGTCAATCTCCATGACATGGACAAAGGTGTGGTAACACCATAACACCTAAGTTTTTGTGACACCTCATTTTCCCACTTTTAATACCAACGCACCAAAATACCCCTTGACTCATAACTTAAGACAAAGCACCCATTTTGGGACACATCATACATATGTTTATACTTATTGAGAAAATGACAAAAATAACTAATTTTACAAATGCTTCACCAAGTACCAAAATTTTATTTAAAAAAAAAAAAAAAAAAAAAAAAAAAAAAACCCTAGCAAGAATTGCGAATGTTTAGAAAACTTGAATGTTTGACTTTGAGAAGTCAAACCTTGCGAATTTTTTGAAAAAAATCGCATGAAAAAAATTCGCAAGGGTTGACATTGCAAAGCCAAACCTTGCTAGTTTTCTGAAAACTAGCAAGGTTGACTTAGCAACGTCAACGTTGGGAATCTTTTTAAAAAAATCACAAACCTTGCGATTTTTTTAAAAAATTGCAAGGTTTTGGATAAATCTTGGGTATTTGGTCCATCAATTGTGTAAATTGAAAATATGAGTTGGATGACATTATATCACTCTGAGCAATAACCAACGTTTTTTACATTGCTGCAGCTGATATAGTTCGCTCCAGAAATGATAATTAGGAAACTGAAGGAACTGAATATGCCCACCCATCAACACCTAGAGGTAGTGGAGATAAGCGGCTATTATAGGAGGACTAGTGCCCTTGAACTGGCTTTGTATTTCATGAAAATTGGTGTTGCACTGAAGAAACTTGTGATTGATCCTAAGAGTCCAAATGCAAGAAGATTAACAAAAGAGGGTATGATTAAGGAGGAAGATGTTGCTAGATGTTGTGCACACCAACGGTTGAAACCAGTTACACCTGTTGGGTTGGAGTTCGTGATACTACAAATTAGCATTAACAATATCAGTGAATTTAAATGAACTAGAAGAAGAACCAATTTACACTTATGCATAATCAGAATATAATTTTAGTAAGGATCAATTTGTGTTTTATTTTTGTGAAATATTTGTACTCCTTGTTGTAAATTCGCAAGGATGAATATTGTACGAATATTTCACAAAAATAAAACATAAATTGATCCTTACTGCAATTATTTTATGATTATGCATAAATGTAAGCTGGTTCTTCTTCTAGTTTATTTAAGTTCGCTAAGATTCTTAATACTAATATATAGTATCCACCAACTCCAACCCAACAGGTTTAATTGGTTTCAACAGTCGGTGTGCACAACATCTATCAGCATCTTCCTCCTTAATCATATCATTTTTTTATTAATCTTCTTGCATGGACTCTTAGGATCAATCACAAGTTTCTTCAGTGCAACACCAAATTTCATAAAATGCAAAGCCAGGACAAGGTCACTGGTCCTCCCATAATAAATGCGTATCTCCACTACCTCTAGGTGTTGATGGGTGGGCATATTCAATTCCTTCAGTTTTCTGATTATCATTTCTAGTGCCGGCCAAATCAACTGCAACAATGTAAAAAACGTTGATTATTGCTGATAATTATATAATGTTATCCAACACATATTTCCAATTTACACATATGTTGGCCCAAATACCCAAGATTTATCCGAAACCTTGCAATTTATTTTTTAAATCACAAGATTTGTGAATTTTTTAAATAAATTTTGCAAGGTTGACCTTGCTAAGTCAACCTTGCTAGTTTTCAGAAAACTAGTGAGGTTTAACTTCGGAAGGTCAAACCTTGCAAGTTTTCTAAACATATGCAAATTCTCACAAATCTTGCTAGTTTTGTGAGTATTTTGGCTTTTTTTAATGAAATTTGAGTATTCTGTGAAGTATTTTTGTAAAATTGATTATTTTTGTTATTTTTCGTATTTATTCATTTTGATAATAGTTATTATATTAGAGTAACTATTGACATATTTGCTATTGTAGTTATATTTATAAGTATTACATTTATTGTTTATATATTATAATTTTTAAAACTCAGTGCATGTACAGAAAAGAAAAGCATTAGTTTAATTTTTATTGCTATTCAATTCAAAATAAAATCCAAATTTTAGAAGTAACAATAAATACAATAGTTATTCTTGTTACTACTTAAAATATTTAAAAAATTATTGTAAATACTCACTTTTTTTATAATTTATTATAATTTGAGTAACTGTTTACGGATTTGCTAAAAATAAACGTATAAAAGAAAACAAAATGCTACATAAAAAAAAATTGAATAATAGTTGCATAGAGATATGATATAGAGATATAAAGTTAGGCCTAAAAAGAGACCTAAAATCATGTGTCTGCAGCAATCAGGATCATGACACATGGTTTTAGGCATAACTTTATGTCTTTATATCATATCTCTAGTTGCATATTAGCGAAAAAATATCATAACGAAATCTATGTTTCAATAACTTACTTTAATTTTAATAATAATAATAATAACAATAAATTACTATTATTATTATCATTATTAATAGATTTTTTTTGAAGTGTTATATTTTATGGTTCATAATTATAATGTGAATACACATGTAAAACTCTAGAAATTTATCGGACTACAAATAAACAAGCGGGCTTAGGCCCATTTATCTATCAAGTTAATACCCCATCGTAGTTTGAGTAACGAAATAGAAAAAGGTTAGACTTGTATTTAAAACTTAAAACTTTATAGCAGTAATGAATTTGTTAATGAGACATCCGACACAGAATGTAAGCATATAAATTCAAACTCCATCAGTGAAAGACAAATAAATATTAGAGTAAATTGCAAACTATGTCCCTAACATTTGTCATTTTTGCTAGAAATTTCCCTAATTTTAAAAATTTGTGAGCTGTGTACCTAACGTTTGGGGTTTTTGCGAGGAATGCCCCTTAGGCGTTATTGTAGTTGCAAATTCCCGATTTTTGCTAACGCTCGTTACTAAAACCCGTTAGTGTGATGTGCGGCGACGTTGTTTTTGTTGGGTTATGTAGAGTATTCAAAAACTAAGATATTTACGTTGACGGGGCTGTTAACCCGAACGTTTTTGTCCAAAACTTAATCATGTATGGTTTTGGCCAAACATTTCATAAATTTTTTTAGATGATAGCGACAACTCATGACGACCGATGAATAGGTTATGAGAAGGAAGGTTGGCAGGGTGACATATAGACATTGATACCTTGTTGAATGATACAATTTATGATATTATGTTTTATTGATCTACAATTTATAATGCAACAACATTTAAAACTCTAAAAATATAATAGACAATAAACCTACAAAGAGATAAGGCGTAATTATCTGTCAGCCAATAACTTTAGCATTAAAACTAGCACACTTAATAATAAATAAATAGATATCCTAATATTATGCATTGGCGGTGTGGCATACATATACCGACTCATGACAGCCGAATAGGTATGAGGATCATACCCGCTTGATAACATCAAATAGTCCTGAATATTAAGTGTCAATTTCCCCCGTTAATGCTCGTTATTTATATCATTTATATGGATTTACGCTTGTTTTCCATTGTTTTCCACTTTCAGGTAAATTACGAGCATTGGAGCTAAAGAGACGCGGAAATGAAAACATTACTAAAGATTTATCACAGTATGCTTATTTTGAAGAAGTTACGGCGTAACTCATCTCTCACATTACGCCGTAACTATTGCGTGACCCAGAAGTCCAACTTATCAAGAGGTTACGGCGTAACTTTTCCCAAAGGTTACGACGTAACTCCATTAGGTCAAAAGAGGTTCCACGCCGCTGATACTTACGCCGTAACTACTGCAACACTTACAACGTAACCGAGTTTATTGAAGACTACGGCGTAACCACTTATAAGGTTACGCCGTAACTTGCAGATCTAGTGCATTTACGATGAAATAGAAGGTTACAGCGTAACTCCTCTATTAGTTACGCCGTAACCCAGACCTGACCTATAAATACCCCACGAATTCCAGCATTTCAAAGCATCCCATTCCACACACAACACTCTGAGAACGTGGGAAAAAGCTCAAGGGAGGTCTAGGGAAGCATACGGAGCTGTTTCCAAAGGAGAAGTCATACCATTACGATAAGCTTTAGTGTTTATTATTTCTTTTACTTTCAATTCATGTATTTCATACCTTTGAATATTGAATTGATTTGCATAATTAATATGAGCGGCTAAGCACCCTTTGGTGCTAGCCTAGTTATGATTCCTTAATTGTTGTGTTTGCGTTTACCTTTACTTCCGTACAATTATTTCTAAGTGTATGCATGCATAGTTCTTTGGTAGTCACCCCTGGTTCGGTAGTTTTGAATGGCGATAGAGGCCAATTGCCTAGGAGATATGACCAACTGACCCTAGGTGAGCGGACTGAGACGGGAAGGGTAAGATATGACCAACTGACGACCCTTTCTACTTGTGCGATTTGACCAACTGATCACCTATCGTTTGGATGAACTTAAGAATTGGAGGGTGTAGTGTCTAAGTTCCTAACGACCGGGCACTCACTATTTAGAATCTAGCATGTAGCGGTACTTAATGACTCGGCTTAGGGGACCAGGAACAACAGGACTTATGACGGTGCGCCTGATTTCTCCTGTGGTGGCATCTTTGCTGATAGGTTAGGGCGAATTGACCAAATGCTGTCCTCTCGAATTTGACCCCACCTGAAGTAATTGGAAGTAGGTAGACGTAGACATAACTAGCTAGGAGGATTAACTAGGTTAGCACCACTATTCCTCCATTGATTTCCCTTCACACATTTATTTGCTTTTATTTTATTTTCTGCATTAGTAGTTTAATTAATTAAAACTCTATCAAACCATTAATATTCTGTGACAATTAGACTTAGTAATTATCCGAAACACATAGCTCTTGGGACGACATCGGCTTTACCATTTACTACACTACACACGACCGGGTACACTGCCCGTTAGTGCATTAGGGTAGACCATAGGTATAGCGAGACACTATAAATATTAAGACCTGGTCAGTAAAACCTGCATCAAGTTTTTGGCGCCGCTGCCGGGGAGCTATTTTAGGATTTCATATTAAGTCTGTTATTAATTTTCTTTCTGATAATGTCAGGATACAAGACTCGCAGCTCTAGGCCCTTTCTGGCTACCCCATTTGTTGACCCGGAGAAGCAATTTCGGAAAAAGAGGATCTATTCCCCAGTTCCTATTCACAACATCTTCTCATTTTACGAATCAGACCAGTCGGACACAGAACCAGAGGTCATCAATGAAAATAATATCAATGACCTAACCATGGAGTAGTATTTGGACCGACCAAACGATAACTGTCAACGAAGCTTCACTAAGGATTCTCCTACCGAAAAATACTCCATCCCAGATCATATTATTCGAGAGTTACATGAGCTTAAGTTTTCTGGAGACGAAGATAAGGACGTTCAGGATCACATAGATGAAGTTCTCCACTTATCCTCTCTTTTCAACGTCAGGGGTACTCCAAGTTATTCAGTCACTGCAAGGATTTTTCCTATGACTCTCACTGGAACAACAAAAAGATGGTATAACAAACTTCCTAGTGAAAGTAAAGAAGCATGGGGAAAACTAAGAAAGGAGTTCGTCCAGCAATTTTTCCCTCCTTAAAAAATGGCTAGGCTTCTTGGGAAAATCTATCAATCCATGCAGATTGGAGAAGAAACGCTGTACCAAGCATGGGAAAGATTTAATGAGCTTCTCTATCGATGCCCTACTCATGATTTAAACAAACATCAGATCGTATACGTCTTCTATCGGGGGATTAATGCGCAAACACGAGAACTCCTTGATTCACCAAGACCTATTCCTAGCATGACTCCTGATTAGGCCCTGGAATGTATTCAGTGGATTTCTGAACATTGCTGCAAGTGGCACATGGATACTGGATACGGACCGAGAGATAACTTCGATCATAAGGTAATGAAGACAATAACGAAGCAAGAATACAATTACGGGAAATTTTTTGAAAAACGAAGGTTGGAAAGAGAAGATGAAGCATGTAGGGTTGGGAAAGTTAAAAGTGTATTTGAGACCAATACCGGTAACAATATTGAGAAAAATATTCTCGACCACATCAAAGAATCAAGAGAGCGCGACAATAGGATAGAAAAGATGATGAAAGCATTCATGGATAATACAGTCTCTTCTATTAAAATTCACGATGATATGATAAAAAGATTGGAGAAAAGTGTTAGTTCATGTTCAGAAGCCATCTCTGATTACCTAGCAGCTCGGGAGGTAGAAGTTGTCCACACTGTAGAAACTATCCTCGAAGAACCATTGACCTTTTCAGAAAAGGTTAAGCGACGGATCAGCATGGAGAAACAATCACTTTTTGACCAAACTTTGCTGGTAATCCCTCCTACTAATGATTCTTATAATACTAATCGTCATGATACTACACGGGAATTAAGTTATGATGAGACTATTCGCCTCAACAAAAGATGCTCAGCGGTTTTGAGGAACGAGCTACCACAAAAGGAAAAAGATCCAGGATGCTTTACTCTCCCTTGCTATATCGGGAGCCTAAACATGTGTAACGCCCTGGCAGATCTTGGAGCTAGTATTAGCATAATGCCTCGTTCGATGTTTTTGCGTATGGGAATTGGCAACTTAAAACCGGCCAAGATGAAAATTGAAATGGCCGATCGATCCATGCAATCGCCATTAGGAATTATTGAAAATGTATTAGTGAAGATAAAGAGATTCCTTTTCCCAGTAGATTTTGTGATTCTTGATATCCCGGAAGACAACAGGATACCTGTCATTTTAGGAAGACCCATACTTGCTACTGCTCACACTAAAGTGGATGTCTTTGCCGGAAAATTGACTCTGGAAGCTAATGGAGAGATCGCCACATTCGGACCTAATGAACATTTGTCTACCCCAGATAAGGTGTGTGCAATTGACCCAGTGGGGAATTTTGGTGAAGCCCTTGAAAAGTTTCTTGGCGACCCCCCGGATCCTGGAGAGGTTGACTCGGGAAAGGATTTTGATGTTTTCGTGAATTTTGAGGAAGAGGATAACTTAGGATTAAGTGCTGAAGACCTCTCTAGTGATGTCGAGATGACACATTGGCAAGATAACTCTGAAAAAACGTTCTTGCAATCGGACCAACCACAGTTTTATGAGATGGGGGCACGAATCCATCATAGGAATCCCACTATCTGAAAATCTCATGCAAAATTGGGTTCATTGATTTTCACCCATTTATCGACACAGATTTCCCTGTCAACATTATCTCTAAGGAATGCTACAACCAGGTTATGGAAAAGGAGCTTGATTACAAAGGAAACAAATTCCTCGGGATAGCAACAAACATACGAGTTTTTGTTGGGACACACTCGTTTCTAGTCGACTTTGTGGTTTTGGATGATGTTAGCGAATTCGTGGCAAATGGGCTGACTGGGGTGATTTTCGGAAAACCATTTAAAGAAATATCTGGGCTTGATAAAAACGAGAAGGAAGGACTAGTTTGGTTAAAGATTGGCGATGATAAAACTGTTTTCTAAATGCCAAGGACGGTCAAAAACTTTAAAAATTGGACTAAAAGACAATTGAGTTATGCTTGGTATTAGTGAAGAAGATAAGGCCAAAGGTTTTGATCACCCCTACCAAAAGATCAAAATTTTTTAATTAGGGTGTTTAGAACTTGGAGATGGATACAAACGGGATGAGAAATTGATTAGCTGGCTTCAACATGGAGATTGCCCAGTCCATGAGATGACGGACAAACACTGGTAGCCCACGGCTAAGAGTCTAACTTAAAGACTCGTTAATAAAGAAAAGTGCTCTTTCGGGAGACAACCCGAATTATCCCTTTCTTCTGTTTTTATTTCATTTCTGTTGGGTTTTGTGTTTTCTAACCATTTTTGCAGGAGACAGGAAGTAATTACTGCTGCAGTTGCTGATCTGAACAGAGTTACGGCGTAACTCATCTTGGTGATTACGCCGTAACCAACATTTTAGCAGCAAAATTCTTGACGCATTACCAATTACGGCGTAATACCATCTCAGTGGTTACGCCGTAACTATTCGCTTCTCAGCTCATACCAGGTTTTGCCAATTACGGCGTAACTCTCTCATAGGAGTTACAACGTAACTCTCTTCTGCTTTAATTCTTTCATTTTAAAACACAGTAACCTTGTAGTAGTTTTAAATGAACTTTGTGGGTGTGTTCCCTGTAAACCCTCAAGAGACTTCACTCGTCCACTTGGGACACCAAGTGGTTTAAAAGGCTTGTTGCATTCGCTAAATGCAACCGTGATTCCTATACGAGGTATGTTGAGTTAGCTCGACGTATTTGGACTTTTCAGTTTTAGAAGGCAGTATTATAGGATTATCACCCAAACAGCCTACCATTGTGAGTCTATCGATTAGTCACCTCGACTTTTCGACCCCCATGTGAAACCCTTTTGTTGTACTCCCCTTTAGTGCAAGATACCCCTAGATACACCATTCTGAGCCATTCCTTTCATTTTGTCAACCCATTATATTGTTTCGTTACACCCTTACACCTTAGCCTACCCTGTAGTCTTTATTTGTAATTGGGAAGTCATCATTTGCCTAAGTTCAAGGTTCGAGTGGAAAGGTTTGGAAATCACGTTTTCATCGACAACAATTATGAAGATCATTGAAGACCCCCCGAATTCCCATTGTTCATCTCAAGTGGGGGGATGTTATGTTATTAAGTTATGATTCAAAAAAAAAAAAGAAAAAAAAAAGAAAAAAAAGTTGATTGAGTTATGATATTGTAAAGTGCGATGTTATAAGCACTATAGTATGAGCTTTGTTGTTTAGTATCGAGGAGGCCACCTCGGTCACATTTGAAGATTAGAGTTGGAGTTTTACCAACTGAAGAAGAAAAGGTAGTGTGCCCATCACGACGTCCTCTAATGACACATCTACCTTGCATTTCATGATCCGGTCTCTAGACTTCTAAGCTTGAACTTTGGGCAGACGGTAAGTGGTGATGACTTAGTTATAGATTTAGACTACCTGCTTGTTTTTCATTTTACACCAATTATATATCCCATGTCTTATCCTAACCTTTAGTCATGAAACGTGTCTAGGTGATGCAGCGAGCAATCTTTGGTGTCTTGGCCATGGATTTGGTTATGTATCATTGATTTTGTTCATTTCGCCGTGACATGTTAGTAATGACGAGTCACCCCTTAACCCTTGTCGTGTCTACCCATATTGCCTTCGAGAATTGTTTAGCCCTTAACTCTAGTGGTGGAGATTTGTGTAACCGCCAAGCTTATGATAGAATACATGCTATGACTGTGCGATTGAGTGATCACCCCGAAATTGACACTTAGAATAGTTGAAAGATTTGAGTGTTTGTTCCCCTTTCGTGAGGTGTTCGGCTTTGTTTTATTCTAGCATAAGGGATTTTTAAACTCATATTTTTCAGGTTTTGGGAGATATCTTTTTAGGAATCTATCTAATAAGGTCTACTTGAGGGCAAGTAGAGTTCAAGTGGGGGGATATTTGATAACATCAAATAGTCCTGAATATTAAGTGTCAATTTACCCTGTTAATGCTCGTTCTTTATATCATTTATATGGATTTACGCTTGTTTTCCATTGTTTTCCACTTTCAGGTAAATTACGAGCATTGGAGCTAAAGAGACGCGGAAATGAAAACATTACTAAAGATTTATCACAGTATGCTTATTTTGAAGAAGTTACGGCGTAACTCATCTCTCACATTACGCCGTAACAATTGCGTGACCCAGAAGTCCAACTTATCAAGAGGGTATGGCGTAACTCTTCCCAAAGGTTACGACGTAACTCCATTAGGTCAAAAGAGGTTCCACGCCGCTGATACTTACGCCGTAACTACTGCAACACTTACGACATAACCAAGTTTATTGAAGACTACGGCGTAACCACTTATAAGGTTACGCCGTAACTTGCAGATCTAGTGCATTTACGATGAAATAGAAGGTTACGGCGTAACTCCTCTATTGGTTACGCCGTAACCCAGACCTGGCCTATAAATATCCCACGAATTCCAGCATTTCAAAGCATCCCATTCCACACACAACACTCTGAGAACGTGGGAAAAAGCTCAAGGGAGGTCTAGGGAAGCATACAGAGCTGTTTCCAAGGGAGAAGTCACACCATTACGATAAGCTTTAGCGTTTATTATTTCTTTTACTTTCAATTCATGTATTTCGTACCTTTGAATATTGAATTGATGTGCATGATTAATATGAGCGGCTAAGCATCCTTTGGTGCTAGCCTAGTTATGATTCCTTAATTGTTGTGTTTGCGTTTACCTTTACTTCCGTACAATTATTTCTAAGTGTATGCATGCATAGTTCTTTGGTAGTCACCCCTGGTTCGGTAGTTTTGAATGGCGATAGAGGCCAATTGCCTAGGAGATACGACCAACTGACCCTAGGTGAGCGGACTGAGACGGAAAGGGTAAGATATGACCAACTGACGACCCTTTCTACTTGTGCGATTTGACCAACTGATCACCTGTCGTTTGGATGAACTTAAGAATTGGGGGGGGGGGGTGTAGTGTCTAAGTTCCTAACGGCCGGGCACTCACTATTTAGAATCTAGCATGTAGCGGTACTTAATGACTCGGCTTAGGGGACCAGGAACAACAGGACTTATGACGGTGCGCGTGATTTCTCCTGTGGTGGCATCTTTGCTGATAGGTTAGGGCGAATTGACCAAATGCTGTCCTCTCAAATTTGACCCCACCTGAAGTAATTGGAATTAGGTAGACGTAGATATAACTAGCTAGTAGGATTAACTAGGTTAACACCACTATTCCTCTATTGATTTCCCTTCACACATTTATTTGCTTTTATTTTATTTTCTGCATTAGTAGTTTAATTAATTAAAACCCTATCAAACCATTAATATTCTGTGACAATTAGACTTAGTAATTATCCGACACACATAGCTCTTGGGACGACCTCGGCTTTGCCATTTACTACACTACACACGACCGGATACACTGCCCGTTAGTGCATTAGGGTAGACCATAGGTATAGCGAGACACTATAAATATTAAGACCTAGTCAGTAAAACCTGCACCACCGCTCTAATACTAAGTTGAATGATATAACTCCAAACATTACGCTTTATTGATCTACAATTTATAATGCAACTACATTTAAAACTCAGAAAATCTAATAGAAACTAAACCTACAAAATGATAAGGCGTATTTATCTATTAGCTAACAACTTTAGCATTAAAAGTAGCATACATAATAATAAATAAAGAGATATACACGGTTAGATTGTTATTTTTAAAATTTTCAAAGTAATCAAATTTTAACTAACCAATCTATTGATAACAAAAAAGCCATCAATAACGCAAAATAATTTATCATTTAACTTTGTTTTTTTTACTAAAAAAAATCTAAAATCAAATCCGCAAAAGCACTTCATGCTTCATAATTAAAATTTAGAATAAAACATGTTACTATAAAAAGTAAAAAAGGAATTAGCATTGATAAATTTCTTAAGATATGAGATTAAATTCAAGTGTAATTTCAAATTCTTTTGAAACCAGTACGGGGAATCAATGAAATAATTAAGTCCTCAAAGTTGTTTGCGAAATAGATGACTAAGTTGTCATAAAAACAATTTTATTGGATAGATTGTAAAAATACAAACCATTTTTGTCAAGTTTGACCAATTACATGTAAATGATAAGTTTCGATTAGATTAAGTTCATATCAAAATTATTTCAAATTCACATTACTGAAACTTCTTTGTAAATAAATAAAAGTAAAGATATAAATACGATTAGATTATATACGTAAGAATCTATCGTTATGATTACATCATACCTGCTATGTTTGATGATTGAAAAAATATGTACGCAATCGTTGAAGGGGAAAGTGACGAGAAATTAAGGGTAATGGGAGGTGGAGGCGCAGCGGCTGCGCAAAGAATTAACAGGGTTACGATTAGGGCTCATGATGTTTTTTCAATAAGCATTTAAAGGGTTACTTAGTAATTTACTACATTAAAAAATGATGTGTTTCTACACGGCAAGTAAGTAGGTTGGGCTTGATGTGTTGTTTTAAATGTTCAATATTTGTGCTCTAACGAGTTAGTAACGGTCACGGTTCACTTCTTTAGAAAAGAAAAATTGAATAAATAATGTGTTTTTAGTTTTATACAAAATACACCTCTGGACCTTCCTTCGAAGAGGCCTTGAGCGCTTTCAATGCGAAAATGGAGATTGACCTTCTGAGTAACCCGGATGAGATCGCTGCCCCCAAACTCATGAAGAAATTGGCAGATATATATTTCACACGTGTTACCCAAATGGCTGAATCCACATTTTGCCAATCTCCTCGACAAATGGCACTCTAGAGTTCACAAAAGGAGGACTACACTTCAGACTGGCTTAGGGTGGTTCCGATATCTGGGCTGGGACAGACTATGAATGCCAAAACTTACAGGTGCGTATTATGTTATCGGCTAGGTGTTCCCCTTTTCTCTGTTCAGATGTCGTGCTCAGCTTGCTCCAAGGTTTTCACAGAGGATATTTACGGGGACCATGCTATATCTTGTGCTGGCACTATTGGTATTAAACATCGGCACAACATGGTGCGCGATACTTTGGTTGATATTTGTTCTCAATCCGGGGTCTCGGCGCGTAAAGAGGTCGACATCGGGTTGGGTGGAGAAAGGGAGCAAGTCTTACGGCCAGCAGATATCTTGCTCTATTCCTGGGATGGAGGGCAAGACGTATGTGTCGATTTAATGGGGTCGTCTCCCCTCACGCTAACCGGTATGATTGATTTTGTGCCAGGTCGTGTGGTGATTAATACCGCAAAACGTAAGCGTGCCAAGTACAGAGCCAAGTGTGCGGATATTGGATATGGATTCATCCCTTTCTCATTTTCCTCTTTGGGGGAACTTGAGGCAGATACGGTGACCCTACTTAAGCGGATCCGGAAGTTCTCTATAACTCAAGATATTGGGGCGCGTGCTGCTACTCATATCTTCAGTAGGATTAGTTTTGTTATTGCTAAAGGTGTGGGGGCCCAGATAGTTTCGCGGCTCTCCACTAATTTCTTGTAATCCTATGGTTTTGTTTCTAATGAAAGTGATATTTTATAATAAACAAAAATAATTGTAATAATAATAATAATCACAAAAGTAGTTTCACATAAAAAAAAGTATAAATTCTAGACACTGTATGTTAAATTTATAAACTTATTATTAAAACTTAAGAAAATTGAACATTTTATACTTAGATTAATTGCACAACATTTTTATAACCTTTTAGATTTGATTGTAAGTTTTATTGATAAATGAAAATATAAAATATTGAACGATTAACCTCTTTAGTTTTATAAATTTCTCGTCTCTTTAAGCTTTGATATACTTACGTGGTTTTTAAGACTTTTTTCAAAAAATATAGTTGAAATTAATTTTGGACCAACTACGCACGTAACAAATTCGACCTCTCATATTATTCTATTTTTTTTCTTTTCATTTTTTTTTATTAATTTTTTTTCAAAACGGCCTCGTGGCCATAATTTTGGTGGTTTATTTTAGGGTTACCACACATAAAAGTCACTAGTCAATGTAGTTTATATTGTTATTCAATTAAAGTTACTCTACTATTTTTATGGTTTTTTGAATTGTACTATCAAAACGGTTAATAAAGTCATTCTACTATCAAAATTTGCTAACTAAGTTACTGTACTTTGCGTTTTTTTTTCACCTGAGTAACTAAACTATATATATAGTTTTATAAAAGGAAATTTTAGATCATTTCGGTAATCGGGTACCTAATATTAATTGAGAACTTTTTGAAAGTGTCCAATCACGTGTCATGTCATCGAACGCGTCACTTCTAACTTAGTTTTATAAGGTTCTTCTTTTTATTAAATCTTATTATTTAAATCTGTGTTATATCCTCTCGTGTTCAAAGAAAATAAGATTTTGCTTTTTATTTGCCTTACAGCTTGATATATTGATATATTTTGACTACATCATCTAACTTCAACCTCTAAATAAGAATATATGTAAATTTCAATAGTACAATAAGGATAATGAACATTTTACATAATATCGTGAGCTAATTAAACCACAAAAAATAGTATAATTATCCGAGTGAACAAAATTTGAAAGTACATTTATTTCTTTGTCTGTTAACTGTTTATTTTATTATATAAAAGTTTCGCATGCAACTAAAATTTATAATCTGGGCACCAAGTAAATAATTGACTCGATATTTTAAGGTTGCAAATAAGCACATGAAATTAAGACAACTTTAGAAATTTTAACAAAATAGAAATTGATGTCAAAAACTTTGCAAAAGTTACTCAGGGATTATTCCTGATATAAAATAGCTTCACCTGGAATTCCTTAGTTATCGTAAATTCGTAATATTGTTATATACCGACATATTGTACTAAGCTCAAAAACTTCTTGGTGGTCAAGGAAACCTATCCATTTTGACTTAGTTATAAGAAGCTTTGGTGTATTCGGATTCGTTGTTCTGACGTTGAAAAAGTGCAAAACAGCGGATGCACGAAAAGTATTGCAAATGTGGAAAACTAGAAGGGGGGGTTGAATAGTTTTACCAATTTAAATCTTCCTTTTAAATATTTAGACCGACTTATGTCAATCTATTTGATTGTTTATGTTGGACGTTGATAGATAGATATATAAACGTGTAATGAAAGATAAAGAGTAAGAAGCACATCACCACGACACAAGTATTTATAGTGGTTCGGCTACAATGACACCTTCCTTGCCCTACTCCATTCCCCGAGTCACCTACTCGAGAGTTCGTAAACACTACACCAACTCCTTATGGCGGAGAAGCCTTCACAACGTCGCTTAACCTTTTTCCGGTACAAAGCTAAATACCGAGTTCTTTCACACCAAGGCGAACCACACCTAACACAACATCGCCTACCCTTTATACGGTGCTAGGCTAACCACCGAGTTTTTTCACACCTTAGGAGAACTAATCCTTCACAACTTCGCCTACCCTTTATTAGGTACTAGGCTAAGCACCTAGTTCTTTCACACCTTAGGTGAACTACACCTTCCCGACACAACACCTAATCTCAAGGAGATCTACTCCTTGTTACAACACCATCAAGGATATCACCATCCTTGTATATAAACAAATACATATATGTATAACGATGCACCTCATCGATTATACGACCTAGACATTCTTCCCAAATGCTACTTGATTTGATTCTTTGGCATCCTTCACTAATGCCTTTGACACAACGCTTGGCACCCTTCACTAATGCCTTCGTCTTGACACCTTTAGCATCCTTCACTAATGCTTTGACACGGATGATGAGCACCTTTCACTAATGCTTTCATCTTGACACTTTCGGCATTCTTCACTAATGCCTTCAACCCAACATCTATGGAGAAAGGAAGAACTATCAACAAGATAACCTTAGTAGTCTTGATGATGACGAAGCATGGCAACTCATGGACTTTGAGCTTGCACGTCTTCAAGAGGTGGTGATCTTTCCTTAAAGAGGAACCTAGTAGATCACATAAAAACAAAAGACAAACTACATAGATCACTTAGATCTGAGGTTAGAGGGTTAGAATACTTTGGGGAAGTTTATGTAAAAAGCACACATAGAGAGGAAGAAATGGCTCTCTATTTATAGAGGAAATTCTCTTATGTTTCCCCGGATCCCACGGATCCCTACCACAAGGGATCCGGCTAGCACAAAGCTAGGGATCCGTGGTCCGCTCCTCTTTGCCCATGGGTATTTTTGGTTAAGGGTCATGGGTCATGGGTTGATCCATGGTTTTCTTTCTAGATACAATGTACTTGGTTTAAGTGGTATATATAAAACCATGGGTTATGGGTCAAAACCATTTGCTAGTATTTACCCATTTAGTATATACTTGTATTTACCCAATTTAGCATACACTTAGTTTTTAACCATTTTAGTATACTTAGTTTAAGTATATGTTTAACCCAATATGTAAACACTAGTTGTTGTACATATGTATCTAAATCATAAAATCACTTATACTTGTTTTAGTGTTTTATGTGAAAGCGTAAGTGTGTTAGAAAACTATTAACTCAAACTATTTACGTACTCTATTTGTTTCGTTAAAATGATTTTATATTTGTTATCGACAAAACATTAGAAGATCGTAAAATATAAATAAACGTTTTCACGGCTTATTTGTATTAACAATCTCCCCCTTTTTGTTGATGACAAAACATAAATTTATTTTAAGTAAAAATCTAAAATTCGTAAAAGCTTGAATTTGTAGTTTTTACTTTCTTCTCCCCCTTTTTGTCGAAACAAAAAGTGTTAAAAGAAACTAACACAATTTTTATAAGAGAAAAAAAAATGTAAAAATGTAAAGAGAGCAAGTGACGGGAATGGTACTCGTCTTAACTCCCCCTTGACGAGTCCATCCCTTTGAAAGGGCGTCAAGGACATAGCGTAAAATAAACTAATTGTGTTTGCAATTAAGTTTGCAAATGGTTCGTCTAAGTGACGAGAACGTGCTCCCCCTCAAATATTGCAATGTTGCAATGGGGTGTCATGAAGTGTAACCCAAAATAGGATTAAGTTTGCAAATGATTTTGCAATGTCGTTTGACACAAAGCTCCCCCTAGCTTTATGGTGTCAATATCTTCATGTGTATTTTGAATAACTACAAAACAAAGGTTAGAAAAACAAGAGTATTGTGCATAAATTCCTGCAAAAGAGACTCAAGTTAGTAGAAATTTGTGCTTCTGTACCACGGATCCCACGGTTCCCTTCAAGGAGGGATCCGTCTAGTTATCTGGAAGGGATCCGGCTATCTGTTACAGTTTCTTCAGCAGTGAAGAAATGTCAAGGAATACTATTTGAGGGAATGAGATATATGTACAATATAACAAGCACAACACACATAATAATCATAGCATATAAGTATTCATTCAATAAAACAAGAGATACACAACCAAATCTCTAAAAACTAAGAGAATGAACTAGCCAAATAGGTGCCACTAATGCTAATAAGTTAACCCAAATTTAAGATTCAGCTAAAACTAAATGATGATCAAGGATGAGAAAGGTTTCCTAAATGTTCTAAGTTTGACCTTTTGAATATGATGTTCATTGTAGTTTAGGCTTGTTAACCTCTTCGAAACGTTCGAGGAGGTGATAAAACATGAAACGTTGCTCTTCACGTAGTTCATGTATCAACTTTTCAACATGTTTACAATGATAGCAATCCTTGTCATGGTTTTGGGTTTCTTGAGGTGAAAGTTCAAGTGAAGTGGGTTGAGGATCTTCAAATGAAGGAGGATTTGGTGGAGGCTCATTAAGTGGTGGCTCTATAATGTTTGAGGGTAGAGGTAAAGAAGCATCAACTTCCATTTGATCGGGTGGTTGCCTTTGATGTCTTCTCATAATCCAAAATGGACTATTGGGAGGAATAATAGAGTTTGCTTTTGGATCAAGTGTTGATTCAACACTTTGATTTTGTTGCTCAATCTTTTCAAGTGAATTAGTTGGTAATGGTGAAAGAAGATATGGCCAAGAAGGTAAATCTTCTACATTGTGAGAGTGTGGAGATGATTGGGAGGTGGCTCTAGGTATTAATGAAATAGGTTGAGTTGTGGAGGGTATGTTTGGTATAATAGAATTTGGTGATGAAATCTTAGTGAGAACACTCTTCTTGGGAATTAGTGTGATTGGTTTCCTTGGTGTAGGAGAAATCCTAGCATAGGTGGACTTAACCGGAGATGATTCGGTTGAGGAAACTTCGTGTATGATTCTAGCAAGTTTCTTAGGTGGTTTTTGAGTGGATGAGTAAGCACTAGGAGCTTTTCTCATGATGAGATGACTAAGGAGGATGGTTGTAATTGCTAATAATTATGTTTGTGTTTGATGACTAAAGTGTTCTTGGCAATGTGGGTTATAAATGGAAGAACTTTGCAATTGCATTTAAGACTTAATCCACTAATGTTCTTGGAAATGTGATGATTGACATGCACAAGGTTGAGATTCAGAGTTTCACTGATCTAGGAACTCATTTAAGATGAGATGAAGTGTTTGAGTTAGGAAGATGAGTTGAAATGATTGTTTTAGCTATGTTTGGCATAAACTGTCACCCGGATCCCACGGTTCCCTCCTTGAAGGGATCCGGCTAGGCTAATCCTAGGGATCCGGCTCTCAGCAGTTATGACAGGTTTGTAATGAGGTTTCTAGGAGCTAAGGCTTATCTCATTTTGAATGTTTCAGTTCTCCTAAGGGTTTAGGATGAAGGGGTACTTGAATGATTAGAGGTAATAAGTGTTATAGAAAATGATTGCTTTTTATGGAAGAATGATGGGACAAGAGGACTACCAATGGATGTCCAAGGATAACACTAAGAGTTATGAGGGTGTCAAGTCATAATAAATGATCCTAGTGATCAGGTTTTAGCTTGAGGTGATATTAAGAAAAAATCTTAAAAATTTCAAGAATTGAAAAACTAATTTTTGTCTTACCTTGAGATATATAAGACTAGAAGCAATTTCCTAAAATTGTTTAGCTTGCTTTCTTAAAGTGTTTTGAGAGGTGAGAAATAGTTTGTGAGTAGTTGAAGCGGAAATATGGTGAGTTTTAGATGTGTTGATAAAATCAGACTAAGATCTTAAGTAAGCCTTTAGTGAGTCTAAGCCTTTCTCATCCTTGAAGTGGACTTAGTTGGGTTCTAAAAACATATGCCAAGCTAATGTGATGTTATCTAGAAAGCAGTTTTGATGTACTGAATGCTGCATTGTTGATCTAATGTCACGGATCCCACGGTTCCTTCAAGGGAAGGATCCGGCTAGGCTAATCCTAGGGATCCGGCATCTGCAGATCAGAACCAACACAGAACCTACACAGAAAATGATGTGCATATTTTGTACACTATTAAATCTATAAAACAAGCAAATAGGAACAAGCAAGTTATCATAAAACATCACTTACAAGGTAAAGTAACAATATCCAAAATACCATAAACTAAAAATACTAAAGAGAAATCATTCAAACATAAAATAAATGAAACTAAGCACATTCCTATTGTCTCTTTCGTCAATTCTTCCTTTTCCTTTTTGACGGCTTAGTGAGGTTGTAAGCAAGGTTTTGAATCATGCCTCTTATTTGTTTAAATTCCGCGGTCTCGTTTGGAATGGTTGGAAGTTGTTCGTGGTATTCAAGGATTTCCAATTTGATGTTGGATACGGGGTCGATGTCTTCCTCATCTTCTTCTTCTTCTTCTCCGGCCGAGGAGTCCGAGAGAGCTTCAGGTTTCTCTCCATTGACCATGAATCGTTTAGAGGGTTGTTTGGTAAGAGGTACCATGACGTGATTGGATAGGTAATGATCATCGTTGATAGGGGATGGTTGCAATGCACTAACATACTTACACAGTCGTGTTAGGAGCATACCATATGGGAGTACCATGTTGGAAGCTTTGAATACCCCAGCCATTCTCCTTACCATGTAGTAGGCAAGATTAAATGGCCTTTGGTGGGTAAGACAATAGATCATTTGCACAAGACATGCGTTTGGATGATCTTTGTTTCCAACTAGGCTAATGATGTTTTCCCTAAGGATTTCTTCCCATTTTCTAAACATGGGATGCATTTCGAAAAGTTCCATTTTAAAAGGATCACGGTGAATGAGCTTTTTGTTACGATCGTAACGGGATTGGTCGGTCCTAATTTTAAAGATAGTATCACGAATGGTTTCGGGATCGTCGAGAGGAGTGTTATAGAGAGGCTTGGGATCAAGTGCATGGTTTTGAGAGTTAATTGCCCAATCTTGAGAGTACATACAAATTCCCTCACAAGGAACGCGAAGAATTTGAGCAAAGGTGTTGAGAGGAAAAATAAAGTTTTGTTTGTTGATGATGAAGGTGATTGAGATGCTATTGTCGGTGTTTCTAATGATCCTAAAGCTTTCGTAATATTCAAAAATGAAGACCGGACAAATTTGTTCATCTATGTCAAGGAGACAATCAAAATTTATTGTCGAGAAAACTTGATGAATGTCGGTATCTTCAAGGAAACATTCCTTGACTACACGACCTTCGTAGATAAGTCGTTTTACAAGGCTTTTGAATATTTTACGGTCGGTTTTGGTCAATCCCCTTTTACGATAGTAGTGAGTAAGGTAATGGACGGTGTCATGGTGATCTTGTTGAGTGGCTTTGGGCATGGTTGTTCCTAAAAATACAAATTTTCAATTAAGATAAATTAGTTGGAATGGGTTTATGGTTTTGATTTGTATTAACAATGTTGTGAACACAAAGTGATTTTGTTAACATCCCCCTTTTCATGATTAGTTTGAAAAAACCTAATTGAGTTAATTGATTAGATATTAAGAAACCATAAACCATAGGATGAGGATGATGAAAGTTACAACAAGTTAATGTAATTACTTACAATGGTGTTCCAGGAGGGGATACTTGAAAGTATGAAAGCCAATGAGGATGAATTTTGTAGCTTGGTCGTTTTTGTTTTTGTGTGAGTAGAGGGAGAAACAATCAGTGGTGAATTTTTGAAAGCGTATAGCTGAGTTCTGTTCCACGGTTCCCCCGGATCCTTTATGTTTGGGATTCGGCTAGTACAACTAGGGGGATCCGGCTACTGTGGACAGAAACGGGGTTGTTTGACATTATTTTTGTAGTAGACTTATAAATTAGCTTATTAAAAGATAGTTCGGAGGTATTAGATGAAGATTGCTTTTGGATGACGGCTTTTGATAAATCACATATCGAAGGTTCATATGTGATGATGGCGTTAGTTTGACGAATCAAAAGGAGTATTATTCCCGATGATGAAAAAGACGAAAAAGTGACGAAAGAGACTTCTAATGATGTTAGAGATAAATAAGCAAAGAAAACTTATGAAAAATAAATTGAACTCATGTAACCTATCTAATGAAAAGTAAAACATACCTCTATGCTTCTTGGTTTGGCATAATGCCAAAGATACTTCATGAGCTTTTAAAGTAATCCTTTGTACTTGATGTACGTGAGTTGTGATTACCTTTTAGATCCTTCCTTGAATGTTGACTTCATTATTCTTTGAATGAAGATTTTTGGAGAGATTCTAGCATGAAGATTTCTTAGGAACAAAAGTTGTTAGAGTCATCTATCAATGTCCAACAAAATGATTTTTAAGAAAAATATGACCAAAAAAAAATCCTTCTTTGTACGTATCAAGTCTTTAAAGTACAACATACTTTAAGAAACTTGGTAACGAAGCTCTGATGCCAATTGTGGAAAACTAGAAGGGGGGGTTGAATAGTTTTACCAATTTAAAACTTCCTTTTAAATATTTAGATCGACTTATGTCAATCTATTTGATTGTTTATGTTGGACGTTGATAGATAGATATATAAACGTGTAATGAAAGATAAAGAGTAAGAAGCACATCACCACGACACAAGTATTTATAGTGGTTCGGCTACAAGGACACCTTCCTTGCCCTACTCCACTCTCCGAGTCACCTACTCGAGAGTTCGTAAACACTACACCAACTACTTATGGCGGAGAAGCCTTCACAACGTCGCTTAACCTTTTTCCGGTACAAAGCTAAATAACGAGTTCTTTCACACCAAGGCGAACCACACCTAACACAACGTCGCCTACCCTTTATACGGTGCTAGGCTAACCACCGAGTTTTTTCACACCTTAGGAGAACTAATCCTTCACAACGTCGCCTACCCTTTATTAGGTACTAGGCTAAGCACCTAGTTCTTTCACACCTTAGGTGAACTACACCTTCACGACACAACACCTAATCTCAAGGAGATCTACTCCTTGTTACAACACCATCAAGGATATCACCATCCTTGTATATAAACAAATACATATATGTATAACGATGCACCTCATCGATTATACGACCTAGACATTCTTCCCAAATGCTACTTGATTTGATTCTTTGGCATCCTTCACTAATGCCTTTGACACAACGCTTGGCACCCTTCACTAATGCCTTCGTCTTGACACCTTTAGCATCCTTCACTAATGCTTTGACACGGATGATGAGCACCTTTCACTAATGCTTTCATCTTGACACTTTCGGCATTCTTCACTAATGCCTTCAACCCAACATCTATGGAGAAAGGAAGAACTATCAACAAGATAACCTTAGTAGTCTTGATGATGACGAAGCATGGCAACTCATGGACTTTGAGCTTGCACGTCTTCAAGAGGTGGTGATCTTTCCTTAAAGAGGAACCTAGTAGATCACACAAAAACAAAAGACAAACTACATAGATCACTTAGATCTGAGGTTAGAGGGTTAGAATACTTTAGGGAAGTTTATGTAAAAAGCACACATAGAGAGGAAGAAATGGCTCTCTATTTATAGAGGAAATTCTCTTCTGTTTCCCCGGATCCCACGGATCCCTACCACAAGGGATCCGGCTAGCACAAAGCTAGGGATCCGTGGTCCGCTCCTCTTTGCCCATGGGTATTTTTGGTTAAGGGTCATGGGTCATGGGTTATGGGTTGATCCATGGTTTTCTTTCTAGATACAATGTACTTGGTTTAAATGGTATATATAAAACCATGGGTTATGGGTCAAAACCATTTGCTAGTATTTACCCATTTAGTATATACTTGTATTTACCCAATTTAGCATACACTTAGTTTTTACCCATTTTAGTATACTTAGTTTATGTAACGCCCCGACCCGACAAGGGTAAAGGAATCACAAGTAATGGTGTCATATCAAAGCAAACATAAATATCCAAAAGAAATCTTAGCATAAAATACTGAAATAATTCAAGTCAAAATGACTTCAATACATAGGTCCCAGCGGAAAAATAAACTCCAAATAAAATATCTGAAATATAAAGTCTTAAATGGCATCATAAGATCAAAGCTAAAAATCTCTAAGGTAAGTCCACTCAGCACTCATCCCAAAGCAAAACCCAGCTCCAATGCTTAGATACCTGCCGCGGAAGAAAAGAAATGCGGCTGAGCTTCAAAAGCCCAGTGAACAGATATACAAGCAAAACGAATACGAAACAAAAACGAATACGAAATAAAGTGAAAGAAAGATAGTAAAATCATAATCATTTCAAAGTATAAATCAAAATAATAGAATAAGTTTTATAGTTAACTACCTCGAGCCTAGACACACATATATCAGATCATAATCATATTCATATTCACACAAGGCAACATTTGTAGGGGAGACCTACCAGAGTTATGAAGGACGTGCATGCACGCAGCATCAATCATCAGATAACATACAGCATATAACATATAATATATAACATATAACAGATCTAGGATGCACCCATACGCCCCACAAACAATATTGGTAATATAATATAACTTGAGCTCATAACAGATAACAGATAAGGGACGTGGCAGAACTTCACTCTACTGCCCTAGTGTCATGTCAGAAGTGCATCACTGACACGGACATGGAACCCCCATGACTAGTTATTATTTTGGCTCGGGTGTCAAACTATCTTAGGTCAAATCAGAATGTCATAACTGACATAGATCATACTTTATCAAAGATTTAATCATGTTACAATATCAAAGTTTTTATATCATATAGTTCAAAATCAAATGTTTTATGATTCAAAAATCAAAGTTCAGATAAGCAACAGCTCAAAAAAACAAAATGGGGTTCATAGCAAAGGCTTAGGAAATCCTAATATAAAAGCTAACGAAAAGAAAACGTTATAAGGAACCTTTACTGAAAAGGTCAGAATATCTGTACCTTATTCCAAAGCAAAATGATCGAAAAGCAGAAACACGGAAAGCAAAGGATTACTCCTTCTTCACATAACCTATACACATTAACGGTCGTACATGTTATTTATGATTCCATAATCGTCGAAATGATCTTTTAATATTTGGTGTTTATACTCAATGTATTCAGTGATCTTAATACTTTAGGGTTTTATAATTAAATGAGACTTGAGTGTTTTATAAACAATATCGTAGATTAAGGTTCATTATGTCATTTATTAAAGTTTAGGGTTAAATGTGAAAATAGTTTAAACGTCATAACTCACACATGAAATAACGAATTAATATACTTAGCTTCAAACCCTAATCGACTCTCATTATGTTCTAGGGTTTTCTCATTCTTTTAATATCATATCCACATGCATTTACTTTATATGTTACGTCATTTAATGACTCATTACTCTTGTTATTTACTCAACACGTTCATGTCTTAATCATATGTTACTCATATATATGTTATACATCAACTTTTATATCCATGCACGTTTACACATTAAACTAGGGTTTAGGTTTCACATGATCTTACTTATTAAACACACTTTCAAAACTCTTATATGGTTCGGTTCAAACCTAGGGTTTCAACTACAACACTTTACGCAAGCCCTAGCTCACCTAAGTACTTTACATATTCAAGTTATCATGTTTTTATACCTTGGCCGAAACATATACATGGTTCGGTTCTATATAGCTTGACTTAACCATGATCCGATTCAATAATACTTATTACGTAACAAGCTCTTTAATAATTATAAGGTTTAAATCATTATAGTTTGTCTTTGTTTGGTTCACACGGCTCGGCCACAAAAAGAAAACACAAGACTCGACTAAACGAAACAAGTTACAATATATATACGTAAGGTGTAACGAAAGAAGACTAATAAAAATTGTTATACCTTAGCTTGTTGAAAACAAAAGTCTCGACACCACAAGTGTAGGGTTCGGCCGAATGGAAGAAAAAGAAAGAGAGAGGCAACAAAACTAGGGTTTCAATTTCTTGTAAATGTATTATATTTATAGGTGGTATCATTTTTAGTTTAGGGCTTTTGAGGAGGGTTTGGGTTTCGGCTTGGCCCAACCGAACACACAAACAAACGCCCCTTATGGCTTCTTGGACTCTCGGCTTGGCAAAAGAAAACAAGCCCATCGGATCAAAATCAAACAAATGGCGAGGTCCAAACTTTTACGCGAGACGTTTAAATCTTTCGTCGTACCAAAATCGATCACGTACACACATTAGTTAAGTTTTAATTACTCGCAAGTTTAGTTTAATTTCGTTAAATGATTATAAACGTATTTTACGTATTTTATAAATTTCGATTCCAAGGGTATTTTAGTCTTTAATCATGTTTTAGATTTTCAGGTTTTACAATTCTTCCCCTCTAAAGAAAAATTTTCGTCCTCGAAAATTGAAATGAAATGAAACGAAAACGAAATGAGAACATACCAACTATTCAAAGAAATGAGGATAACTAGCTCGCATCGACTCCTCGGTTTCCCAAGTAGCCTCACGTTCCGGATGATTTTTCCAAAGAATCTTAACGAACGGAATGACTTTATTTCTCATGACTCTTTCTTGCCTTTCTAGAATAGCTTCCGGTTCTTCAGATAAGGACATATCGGATTGAATTTGATCAAACGGATAAGAAGCAACGTGTAACGGATGATAGTTGTATCCCCTTAGGAGTGATACATGGAAAACGTTATGAACATGCGATAACTGAGGCGGAAGTGCTAATCGATACGAAACTTCTCCTATACGTTCCAGAATTTCAAACGGACCGATGAATCGAGGACTGAGCTTGCCCTTGATTCCAAAACGTTTCACACCTCTAAACGGCGAAACTTTCAAAAATACACGATCTCCAACCCGAAATTCTAAATCACGACGATGCTTGTCGGCATAACTTTTCTGACGAGACCTAGCTTCCTTCGGCTTTTCTCTAGCAACAGCTACTTTCTCATTAGTGATCTCAATCATTTCCGGACCTTCAATCAAGTGTTCACCTACTTCATCCCAACAAGTAGGTGCTCTACATTTCCTCCCATAAAGAAGTTCAAATGGTGCTGCCTTAATGCTAGCATGCCAACTGTTGTTGTATGCAAACTCCACTAAACACAAATATTCATCCCAACTGCCAGTCCATTCTAAAGCACAAGCCCTTAGCATATCCTCTAAGGTCTGAATAGTCCTCTCTGACTGACCATTTGTTTGAGGATGAAATGCCGTACTAAAATTAAGTCGAGTACCCCAAGCTTTTTGCAAACCTTTCCAGAAACGAGAAGTAAAACGCGGATCTCTGTCGGACACAATAGATGCCGGAGTACCATGAAGTCTAACGATCTCTTGCTGAAAAATCTCCGCCAATCTCCCAATACCATAATCCTTTCTGATTGGTAAGAAATGAGCAGATTTGGTTAGTCGATCAACAACTACCCAAATCGCATCATGCTTCTTCCGAGTAAGAGGGAGTCCAGTCACAAAATCCATAGATATCTTATCCCACTTCCATGTTGGAATATCCAATGGCTGTAACAATCCACTAGCCCTTTGATGTTCAGTCTTAACCTGCTGAAAAACCATACACTTCGACACAAACGTCGCCACATCTTGCTTCATGCCATTCCACCAAAAGTACTGCTTCAAATCCCTATACATCTTGGTAGAACCAGGATGGATAGTGAAAGGAGAACTATGAGATTCAGTCATAACTTTCTCACGAAGTACCTGATCATTGGGAACACAAAGCCTATCTCCATACCATACAATACCGTCATTATCAACCTTAAACTCCGTCTGCTTACCTTCTTCAACATTTTGCGCCACGGCCCACAGCTCACCATCATCTTTCTGAGCTTCTTTAATTTGCAGTATAAGGTTCGACTCCACCTTCATACTAGCCCAGTATCCATCAAAACCTCGTACACATAGCTCAACATCCAAACTCTCTAAGTCACGAATAATCCTAGGCTCAATCTCAATACTTGCAAGAATGCCTGATTTCCGGCTAAGTGCGTCAGCAACTACATTAGCCTTACCTGGATGGTACTGAATGTTGGTGTCATAATCCTTAAGAAGTTCTAACCATCTTCTTTGTCTCATGTTAAGTTCCTTCTGAGTGAAAATATACTTGAGACTCTTATGATCAGTGAATATATCACACGCCTCTCCATACAAGTAATGTCTCCAGATCTTCAACGCGAACACCACTGCGGCTAACTCAAGGTCATGAGTTGGGTAATTCTCCTCATAAGGTTTTAGTTGCCTCGAAGCATAAGCTATTACCTTTCCATGTTGCATCAAAACACAGCCTAATCCTTTCTTAGATGCATCACTGTAAATTTGAAATCCTCCAGAACCAGATGGAAGAGTCAAAATAGGAGCGGACACCAATCTCCGTTTCAACTCTTCAAAACTCTTTTCTCGTTCATCCATCCATACAAACTTTTCACCTTTTCTCATCAGTTGGGTTAGGGGTAGAGCTAAGCGAGAGAAACCGTCAACAAAACGTCGGTAGTAACCAGCAAGTCCTAGAAAACTCCTGACCTCAGTCACTGTCGTAGGTCTTGGCCATTTAGTGATAGCCTCAACTTTAGACGGATCCATGGTGATACCATCACCAAATACAATATGACCAAGGAACGCGACTTGTCTTAACCAAAACTCGCACTTCGAAAATTTGGCGTACAACTTCTTCTTCCTCAAAATCTCCAAAACTATCCGGAGATGTTCTTCATGCTCTTCTTTAGACTTGGAGTAAACTAAAATGTCGTCGATGAAAACGATAACGAATTTATCGAGGAACTCATGGAAAACACGATTCATTAGGTCCATAAACACAGCAGGCGCATTTGTCAAACCAAAAGGCATAACGAGGAATTCATAATGACCATATCTAGTACGAAACGCGGTCTTAGGAACATCTTGCTCCTTCACACGTAGCTGATGATAACCAGATCTCAGATCAATCTTCGAAAAGAACTTAGCTCCTTGCAGTTGATCAAACAAATCATCAATACGCGGCAGAGGATAACGGTTACGAATAGTAATACGGTTGAGTTCACGGTAGTCGATACATAGACGCATGCTTCCATCCTTCTTCTTCACAAATAAAACAGGTGCACCCCATGGAGAAACACTGGGTCGAATAAATCCATTTTCTATCATCTCTTGCAGCTGTTCCTTCAACTCCTTCAGTTCTACAGGTGCCATACGATACGGAGCTTTCGAAATCGGTTCAGCACCAGGAATTAACTCAATGTTAAACTCAACTTCTCTAGCTGGGGGAAGACCAGGGAGTTCATCGGGAAAAACGTCGGTGAATTCGCAAACAACAGAAAGATTTTCAATGTTAGGACTCTCCAAAGATGTGTCCTTAACAGATGCTAGAAAACCTTGGCACCCATGAGCAATCATGGTCCGTGCCTTCATAGCAGAAATGAGCTTAACAGATTTGAGAGGTTGAGAACCATGATAAACGAATTCAGGATGTTTTACGTCTCCAAAGATCACCGTTCTAGCATAGCAGTCAATTAAAGCTCTATGATAAGCCAACCAATCCATGCCTAGAATGATATCAAAGTCGACCATATCGAGAGGATACAGATTTGCAAAGCGAATACGATCATCAAAACGAAGAGGACACTTAACGTATTTATGATCAATGATCATGTGGTTTTTCATAGGCGTAGAAATCGATAAGTGATTTGTTAATGGTTTGGGCTTCATATTAAGTTTCTTAGCAAATGTGACAAATATAATGGAGTGTGTGGCACCGGTATCAAATAAAACGAAGACAGAATAATCATCAATGAAAAGAGTGCCCGTAATGGTACCTGAAGTGCGCTCCGCCTGATTCCGAGTAGTAGCATAAATACGTCCAGTAGTAGTTGGCGGCTTGATGTAGTTTCCAGGAATCACCGGATTCTTCTTAGGGCAATCCTTGATCTTGTGAGCAGTAGAACCACAAGAGAAACATCCACCAGTGGCCTTGAAACACAGTCCCGGATGAGCCTTTCCACAAGTAGTACAGATAGGTGGGGGAGGCAAAACCTCAGCTGTCCTTTGCTGACCAGAAGATCCTGAAGCACGACCCTGATTTGATCCTCGAGCTGACTGATCCTTGTTGTAACGCTGGTTATTTTTACCTTGGTTCTGAAGATCATTTCCATTCCTACCAGCATTTCTATTATCTTGACTCCTCGCCTCAGGGCGCCCAGAGTCAACATTCCTTCCTGACCGACCCCGCTGATCATAACTCCTATCCACTTGACTCCTCGAATCATAACTCCTGCCAGAATTTCCCCTATAATCATTACCTTGAGTCCTACCTTGAATCCGATCACCATCGCGATTACGCTTGTTGGAACCCGAAACCTCATGAAAGATCTCAATGTTACGAGCTGCGTCATTGCAGGCCGACACATTCTCATACTCAATATTAAGCAGTCGGTCCAACACCCACTTCTTCAGTCCCCACTTGAAGTGCTTAGCTTGACGCCTACCATCTCCAGCAATCGTTCCCACAAAACTTACCAGCCTCATAAACCTATTCATGTACTCATTGGAATTCTCATGATCAAGCTGGTAGATTGCCTGATAATCCCTCTTATACCTTTGCTGCTCAGCATCAGGGAAGTAACGGTTATACAAGATAGTCCGAAACTCAGTCCAGGTACAAGTAATAGCAAAAGCATCTCCTCCTCTTGCTTGTTTGAGTGCCTTCCACCAATTTAAAGCATCACCTTCCAATTTGAATGCAGCCAAACGAGTCTTAAACTCGTCTCCACAACCCAGTACTTCAAACAGCTTCTCAATATGAGTGATCCAGTCCTCGGCCTCAGTGGGAGTAGCAGCAGTGCTAAACAAAAGAGGCTTGAGCTTACCGAAACGCTCGAGCCAAGTGTGAATGCCGACGGGTTGATTTCCTCCACCACTACCCGAAGCACCAGTCTGATTACGAATGTTGTTGATCACCTATTCCATCATCTCAGGTGTAGTAAGACCAGGGAAAAGAGTGTTGAGAGCATTAGCAATCGCAGCATCAATGTTAGTAGCATCATCGTCTCCATCCGCGCTACCGGTAGTACGAGTTCGAACCATCTGAACGATATTCAAACGATTAGCAAAATGAACAAAGGTGAGATACGAAATGGAAGTACGCAGAAGGAATCCTAAAGTCTACCCAAATCCTCACAGGTCATATCCTAAGCTCTAAGGGTCTCAAAACCTAGGCTCCATATGTCACAGGTCCTGACTACAAGTCGTAAACCTGGGCTCTGATGCCATAAATTGTAACGCCCCGACCCGACAAGGGTAAAGGAATCACAAGTAATGGTGTCATATCAAAGCAAACATAAATATCCAAAAGAAATCTTAGCATAAAATACTGAAATAATTCAAGTCAAAATGACTTCAATACATAGGTCCCAGCGGAAAAATAAACTCCAAATAAAATATCTGAAATATAAAGTCTTAAATGGCATCATAAGATCAAAGCTAAAAATCTCTAAGGTAAGTCCACTCAGCACTCATCCCAAAGCAAAACCCAGCTCCAATGCTTAGATACCTGCCGCGGAAGAAAAGAAATGCGGCTGAGCTTCAAAAGCCAGTGAACATATATACAAGCAAAACGAATACGAAACGAAAACGAATACGAAATAAAGTGAAAGAAAGATAGTAAAATCATAATCATTTCAAAGTATAAATCAAAATAATAGAATAAGTTTTATAGTTAACTACCTCGAGCCCAGACACACATATATCAGATCATAATCATATTCATATTCACACAAGGCAACATTTGTAGGGGAGACCTACCAGAGTTATGAAGGACGTGCATGCACGCAGCATCAATCATCAGATAACATACAACATATAACATATAATATATAACATATAACAGATCTAGGATGCACCCATACGCCCCACAAACAATATTGGTAATATAATATAACTTGAGCTCATAACAGATAACAGATAAGGGACGTGGCAGAACTTCACTCTACTGCCCTAGAGTCATGTCAGAATTGCATCACTGACACGTACATGGAACCCCCATGACTAGTTATTATTTTGGCTCGGGTGTCAAACTATCTTAGGTCAAATCAGAATGTCATAACTGACATAGATCATACTTTATCAAAGATTTAATCATGTTACAATATCAAAGTTTTTATATCATATAGTTCAAAATCAAATGTTTTATGATTCAAAAATCAAAGTTCAGATAAGCAACAGCTCAAACAAACAAAATGGGGTTCATAGCAAAAGCTTAGGAAATCCTAATATAAAAGCTAACGAAAAGAAAACGTTATAAGGAACCTTTACTGAAAAGGTCAGAATATCTGTACCTTATTCCAAAGCAAAATGATCGAAAAGCAGAAACACGGAAAGCAAAGGATTACTCCTTCTTCACAGAACCTATACACATTAACGGTCGTACATGTTATTTATGATTCCATAATCGTCGAAATGATCTTTTAATATTTGGTGTTTATACTCAATGTATTCAGTGATCTTAATACTTTAGGGTTTTATAATTAAATGAGACTTGAGTGTTTTATAAACAATATCGTAGATTAAGGTTCATTATGTCATTTATTAAAGTTTAGGGTTAAATGTGAAAATAGTTTAAACGTCATAACTCACACATGAAATAACGAATTAATATACTTAGCTTCAAACCCTAATCGACTCTCATTATGTTCTAGGGTTTTCTCATTCTTTTAATATCATATCCACATGCATTTACTTTATATGTTACGTCATTTAATGACTCATTACTCTTGTTATTTACTCAACACGTTCATGTCTTAATCATATGTTACTCATATATATGTTATACGTCAACTTTTATATCGATGCACGTTTACACATTAAACTAGGGTTTAGGTTTCACATGATCTTACTGTAACACCCCCAAAAATGGTTTGCAGCGGAAGATAATGTTACTGGGGTGCCACTCGATTGATATCACAACACAAAGTATAGAACAACAGATTTCCTTAAAAGATTTCATTTATTGAGAATAAACAGAGTTTACAACATTGTTTTTGTGCGGGAATATAAGCCCATAAAGAAATTTAAGTGGTCCCAAATGTATATCAGAGTCATCTATGACCATGCCATGCCAATTCCCAAGCGCCTCCAAAATTTAGCTATCGCCTTTTTATCCTGAAAATACATGCTAAAAAGTCAACACAATGGTTGAGTGAATTCATAGGTTTAGTATTAAAAACAATTGATCACAAGATTTCAAGTTTAAGTAAAACAGTGGGCTACGTTGTTATACGCCCATAATTAAAAGTGGTTATTATTGCACTAAGCTCAAGACGAAACCTTAAGTGTTCAAGTTCTGTGTTGGTGTCTACGTAGCCAAATCACAATAAGTATCATCGTGCTTGGAGGTATCCCCGTACCCAAGTAAAGCAGGTATCAACGTACCCAAGTAGTGTAGGTATCAACGTACCCAAATAGTGTAGGTACCAACGTACCAAAATAGTGTAGGTATCTACGTACCCAAATAAAGCAGGTGGTTACGCACCCAAGCAAAGCAGCTATCTCTACGTAAGTAAATAGCTACTGGTTTCTAACATAGGCAATAATAATATCAGGAAAACATTTATTTGTAAGCAATTGTGATCATAGAAAAAGTAAGTAGCATGTATCTCCCCCAAGGAGTTTATAAAACGATTTAAGAGTAAAAGTGGGGCTATGAACTCACCTTAAGTCCGTTAAGTACTTCTCGAGTTGTGATAAGTGCCATAATTGTTCGCCCTCCTAGGCAATAATTTAACCATACTATAGTCAATAAACTTGTCGACTCCGAATGTATATTTTATACTCTAAGCCAGTCGAACTTACTTATTAAGATCTAGCCTCATAAATCATTTAAAAAGACCTTAACCATTTAAAGGTACATAACCTTGGTTTTATTTGAAGATTACATATTTAAAAAGCTTTACTCTTTCCGTTTATATAACTGATTATCTAGCCATCTTATATGTATACTTATTCAAAGTTTGAGGGTCATTCTTGACAACTAATGAAACTTGAGGGGCCATATTTGAAACTTAGTTCAAATAGACATGTCCAACATGCCAGCACCGAAGTCACATGCGTACGAATGTGCGAATCGTCTTTTATAAAATATATTTTATTCTCATGCTTATTTCTATAACTATAAATATAACCAACTTAGTTTTCTTCTTCGTAAAAACAATGACGCTACGTTTTTAATTCCGAAAACGACCGCACAGCTCAACAAATCTTTAATCTTATAACTAGTAAAATAGTGAGTGAGCTTAGTTACCTTAAACGTCGTTTACAACGATGGAGCAAAGCTCTCGAAACCCACTTCGTCAGGAAACATCGTACACTTGCCGAAACAACTGTCGTATTTTTCTACAATGCTCGAAACATGCAACACATCTTAAACAAATGAAACTGAACCTTAAAGAGGTAAACGATGAAAGCATGTTGCGGGTTTTACCTCGTCGTAAATATGTACAACACTCGACGGAAGCTGCGAAACTCGTTTGAGAAGGAAATGGAACAAAGTTGTTTGTTGTCGTGTGTTAGGAGAAATAACAAAGACAAAGAAACTATTCACATGAAATATAACATCGAATGTTTATCTTGCCTCGTTGGATATTACTTCGCAGGAAAAATGGGTCTAACCAAAACGAAAGAATTACGAAATAAAAGTTTGAACCTTAGCTAGAAATGGGTTTTGATAGGAGTTTAAGTGGTGTATTCAAATGGGTGTATGTGTTTGCCGTCGGATAGAGGGGAGAACAAAGAGACTGTTTTGGTTTTGTGATGAGATGAAGGTGACGATTATGGGCTCTCTTTTATATATATATAAGAAGTATGGCATAAGTAGCTTACTATTGTGATTTGTGAATAGGCTAGTGATGTGAAAAGAGAATGATGTGGTATGATTGTGTCTTCTTCTTGACGTGTAAAAGGAATGGAGAAAGAGACATTTCAAAGTTGATAGGTTGGCAGCAAGAATTTCGGAGGTTAAGGAGTAGAAGACAAAAGGTTTTGATGTGAGGTTTCAAAGAGATTTGACTACTCAACTCTCACTGTTAATGATAGCGTATGATTTCACTCTTTTGACTTGACTTAGTTCCTTCAAATAAACATGTGCGGGTCATGGTGTTGTCAAGATGTGTTTGGTATTATTTAAAAGGGTGCGGTTCGGTTTCAGCGTGACACAAGAAGGAGGAAAAAGAAATAATGATAATGATGATGGAGTGTAATGGCTTTTGCTAGCCTTGGTTATGTCAAAAAAAATATAGGGCGGGTTGATTTGTTATGACGCGGGCTAAGGCCCAACATAAATTATTGGGTGCGTTTATTGGGTTACCGGCCCAAGAATAAGAAAAAGAAAACATGTTTGAAAGTGTATTAGTAATAAATAAATTTCATAAGTTTAAGCGGGAATGAAAAATGTAATTGTCACGGATAGTTGTGTCGGGAAAACATGACGGTTTTCAAGTATTGCTCAGGATAATGTGTTACGTTGCGATTTGTAACACACAAAAGAAAAAAAAAATTGTGCTAAATTATTATTGATAATAATGTTGAATAATTATTTGTTTATTTTTACGGGTGCTTACACTTACTTATTAAACACACTTTCAAAACTCTTATATGGTTCGGTTCAAACCTAGGGTTTCAACTACAACACTTTACGCAAGCCCTAGCTCACCTAAGTACTTTACATATTCAAGTTATCATGTTTTTATACCTTGGCCGAAACATATACATGGTTCGGTTCTATATAGCTCGACTTAACCATGATCCGATTCAATAATACTTATTACGTAACAAGCTCTTTAATAATTATAAGGTTTAAATCATTATAGTTTGTCTTTGTTTGGTTCACACGGCTCGGCCACAAAAAGAAAACACAAGACTCGACTAAACGAAACAAGTTACAATATATATACGTAAGGTGTAACGAAAGAAGACTAATAAACATTGTTATACCTTAGCTTGTTGAAAACAAAAGTCTCGACACCACAAGTGTAGGGTTCGGCCGAATGGAAGAAAAAGAAAGAGAGAGGCAACAAAACTAGGGTTTCAATTTCTTGTAAATGTATTATATTTATAGGTGGTATCATTTTTAGTTTAGGGCTTTTGAGGAGGGTTTGGGTTTCGGCTTGGCCCAACCGAACACACAAACAAACGCCCCTTATGGCTTCTTGGACTCTCGGCTTGGCAAAAGAAAACGAGCCCATCGGATCAAAATCAAACAAATGGCGAGGTCCAAACTTTTACGCGAGACGTTTAAATCTTTCGTCGTACCAAAATCGATCACGTACACACATTAGTTAAGTTTTAATTACTCGCAAGTTTAGTTTAATTTCGTTAAATGATTATAAACGTATTTTACGTATTTTATAAATTTCGATTCCAAGGGTATTTTAGTCTTTAATCATGTTTTAGATTTTCAGGTTTTACAGTTTAAGTATATGTTTAACCCAATATGTAAACACTAGTTGTTGTACATATGTATCTAAATCATAAAATCACTTTTACTTGTTTTAGTGTTTTATGTGAAAGCGTAAGTGTGTTAGAAAACTATTAACTCAAACTATTTACGTACTCTATTTGTTTCGTTAAAATGATTTTATATTTGTTATCGACAAAACATTAGAAGATCGTAAAATATAAATAAACGTTTTCACGGCTTATTTGTATTAACAGCAAAGATTAGAGAGTCATCAAAATGCAAGCAAAGAAAACACCCGGTTTTCTTGTAAGATAAAGCAGCCTAATTGAATTGAATAATTTTGTTGCAGCCTTTCTATATCACCCATGCAACAATGTTTACAACCCCTTGAAGAAAAAATTTGCAAGAACCTAGTTTGATATGCTCCAGACCGATAAGGAAACCCAAGTAATCAACATAAACACTTTAAACCCGCCACCACGAGAGAACCATTGATCAGATATCCCGAGCCTTAATAGAATCAATCAAACAATGAATCTTTCATTGGAGTAGGGATCCTATCAAAGGTGTCCCTCCATAGAAAGAAAAATAATTTAATTTTTAAAGGACAAAAGACTTTCAAATAGGACGCCAACCATCCCTAAAATGTGAAATCATGTGGTCAACGGTAATACTACCTTAAACACGAAGAATCGTCAAATATATCAGCACTCACCTATTCCTTATGACATAAAATAAGCAGAGTATTGTATCACTGCATAATGAACAAGTAGATAGCATGAAACGGTGGTCAGCATCACATAAAGAAAATCAAGAAGCTCGGAACTTTGAAAACGAAAGTTTAGAATCTTATTTTTAGGGAAGAACTATAAAGACCATACCATGTAGCAATTTCGACCCATTCAGTTATGAATGAGTCGATGGGACTATGTTTAAAACGGACACGGGTAAATGGTTCAAAAGTAGCCCAAAGTGCAATTTTGATGGTTGTGGTAGGAACACGTTATTATTGTAAAGTGTCGGTCATTACATTTGTAATAGGTCGTTAGATATTATGGTTTATAATAGTTTGTATTTAAATATCCGGCGCATGTAGTAAGCCCATGAGCCGTGACGAAAGTTTCTTCTAGAACCTAAGGCAACACCCTTATCCTTGTAAACACTATAAATACCCCCTCCCTTGAAGGGAGAGGGTGTTGGTTCTTTGTGAAATAATCATTCATTAATCATTCATTAGATCCTTCCACACACTCTCGCTCTCTCTATAACTTAATCTCTCTAGAATATATGTTGTTATGTGATAGAATGGTGATCTAACAAGTGGTATCAAAGCCAGGTTAGCTTAGGTTACGGTTTCATAAAGTTTAAACTGAAATCATATTTCAAAATTTTTGTACGGATTCCTGTGAGTAATCATATTTTCAAATTTTTTAAAATCGCGTTAAAACTGAAAAAGATTGTTACTTTATGATAGTTTAGGTTATATCAGGTTAGATCTGGTAGAAATCGTGGATTAAAAACTCGTTTTGGGCTAAATTTTATAGATTTTTGAGTTAAGTTATGGTATTCTGCGAGTAAGAACTTGAATTTCTGCTAGTTAGCTTGAAGTTCTGCTAGTAAGCGTTGAATTTTGGCGAATTAGCCTGCGAGTAAGGATACTTCTTCTTCTGGTCGATGTGGGACAAAATTATGTAATAGTGTAATACCTATACGTATTTGATATTGTAATCTTGACTCAACTTCAAGTCTCCAACTTCAAGTTGCGTTTAGCTCTCTTATAACCCTAGTGTTTGCATTATTATAGTCTTTGATCAAATATTAAAAGTGCCAATTTAACATTGATACCGACGTCATTTTATCCGATTATATAGCTAAAAGAGTAACTATGAGACTTCAACAATTTTCTAATATCATTTTCACATGAGTTACAAACAAGAAAAGTGTTAAAAGGTCTAGCTTCCATGTCAAACTCTACGAAAATGGTAATCATGAGAATGAATATTTTTAAGATAAATAGTTGTAGGTTGCAATGGTTGTGTTTGATGAACCAGCTTTACCGAATCCTTTTGTTTAGAAGCTATAACCATAATCCTTTTGTTTTGAAGCTATTTTTTTTTTATCACTGAACAAATCTGATACGAATCGCTATTGATTAAGCTTAAATCTAAAACAGAACAACCCAAATAAAAGTAGTCCACATTAAGCAATATTGGTCCATAATTATAAAGAAAAAAACTCTTGGAGGTTTATATTGACGATAACAACATTCTTTTACTACCAACAAATCCTTAAAATAAAATTTTTACGTCGAAGGATTTGGTCACTGGATTCGCGATCTTTGAAGGAAAGGATAAGTTTGAAAAAGAGAGAGAGGAAAGGACTCTGAAATTCTAGGATGTGATGGGTATGTTGAAACTATACTATATTCTCGGATATATAAAGAATCATATACTCCAATGCATAGTTAATATGAGCAATAATAATACGGCATTGTAAAAAGTTTATTCCCCTTTTGCATTCTAGAAAACTATATTCCTGACTTTTCTTCTATCACTATTAAACATAAACTAATTGCCAAATCGAGGTGAGACCTTTCAACATCACCGATATTAAATTTTCAGTTTGGACGCTTTGGGAACCGTTTTATAATTTTTGACCCTGAAATATTGTGTTACCAAAAAGTATTTAGCGAGCAAAATATGTTTTCGCATCCTTTAATTTGCGCGCGTTACACGTACCCATATTTTCTTGTCTAGATTTAATAAGATTGTGACACATGGAAGTGCTGGGAAAACTAATTTGTTCACCACCCCCATTTGCGCGCTAAGATTATTTTGAGGATATTACCAACTGTTTACAAGTGGATGTGCAAGCAAAATTGCTTGCTAACCCTCGCTATAATTATTTAAATGATTTGTCACTATAAAATCCCGTTGTTATGCACGGGTACTCGTCTAGTATAGAAAATTGGTGTAAATATTATGAAGATATGAGGCTAAAAAAAAGGGGGGATGAAGTCAAAATGTAATCAGAAATATGACGCGTAGATTAGTGACGTCATAAATGATGTCAGAATAGGGCTTATGATATTCAAAAATCTTTTGTTTTATTACATATAAAGATAGATTACGGCGTAAATTCAAAACAAAATAACCCCAAAGCGAGGCCAATAATATAACCAAAAAGAAAAAACCTAGACACAAAAGAATAGCCAAATTTAATCCGCGCTGTTTTATGTCACTACAAGAAAAAAGTATTTTAGTGACACTTGTTATAATGACACATGTAATAAGTGTGAGCAAAAGTCCACATATCCTTACACTTTTAGATAAAGTGTGAGTATAGTTTTAGTTTTGTTCACATATTTTGAAAAGTGTAAGTTCTCCTTACACATTATAAAAATTGTGAGGAGATATGAAGTTTTACTTACACTTTTTATAAAGTGTGAGTAAAAGTGTAGGGGTTTTACTCACACTTTTTAAAATATGTTGGCAAAAGTATAATTTTACATTCTTTTTTTAAGAAGTGCGAGTAAAAGTATTATATTACCTACAATTATATAAAGAGAGAGTAATGTCTAAGTTTTTATCTAAACTTTTAGATATGTGTGAGTAAAGGTATAATTTTACTACCACTTTAGAAAAATGCAATGTTTTAAAAACTCATTTTCTAATTGGCCCGACCGAGTCATCGGGTCACGGTTAAACCAGTTTGGGTTTTCGCTTAAAACCGTCTTCCGGTCACCTTACCGGTTCACGGTTTAACCGACTGAGTCAACCCTGATTATAAAACACTTAGCAAATGTGAATAAAAATTCTATGTTTTATCTACAGTTTCTAAGAAGTGCAAATAAATGTTTATGTTTAACTACAATTTTACTTAGATAGATAGATAGAAATATGTAAGTAAATTTATCTTTTTATTGTGCTCTCAAAGTCATCTTCTTAAACGTCCTCATGTTCTGCACATAACATAGGTATTCGTTAATTACTTCATGAACTGAAATTTATTTGAATTTATGGTTTGTAGTTACAGCTATTTAGTTGTGATTCGTTGAATTTGAGCTCTAAAATTGTTGTTGTTAGTTGTTGCATATAAAGTGTTTGATGATATGCCCACCTCAAATTAATTGTTAAATTAGTTAACTAGAGGTTAGTAAAAGAGATGATTAATGTTTTGTATGGGGAAGTGATAGTTGAATCTGATGCATGTAAGGTGTTTGATGATATGCCTAACTTAAGTTTTGAGAAAGAATGAATTCGAAACGCTATATACTCTTTGTTTGTCAAACGCTAGAATCGCCTCAATGAAACTATATTAGATGAAACGCCATTGGAGGAATGGCTATATTAGTGGAAGGGTGTAGTAGGATTAAGGAGTTAAAAGAGATGATTAAGGTTTTGGATGGGGATGTGATGGATTCGGCTCGTCAAATAAATGATTTAAATGTTAGTAGAAGTGATTTGTTGGCATTGCAGGATAAGGCTTACTAGTATTTAAGTGCTGTATATGTAGATTATGTAGTATCTAGTAGAAATAGGATGTGTACGAGTTGAAGTCATGGTAGATCCGTAGATATATGACGGAACATCTCATTAATCTATACAGTTTATATTAGATATGTAACATGTGAGACTTGTTTGTTTAGATACTAGTAATTTAAATTTGTTATACCCATAGACGGACCTTCATTGGGGCTAGGGAGGGTGCTGGCACCCACAAAAATTTGGCCTATTAATGTGCTATGTTTGACGTTCTTGGCGATAATATTTGATTTAATCGTATGGCCCTCCTATAAATTTGGCAACTAGTATTCTTTGCACACTAAACAAAATCCTATGAATACTCAAACGAATATGTAACACTTGCTAATCTTATCATTAAGACTCGTCCAAGATATTAAAGTCAGACAGTTTGATAAATATTTTTACATTTACACTATTACATAGTCTAATCTAAATATTGGTTATTTTGAGGTGCATCTTTCTTGTAATATGCCTTCTATAATTTTTGTTGCCAAATGTGCTTTAATTTATCTTATTATATCATTATTTCATGTTTAGTTTTATCGTATTATCTCATATTATTAGTTCATTTTAGTTTATTTTTTAAAGGTTCTGGTTCGACTTTTGGCCTTTTCGCAATTCCAGTTGGTACAGTTGATGTGCAATTTTACTTGTGACTGGGCCTCAATCGATTTTTCTACGACAATAAAGAACTAGTTTGTAAAATTTATTTCGCACCCCCCCCTACAAAAATGTTAAAGTTTTGTCTCTGGTTATACCACTTACAGTTATTGCAGTTAGGTGTCTACTACTAATATTAACTTTATATTAAATATGTAACATGCCGATAGTGGTGAAATGTATGGTTGCTGATTTAAAGCACCCATGTTTATTTTCAATAGTTATATAATAACCCGATAATTGGTCATTATGTGGAATTAGCTCAGGGAAGTTTATGCATAGTTTCATGGTCACCATTAGCATCATATCTTTCTTAACACTAGTGTTTATACTCACACAAGTGACCTTACACAAGTATTGCTACACCTTATTTAAGAGTAGTATATTCGCATCCATTAGATCTTGGCACATAGGGTAATTGTTATGTATGTTCATTATATCGTAAAGGCATGTAAATGTTCTTATATTCTACCATTATATCGTTATTTACATTGATTAGTTATAATGCTATTATATCACAGAGGAGAATTGTTGGTCTTCATCAAATAACGTCCATTGGATCCACAGACATAACTAATACTTGGGAGCCACTAAAGGAAGGCTTACTTTCGTAAGATTAAATTTTCAGTTCCATTTAAAAATCACTTGTCTATGATGTTGTATGACGGTTATTAAAAAATTTCTCATCTTTACTTGTTTTGTGATTTTGCAGTATAGAAATCACAAGGCATGTTTCAGTGATCACTACAACTCTCTCTACAAAGGAGCTGGATACATAATCTATTGGGTGAGTTTCATTTCTTCGTTCTGCTTATTCTTTGGATGACATTGATTGAATGCATTTCCTGTCAAGTGGGGGTGTGATGTCTAGACTCGGTAGTCGGTACCAAAATCAGGCTCCTTTGCCGTGATTATTTTTCTTTCTCTAGTTTTATGTTTATATTAAAAAAAAAATTGGTTTCCATAGAAAGTAGTACAGGAAGTATGTAGATGTCTTGATATATCTAGTAACTACCATCTGTGAGATACATGCATTTTCATAATTTAAGCGTAGTTTCTTCCATTTAAGTGTGTATGGTTAAAAATAATGAATCATGTTTTAACTTTACATTTCTTGAAACCTTGTCTATGTACTTTTACTTATTTTTCAATTTCACTTGCAATGAAATGGTTTTAGGTGTCAGCCCCCATTGCCTGCTGACCAGGTGAAGGCATCAACTGAATTCGATTATAGTGTAGGTATGTCATTCCCTTACTCCAGACATCTATATTTGATAATATTTGACACATCTATTTTAACATTCTTGTTTATGCAGAGGGATCGCCAACCCCAAGGGGGGACGTGGTGGAAGGGGAAGGTCCAGACCCATGCTAGGTATGATCCATTTTTATGATATTCTGTTTATAATTGGCTTTTCAGTTTTCATTATGTGTCAAGGTTTATAATTTAATACATATTCACAAGAACAATCTGATATAGCAATTTAGTAGGTTATTTGCACTTATGGCAATTAGTTAACTTTTATAAGTCCACCAATTTGACCCTTAAGAGATTAAAGACAACCCGAAGGCGTGGAATCAACCCATTCATATGTAAATGAGTTAAATTTGCCATGCTTAATAATTTTGAAGTTAGTTTGTGGCTTCTCCGTTATTTTTATGTTCCAGTTATAGTAAATCGCCCAAATATCACTTCTAATTTCTATATGAATATAATTACAGGAAATGGTTATGGACCAAGAGAGTATAATGATGGGGGTTGGGATGCACCGTGTGATTTCACTAGGGGCAGGGGCCGAGGAGGAGGTCTCAGTTTCCGAGGTCGTGGAAGGGGAGGTTACAATAATGGTCCTTATGTTGTTGATCAATATGATGGAGGATATAATCAAGAAGCACCACCCATGCAGCAAGGAAGAGGTACTGTTTTTCCATCTCGCAATTATCTGAAAATTGAATATAAAAGTTCATATAAATGGGTATATGATAGACCATCCTTATCACCATTTGCAAGTCTACTACTTTTAGGTAATAATGTCGAAAGTGGCCACATGAAAAGCTAAACAGAGCTGCAATTTCAAAGGTTTGTTATCTTATTCTTGAGTTTTAATTTTCATCTCTTGGTTCTCAACATTTTCTTAGTTATATTTGTAGCGCTTGATTATGCTTGTTTTGACATGAAGCTGAAAGATTAATCAGCTCTCGTGGGACCTTCATATATTAACTATTTCTGTTAACTCTGAATAACATCAATTTAGGTGGCATTTGCTCATATATTTTGGGTGGTTCCATGTGTGTAATTGGCTAGTTATATAGATTAATATAGGATCATGCATTTACCTTAAAAGATTTTAAAGTTTCTGTTGTTGACTCCAGATAACATGAACTTAAGGTGACGTACAAGAATATAGCTATTGTGTTGCCATTGTCGACATTCAAGGTACTTTGATTAAAGTAATATATTGGGTTGTCACCTCTTCTGATTTCTCAAAGTACTAAGCATTATGTGCGTATGCAGGTAATTACCCAAATCACACTTTGATCGAAACTAAAAGACAAGGATTATGCAGGTGACTGCCTGAATCACACTCTGATGTAACTTCAGGGTAAGAATAAACTTAGAGAGGTATATACTTATTTAATTTATGCTTATAAAATATAATACAAGGATTATACAGGTTGATGGTCATGTTAGCACATTGTCGTTTGTTTCTTGGATCTTATGATCTGTACTTTACTTGCGGCTGATTTTTTTGTTGCAGAAGTACTCTTGCATAGTCAAATAGTAGACGAATTCCAGCATACGTTTGTTTCATTTACTATCTACTTGACTATACCATCGAGGTAAGAGCCGTTAAAGACTCTCTGTTGCTTATTTATTTATTTATTTATTCATTAGTCTCTGATAAATATCTTTAATGTAGACATGCGATTTATCTTCTTTTTTTTAGGGAGTGCTTGCTAGTCGTACAAATCTTTGATAAGCATGTGATAAGGGGAATGCCAATATGCAGGTTAGATTTATTCCCTGGTATCTTTATGTTATAGGGGTTGTAATGCAGAGTACCTATTTGCTGAGTTAATTGAGGGAAGGGTGTATGGGTTATAATGCAGGAGGACTATAGCGCTGCTGCTGTTGTTGAGGAAGAGGAAACATACTGTAGTGAAGAAGAATATGGTGAAGATTATCGATATGGTATCTCTATCTAACTAGTCTATTATGTTGGTCTTGTTTTTGTAAGTGGTTGAATATGTTTTCTTTATCTATTTAAGGTGATGGAGAAGGAAAAAAGACAGATTTTACAAAACTGGAACTTAAACCGGATCACGCCCATCGTCCATTATGGGCCTGTGCAGATGGACGGATATTTCTGAGACCTTGTCTTAAACAAGCTTCTGATTTCTGGACTGCTATCTCCAAACCTTTTTGCGGGTAATATATGTATGCATATCAACTCATAGTTCATATCTCTGTGCATAAGATTTGTTATGGACTTGGGGTTTTTGTACTTACCGATTGGAGTCTTTCCATGAACACAGTCTCACTTCCTAGTTTCTTTATGCGGCCGTGTCGTATGTATGTTAACTTTTATTGTCTTTTGCCAGGCTGTTCATACGGATCGTATGTCGTACTATATACATTTGTCATGGATCTTGTCATTATGTGGAAGGTATGTATATTTTCTTTATGAATTGCGTTGCTGTTGGTTATATCTGTATTTTTTCTAGATTCTGAAATCTCTTGATTTTTATTTTAATTAATAGGCTGCATCTACATTGCTTAGCGTGAAGCAAAAAGATGTGACTGGTTCTTCTGCTAATGGATTTTATGAATGTAAGAGAGAATGGCCGGAAGAAGGCACTATCTTTTGGCGATCGTGTTGGATAATGATTTCTGTATGATGTTTTTGTATTGACTAGAACTCTGAGATATGCCCTTTATGTTATATACAGAACATACCCTTTACGTTATATGATGTTTCTGTATGATTTCCATGATTTCTGTACATGGAATTTCTAATTTGGAAGTTTTGTATGAAAGTAATTCTTATTTGGAAGTTCTGTTTTGTGCTTGAAAAAGTATGTCTGTGAATTGCTGACACAAACTTGGTGTAGACAAAGATCTAAACCTGTATTGACACATTATGTGTCAGCATAGGTGTGTCACCATAGACCTTTACCGTCGGAACTTTTGCTGACACTTAATGTATGTGAAGGAGAAGCTTATTTATCTTTGTGACACTTTTTTATACTTTTCCTGACACTTTGTCTGTCACCAAATGCAGTATTTCTTGTAGTGTGTACTGCTTGGTATTTTAACTCTAGCATCTGTTTGGATCTTAAAATTATTAAAGTTGAACATGTTTGTATTATCAACGCGAAGAGTATGATAGCTGCATGAGTGATTGCTATTGACCTATTGCGATTAATGTATGCAAATTACGGTGATTGTCTTTTACCTGGCATTAAGTTATTTGAATCCATGGGTATCTTCATTGCAACAGCTATCACAGAGAGAGAAGCTGCATTTCGAGTGAAATATCTACATGGAAACCATAGTTTTTTATTTCGCAAACCATGTAATAAATCAACCACTATAGCAAGTACGCATATCAGAGATGCTAATACTATATAAATCCCAATCCATTGCATAGGTTCAGTATACCTGTTTTCTTGATCTGACCGGTATATTGACAGGGTGTAACTTGACAAGAAAGATATTAAATTTTTTTGGAATATCACTAGAGAGTTGGAACCCATAATTATGTTCTTCAGAGTGAAAGAAATGATGAATTTGGAAAATCTAACGGTGTGAAGGAAGATGATATAAATTAGCACACAATTGCTTCTAGTGCGGCTTTTGATTAGTAGCAGTTTTTAAACCATATATAAGGATTTTAGGGGTTTCTCTAAACAAGTTCTGCTACTTTGGATGCTTTGAATGACTTTAAAATTAGCAAAATACTACTCTCTTCTGACGAAAATGAAATTTCCAGCCACTTTCGACGAACTAGGGGAGAAATTCAGTGCAAATCGATTAACAAGAAAATTCATGATCAGTCTTAGGTAGTTGTTAAACTGTCCACTTAATAAAAAAAAAGTCAGCCATCTGATGTTTTATGTTTTAGAGATCAGTCTTATTAGGTATAGTAGTTGGAGACTTAGTTAGTGCAAAACATCTGTACTTTTTATTTATTTATTTATTTATTTTAGTTAATAAATTAACTCTTATTATACATTTGCAAAATATAAAGCATGATCATGAAACTACTGTAATTCATAGTACTTGTTTTGAAATCCATGTTATAAATCAGCCACCACTATCATGATAGTTTTTAATCAATTATGAGTGGCCATATGAAAATAGCAGCCATTACTTTTCACTAAAAGTTGAAAAAGTGTGACTAAAACAAAGCAAATACATCATGATAATTAACTTTTTGTGGTTCTTACAGCATAAAATCATTCAACGCTTTGGTTCCTATGAAACTTTATAAAGTGCTTCTCATAGTGGTCTTTGGTATTACAGTAGTCTTTCTAAAGTGCTTCTCATAGTGTTCTTTTTAATAGACACACGCACACAGAAATATGTCCACGACGGGACTTGACACTCACCACTTGGGCGTGGAAACCTTAAATAAACCTCGGATAGCTAGGCCAAATGTGCATCGGTGCTTTTGATAGTATCAGATACATACATTTACTAGCTATGCAGATTCTAATACAATAATGTATTGCTATAACAATGATGAGAATATGGATAATTATACACTTCACACTTGTTAATATCTAACCAACAATGCATGTGAACCATGATTTTAAAACAATATAGCCACCATATTTACAGTCACTATCCATATGTAATCTAAATCAATTATGAGTGGCCATATGAAAATTGCAGCCATTACTTTTCACTAAAAGTTGAAAAAGTGTGACTAAAACAAAGCAAATACATGATAATTAACTTTTTTTGTTTCTTATAGCATAAATTCATTCAACACTTTGGTTCCGATGAAACTTTCACTAGCATTATTACAATTACGTGATTTGCAAAGATTGATTCACACATGATGCGATCTATAAGTGGGATCCATTGAGCTACAAAAAAAGTTACTCTATTATTCAGAGGTTTTGAGCCATAGCAATTTTTGAAATTTATAGGAACAGTTACTATTGTTTTAATTGTTTGAGTAATTACATTTTCAATATAATGCCATCTTTGTTGCTAACATATAAGAAAAACTAAGCAAATTTGAAGAATTCACAAGTCACAAAAAACCACTTAAAAAACTTGCAACTCCCAATGTTGGACAAAAAACCTCAAGTTCGCTATGCGCAACGTTAAATCACATAAAACCAAGGTTGTAAAAATCGCTAGACGCTAGTGAGACGGTCGGGTAGGGCCTAGCGATTAATCGGTTAGGCGGGGATTAATCGTGGATTAATCAGATTAGAATTTTTTGTGCACAAAATTGTAATTTTAGATATTGTATTATATTATACTAGCCTATAGACCCGTGATAAATCACGGGTGGCTTATAAAAAGTTATAAAAAGAGTGAAACATCTAGAGAAACAACTGTTAATTTCCAAACAATTAGCGACTATTTGCATAGCAACTTAAAGGATATGCAAAACATGTGAAAAGATTAAACAAATATTGAAAAATGACCTTACATATAAAACTCCAATAACATGAAACAAATAGTTTGTGTTAACACTGTCGAATCAAATTTTCTGTAGGACTTTGTGGTGAAATCATGTCATCGTTCACGAAACTATATGGTATTTCCAGATACATGAATTGAGAAAGCATACGAAGTCTCTAGTTTGCATGTTTGATGTTCGAGTTACCTGAACACAAAAAGCATCATAACGCTAAGTATGTATAGTTGATCTTTCATAGAGAAAACATAATCCTCACCATGTCAATACCCTATAGATAAAAAAAACAAAGTAAAACAAGTGTCTCCATTGTATAAAAATTTAGTTTACAGTATTTTATAAAATTAAACAACTTTAAAATGTAGACAAAAGATGTGACACTCAATCAATATCTATACAACATATAAAGAGAATGCATTTACTTAAAATTTAAACTTAAGAAATGAGTAATGTTATTAGACTAAGATGCCCCTACTTATAAAAAGCTATGCAATCTATCAAATTGCACACACAAATTAGCGTTGCTATACACCGTCGCCGCTATTGTGCGGGTAATCGTCTAGTGTTTTTAAAATCTGGATGTGCACTACAACTTTCATTTAATCTTTGCATAAGACCTTTAGTGAGACCCATATGAGTCACACTAATTCATGAATTTGAGAATGAATAAAGTAAGCTAAACATCTATGGACTAACATAAAGCTCAAATTAGTAAGAATAAGACTAAGTGTACGTGCATGACCTGTGCTTTATGAACATGATGATGTTGAGTTCTTACTTTAATTTGCATGCCTCATTCTTATCATGACATATTGATGTCCAAGATTTATGAAGATAAAAGAAGGACTTTTTACATATATGTTCAACCAATTCACAATCAAGGGGTACAAAAGGGCCGGTCTTCATTTGCATGCTAACCTTTATGCCATTTATTAGCTTCTTTGAGTTCTGCTTGGTACGTGACTGATTTCGCCTCAATATTTCATGATATTGTTTAGCATTCACATAAAGAGGCTCATGTGATATTTCAAGAGGCAATGGCATTCTCACTTTGAGCAATTTTTAAGAAATGAGGAAACAGGACAGAACAGTCAAATTGTTATCCTCGGGTTGAGTAGTCCCTAAAGACCGTTTTTGTATTTTAACCAAAAGACCTTTTTTGTATTTTAACTATTTGCATAAACTATAAACATATCATGTTTCATGATATGTTATCTTAGTACATTTATTAACTTTATGTTATCAGGTTGCTAAAAGAACTTAAATGTGCTAAGACCAGCTTGAATGAAAACTAAACATCTTTATAATAACAAAAAAGTATAGTTATTAGCATTGTTGTAATACTTTATATATATATATTGTCAAACATTTTGACATATGATATTACGATAATAAAGTACTTTATAAGAGTATTAACATGTGTTGATAGACCCGTGTGTTATATAGACGACCATATATAAAATTCATCTAATGGTCTTAATTTGGCACTTAAACTACACACCTGGTCCCTAACCATTATGATAGAAAAAGATAAAGTAACAAAGTTTACATTGTTTAAAGAAAAAATAAGGTATTTACGTCACAATGCTAATTTGGACTTGATGCATACCTACAATTAAACAGATGCACTACATGAAGCATACGGTTTTTGTTGTTAGTGCAGGTTGAAACCCACCTTCTCATGATTGTTGAGCAAACTCAAAAAATGTGGCTTATAACATATTGAAATATTATAGCCATATAAGATATGAGTACATCAAAACACTCTTTCCATGTTCAGTAAGAAGAGCTTCTGTAGAAAAAGAATTAACCAACCCGTAGCATATTCAAAAAGTGAAACAATGAGATTCAAAAAGGATTTTCGTTGACTGTTAATAAATATAGTTTCAAGCAATAATTATGAAAAACTTTTAACTTGCCATACAGGCACATTCAACTTTTAAATTTACACCATACACACTGCAATAATGAATTTGAAATATATGCAGAAAGACCGTGATTCTGTAAAGAGATATAAAGAAACCATACCATCTATCTAAACTTCTTTTAAGACATTTCATCGAACATGCTTCATGCACTCGTTAAATCCTTTCAATATACTAAACGTCATCATAAATAACTGCTGTTATTAATGTCAACATCATATTCACATAAAATGTCTGAAACCATGAAGAAATTGAGACATTTCAAACAATGAAGAAATTGTAGAATAAAACCATTTAAACATAAAAATACAGGGAATCACCTTCAAGTTAACTTGTCAACTCTCGTGTTCAATCTTGAATCAAATTTATCCTGAAACACCGTCAACTCAATTTATCAATGTTGAAGTATATATTCTAAAATAGAAACCAACAGTAGCCATAATAAGCTTGACGCGCTCTATATTGGAAGGCAATAGAGAATTAAAGATGAAGACATATACCCTTATGGATAGCCTTTGACTACTTAACCCTAAAAATATGAATCAGAAACCTTGGGTTCTAAACTTTGCACTGTTTATGAATTCAATCAATAGAAAGGGAAAAAAAAACCCATTTAACATACCTTTAATAGCCATGATAGTGAAGGATCTGTAATTTAAACCTAAAAGTATATGAGGGAAGATTGATAGGAGGTATGGTGAGAGAAAAAGTTTCGATCTGAAACAAAGAAAAAAGGAAGTGGAATGACACGTGGAATTGTTGACGTGGCTTTAGTGATGTGGAAGAGTTGCCAGCGTGGATTAAGTGACGTGGAGAAGTTTCAAAAAAACTTTTGTTTATTATATATATAGATATAGATAGATGTATGAGATAAGTATAGTGCATCAAATTTCTAATATTTCAAGTGTTCAAATATTAACATAATACATAATTATTCAAAGTTCAAAGGCAAACATTGATATTACTCGGTTTGTTGATCATTTTTAAGCGAGCTTTAACCGATATTGTTCGATTAATCGGTTTGTTGACCAATTTTTAAGCGGTTTTGTCTGATTTGTAAGCGTTGTTGTTGACCGATTTTTAATCGATTTTGTCCAATTAGACCGATTTTGTTTGATTTTATCCGATTAATTGGTTGTTGACCGATTTTAAGCGATGTTTGACTAAACCGATTAAATTGATCGATTATGATAAATCAAGGCGCTTACTAAGCGATTAACGATTATGCGAGGATTAATCGGCCGCCTGGACCGATTTTTACAACAGAGCATAAAACTACATACACGAGATACAAAGAGATATGGACTAAAATAAGATAATACATAAAACCATATGGGTAAGGATCCAATGAAAAAAAAGAAAAAAACTTAAAATGAGAACAATGAGAAATAACTATAATCGCATATTTGAGATGCATCGATTTGAATTAGATGCATCTTGTTGAAAATTTAGTTCAATTGAGGGATATGGTCATACATGAAAATGGGTTTGGAGGTAAGGAGTATACACTCATTAAGTCCCTGACTACCCTGACTCTCATAGTCTCATAAGTGAGTTAAGGTCTAAGGTCTGATGTACCCATCAGGGAGTAACTCATCAGAGAGTGAATGCTCATCAGGGAGTAACTCATCAGAGAGTGAATGCTCATTAGCAAGTGGTATTCGTCAGAGACTGAAATCATCAGCATGTTAGTTCTTAATTGAACATACTGATGAGTGTTTATGATGGGTGAACCATGACTTTGCTGGAGTTGGTTTGTAACTACTTTGGCCTATTAATAGGCAGTTTCAAACTCGTAATTAAGATCTTAATAACTTAGTCTTGTAACCACTATTGATAAAATGGAGGAGCATTATGAGGAGATTAATTGGCTTATTAATTCTCATAAATCCATTGACTAAGAGTAAATCAATTCCTATAAATGGGAAACACATATGCATGGGAAAACACACAAAAACATAAACACTTGAAAGCAAATAGGTTCTTGCTTTGTGCCTAAAAAAAGAACAACACTCGGTCTTATCCCATAGAGATATTCGTGTAACCCAGGCATTAGGGTCGAATAGTTTCTATTGGAAAGTGATAAAATGATTTCAATATCCTTTACTCATTGATTATCTACACCCGACTGGAAATGAGTGAAAGCACTAAAAATCAATAGAAACTATTTATTGATAATCAATGGCTGATGCTATGAAGCAAATGGCTGCTAACTTTTCAAAATTGGAAAATTTTGAAGGTGTCGATTTCAGAAGATGGAAAAAGAAGATGCACTTCTTGTTGTCAAGCATGAGTGTGGTGTATGTCCTGAGCGCACCTATTCCAGATGGTGGGGACGATGCTACTGTGTAACAAATGTGGAAAAGGAGCAGATGAGAGAATGATGATTACATTTGTAGAGGTTTAATCCTAAATGGTATGTTTGGTCCTTTGTTTGATATTTATCAAAATGTAGAATCTAGTAAAGAACTATGAGATTCCTTGGAAGCCAAATATATGGCCGAGGATGCATCAAGTAATAATTTTTGTGGAAAACTAGAAGGGGGGTTGAATAGTTTTGCCGATTTTAATTTAAGTTTCAAAACTTTAGATTCGATCTTATGTGAATTCATATGGATGGATAGAAAGTATAAAGCAATAAGTAAAGTAAATAATGAAACCAAGTAAAGTAAATGATAGAAAGTAGTGACACAAGTGATTTATAGTGGTTCGGCTACAAGGACACCTTCCTTGCCCTACTTCACTCCCCGAGTTCCCCACTCGAGAGTTCAAGCACTATGTCAACAAGCTCCTACAACACAGCGGATAAGCCTCACAATGTCGCTTACACTTTTTTCGGTACAAAGCTAAATTGTGAGTCCTTAGCAGGGCAGACCAAACCAACACAACTATTACACAACAACTATGTGAAATATGAAATACAAGATCTTGCTACAGAAATCTTGTGGAGGAACAAATCAATCAAGGACCCTTTGCTTGGATGACTTGTAGTGTATCGTGATCTCGCCTTTGAGAAGGACCTATATGAGAATCACAACAAAAGAAAGAAGAACTACTAGATTGATCAAGTGATCAGAGATAAAAAGAGTGAGACAATATATGAGAGAGTTGTAAGAAGAAGGGTGAGTAACAATGAAAAAATGACTCACTATTTATAGGCAAGAAAAGCTTACTATATCCCAGTTCTGGTGGATCCCTCACTTAGGGGATCCGTCCAATGCAATCTTAGGGATCCGGCAAACTAGGTTATACCAGTCCGGATTTTGGGTTGCAAACCGGTTTATGAGTTATGGGTATGAGCCATGGGTACCCAACAAGATACAATGTATCTAGACAATGGGTCATGGGTCTTGGGTCATGGGTTATGGACATTGGGTCATGGGTCATGGATAATACCTAACAAGATTTCATGCATGATGTCATGCAATGGATCATGGGTTATGGATTAGCTCCATGGGTATGGGTCATGGGTCTTGGATATTACCCATCCTATTACTATTACAACAAATGAATTATTATAACATTTTATGTGAGTGACCAAATGTAAACACTTTACAAAAATAACATTTATTCTTATAATTTTTCTTATGATAACTTAATATTTGTTATCAACAAAATACAAAGAGATCGCTAAATATGAATAAACGTTTTTACAGTTTATTTGTATTAACAATTTCCTTGTAAGTAATGGAACAATAATATGAACTTTTTAGTATACTTGGTAGATTCACACAACACAAAATGAACATGGATGAGGCTTTTGAGTATCTAGTGTCATTGATAAACTTCCTCATTGTTGAGTTCGGCAGTCATTTGCGCATTGAAGAATCACTCAGAGCGCATGACATTGACAAACCAAAAAGTAGCAATGCTACTGGTCCAGCAGTTGTCAATATGGTGGAGCATAACAACTCCACCAAATACAATGACAACATGTCAAACGTAAGCATCAGGATAACACCAAAGCTGATCTTAACAAGAAGCCAAAAGCAACTTGTTGGAAGTGTGGGAAAACTGGAAATTTCAGGAAGGATTGTAAGGGTGTTAAAATTGGAAATAAAGATAATGGATCAGGCACAAGTGGTTCAGGGACTGGTTCAACCAACCTTCTGAAAGGTCAGATAGTGTTTAATAAGTCTTTTTAGATTTATTATGTTACATATATATCTAAGGCATACTTTGTGCAGGATGATGATGTTGCGTGGTGGGTTGACTCTGGTGCAACAATCCATGTGTGTAAAGATAGAAGCTAGTTCAAGACCTATCAGTCACTGAATGATGATTCTATTCTTCATATAGGAAATGAGTCAACAATCCTGGTGCATGGAAGATGATGTGTGGATTTAAAAAATTTAGTTCTGGAAAGATTGTTTATCGATTTACTGTTTTATATGTTCCAAATATTAGAAAGAATTTGGTTTCTAGTAGTGTTTTAAATAATTATGGTTATAAACAAGTGATTGAATCTTATAAGTTTGTTTTATCTAAACATGGTGTGTTTAATGGTTTCGGCTATTTGTGCAATCAAATGTTCATGCTTAGAATTGTTAATGATATTGGTAAATCAGCCTTTATGTCGACCTTTAAACTAAATGATTCAACCCTATGGCATGCTAGACTTAGCCATGTACACTTTAAGATAATGCGAGGTATGTCTAAGGATGTGTTAATTCCAGCCTTTGATATGGACACTAAGAAGTGTAAAACTTGCATGATGACCAAAATAACCAAGAAATCATTTCAAAGTGTAAAATGTGAAACTGATGTTTTGGAGCTGATACATAGTAACCTATGTGATTTTCATGCTACTCCCTCTTTGGGGAATAAGAAATACTTTGTGACATTTATTGATGATGCTTCTAAGTTTTGTTATGTTTATTTGTTACATACTAATGATGAAGCATTAGATAAATTTAAAGTGTTTAAAACTGAAGTTGAATTGCAACAAGAGTCCCTGATCAAGAGATTCAGGACTGGTAGGGGAGGTGAATACATGGATACTCTGTATTTTCAGTCTTTTGGTATAATCCATGAAACGACTGCTCCCTATACTCCACTACAAAATGGTATCCTTGAAAGGAAAAAGAGGGTACTGAAAGAAATGGTTAATACCATGTTGTCCTACTCAGGGCTGAGTCAAGGGTTCTAAGGTGAAGCTATGTTAACAGCCTGCTATTAATTAAATAGGGTTCCAAACAAAAAGAACAAGGTTACCCCTTATGAACTATAGACTAAAAGGAAACCCAACCTGAATTTTCTTAGGGTTTGGGGTTGTAGGGCTGTTGTAAGACTGCCTGATCCAAAGCAGAAAACTTTGGGTGAAAGATGCATTGAATGCATCTTTGTTGGATATGCTGAGCATTCGAAGGCTTTTAGGTTCTATGTTATTGAACCTAATGAAAGTGTTTCAATTAACTAAATAATTAAATCAAGGGATGCAATTTTTGATGGGAATAGATTCTCATCAGTCCCTAGACCAAGTCAGAGGATTTCAAATGGACAACCTGAGCTCAAAAAGAGCAAAAGGGTCAGGACTCTAAAGTCATTCGGACCTGAGTTTCAGTTATACTTAATTGAAGGAACAAGGGATGAGGTCTCTGACTAATACTCCTTTTGCTTCATTGTTGAGGATGATCCCAAGATGATAAGGATTTAAAACATACGTTTTAGGGGGTCATTTAAGCCCTAAATCGTTACATTTTATATCTGTTAATGATTAAAATCGTTCCTTTTCACATTTTAGGTCATCTGGAAGCAAAATGCTGGAATGAAGCATATTTGGACGAAAAGGAGTGAAAACATGAAGAAAACGACAAAGTTAAGAAAACAATGCAAATTCAGAAGACCTGAGGGCGTCCCAACCTCAAGGGCGACACCATCGCTCACAACATGTTCCAACTTTCTTAACCGATGTCTCATGTCATATTTTGGTCCTAACAAGTGACGGCGTCACACCTATTTCTTCAAGGCCGTCACTATATCATTCTGCACCAGACAACCAAGCTTTCCTCAAGACGAAGTCCCTTACAACCCAGATGGCGTCACTGTTCTATAACCGAGTCGTCCCAGTGATGGCTTGGCAAAGACGAAACCCTAATGACGGCGATCAGAAGACGAAACCCTAGTGATGGTCGTTGTAAAATCTATATATAGACCTCAAATTATCTGCATTAATTCGTTTTTGGTCCGACTTGGACAATACTTTAGGGTTCTAAACCCTCTTTTACACTTCAAGATAAGTTTGTTTATCCAATATATTACCATGTTTCATCTATGTTTGATTGTTTGCTTGTGTTCTTGCTTATCTATCATGCGTAACTAAATTAATTAGTGTTTGCTTAGATCCAGTGAAACCTAGTTATTGATTATTATTAGGTTGTCTCTTGTTTAATTGGTTGTCACGCTAGATTAAGGAAAAGTGACTTCTTCTTTCATTGTTGCGAGCTTGAACGTCCTAAATAGCAATTAAGCCTTAGAGTACACTATAGGCTCTCATTTTGTTTATTGCGTGAGTTGTAGCTTAAGGGTAATAGGATATTCGATGGAGATACCTCGGTACTTGGCGATCCCAGGTGTTCTAGAGGAGACTTACAATTTATAGAATTGGGGAATTAGGCACCACCCTATGACTAATTCATGGAATACAACGCATCAATTAGGCAAGGATGTGATAATTCAACCGACCAATAAAAGATAACTAGGGACTAAGAAAATCTAAGTAAACACGTTTTTAATTATCATAATAACACACTCTTTCAATCCATAGCTTTTATCTTAGTTATTATTAATTAGTTTTTAATTTAATTTGTCAAGTAGTTTAATTGTTAAATTATCAAAACCCCACTCTTCAAACACCCCCGAGATTTTACTTGCTTTCATAAAAAATATAAAAAGACTAAAAATAATCACCTTCTCCTTTACCTTTTCGTCATACATCCCGACTAGCATCTCTATTGCCCTAGAGAACGATCAACCTCCTGGGCTTACCCATACTACACTGCAACGATTAGGTACACTGCCTAGTGGGTTGTAAAACTTTCTCTTTTGAAAGGAAGTCTTTCGACCCCGAACCACACAATTAATGATGAAATTGACTCCATCATGAGCCACAAAACTTGGGCGTTGGTTGATCTACCACCTTGTTGCAAACCTCTGGGTTGTAAATGGATTTTCAAAATGGAAATGAAGGTAGATGGAACTATTGAAAAGTTCAAGGATAGATTAGTCATTTAGGGCTTTAAACAAAAGTCAGGGATATACTATTTTGATACTTATGCCTGTGTGGCTCATATCAATACCATAAGATATTTGATTGTTTGAAATCAATTCACAATCTGATTATTCATCAGATAGATGTGAAGATAGCTTTCTTGAATGGTGAATTAGATGAGGATATGCACCAACCTCATGGCTTCATCATGCTAGGGAATAAAAACAAGGTGTGTAAACTGATTAAGTCTTAGTATTGACTGAAACAGACAACTAAGCAATTGCATCAAAAGTTTGATGAAGTATTTTTGTCTAGTGGTTATGTTCTTAACCAATCTGACAAATGTGTGTATAGCAAATTTGATGAATCTGGTAAAAGAGTCATCATTTGTCTAAATGTTGATGGCATGCTGATATTTGGCACTGACCAAAAACAAGTAGACCTAACAAAGGAACTTTTGTCATCAAGGTTCTCCATGAAGGACTGGGGGGCTGATGTTATCCTTGGTATAAGGATTAAACATTAAAGTAAAAGAATTTCTATCTCTCAGTCTCATTATATTGGGAAAGTGTTCAGGAAATTTAATTACTTTTATTGTACTCCAGTGAGTACTCCTATGGATACAAGTGAGAAGCTCAAACCTAATAATGGTCAGGCTGTATCTCAACTTGAATATTCTAGGGTAATTGGCTGCCTGATGTATGCCATGACTTGTAACAGACCTGATATTGCTTTTGCAGTGGGTAAACTGAGCAGGTACACTAGTGATCCTAGTGCTCATCACTGGTAAGCAGTCCAAAGGGTACTGAAGTATCTGAAGAGAACTATTGATTTTAGTCTCTTATACAATGGTTATCCTTTAGTGTTGGAAGGATACACTGATGCAAGTTGGATCAGTAACACTGAAGATAATTCGGCTACCAGCGGCTGGGTATTCCTGCTTGGAGGAGGTGCCATCTCCTGGGCTTCCAAGAAGCAAACTTACAAGTTTAACAATGGAATCTGAGTTTGTGGCTTTAGCAGTTGCTGGTAAAGAAGTTAAATGGTTGAAAAAGTTGCTTCTTGAGATTCCATTATGGCCTAAACCTATAGCACCTATTTTTATCCGTTGTGATAGTGCAGCTACATTGGCAAAGGCTTATAGCCAGTTGTACAATAGGAAGTCTAGACACTTAGGTGTTAGGCATAGCATGATTCGAGAGCTTATCATGAATGAGGTGGTATCTATAGAGTTTGTAAGATCTCAACAGAACTTAGCTGATCACTTGACGAATGGTCTGGCTAGAGACTTGGTTATGAAGTCTGCTAAAAGGATGGGTTTAAGGGTCTAACTTAGTCAATTAATTCTAAGACACCCAACTCCATCCTGAGGAAACTTGGGAGCTGAGTTCAATGTGGAAAGCTGAACATTCAGTGGACTGGAGCACATGTTTTACAATCATCCCAATGTTGTGCTCAGAACCTGCTAGTAAGGAGGATGAAGTCTCTACTTCTTAATGGTTAATTTCTTTGAAAAAGTGCTTGGTACGAGCATGAATAAAGAGGAACTACCTAAGTGAATGTTGAAGTTTTTTCGCTTCAGGGAGCTTTGGACTTTTGGCTCTTACAACATTTATGAATTGGATATGGACACATGGCTTGTATAGTGTTAGGAGTGTTTAAGTGTTTGAAAACTTTGTCTGTATGTTATTTTCAGGTATTCAAATGGGTTGAAGGGGTATCTAGAGTATTTGAACATGTAATGTACTATGATGAGAATTCAATCTTCAATATATTTTCATTTATGCACATGTTTTGTTTTATGTTTAGTTTCATGCAAAAGGAATTGTACAAAATTGGGGAGGATTGTTGGAAAATTTAGTTCTATTGAGGGATATGGTCATACATGGAAATTGGTTTGGAGGTACGAAGTGTATAACCATTAAGTCCCTGACTACCCTGACTCTCATTGTGGTTTTATGTTTCTGATGGTATCAACGGTGAGTTAAGGTCTAAGGTCTGATGTACTCATAAGGGAGTAACTCATCAGAGAGTGAATGCTCATCAGCAAGTGGTATCCGTCAGAGACTGAAATCATTAGCACGTTAGTTCTTAAGTGAACAAACTGATGAGTGTTTCTGAAGGGTGAACCACGACTTTGCTGGAGTTAGTTTGTAACTGCTTTGACCTATTAATGGGCGGTTTCAAACTCGTACTTAAAACCTTAATAACTTGGTCTTGTAACCACTATTGTTATAATGGAGAAGCATTATAAGGAGACTAATTGGCCGATTAATTATCATAATTTCATTGACTAAGAGTAAATCAATTCCTATAACTGGGAAACACATCTGCATGGGAAAACACACAAAAACATAAACACTTGAAAGCAAACAGGTTCTGGCTTTGTGCCCAAAATAAGAACAACACTTGGTCTTATCCCATAGAGATATTATTTTAACCCAGGCATTAGGGTCGAATAGTTTCTATTGGAAAGTGATAACACGATTTCAAATGATATCCGGTACTCATTGATTATCTACAGCCAACTGAAACGAGTGAAACCACTAACACATCTCTATTCATTTAGATGCATCACAATTAGTTTTGAAAGTGATTTGAAGTGAAACTAATGCAAAATAGTACTAGCAATAAATATGACCCGCAGAGGACGAAAAATAAATACTATTCATCTAACTTGAGGAAATGCATATAATATATGAATATGCATATAATTTTTAGCTAGAAAAAATATATGATGCATCTAAAAGATTAGTGATGCATCTAATTTAAATCGATGCATCTCTAATGTGTAGTTATAGTTATTTCTCATCCTTCTTATTTTAAGGATTTCTTTTCATTTGATCCTTAGTCAAAACTATATACCCTATAAATGTTTAAATTTTATTTTCAAAGTTACCAATGAATATAGTACTTTTGAGAATCAAAGGATTTGAGAGATCGGAGGGAAAACTTTCCAAACTTTTTATTAAAAATGAAAATAGCTACAAGACCATATATGCAACTTGATAGGCTTCTAACTAACTTTGACTAAACTATGCTACACTACTTTGCACTACTCTGGTACAAACTTGATACAAAGTAAACTATAACAAAGCTACAAACTATTACACTTCTGTAAGCACTTGTGATGATGAAGATAATTTGTGGATAGCACAATATTAATCATTTTTGCCTTGTCTGTATCTCCGATACCCTACAAGTTGTCAGTGTGTATGGATCACACATGCCATACTTGGAAACATAATTATGAAAAGGAGATATGCTTAATTAGACATTTGGTGAGAGCATGAGCAGCTTGATGAATAGAAAGTATAAATGTGGGTAGAATAGTGCCATTCTTAATCTTCTCTCTAACAAAATGACAGTCTATCTCTATATGCTTTGTAACACCCCAACCCGATAAGGGTCCGAATGTCACATTATGGAGTCATATCATAACATACTAATAAAATTTTGCAAGCGGACATAAACGAATAGGAATTGATAAACAACATCATAAGCAAAACCGGTAACCAAACAGTGTACAAGCATAGCAGTCGGCGTATCAACTAAACATAAATATGGCAACACAACTAGATCAGATAATCAGAAAACATATAAGCCAATCTGAATTCTATAGGCAGGCGAAAGCAACTAAATTGAATGTAAGCATGAAAATCACACAAGTCAGATAACCCACAGTTGATAAACATAACAAGTATCATAACCAGCGGAAATACTAACAGCAGTATAAGCATGATAGTCACATGTATCAGGTAGGAATACCAAACGAACATCATAATTGAATGAATTAACTAAACAAGAACATAGCATGACAAACTAAACAAGTCAACTAGACGGATAACATAAGTTGAACCATATTCCTTCATCAACTAGTAGTATAAACAGAAATGTAAACATGGTAGTCACAAATAGCAGGTAGGGTTACTAAATGATAATCATAGCCCACGAAATAACTGAACGAAGTATAACATGATAAATGGAGAAATCAAAGGATTACATACTAGCATGGCAACCAGACGAATCAAATAGTCACATAATAGCATGCTAAGCGGATAATAAGGTATTAGCGTGATGACAGATGAATTAGGTAACCACATACTAACATAGTAGATAGAGAAATCATGTAATCATATACCAACATGGTAAACAGATGGATCAAATATTCATATAATAGCATAGTCAACACTTGAATCCAATAATCATATAATAGCTCAGTAAGCGGATAAAGTGGTAGTCTGAAGTATAAGCTTGGCAGCCAACCGAAATAGAGTAAAAGCATAGTAAATCAAATGAACTGAAGAATGAGTATAAAAATCAAATGAACTGAAGTATGAGCCCGACAGTTAAACGAATCACATAAGAATACTGAGTGAATAAGTAGTCAATTGAATAACTGAATAGGCATAGCAGACGAATGAACCAGAATATCAGATAATCACATAAAAACCAAAATCAGAATGTTGCCACGAGCACCTAATACTAAAGGAGATACTCCAATAGCCAAATCTAACAAATCACATATCATAACCTATATATGCCAAACCATATCAAATTCGTCAAATCATATCAAAGTGTACATGGGTAGCTAGCCCAATGTACCAACTGTGAGGGGGTGTATTGCACACACTCACCACATCACCAAAACTGAACTGAGTACCTAGGATGGATCCATACGCTCCCTGCAAAACAAATCATATATACATATGCCAGTTCGAGACTATCCATACGTATTCATAATGGCCAAGTGATCACATATATCATATCATATCATAAAGGGAACGCCGGGGACTAATCACAGCGCCCCAGATATTGTCATGCCATTGGTGTATCAATGACATGGTCATGGTACCTCCATGACTAGTTAGCTCGGGCAACTGAACATAACGAATCATACCAAAGCATATCCGAAATCATATCATATCCAAACCAATCATATCAACAGAACTGAATCATATCATAGCAAACGGATATCAACGGATACCAAAACAAATGTCATAGCAAAACGGATAGCAGATCGAATATCATAACGGATAAAATCATATCAAAGGAATCATATCAAAGGAATCATAGCAAAGGGAATCATATCAAAGATAAGGAATCAAAGTCAATGATCGAGAAGTCATGAGAGTAAACCCTTAATGAGAAAGGGTAGAATATCTGTACCTTAGCAAATGGAAATGTGAGAACGAAGAAATAACGTCACGTCTTCTTCAACGAATCTACACGGATTACGGTTCGTATAATAATTATTAGTTCATTTAAGTCATAACGGATTTATTGCTTATATAAATCGTATTAATATTTTTAGAGTTATTAAGCGTATTCTCATTTTTAGTAATGGACCGAATTAACATACTTTAAGGTAATAATCATTAATTAGCCAAACTTAGGGGTTACAAATGATAAATGGTAAATTTAAAGGTTTAATATGACAATATAATAAAGTTAGAGGTCAAATATGATAGCTTCCAAAGATTAGGGTCAAAAGTGACAACTTGACAAAGTTCAGGGTTTGCATGCGCCCATGACCAAAGTCAAGGTTTACAATGTAAAATGACTAAAGGTTCAATTTACATTCGAAATTTAGTACGCATACTAAAAGGATACGAATTACATTTTCATTTCCATATACTTGCACGGGCCATTTTCAAACTCGTTCGCTGTTCATAAAACTAACATTTACGGCCAAGTAAATATACATTATGATTAACCCCCGACTCGACTCCCCCGACACACTTTCAAAACTCAAAACGACTTACACATAAACTACGCGATCACCCTCAAACTCGACCCATAAGACACCTTACATACATGTACTATGTTCAACTTATAATTCTTTTACTGGTTTACAATTACACGCCTATACTATGAATTGTTTAAATACTTCTAAAGTTTTAAGTTTAACAAACTACAAAAAAAAAAACAAGTGACAAACACGTAAAGCAATATTGGCAAGATGTAATTTATCCATGTATTATCTTAATCAGTTATATGCTTTAATAATATTCAGGTTAAAATCATGTACTTATATAAATTCAAATGACACACATATGACCACAATATAAGGAGACACGTACTCAGCTTCACGAGCCAAACTACAACCAGTTTAAATGTGACATACACATATATTACGAGCATACAAGACATTTATTATTCCGGTTCATTGACACGCCAAATAGTTCACACGACACTAGTTTAAACGAGCCAAAGCTAGACCATTTTCACCCGCGAACACATAAGCTACCAGTACCATTCGACAGCCCCACGTGCATACATATCCCATGTCCATAACGAGTACTATAGGTCATGTTTATTTACGTATTTAGTTATACTAGTTGGATACCCACGCATAGCAGCGGCGATAAATATATTTATATAATAAATATAGTAAATGAATTGCTAACCCAACTCTCCTCGCAATTCCCTACCCGTTTAGTGAATTCATTTCACAACACTCCAAATATATATGTGTTAGTTGTATGTGTTTGTTTGGGTTTCCGTATCTTTCCCGTGACATCATTATTCCCGCATATAAAAAGACCTTCACAATCTCTTACCCGTAAAACACTTTCTCAAAAGTAAATGATTTTGATAAATAAAGTTTGTATTGATTGAAATAAAGGTTAAAATTATAAAAATTTGAATCAAAATAAAATAAATCTACTAAAAATGTAAAAACTAAAATCTTATAAAAATATATCAAAATGGATGTTGAATTAAAGAACACAAAATTTTAAAAAATATGGTGAAATTAGATCATAAAAAAATTAAACGAATTAAAAGATATTTAAATATAAAAATAAATGTGATTAATTAGTTAAGAAGTGACATGTGTCACCCTATTATTGGAGCTCATTATTTTAGTTTGTTAGAGCTTCTCAATTTTTGTTATTTTTTAGTTAGAGAAATAACACATGTCACTCAATAATTGGGGCTCTTTGTCATAACTTTTTGTGGAGCCCACAACTTAAATGTTTTATATAGTAGTATATATATATATATATATATATATATATATATATATATATATATATATATATATATATATATATATATATATATATATAGGGGTATATAGGGGAGGGTTAATGTGAGATCAAGCTTAAAATTGTAAAAATAAGATCAAATCTAAAAAATCACTAAAACATTTATAAATAACAATTTTAGCAATCATACACAAAAAAAATAATATTTTAATACAAATTAACATTTTAGCAACTAATAACCAAATGATACATGAGTTTGGATTAGTGATACACCTGATACACATTACACTAATAAATATTCCAAAACCTGATACACATTAAACTTCTAATCAAAGTGTATCACCTAGGTTTCGTAAATTTTAAAAAGAAATCTATCGAAACTTTAACAATTTTAGTTGTAGTAAATAAAAAAATTATTTTTATTGTAAGGAGAGTATCTCTTGTCAAATTTTAGTTCGATCTCATTTTAACAACTTTAAGCAGGATTTTTTAACAAGCTTAAAGTTGTAAAAATAAGATCAAATCTAAAAAACCACTAAAACATTTATAAATAACAATTTTAGCAATAATACACAAAAAATAATAATATTTTAATACAAATTAATATTTTAGCAACTAATAACCAAATGATACATGAGTTTGGATTAGTGATACATCTGATACACATTACACTAATAAATATTCCAAAACCTGATACACATCCAAAAAACTGATACACATTAAACTACTAATCAAAGTGTATCACCTAGGTTTCGTAATTTTTAAAAAGAAATCTATCGAAACTTTAACAATATTAGTTGTAGTAAATAAATAAATTATTTTTATTGTAAGGATAGTATCTCTTGTTAAATTTTAGTTCGATCTCATTTTAACAACTTTAAGTATGATCTTATTTGATCTAGATTCTATATATATATATATATATATATATATATATATATATATATATATATATAATCCGGATCGGTTGAGAAGAGTTTCAGATTGAGAAGAGTGAGAAGCGATCATGACCTTTCATCTTATCAAATTAAGTCAAGGGTAAGATTGGTTATTTACAATTATCATTAATTAATATTTATATTAATTTAACACATTAATTAGAGACAACATTAAAGTCCCAACATTAAAGCCTCATTTTCTTAGTTTCCATTTGAAGATTCGTGATTTTTTTTTCATCCAAAGAGTCGTAGGTGATGCTTATATAATTGATGGATATGTTTTCTACTTTCTTCCTATATCATTTACATGCCACTTTTCAAATAATAATTTAAAACTTTGTATTTCGATTACGAGAGAGTGAGTGTGAATGATTCATTATGTGTCAATATTGATTATCATTGACTGTTAGCAAGCACTTTATCACATGATCATCACAAATATTAATTAATTGACTTGAAAGCACAATGATTCATTTAGCGATTGCAATGATCCAAAAATGAACGTAATGATTCACTTATATAATGACGATTTATCTTGTTCGTTGAAGATGTTCTCATACCCATAAATACCACGCACTAGTATAGATATTTGAAGGTTAGAGTATGATTCATAAAATTGTTTACAATGATTCAGTTAGCGATTGCAATGATTCAAAAGTAAACGTAGTGATTCACTTATATAATGATGATTTATCTTGATCGTTGAAGATGGTCACATACCCGTAAGTACCACTAATACATATATTTGAAGCTTAGAGTATGATTCATAAAATTGTTCAAACCAATGCCCAATTAAACATATTAACATCCGATTACGATTCAATAATCAATATTATTTTAAGAGCCAAATCTATTAGTGAAACAAAGAAATAAAATAGTGAATGAAAATAAAATGGCATGCAAAAAATTACGACGTTTAATGATCCAAAACCCATGATTCATAATTTCATGTATTCAAATGTCAAACCCATAATAAAATCGTTTATATATAATGCTAAACCAAGAACACATGATTCATATATGTAAATGATCTACCTTATTAAGTGATTACATGAAACCTGAATTTATATTATTGAATATATGATTCAATTTCAAGAACATATGAATCTTTTTAATATATTGATTAAAAACATGTACGATCCTACATTGTGGTGAAATTCAAAATTGTGAAATGCAAAATTTTAGGGACATTTAATTTTCACATAAATATTGCATGTATTGAATTCCATTTCTACCCTTCTCATCTTTTTAAATATTTTTTTAAATGAATCATAATTAATAAATATCAATGACCATGATCTCTTCTCATTTTTCTCAATCTAAAATCCTTTTCAATGGAACCAAAGCCTATATATATATATAAAATGATCAGGAATGAAACGAAAAAAAAGATCGATCGATGTATCAAAGGTGTACCTCAAGACTAAAAGAATAGATCGATACCGAAGCCAAGAGTACGAACACAACACGAGTAAAACCACCAAATCGAACACAAGATTCAACCATCCATGATCAAACCCACAACTTGTAGAGTTAACTGAACCAAACTCGATACGGTCATGCAACCTTTGTAACACTTCCTGATACGGTCCAAGACACTCATGTGCAAGGCATGGCTCGACCCACCCGACTCAAAAGACGACCCTCGCAATATGAAGAATGAAACCCGGTCTTTAGGATGAAGTCTCACATTTTCTGTTTTACCAGTACAGCAGTACTACGCATGATATCATGCATTTAGGAGAAAGGAGTTTTTGTAGCTTTATATTAGTATTTACATTGTAAGTCTTGCATGAAGTGATATACAAGAACATTGCCCCAAGACTCCTAGTCCCTCGTATTCCCTGGTTTCTTGGACGAAAAAGTAAAACAATGGTAGTTGACTAAACTAGAGCTTTAGGCTTTTATGAACGTGTGAAAGTGATAGTCAGTTTTCAAATAAAAAGGAAGATGGAAGTTGATTGCGCCGAGATTTTTGAGAAGACTTCTTCTCCCACGCTCCTTTCCAAATTAGTTGTATCTTATCCTTACACAAGTTGTTACAAAATTACTAAAGGAACATGGTACTATAGGGACGTGTGATATGTTTATACATGGTCCAACCATAGCTTTTAACGTGTGATATGAAGCCCCAAAGTAACATAGTGTAGTATGTTTAGTTTGTTTATAAACTTATCATAGTCCAAGGTAAGTAAGTATTAATCAGTTTTAAATCTTCACTTTAGGATTGAATTCGAAATTCATATTTTTGCAATATTTCATACGTAACTATATAGTTTGTATCGTTAATTATATTGTTTAGGAACTTAGGTTAAAATTCAAATTAGATGCAAAATGTGAAACCAGAATTTAAGGGTTTTACATGCTTGGTCCTAGCATGTTGAATGGGGTTTGAGGCCAAAGCTATAGAGGACTGATTATCACAATAGATAGGCACTGGAGTGGTTGTTTGTATCTACAAATCTTTGAGTACACTAAGAAGTCAAGTAATCTCACATGTGTAGTCTGCTATGCCCCTATACTCAGCTTTATTTGAGGATCCACAACTGTCTGTTTCTTAGATTGCCATAAGATGATAACAGACCCAAGGAAGATACAAAATCCAGTGACTGACCTTCTTGTAGTAGAACAGTTGGACCAATCACTATCACAATATGCTTTAAGATGAAAGTTAGTATTGGATGAGGTGAAGAGACCTTAGCCTGGAAAAAGCTTGATATACCTTAGAACATTGATTAGAGTTTATGGATCTAAGTAGCCTTGAATGACTAATAGTAAACTTGAATAAATCCAATTTACTATATGAAGAACTCTTTGTAAAATCTTGATGTGTTAATGCGGAATCTTAACACACAATGTATGAAGAACACAAGAATTACTAACTTCGTATTTTTTTTATTAATTTGCTCAAAGGCTAATGCTCACGACTCATACCTTAACCTAACACCTTAGGAATCCTTTTATACACCAAGGAAACCCTAATCGACTAACAACTTGTAGAAGGGTAAAGATATCTTCTCCTAAGATATCTCTACTCGTACATATCTATTCCTAATATAACTCTAACAAACTACTCTACTTTAGACATAAACAGACTTAACTCACGACTATTTGTTCTGCCAGACTTAACATCTTTAGTACTGGAAGACTTAACTACCAACAGACTTAAGTCTGGTTTACCAGACTTAACTACTAACGCTACCAGACTTAACTCTAAACAAGACTTAAACATTACAAAATATAATTCCCAACAATCCTCCCCTAACTTTATCTTCACTTGTGAACTTCAAGTTCTTTTAAACTCATGAGGATCTTGGAATTATCTTTAAGTTGTATTCTTGAGATTGTCTTCATTATAAGTTCTGTGAAGCATTGTATCAGCAAACATGTAGCACTCCATGGTCTTTTCAGCAACTGTGACTATCTATACATCAAAACATGAAAGTTTCATACTTTTCTCATCACTTCCAGATGTGTAAACTTCTGTGAGAGGTGAATCATAGAAAATTTAATGGATTTGATGTCTCTTTACCAAATAGCCATTACTATTAGAGTAGCCAATGTTTTGGTGTATAAGACCATGGTACATTTATAACCATCTGATTTTTAGCAAACCAGCAGCTATCAACAGATTTGTTAAGTCTTTACCAAAAGCTGTACCCTTTTGGACTAGTCATGGTTTTCCACAGCCTTTACCACAAGTCATGATCTTGTGGGCTAGCCAACTCTTCATCCACACAGATATGGTGAGTTGAACACCATACAATTTTTGGCAAATTTTCAGCCATAAACGGATTTGAGATATCTTTACCAGAGCCGTTTTTTCATGGATTAGTCAGTTCTTGTGTGGGTTAGACATGGTGAACTGATAACCATTTATTGTGTCAGTACAAAGTACTTTCACCAAGTGTCTCCCCTCAAAATCCGTTTTATTTATCAACTTTTAAAACCTACCCAAAAACATTTAGAAAATTCTTCCAAACACTTAAAATTATTGTTGTTGAGCTTTTGATTCAACTAACCTCAAAAGCTGATAACATGCATCATCCTTTCTTTTGCCATACAGCTTTTTTTCAAGCATAATCCTGCAAACCCTGTTTGGAAGTGGATACTCCACTTCTGTTAGCATATAAATATTTGCAGTTTCTAATACCAGACAATGCACTTGACAAGTATGGAAATATCTCCATCTTATCACTTGTTCCTGACAAGCCAGCTTCCAGATTTCATCATTTGCACCTGGTGTTTCAAACATAGTTTTCAAATCTCCCCAGAGGACTCTCTCATATTCTTCCTCAGGCCTCTTCTCACCATGTTTAAGTAAGGATGTTCCTGCATAGAAAAAAGAAATTAGTTTCTCTTGGGGACCAAGGTCTGTAGAGGCTTGGGTCTGCCTTGTGGACCTTTAGATTTTTCAGCACTAAAAGAAACTGGTCCACTGTTATACTTGAAGTTTGGTCTGGTCTGTCTCCAAGTATAACCTGCCAAGGGCTTAACAACAGTCCCCCAATTACCCCTTACAGCATAGGACTGAAACATTTGAGCTGCATTTTGAGACATGGGTCTTCTCACAGGTGAGTGAGAACCATAATGAAGTCTTTGATTAAACTGGTTCACCTGTGGTTTTCTAAACTTGGGACTGGGTGATGAACTGGTAGGTTGTGATTTATACCCAGAATTAACTTTAGCTTGGCCAGGTTTAACATGACCAGTATTAACTCTAAATATATTACCAGTATTAACATTTTGCCTACCAGCACTAACTTGAACACCATTACCCACCCTTAGTCTAACAGAATTAACATAAGTACTACCAGTATTAACAGGTACTCGTCTAGTAACAAAATTATTAGCATGGTTAATCCTGTTCACATTATTCCACACTGGTTTATTTACCCCATTCCTAGTGTTTGCACCCATTTTCTTTCTTTTCACAGCTTCTCCAGCCATTTATTTTCATGGAAGTCACAATCTCTAATCAGATGGCTTAAGCTATTACATACAAAACATCTTTTAACCCCAAAGGAGTAACCTACACCTAACTCCTTTTCCATTCTCGCATTCCAGACCTTGTCAGTGCTGTTTATTTCTATTTTCTGCCTAGGAGTTGTTCTTAGAGGAACGAAGCTAGGTGGATATGATTTTAGCTTAGATGGGGCACACTAGGTTTAACTGGTTCAGGTTGTTTTGGTACATGAGTCTCACTATTTAAAACTGGTTTAGAGATCCTTATAGGTTCAGACTTAAGTTCTAGAGAACATTCAGAGATATTTCCAGTGGATCCTTCACTGTCATTAGATTTTCAGGAAGAGTACTCACTAGTCTTATCTTCTGAAACACTACTTTCAGAACTTTTTCCACAAAATCCTTTACTGTCATTGGATTGAAAGTTAGTAAATTCAATGAAGTAGTCTTGAGAAGCAACAGTTTCAGGGTTCTTCCATTAGCTATAGTCAAATAAGGACTCGTCATATTCCTTTTTCAGGTTTAGGAGTATAATCATCATTAATTGGTGGTGGAACTCCCTTGTAATTGTCAGTTTTAGCAAATCTATGATATATAGGTTTACCTTCAAAATCACTTTTTGAATTAACAAAAACATTTTTTCATCACCTCTTCCTCATATCCTAAAACCTCTTTATCTGATTTTATCCTATACACTAAACCAATTTTGCTTGTTGAGCTCATTCCAGAATTTACTAGCCTCCACAGATTTTTATTACTATTTTGCCATTTTTCAACTATCTTTTGCAGCTCTTCTTTATCTTTAACTGCCTTCATTCCTATTCTCTTATATCTTCTAAGCTTCTCATCCTTTTCAAATATTTCATTACCTTAGAAAGTAATCTTTTCATTAAGAGATGCATTTTGTTTTTGAAGATTATTTACTTGTTTTTCTAATGTTTTAACAGCACTTTCATAAGCAAGTAATTTAACTTCTTGATCACCCAATTGACCCATCTGTTCATCACAAAGGGACTGCAGTTTATTGTATGAATCAGTGCATATTTTTTAGCATAAAGTTACCACACTGCTGGAGCTTATGGCCATGAGAGCATGCTTGACTTCTGTCCCCTCTGTAGGATGCTCTCCCCAGTTTATCACACCAGCTTCCAAAGTTAGCAGCCCCGTCTGATTTTTTTCTTCCTTCTCAGCATGCCTAGGATAGAAGGAATCCCTTTTCTTTTCTTCATTTGCCTCCTTTACAGTACACTCCTTAGCAAAGTGACCCCTCTCTTGACACCTATAGCATTTCAGCTTTGACTTGTCAAATCCTACTGGTCTCTTTCCATCAAAACGCACTTGCCGACCAGTCTTCTTGAAGAATTTCCTCATCCTTAATGCAATCATAGCACACTGCCAGTTGATATCCATTTCCTCCATCTCCTCATCTTCAATCTGACCCAGTTCTTCATTTAGAATGTTTTCAGATTGATTTGAAAACCGAGAGTAGATGATCTTATCAGCAAAACCAGCTGCCTCATCCTTTTCCTTTATGCCAGTACTAACTGTATAGCTACCAGAACTAAAACCACTACTAGACTTAACTCTGGTTTTTATGTTTTTGCCTTGAGAGATGAAAGCAATATTGTTGTCACTTGAAGAAGCTTTTGAATTCCCTTTGATGTCTTATTCATAAACTCTGAGATTGTTATACAAGTCATCTATTGACAAAGTATCAATATCTTCTTTATTTCTCATAATCATTGCTAGATTTGACCATTAATTGGGCAATGATCTGAGAAACTTCATATTTGCATATTCATTAGACACTTCAGATTCATGTGCTTCCAACTGTGATAGGAGTTGTTGGAACCTGTCATAGCCTTTCTCCATGCCTTCAGAACTGCTAATGGTAAATGCCTCAAACTGTTGTTTATAAACAGCTTTTTTCATTTTCTTGGAGTTGGCGTTTCCTCTAAATCTTGTCCTAATAGCCTCCCATATATCCTTAGCATCATCTAAATTGTGGAACCTTCTGAGATGTTCCTTTGGTATGGCCATCTTTAGGAGAGTTCTTGCCTTTCTTTCTTTCTCCTCAGCAAGTATCTCTGCAGCCGTGATTGGTGGAAGGATCCTGACTATGCCATCTTTACCTTTGGAAATTCTCTTCTTTGAATTCCCATTCTGGATCATTTTCCAGACCTCATAATCTACATATTCCAGATACTGTTCCATCTCTATGGCCCAGATGTCGTATTCTTCCTTTTTCAGAATAGGAAGTTTGAGGTTGGAGATAGTTGTTGTTGCAGGAAGTTGTTGTTGTTGCGGTTTCTGTTGTTGTTTCTTAGATCCTGCTTCAGATGCTTCAGTTTCCTGCTCAGAGGCATCTTCATCACTATGATGATTTGAGAAGTTGTCATGAAGAGACATTCTTAAGGGTTTTTAAGTGAGATGAGATGAGTGTTCTTGGTGTGTTTTGTTTCTTCAATTTAGAGTCCTTCAACAGGCTCTGATACCACTTGTAGGTCCAAAAGTTTATGGATCTAAGTAGCCTTGAATGACTAATAGTAAACTTGAATAAATCCAATTTACTATATGAAGAACTCTTTGTAAAAGCTTGATGTGTTAATGCGAAATCTTAACACATAAAGTATGAAGAACACAAGAATTACTAACTTCATATTTTCTATTAATTTGCTCAAAGGCTAATGCTCACGAATCGTACCTTAACCTAACACCTTAGGAATCCTTTTATACACCAAGGAAACCCTAATCGACTAACAACTTGTAGAAGGGTAAAGATATCTTCTCCTAAGATATCTCTACTCGTACATATCTATTCATAATATAACTTTAACAAACTACTCTGTTTTAGACATAAATAGACTTAACTCACGACTATTTGTTCTGCCAGACTTAACATCTTTAGTACTGGCAGACTTAACTACCAACAGACTTAACTACTAACGCTACCAGACTTAAATCTAAACAAGACTTAAACATTATAAAATATAATTACCAACAGTGGCTAAACTGACTTAAAGCATGAGCTGCATATGAAAGGTTTGGTCTAGTAATTGTGAGGTAAAGTAGTTTTCCCACAATTTCTCTGTATGAAGTTGGATCAGAGAGTGGTTCTCCATCAGTGTCATTCAGTTTGATGATGGGGTCAATGGGAATGTGAGAAGGTTTCAAATCAAGAACATTGGCACTGTGAAGCAATTCCAAAGCATATTTCCTTTATGACATAGTTATGCCCTGTGTATTCCTCAAAAACTTAATTCCGAAATAGTAAATAAGGTGGCCCATATCCTTAATACTAAAGGTGATGTTCGGTTTGTGTTTGAAGTGTTGAATGAGAGAGGTATTGTTTCCTATTAAGAGGATGTCATCAACATCAATCACTAAGGCTAGAAAATCAATTCCTTTTGTGTAGGTGAGTAATGAAGTATCTGCATAATTTGTCTAAAACCATGGTGAAGAAGGAAAAGGTGAGTTTGGTGAACCATTATCTGTTTGCTTATTTCAATCGATATAGGGACTTTTTCAATTTGCAGACTGGATTTGGGATTGAAGATGTATGTTTGTATCCTTGAGGCAGCATCATATAGACTTCTTCATGAAGATCCCTATGTAAGAATGCATTATTTATGTCCAGCTGTTGAATGTCCCAGTTGTGGTGAGCAGCAGAAACCAATAAAGTTTTAACTGTCACCATTTTTGCAACTGGTGCAAAAGTATTTGTATAATCATTTGGCTACCATACTGGATTTGAAACTTTCAACAGTGCCATCTGAGTAAAGCTTGACTTTGAAGACCCATTTACAACCTATAGCTCTCTTGCCTTCTGGTAAAGTGATGACAATCCATGTCTTGTTGGTTTCTAAAGCATGTGGCTCCTTGTTCATTGCATCAATCTATCTTTTATCCTTTAAAGCCTAGGTATATCAATGTGGTTATATTATTCTATTGATGGTGTTTATTAGATGTCTGTGTGGTTGTGTTTTGATTTATGGTAATTGATGTATTTTGAGTGATGAAACTTTATGAGAGAGTGAGTTGTGTGTTTGGTGTTGGGTAAGTTAATGTGAAAGTTTTAAAATTTAGTTGGGAGATGGGATTGTCTGGTTGATTTTTTGACTAGTGATGGTGGTGGTAGTGTGGGAATAGTGTTATCAAAGTGAGTGGATTGTGAAGGGGAAGGAGTATGATTAGGTGATAATGAATGTGTGTTATGGTGAGTGGATGGAAAATCTAGAGTGTGAATGGGTAATGCCGAGTTAGTGTCATTGTGAGTAGGTATGGTATTTGGAATATGATCAGTACACATTGGGTTGGATGATGGTGGATCAGTGGGTGATGTGGTTGTTGATGCTGGTGTTGGTAAAGGGATGTGAACAAAGTCAGAGGGTGTAGAGGTGGATGTGGAGTGTGATGGTGAAGTTGTAGATGGTTTGATAGCAAATGGAAATATGGTCTCATTAAATCTAACATGTCTACTTACAAAAGTCTTGTAGGTGGTGGTGTCATAGAGCAAGTAACCTTTTTGATTTGTGGGATATCCAATGAAAAAACATGGTTTGGCTCTAGGTTCAAATTTATCTAAGAGGTGTTGGTGTGCAAGTGATTGGCATCCAAAAACTTTCAAATGATCAATAGGAGGGAATGTTTGGTATAACAATTCATAAGCACTTTTTTGGTTTAGGGGTTTGCAGGGTAATCTGTTTATTAAGTATGTGGCAGTGAGTAGACAGCAACCCCATAGATGAATGTGAATGTTAGCTTGAAATCTTAATTCCCTAGCAACTTCAAATAATTTTTTGTGTTTTCTTTCAACTCTAGTGTTCTGTTGTGGAGTGTAAGGACATGAGGTTTGATGGATGATTCCATGTGAATGGAAAAAATCTATTAAGAATTCATTAATGAACTCTGAACCATTGTCACTTCTTATGGTTTTTAAAGTTGTTTTGAAGTGATTCAAAACAAATTCATGAAACAATTTTATGTGTGATGTGGCGTTATCTTTTGATGGTAAAAGGTAAGTCCATGTAGCCCTTCAATAGTCATCCACTATAGTAAGAAAATATTTCCATTTATTTATAGTTGGGTGTTTGTAGGGACCCCATATGGCTACATGAACTAACTCAAACAAAGCAGTAGCATTAGATGTGTTATTTGAAAAAGACAAAGCATGTTGTTTAGCCAAAGGGCGGATATTACAAATGCGTGAAGTAAAATGTTTTGAAGTAGAAAGGGATTTGATTTGTTGTAGAATAGAGTGATGGATGACCAAGCCTTGTGTGCCAGAGATCTATGTTGTTGTTGTTAATGGATGGGATGGTTGGTGATGTGGTTTTGAGCACCTGTTTGATTATGTAAAGACCATTATAGAGGCTGCCATAAGAAATCCTCTTGTGATGGTCCTAAAAATAACATAAGAAGGGTGTAAAGAGTATGGAAAGGGATATATGGGTACCTATCTTGCTCATTGATAAGAGGTTATATGAAAATGAAGGTATGTAGGGAGCATCATGTATGGCTGAGTTTATGTGTACTGATCTCATTTGTGTTACTTGTGTGTGTTGGACATTGGGTATGGTAACAAATATAGGTTGTGTACATATTTGGATATTATGCATTAGTGTGAGTTATATGTAGACATGGTCATTATCCCCACTATCAACTACCCAAAGAGTCTTTTGGTTACTCAGAACTGATGCAATGAACCGGTATCTTCTAGCAGTGATATGGGATGCAATAAACTTGTGTGTTCTAGTAGTAAAAGTGGCCGCAAGTTTAGGTATACCTTCTGATTTCAGATGTGGTAAACTAGAGGAGTCCTTGCTGTACTGCATCATGATCAGCACTTGATTGAGCTTATTTAGTTGCTGGTCCATCCTTGCATTCATGGCAGCATCAGCTTGATGATTGATTCCACTGGTTGACCCTGTATTTGTTCCTTGCCCCATAGTCATGTTGATTGTTAGTGAGTTGGATTGTCCTGCCTCTGTGGGGTGGTTAGTGGCTTGTATTTCCCAATAAGAGGGTGACCAATTGGATATCCTACCAGCTTATAACATTTTTCCTTGGTGTGCCCTTCCTTACCACAATTTCCACAAATAACTCCTTTCTTAAAAGTACTGCTTCTCATTGTGTTTTCACTATTGTTTGATTTTCTCATTGATGTCTCTCCTTGTGTGTAGTTTCTTCCTGACCTTGTGTGTGTGATTATTGTATGAACTTCTATCACTATTTGAGTGAGCTGAAAATGCTGCAGCAGTTGAAATCACTTTGGTATGGATCTCTCTTTGCTTCTCCTCTTGCCTTATCATATTATAAGCCTTAGCAACACTGGGCATTGGGTTCATAAGAAGAATTTGACCTCTTATATTAGCATAACATTGAATCTCCTATTTTCACCATTAACTCTCCTATTTTCACAAGAACAGGCACATACACGCGTGACTCTAAAGAATCCTACTCATCACACAAGCCTTTCATTTTTTGATAGTAAATTTCAATGGTAGTGTTGTTCTATTCTAACTGAACCAAATCATGTGTGCGTTAGTATATCCTATGGCCATCTAATTGAGAGTAATGTTCTGGAAATTCATTCCACAAATCATATGCATTATTGACAAAACTCAGTGATACTTATCTATTTAGAGATTGTGTTAAGTATCCAGGAAATAATCAAATCGTTTGTCCTTTTCCATAGTTGCCCGATGTTTTAGTTCACACTTGGTTCTTGAAATTCACTGGTTATAATCTTAATATTGTTCTTAGCACTTAAGGCTATCATCAACTTTTTCAAGATCTATAGTTAATCTGATCCTGTTAATTTCTTTGATATCAAGATTAGTCCATGATGATCCTGTGAGTTTAGATAGAGAGGGTGACATGGTGAAGTGATGTCATCATCTAGTGGTATGGTGGATGACGATGGTGATGAATTTATGGTTTGATGGTTGTTACTCACAATGTTTGTTGAATGAAATGATCAGAAATTATGGTAAATTTGGATTAGATGTTGTTTGTTTGATTATTAATGGTTCAGGTTTTGATCGGAGTTTGTTATTATACCGAAAAAAGTTATACTTGATCGTGGAGGTGTAGTGGCTCTGATACCATTTTGAGAATAAGAGGATTTAAGATATTGGAGGGAAAAATTTCCAAACTTTTTTATTAAAATGAAATGAAACAGTTAAAAGACTATATATACAACTTGATAGGCTTCTAACTAACTTTGAATAGAAGTTTGACTAAACTATGCTACACTACTCTGTTAAAAACTTGATACAAAGTAAACTATAACAAAGCTACAAACTATTACACTTTTGTAAGCACTTGTGATGATGAAGATAATTTGTGGATAGCACAGTATTGATCACTTTTGCCTTGTCAGTATCTCCATTAACTAAAAAAAAGAATACAATGATAGACTAACAAATGTCGACTTTGACAATCAAGTCCAAGTTGGTTTTGAATTTCCTTTTACTAGTCAACCACCAAACCTAAGACTAATCTAATAATAATATTATCCTAAGTTATATAATAACCCTCTAAGGAATTACTAATATTACTAACAATTTTCACCTCACTGATAATACGTTAGCAAGTCCCGATACTAAGAATCCCTTAAACATGCTTGAAACTCAGCTTAGGAACCATCTTAGTCAAGACACCATCCTTCCTCTTAGTAACATCATAATTGTCTTTAGGATCTTCTTGACCTGGCACACCAATATATGTCCTACCTTTATAACATCATAACATGGAGAGGTAGTATTGGTTATGAGACATTAACAGGCTAGATAAACACATGCATAATAGTTAGTTATAAGAGCTAGACTAAGGCACTAGGCCAGTTATTATAGGGTGTATGAGCTAAACCAAGGCACTATCCTATTATCGATATATCCTCCATAACTACCAATCAAGGCGTGACAGATTTTGTAGAGACGACTATGCAATATTAGAGAGTAGTGGATCCTATGTTAATATGTTTTCCCATCATATAGTTCTCACCAATTTACTTTTCTTGTTATTTACTTTTATTGTATTTAGGTTAATATTAGTTTTAAAATAAAATCTCCAAACCTCCGGTATTTACTTACATTCAATTAAACCACAAAATACTAAAATTAATCTTCTCTCGTATTTTAGATCAATATGTCATACTTTACGAGTCTACCCACTATTCCCCAAGAATAATCCCCGATCTTACCTTTACTACACTACAATGGTTATATACACTGCCTAGGGGTTGTTAAAATTTGGTTTTCAAAATCCACACATCATTTGACCTTCAACCCAAAAAGAAGCAACCTGCTCAGGGAGGATCAAAGAAGAGAAAGAGAATCAACCCTGAAAAACTCCTTCTCACGAAGGAGCTAAAGGTAGTTGGTGGGTTAAAGAAACCTTAACACACCAGAGGGACTTATTGAAGAAGATTGTCTAGTAATTCAAGAACCCGAGTTTGGATTGTTCTTCCTCAACCGATACAACCAGTTGTGTTTTCTTAAAGAAGATTCGTTTCATCACGCTTCCATAACTCAACCGATCAGATTAAGACATGGAATCAAGATGAACTTTCATATTGTTAAGGATTTTGATTCCACTATCATTGTAAACTTCACATCTAGTCTCTGAGAAATTATTAGTAAGAAGAAGTCGTGTGCCTACTTAGAATAATTTAACTTAGTATAATTTATATTCAAATATGGGGAGGTTGTTGAGCTAATTCAGTCTCAAATGGCCTCTGTCTAGATTTTAACATAAATTAATCAAGGTATAAGAAGATTCGATGATAAAGAAATTAATGAGCATCCTCAACAAGGTTCACGTCAGAGACTTCATCAAGGAGTCAAAGACACATTGAAGATATATTCTCAAGATGATGCACAGTCAGCTAACATGTATAAGAACTAGAAGTTTTAAGGAGACCGTCGTGAGGGCCATGTATAGAGCGAATCACTTTGCACCAAAGAGAATTTCCTTCATTTAAAAACCTCCACCACCATTTAGCTAGTAAACCCAAGTTACTTACCCATAAGCCTCCAACACCAAGACCCCCTTTATTTAAAGGAGATATAACTTTACCTCAAGCAATCAAAGAAATTTTACTCGAGTCTAGAGACCCACCCCAAAAGAATTTTCTTCTAATGCATTCAAGCTTATTAATTATAGTTTTTGAAAGATGATTTTCAATAAGGTGTAAATCGGGTCCATGGTATCATATTGCTAAATTGAAAGATGATTTTCAAGACTACGGAATTGATTTACCTTCACTTTTCAAAAAAAAGATTGGAAATGGTGAAACCACTAGCTTTTGGTTAGATAAATGGTTGGGTGGTCCTCCTCTACGCGATATATTCCCACGTCTTTTTAGACTTGAAGTGAACAAAGATTGTCGAGTTTGTGATAGACGTCCCTCCATAATCCCTATGAACATTGCCATTGTTCCTTCACCTCAAATTGCTACTACTGTTTCTCTTATACCATGCCAATCACAGCCCATAGTAGATTCTATTCAAAGTCCCAACACACAAATCTTAAACCCAATTCAACCTCCTGGTTTGTACTTTAATTGGGCTTGGAATAGACCCCTTAGATCCACGGTTGAAATATTGGAGTTAGAGGAGCTTGCAAATTTAATTTCCCATCTTAGCCTTTCAAGTTCTCAAGAGGTATGGGAATTTACACCATGCACATCAAGAAAATTCACGATTCAAGCATTAAGGCACCTTATCAACAATTCTTCACCCGCCATGGATCAAACCACCACAAGATGGAATAAGTTAGTTCCAATTAAAGTCAACATATCCTCATGGCGTGTTGTCAATGCAAGACTCCCAACAAGAGTTAACTTTGACGTAAGGGGGATTGACTTACATTCGGTTCGTTGCCCTTTATGTGATGATGATGTGGAAACGGAAGCCCATTTATTCATCTTTTGCAAGGTTGCTAGAGAGACATGGTTCAAAGTCCTAAAATGGTGGAAGCTAACTAACCTTCAATTTTCGAGCATCATAGACATCATTACCCTTGCGGACCAAGCATGTCTTACTCCGGTTTTGTCCCCTATATTTGATGCAGTTGTTCAATCAACAATATGGATCCTGTGGCGCTATAGAAACGAGTTCACTTTTGGGTTCAAAAAACCCAGCAAGGATCTTATCCTTAACGATGTTAAACTCAACTCTTTTATTTGGATTTCCAATAGACATAGGAAGAATTTCTGTAGTTGGGTTGAGTGGTTCTCGGACCCTCACAATTCCCTCACTTGCTCCTTGTAATCTTTTTTCTTAGCTCCTTGCTAAGTGTTATTTAAATTGTCGTTCAAAAAAAAAAAAGAACTAGAAGTTGAAGGACAAAGGTTCATAAGGGATCGAAAATTTCTAGATGATCCTTTTAACTCTTTGTTTCAACCACCATAGCTTAGCTCAATAATATCTCTTGATATTTAGGCGGGAAATTTCAAAATAGCAAATGAGCCGGATAAAGTGCATCATTGACAAAATCAAAGACAAGTAGAGTTGGTGAAAAGGGAGGAAAAATTGTCATCCCAAAAGCAAGGTTGTTGTGTTTTCAAGAAAGAATATATTAATGGAAAATATACTTCTCCAATAAATGCTTAACAAGCCTCTAATAACCTTTACACGTGACATCATCTTTTCTCTCCTATATAAAGGGAATGTTGGTTGGAGTAAATGCTATCTCTTACGAGTAATATTTAACATTTTAGAATAGCGGTTACACTCATATTTGAACTCATTATAGTCCCTCATCCGATCGGAGACACAAAGTTCACTTGTTAACTCTTACCTTTGTTTGAGTTTACTATGAGTGAGCAACACCTTATTGTAAAAAATCAAGAGTTTATCCGCAAGACAAATACAATTGACGTCAAAGTAGTGTTTGTCTTAAAACAATTAAAAAACAAATGCTTAATACTCAAACACTTGTAAAAGACTAAACTAATTAAATTTATTCCATACAAACCCTAAACAATTTTCCAAACCCAAAACTAATCAAATTTAATCCAAAGACGAAACAAACACTTTATAAAATAACAGTTTACTCTTTCCGTCTCATAATAATTGTTTAACGACAAAAAACAAACCGTTTATAAAAAGCATCATCTTTGCATCTTTCTTCTTTTTACTTTTTACAAAAAGACAGTTTTACCCTTAATCAATTAATGTATAACTTTTTTAAAGTTTGTAATAACAATCTTAAATGATAGTAATCCGGTAAACTTGATTAAAACTCACTATTTTTTAAAGTAAAAAATTAATTTAGGACAACACAAAAAATGAAACTAAACAATAAATTTAGGATGGATGGATGGAGTAATAAATTTGAGCCGCATGTTAAGCTTTGCAAACAGGCTTAGACCTTTTAGCTAATTTTGGCTAAAGATATATCTGGTATAGGTCACATTTTTGGTAGATTGTTTTACCCCGGAACAGATTACAAAAGTGCGGTAAAAATTGTGAAAGAGGTGGTGGTGAGTGTAATTTTATTCTTCCAGGTCAACACTCTCGATTCTCACCGCTAACTTTCTAGTTTATTAATTTTTTTAACTAAGGATACAAAATGACAAAAGAGCAAAATTTATATTGGCATGCAAGCTAGAGTACGACGACTATAAACAAGAACGTACATGGTTACAAGAACTTCTTAATATTACAAATGAAATAAGCGCAAATTCAACATACTTATGGTGGACACTTCTTAAAGGAGCAGAACTTCTCATTCTTGTCTCTGGAAATTAAATCACATATGCTTGATTCTGCAGTTCATATTGAAGCATTAAATTAAAACAACTACTAAAGGAAACCAATAATATAGTGAAGCAAATCCTAGTAAACTTACCAGAACAGATATGATCTTTAAGGAGAGACAGAGTGAAAATAATCACGCCATTTGTCAATGAAAGGTAATTCGGCAGGATTCAAGTCTGGAAGTTCCCGGTCTTGAAGGTTGTTGATTATCTGCGTAGTCTCACCGAGGAGTTGGACTGTAACATTGACACTGGACTCCCTTTTCTCTATCACTCTTTCATGACATTTTGTAACTATGACTTGGGGTAAGTTGGTGAGACAAGCAGCCAGTATATCAGCAATCATTGATGATAATTCCGTGAATAAGTCCTCTTGGCTAAGCTCATCAATGTTGGTGTGGTAGGAAAAAAGGATTGATTCGGTGATTCGATACATTGTATTTGCCCAAATAGACTGGTAGATGGATTTATCATTTGCGCTTTTAATATCTATAACTTGCACTTCAGTGACCATGTTTTTAGCTGTATTCTTGAACCATTGCAGAATCAATCCTGCTGTGCTCACTTCAGGAGCATGGTTTTTCAGATTGACTCCTACCCATTTCTTGGAGACTTCAACTTCTAGCCACAACACTTTAGCTGCCTTTTGAATGCTTACATACTCATCGGTAGCATTGAGACTTTCTTCCACAAGTGTGACATATGTAAGACCTTCACTCACACTTCTTAGCAACCTATCAACTCTGTCCTTCTGTATTTTAGGCAAAGAAACGGCGATGGCTGTCAGGGTTACCAAGGGTAAGCTCCAACAATCCGGATAATCTTGTGCAAATAAAGGTGGAACATGAAGGCTGTCATGCTTTCCAACTCCTTCAAAACCTTTAGATTCTCTTAGAAGCTCCACGAGATTGTTGGGTTGTTGTTTTTCAGCCTTTTTTATCAAGCGGTTCGCAGATTTTGAAATGCTTTTTAATGTTCTCTCCGAAAGCTCCATATCGTCTTGCAGTTGCAACACATACCGCCTAACATCGTTAAAGTTCTCTTGCTGTTCATGATGTTGTCCCAAGACAATACTTGAGGCACTGAACATGGCTTTAAACCACTTCCAACACCAAATACAAAACAAAACGCATATCACAAAGAAAATTGGGATCAGCGCTATCATCTTACATGCTACCACAACTGTCATCTGAAATCCTATACAAATGATAAGAAATATGACTTTGAAATTCTGTATGACAATCTTGATTTTGCGACTAGTGACTGAGAATGGTATGCTACTCCGTTTCCAATCATACAGCTTCTGAGTCCAGTAGCTCTCTACTTTAAATACCTTAATATGGTTCCAGATCCATTTTATGGACAACTTAAAGCTCAAGGCTGCATAACATCTACAAAGTGGTGCAATTGTTCCTACTAGACTTCCAAAAAACTGTATTATTAGAATTACAGGAATTGACCCTTTATAATCCGATTTGTAGTCTCGTAGTTCTTCATATGAAATAGTTAGAGCTAAGATATATGCATGTATGACAGTGCTAACAACACATATTACCCCAGAAGCAGAGGTAGTTGCAGAGCAAGCTGTGATGAATTGAGGGCTGCCTGTTCCTGCCATGATCCAATGGTTTTTCACATGCTGCTTTAGCTTCTCAACAGTTAATCTTCCTGGTTTCTGTAACTCTAGGTCCTTCAAAGAAGTTTCATGACTTTCTTGGTATTTCAAATTTATTATTTGTTTGGACTTAAGAATCGTTAAGCCTGAACATGTGTGTATTATCAGCAAGATGAGTAGCATAGCCACATAAGAAAATGCTATTATCTTAATTAGAGTAATGAAATCAACAGGATCTCCAATCACATCCGTATATATTTGAATGCAAACATCCACAATCAAGGTGATTACCAGAATATCCAAAGCTATGATGTTTGTGAGAAGTTCCTTGCTATTCATGGTTGCTAAAGAAGGCAATAAATTCGCCATCATGGTGCACATAAAGGCCATGCTTCCGATCTTTGCTATCTGGTCTGCAGAACCTCGCATTGGATTACTTAAATCCACAGGTAGCTTCATAGCAACAGCTATCACAGTGAGAGAAGCAGCGTTCAAGGTGAATGTTTTACATGGGAACCATAGTTTTCTGTTTTTTAAACCATGTATTAAATCAGCTACCATTGCTAGGATGCAAAAGAGAGATGCTACAGCGATATAGCTACCAATCCATGGCATAGGTTTGCTGTAGTCAGCTTCCCGTTCTGAGTTCTGCAATAAGACTCTCAGGAAATGTTTATTTTCCAAGGATAAGTTGCCGCAAGAAGATATTCCCATAGAAATATTGTAGTACATCGAGTCGAGATCCACACGTTGTCTCATCCTTCTTGGGAAAACAAAATGGCAATCTGTGATAAATTAAAGAGATGGTGTATAACAGGTGTAGGATTTGTTTTTAGAAAGACTTAAAGAATGTATGGGTGGTAATAATGCGTATGATATAAAAAAATCCAGTTCTCAAAGAATGTATGAGTGATGAAATCATGAAATGAAACTTCGAATAACTTTTGCAACAAAAGTTGGATAAGAATACTATGTGTGACTAAAACAACACCACAATTAATACAGAATTTGTGATTACACTATATATAATTCAATTCATCCATTCCACCCATGAAAGGTAGACAATTCGACAAACATCAAAAAACACATGTTCCATAAGAGAACATATAATAGTTTACATCAAATTAAACTTGAACAAGTTATAACATAATCTACATTTGAATTTTAAATCAAATGTTATTTAGAACGTAAACTACATGTGATTTAGAGGTTCTTAAGTTTTTTATTTTTTGAAAAAACCCACCCATGCATGTGTTATGATAGTATTGAAAAATAAATGTTTTTTCGTTAATGAAATAAAAAATTATATTTAATTTAGATAATTTAAAAGTCTAATTAGCAATTTTGATATAAAATGAAAATATGTACATTAAACTAGCTTTATGGCCCGCGCAAATAGAATGGCTAGTTTCATTTATTCATTTTATAAACTATACAAGATAAATATAATTGTGATAGGCAGATTATACAAGTCTATGTACTACTAAGTGATTTTAGGTATATGACTGATCAATTTTTTGAGAAGATTTGAACATCCTAAACTTTATCTTACCTTTTTTAAGATGTGTGCCGAAAATCACCAAAAAGAGAATTCAGATACCGGAGAGTTTGTAACATTTTTAGCACATTTATCTCGTAATCGAAAAACAAAGTCTAATAGATTCCACCCACATGAATTAAGAGAAAAAAAGCTTTAGGAGTTTGACATAAAAGTCATGAAACACTAAAACCAGTCATCTTTACTTGCTTTTGACATCAACATGCCACCATGAAAAGGAAAAATGACCCCATGAACTACCACTCCTGCTCCTTCATATATCATATCCACCACTGGAATGTTCTTATTTTCAAGTAATAATATGAAAGAATATAGACTAAATGATATCACATAATGATACTATCAAAATTAGGCAACATGATAATTCAACTCGGTCCTTAACATCAGTAGCGCTCGGGCAACCACCCGTTTTTTTCATTTTTCCTTTTTAACTTGTAGAAAAATTTCAAGAGAGACCCTGGACATTGTGCTATAATAATTCGATGAATATCGTTATGAACAAAATTTCAATATAATTGAAGAATAAATAACCCACGCCTACTGTTTAAGTATAGCAACCACATGTGATCATATGTTCTTGTGTTTCAAGAATATTTCTTCAGTCTAATCAAATGCCTGGAAAGTATTAGCAAACCGACCAGATTAGGTCACATAGATTTTTTTTTCCAAAAATCATTGTGATGATATAATTATAGATTATATTGTGTTTTGAGAACTTGATTCAAGATGATTTGTTGTGATTTTGAGACTTTGAATCAATCCCTTTGAACATGCTAAAGTTAGTTTATAGCCATTGATTTCATAAAGATCAATTCATTAACTGTAGGTTTTTTCAAACTTGTTTCAAAGCATTTCATTCTTGTTTGTAAATCGGATTGGTGTTTTTTTTAGAGTGAGATGTATACACTTTGAGTTAACTACATTTTAGTTTTTGTAGTTTGCCGGGTTATTCTTTTTCAGTCGAAATTTTGAAAAAGTTTCAGGTTTGGTTCAAAAGCGAAACACCCGTACGGGTTTGGTTCATTTTTTCGTTGACTGTTATATTGACAAGTTAACCAATGTAAAATGAGTGAAATACCCTCAACTCCATTCTTTTTTCTATCTTGTATTATTATTATTAGAGTAACGTACATCATTTATCCCTAAGGTTGTACCCAAAATACACACTTATGAGGCCTAAATTCAAATAAATGCACCATTCCTCCCCAATGTCTCCATTTTGGTTCCCCGGTAGTCCTTTTTGACTAAAAGACATTAGTCAATGATAGTTAGACCCTTCCCTTGCTTTTAACGTGAGGGAAAATTGGTCATTTCGTGGTTTTGTGTGTTATCTCTCCACTTAATACGTCCATATTCTCGCCCATTTCTCTCTATACCACTCACACACACACTTTCTCTCCTCGTTCCCAAGCTTTGCTCAAAGTTTTATAAATAAATAAAAAAAACCCTAATTGTATGTCAAAAAACCCTATTTCTTTTTATTTTATTATTATTTATTTATTTATTTATTTATTTATTATTATTATTATTATTATTATTATTTTATTTTTTTTTATTTTTTTTTATTATAAATCACACTTTTATTAAAAACTCATAGGATTACAAAAGATTGGTGGGGAGCCTCGAAACCAACTGAGCTCCCACACCTCTAGCAATGGTAAAACCAATCATATTAAAGATATGAACTGCTGCACGCGCTCCAATGTCCTGGGTCATAGAGAAACGCCGAACCCGCTTAAGTAAGGTGACTGCATCTTTCTCAAGTTCTCCAAAGGAAGAAAAAGAGAAAAGAAGAAACCCATATCCAATATCCGCACATTTAGCATCGTACTTGACCTGTTTGCGCTGTGCAGCATCACTGATCGCTCGCCCTGGTATAAAATCAATCAACCCGGATTGCGTCAAAGGCGACGAACCCGTAAGATCAACACATACATCGCGTCCGCTATCCCAAGAGTAGAGTAATATGTCAGCCGGTCGCAAAGATCTGTCTCCATCTCCAAAAAGCCCAATATCCACCTCCTTGCGAGCGGAAATCCCTGACCTAGAGCATATATCAACAAGAACATCGCGCACAAGATTGTGACGATGTTTAATGCCAACAATACCCGCACACGAAACAGCGTGATCCCCGTAAATATCCCCAGGAAAAACCTTAGAGCAGGCAGAACACGGTACCTGAACAGTGAAAAGAGGAACACCCAAACGATAACACAGTACACAACGATAAGCCCTGGCGTTCATAGTTTGCCCCAGTCCAGATATCGGAGCCACCCTAAGCCAATCCGAGGTGTGATCCTCCTTTAAAGAACTCCATAACGCCATCTGTCGAGGGGAAAGATGAAAAGTAGATTCAACAGTTTGGGAAACCCGACCGAAATATATATCTGCCAATTTCTTAATAAGTTTGGGGGCAGCGACTTCGCTAGGGTTACTCAAAAGGTCAATATCCATATTCACATTGAAAGTACATAGAGCATCATCAAAAGAGGGACCAGCAGTTACAATACCCGAACCATGAAGAAGCTTAGTCTGTAAGCCAGCCGATTGAAGTCTAGAAGCAAGGAAAGCATAGTTCAAGACATCACCTGCAGAATATAAACCAAGTCCCCCAAAAGCAAAAGGTAAGGTGGCGAGTCTCCACTGCCAATCACCAAAACCAGGTCCAGAAGCAGTGACAATACGCTCCAAGGAAGAACGAAGTGCATCAAAAGAAACCTAAGCACACTCAAAGACCCGATGAGAACATGTGCGCATAGAAAAATAAAGCTTAGAAATACCAGCACATGTACGGAGTAACAACAACTCGCATTGAGGATCATTAAGTTTGGCAACTGCCTCCATAAGTTCAATAGTTTTAGCAACCCTTTTCAGGACCAACTTACTACCAAACTCAAAATCCACACTAACAGGTCCACCCAATAATTTAACACCATGTGAGGGGCGAGAAATATTAGGGGGAAAAACACCATCATACCTGCTTCTGGGGTCCTCTTGTGGCCAAAAGACTTCAGTTTTATCAACATTGAGGTGTAAGCCACGACAAGGTCCGTCTGCCATAATCATCTCTAAAACCTTACCCACAACCAAGGTATCACCAATAATAGTGCCATCATCCAAATACCAAGCTTGAAAAGAAAGGTCAAAAGAATCTCTAATCTTACATGCTAAGGGATGTAAAACTAAAGCAAAAAGAAGAGGCCCAAGCGGATCACCTTGTTGCACACCTTGATGGGACCAAAGAGTATGCTCACCATAATATAATCTAGCAGGACTAGAGTAGCAGAACTCCACCCATTGTGAAATAGCCGGGAAATGCAATCGAACCTCACGTAACATAACATCCCGGTCTACCATCTTGAAAGCGTTTTTAAAATCAACCAACAACATGGACATACCAACATCACACCCACGGTCCTCAACCAAAAGGTTCACAGCATGAAGAATAGCCTCCCCTCCCCCCGACACCCCAACACCAAGCTGTAAATCATCGAAATAACTGTCTGAAGAGTGGCCAATCATAGAAGCACAAACCTTGGAAACTAAACGCCTCCAAACAGTCCCAACAGCAATAGGACGGATACCCCCTCCTGGTTTGACTAAGGGTGTGAGAGGAGCACTAGCAATATACTCACCCAACGCCCTCGGGCATTGACCAGCAAGAAGGAGGTTCACCACTTGGGTAATAGAAGCGATCAACTCGTCAGAAATAGCCACAGCTGCACCACTCAAACAATCCAAAAGGTGTTGGGCACGCAACCCATCTTGTCCACAAGAAGTACCACGAGGGAAACTCTTGATCATGTCAAGAACGATAGAGGGGGATGCGGTAAGGTGATGCTGATCAATAGGTATATCAGGTAAAAGAGGAGCAGACTGAAAGGGGTGCTTAGCTTTTAAGTCTTCAAGAGTAGAAACATCATAAGGTGCAATACCAGAAGACGAAAGAACTCTGACCGCAGCAGTATAATGACCATCACAAATCTTCCTCTTACATTGCTTGACATTACGGTCGCCCAAATCCAAGCTATCATCATCAATATTAGACCATGACGGAGGTGGTTCGGCTAAAACCTCACGCACAACCTGCAAACTACCACCAGGAGAGCCCCATGCACGGATAGCATTAAAAATATACTCTTCTTGGCGTTGACGCTTAGTGCCCGACCTACACTCTTGATTACTCCTCTGGCAAAAGGTTTTAAGTAAACAAAGAGGCAGGACTAACAAACCAACCCAACAAGAAATATCATTAGGCGTGCAGATCACCTTATCAAGAGCTCTTTTCGGGGCACGAGAGAACTCCAAACGACATTTGGGAGGAATAGATTTGACAGTCCTCAACCCCTTAGAGAATAAAGTATCAAGAAGAGGTAAATCAAAACCACCTAGGACGTCCAAAGCCAAATACTCAACAAGGTCAACATGAGAAGGAACCTGTGGTTTGGCGAGATCATATAACACAAACCGAACAACACCATCACCACAATCAGGAGGAGACACAAAATCAGACCCCGTACCATGACGACACTTAGTCCGGAAAGTATGCGTTTTGAAACAACCACCACACAACCACAAACCCATACGCTTAAGAGTAACCTCCGCCCTTTCGAAAGTAGCCAAATCCGACAAAAGAGACTGCCTAGTGATAGCTTGAGCCTCACCACTAAAGTGCCGATCGCGGAAATGCGTGATCAAAGAGGTTCTAGTAAGACCATTTCCACCACCATCACGACATTCATTAAGACCAATAAAAGGGCAATGAAATCTTACAGCAGGCATGGGAACAAAGCAAGACAACCACCTCTTGTGACCAAACCACGAGTAAAGAAATGCCAAAAAGGAGAACCAAAGATAATCAACAAAAGTAACCATGCACAACAATGGCTCCCAAACAGCAATAAACCCCAACCGAAGCTACCAAACACTATGAATACAGTACCCAAAACAACCCAAGCAATCGAAAACCTGCTCAATACCAAGGACCGAAAACCAAGCAACTACAACCAAAAGCGTAGCCCCACCAGCAATCCAAGTCTCGGTATAAAACCCTAAATTCGAAAAAGAGCAGCGTTTGGGGAAAGAACCTGTAATGGTATGGAGCAAACGGAAGGAACCCACCAAACTGCAAAAGAAACCAATCCAACACACAGCCACGAACACAAAACAGGTTTAAAAAAGAAACCCTAAAAAAACGAAAGAATGAAACGGAAAACCCTAAAGATAATATACATAGCCTATCACAAGAAAATGATAAGATAATAATATTAAAGAAGTGGAAATAACGATCCGTAAACCTCAAGAGATCAAGATGATCTGATTGGAGGCTGTGAATCGCCAGAAATCGCCCATAGAGGCTGTGACTTTGATATTATTATTATTATTATTATTATTATTATTATTATTATTATTATTATTATTATTATTATTATTATTATTATTATTATTATTATTATTATTATTATTATTATTTATTTATTTTTTGAGATAAAAGCAATTTGCAACATGGATTTTATATTTTGGAGGGTAGGAGAAAACTCTGATCCAATGAATGATACAGATCTATACAAATCTACTAAGAAGAAGTATGGTAAGTTTTAGTTATAAACGTTTTAAGATACATGTTCGTACGAATGTTTTAAGATTTTTGTAACATTCTGTGCATGTTGTATATAGGTTGATATGATATCTTAACGACCAAAACATCAATTTATACATAAATAAAAAATCCTAGCACACACAAACTCAAATAGATATAGTCTTCTTTTTGCATGAGGTGTTGACGTGTTTCTTCAGACGTTAGTTATTTTCCGGTGTTCACTGATGAAAATGTTATTCTATACAAAGTTATGATTAAATGAGAAGAAAAATTAAAATAAGATGGGTTAGAAGAAAGCACAACCACACATTTCAGATGCAATTACAAAATTAGATACATCTTATATAAAATGTGTGGCTAAAAATCATTCGTATTCTTCTCATTTTAGTTTTTCTACTTAACGGATCTTTTGAGATAAAAAAAATCTATGTTTTATAAAAGGTCTAATTTAATTTTTGCCCCAAAAATGAAACAACGATTAAAGCTTTGCAAAAAAAAATAAAAAAAAAAAAAAAAAAAAAAAATCTATGTTTTATAAAAGGGCTAATTTAATTTTTGTCCCAAAAATGAAACAACAATTAAAGCTTTGCAAAAAAAAAATCACTATGCTCCACCCAAAATTAAACAACTTGTGCGCAATCAAAAATTAACATGTGCCCAACTAGTTGGTGGAATTTTTTGTGCGACTTGTCAATTTTTGACACGTGTCAACTTTTTTTTTTTTTTTTTTTTTTTTTTTCAAAAACATTGTGATGATATAATTATAGATTATATTGTGATTTTGAAACTTTGAATCAACCCCTTGAACATGCCAGAGTTAGTTTATCGTCATTGACTTTCAGAAAAATCAATTCTATTCCTGTAGGTTTTTTCAAACATGTTTGAAAGCATTTCATTCTTGTTTGTAAATAGGTTTGGTGTTTTCTTCTAGAGTGAGATATATAGTCTTTGAATTAACTACAGTTTTGGTTCTTGTAGTTTGCTGGGTTATTCTTTTTCGATCAAATTTTGAAAAAGTTTCGGGTTTGATCCAAAACCGAAACGGCCGTTTCGGGTTTGGTTCATTTTTTTCGTTGACTGTTAGTTTGACCAGTTAACCAATGTAAAATGACTAAAATACCCTCAACTTCATTCTTTTTCTATCTTGTATTATTATTATTGATAACATCAAATAATATTGAATATTAAGTGTCAATTTCCCCCGTTAATGCTTGTAATTTATATCATTTAAAAGGATTTACGCTTGTTTTCCATTATATTCCACTTTCAGGTAAATTACGAGCATTGGAGCTAAAGAGACGCGGAATTGGAGAATTATCAAAGATTTATCAGAGTATGCTCACTTTGAAAAAGTTACGGCGTAACTCATCTCTCACATTACGCCGTAACTAAAGCGTGACTTAGAAAGCCAACTCATCAGAAGATTACGGCGTAACTCTCCCAAAAGATTACGACGTAACTATATTAGGTCAAATAAGGTTATGCGCCGCTGATAACTACGCCGTAACTCTTGCTTAAACTACGGCGTAACCATGAATTATTGAAGATACGGCGTAACTACTTCTAAGGTTACGCCGTAACCAGCAGATCTAGTGCAAATTACGAAGAAATAGAGGATTACGGCGTAACTATTCTATTGGTTACGCCGTAACCCAGATCTGGCCTATAAATACCCCACGATTTCCAACATTTCAATCCATCCCATTTCACACACCACAACCAAAGAACGTGGGAAGAAGCCAAAGGCAGGTCTAGAGGAGCGTACGAAGCTGTCTCCAAGGGAGAAATCACTCCCCTACGATAAGCATTAGCATTTAATCTTTTCTTTACTTTCGATTCATGTATTTCGTAACATTGAATATTGAATTGATTTGTATGGTTAATATGAGCGGCTAAGCACCTCTTGTTGCTGGCCTAGTTATGATTCCTTAATTGTTTTGTTTGCGTTTATACTACTTCCGCATAATTATTTCTAAGTGTATGCATGCATAGTTTATTGGTAGCTACCCTTGTTTCGGTAGTTTTGAATGGCAGTAGAGGCTAGTTGCTTAGGAGATATGACCAACTGACCCTAAGTGAGTAGACTGAGACGGGAAAGGTAAGATATGACCAACTGACGACCTTTTCTACTTGTGCAATTTGACCAACTGATCACCTACCGTTTGGATGAACTTAAGAATTAGGGGGTGAGTGTTTAAGTTGCTAACGCTCGGGCACTCACTATTATAAGTCTAGCATGTAGCGGTACTTAATGACTCGGCTTAGGGGACCAGGAACAACTGGACGTATGATGGGACACCTGACTTCTCTAGTGGTGGCATCTTTGCTGATAGGTTAGGGCGAATGGACCAAATGTTGTCCTCTCGACTTTGACACCACCTGAAGTAATTGGAAGTAATTAGACGTAGACATTACTAGCTAGGATGATTAACTAGGTTAGCACCACTGTTGGAATCACTCCTAAACCTTAATTCAAGTGTTAGTTACTCATATGTAATAGGTAGCTTATTATGGCCTTTATGTTTGTTTAAGGTCAAGCGTATGTAGAAGGCCCATAAGCTTAGGCCCATGTCTAATAAGGAAAAGGGAAGGAGTGGGAGTGTTGCCCTAGCTCCTTGCCTATAAATACTCTTGTATAACCCTCACTTGAGGGTTGGTTGTTCAATGCATTTCTTTCACATACATATCTACGCCTAAACCGTTTCATATATCGTGTGTGTGTGTGTGTTTGAATATTGTTCAATCGCCTTTATCTCTTTATAGTAAGCTTGTGTTGTAAAACTAGTGACCTAACAGTGGTATCAGAGCCATCTAGTTGGGTGAAACGATTTTGTTTTGAAAGTTATTTTGTCTACTCGTAAGTCTCACGTTTTCAACCTTTCATACGCATAAAAACTTAATTTTTTCACTTTAAAATCCAAGATTCTTGTCCTTTCAAGGTTATTAGGTGTTAAAGTTTATGTTTTTGGCAAAAAGTTTGAAACTTTACGTGTGTAGAAGTGTTTTTGAGCTTGATTTCATTCGTGTACCTCTTTCTACTCGTAAGGTGAAAAAGAGTTTTGGATCATCAAGTTTCATACTTTTGTGTTATTTTGGTGATATTGAAGCTATTTCATCATAAAAATCAGGTTTCTAAACATTTTTGGGCATAAAATCAGTTTTTTGGTATTTTCTACTTGTAAGGAAACCCTAAACTTACGCATAAGAAATCCGTGGTTTGATCTTCAGTTTTCGTGGTTTACTCAGTGTTTTCTTGCTTGGATAAGCCTGAAAACACTTCGACTTTGGATATCTTTTACACTGTGATAGTGTAAATGATTTGTTGGGCAAAACCCTAATTTTACGCATAAGCTTTGACTTACGCATAGAACACATTACGCTTAAGTATTTTTCTTACGCTTAAGCCTTGTCTTACGCATAAGCTAAATCTTACGCATAATTTTTTCTACGCCTAACTTTTAGTTTACGCGTAATCTTAGTGTTTCTCATTTCTTACGCGTAAGCTATTCTTACGCGTAATTCTCATTGTTACGCGTAAGGTGGTGTTTTTACGCGTAAGCTTCTTTCTACGCGTAAGGCACTTTCTACGCATAAGCATGTTCTGCGCGTAAGGTTTCCTCTACGCATAAGCTGGTTTTCTACGCCTAAGCACCTCTTCAACAAACAACAAGTTTCATTCGACTACAAAGATCCATCAACACAAGTTTCATTCGACTACAAAGATCCATCAACACAAGTTTCATTCTACGCCTAAGCACCTCTTCAACAAAAAAATTATTTTTTAGGGGAGACTAAACGTTCAATTTTTACGCGAGATTCAAATTTTGGTTTAACTGTGAAAATTTTGGTCAAAAATTCAAATTTTTGGGCCCAAATTCAAAATTTTCGGGTAAAATTTGGTGTCAAAATTGTCATAACTCAATTTTTTCTTACGACCTTAGAATTGTATTTTATAGTGAATTTCAAATTTTGAGAGTCAAAATTTTTCAAAATTATTTTTGGAGGGAAACTGAAATTCACTATATCGGCCTTCTGTGTGCTATATCGACTTCGCACCTTTTCTCTTTGATTATTCTGCAGGGGTTTAAATCAATGGATTCTGATGCCGAAAAGGTGTACGTAAGATGGAAACCAATCAAATTCCCCTTCCCAATGATTTACAATTCCAAGCGTCAGACATCATCAAATTCCCGATATCCCGCAGTCGTGCAAGGTGCAAGAGTTGATGTACATGAAAGGAATGCTCAAATGGACGTTGAGAATGTTGTGATTACTCCAACTGTCGGTAATGCGGACAATGAGGTTGTAGCATTGGAAAAGCAGGATGACAGCAGCAGATCTGGAGAAGATATCATACTTAACTACGACACCGAGCCCAACTGTGACGAAGAACAAATGGTTGAGGAAGATATCTTACCCACCTATGACACTGACACAGAACAGATGGTCGAGGTACAATCTACTGTTGATCATATTCTGACTGCAAATGCGACACAACATACTGAGCAACCTGAATTTAGTAATGAAGGAGAGGTTGACCAGTGTGTTGCACTGTTGGAATCACTCCTAAACCATAATCAAGTGTTAGTAATTAATATGTAAT
>BPTQ01000006.1:301691331-301709676 GCA_019973895.1 Chrysanthemum seticuspe
TTTTTTTATAATTTTTTTTTATAAACTTTTTTTATATTTTTTTTATAAACTTTTTTTTACAAACTTTTTTTATAAAGTTTTTTTATAATTTTTTTATAAAATTTTTTTATAAGTTTTTTATAAATTTTTTATAAACTTTTTTTATAATTTGGTTTTATAAACTTTTTTTTATATATTTTTTTATAAACTTTTTTTATAAACTTTTTTATAAAACTTTTTATAAATTTTTTTATAAACTTTTTTTAAAATTTTTTTATAAATTTTTTATAAACTTTTTTTATAATTTTTTTTTATAAACTTTTTTTATATTTTTTTTATAAACTTTTTTTATATATTTTTTTATAAACTTTTTTATAAAACTTTTTATAAATTTTTTTTATAGATTTTGTGATTTTTTTATAAAACTTTTTATAAACTTTTTTATAAAACTTTTTATAAACTTTTTATAAATTTTTTTATAAACCTTTTTTTTTATAGATTTTGTGATTTTTTATTTTTTTCAAATTTGATTTTGTGTCAACCAAACATGCTTTCGAATTTTTAACCCCACCATTTGAAACACCTCCATGTTAAAAATACTCCAGGTTTTTAAATCCACGTTTTAAAAAAAAGTGAACCAAACGCCCCCTATCTACATTTATATTTCAACATTTGGTGATGACAACCAACTTGATTATAAGGAATTCACATTTGTGTATATATAAAATGGGTTTTTCTTTCATGTGCCCCTGTGCACATGTTAAGCACACAAAAAGTACGGCGGGATGAAAAAGGACGTCTGGACCCACATATTTTATTTGAAAAGTGTATTTTTTGTGGGTCCACAAGTCCTTTTTCATGGGCCCCGCCGTCCTTTTTGTATGCTTAACATGTGCCCCGGGGCACATGTTAGAAAAATCCATATAAAATAAGGAAATCGTACAAAAATGTATTTACTTGTCACTTTTTTAAGTTATATATACCATCGTTAATATCAGAATATTTAGTAATTAACTTTTTTAATTTCGATTGTTCTATTTATTGATTGACGTATTTTTTGGCATTGAATCAAGTATTATTAACTAAAAAACGTGACAAATACGATATATTTTCAGACAATAAGCCCTATAAAATATAAGCAAGTTGATAATCATTTTCTGTATTCACATGACCTCATATAAATTGATATTCCTTTTTAAAAAAAATTATTTAGTGACGCTGCAAGATAAATTAAATTCTCTTTTTTTTTTAAAGGCATCATGTATAAAAGGAACCAAAAATAAAGAAAAGATACAAAATAAATGGTCCCACCTTCTTAACAAGATAGTTAAAAAAAATGAGAAAAAGAAGAACAACAACAACAAAATAAATGCAAACTTACAACTTTACAAGCAAATGCAAAAATAACAAAGCTGTCACAAGAACCGGTCACAACTGAATAAACCAAACAGTGCAAAACCTCAAATGTCCGACCATATAGTGCAGCCACTGAATCGAATGGAAGAAGAAAAGTACCACGGTAAAACCAATTGAAGTCAACACACTTGAATACTAATAATGCCAAAGTTGTTGAAACATTTATTCTTGATGTCTCATAGAACACTATCCAATAGCAGGTCTTTCACTGAACCTTTTTTGTAGATATTCTCACATAAACTGCAGTAGATTTGAACCAAATGTATTACTCCCAAATACTCACATAAAATCGGAGCAGACTTGAACCAAATGTATTAGACCCAAACACTCAGAAGATGTCATCACAGACACAATTGTGAACCATTTGCAGCAGTATAACTCACTTACTTTTTGCAGCAGACCTGAACCAGCTGTAACAGACCTAAACACTCAGAAGGTGTCATCACAGAACAAATGCAGCAGACATTTGAGATTTTAAACATTCACAGCATTGAAACCGAACTGCAATTGACATATGAAGCGAGCTTCAGTTATCGCTAGCTCCACCTTGGACAGTTCCACAACTTTGAGGTCTCACAATCCACTTTTCCCACTCAAATCTTATATTCTTGGCACTTATGTTTATCCACTCAAATGACTTCAATTGTTTATCTTGAAACAATCTCACTATGTTAACAGTAGTCCCCCTAAACACTCGGTCGTTTCTGCATTTCCATATCAAATTCCCAGCAATACGTAGCACACCATTCCACAATTTACGGTACATTTATCAACCACAAAACCACCCTTATGGTTAAATGGGCCCATTCCCCACCAAGCAAAAATCATCTCCCAAACACTCATTGCATCCTCACACGAAACAATACAATGCTCCACTATCTCGATGTAATTTTCACAACACGGACACAAAATAGAATCAAGATCAATACCTTTTTTATCAAGCTCCATTCGCGCTGGCAATCTCACGATCATGGTCCTCCACAAGAAGACGTTAACTTTTATTGGGACAAGGTTGTTCCTTGTTGTTCTGTTTAGACCTGATCCCTCACCATTCTGCCGCTCCGCCACCCACTTTGATAACGACTTAACTGAGAATTCGCCATTTGGATCCAAGCTCCACTTCCATGTATCACTATGGTTTTGCTGTAAATTAACTTGTGACACTAAATCTCTTATATTCTGAACCTCATCGAATACCCTCCCCCTAGGTGGTGTGACCCAATCCTATTTCCAATTCCAAATCACCAACAGTCACTCCTTTCTCCTTTTCGAGATGAAACAACCTAGGATAACGCTCACATAGTCTCACGTCACCTATCCAGTTATCGACCCAAAAAGAAATTTTATTTTTTTATTGAATGGCGTTAAGTCTCCTTACATAATCACCGACCTTTTGGGATCGACAGGTTGGCTTTCACATGATCTCATATATATTACATTTTACATGCACGCAGTCACGCATATAGATACATGCTATTGTATATTTTAGATTTTGCTTGTTACTCGTTTGAAATTGTCTGAAAGATTTCGCGTTTAGAAACAAATAACAGAAATAAAATTACAAGTACAATGAAAGAATGCATAAACACTGTTTCGGTCATGGAGCTTGTCATGTTCTTCAATTGATTAGGAAATACTACCTCCGTCCCACATTAAGTGTCCACTATGACTTTTTTAAGTCTTTTTTCTTCAACTTTGACCTTAAATATATTTGATTGTGTTATATAATACTTAATAAAAATTATACAAATGAAAACACATTTAAAAACGTAATCCATTCATATATCATGCATCGAATATTATATAACATGAACAAAAGTATTTAAAGTCAAAGTTAAAGAAAAAAGACTTGAAAAAGTCATAGTGAACACTTAATGTGGGACGGAGGGAGTAATCTTAAAACTTCTTTTTCTCTCTCCTCCAATTTCTCCCATAACCGTTTTCCGATTTAACCGACCAAACTAAAATCACCATAAACCTTCATTTCCTTCTCGTTTCTTCAACGATTTTCAATTCTGAAGGCATCATTAGATTCGTCTCTTCTTTGAAAACACATTGATGTGCTTCAATTTGAAATTCATCCAGAATTGAGAAACCCCCCATTTTGGTGATTTGGCGCCAAAAAATATTTTTTTTTTCAAATTTCATTTATGTGAACACCATTAGATTCGTCTTCTCATTGCGATCACAATGATGTGCTCCAATTAGATTTTTAACCAGATTTGAGTAAACCCCCAAATTTAAAATTTTGGCCCCAAAATTCTCCTTCTTTATTGAAAGTGGTCCATGAGATACTATTGGCAGAGATGTGTGTTTGGCTGTGAAAGAGTTTTCAAAATTGGTAAACTGCTTGGTGAAGTCAATGCTACCTTGATTACTTTGGTTCCGAAGGTTAACACTCCTATGAAGGTCTCTAAATATAGGCCTATAGCCTGCTGCAATGTTATCTACAAGATAATCAGTAAGATCATCACTAACAGAATTAAGACTACTTTGTGCAAAATAATTAGTCCAAGTGAAAGTGCTTTCATTCTAAATAGACAAATTACAGACAATATTCTTATTACTCAAAAATTGTTGAGAGGATACAGATGGAAAAGTGGTCCAAAGAGAATGGCAATGAAGATTGATATTCAAAAGGCATATGACACTATCAATTGGGATTTCCTTGAAAATGTTTTAGGCATGTGTGAATTTCCTCCTCAAAGGATCAAATGGATTATGGTGTGTGTGAAATCCTCTGCATTTACCATATGTATTAATGGTGAAAGTCATGGATTTTTCAAGGGTGGGAGAGGTTTGAGGAAAGGGGACCCTATGTCTCCTTATATTTTCACTCTTGTGATGGAAATATTTACCCAACTCTTGCAAAAACATATTAATTCTAATAGTGGTTTCAAAAACATATTAATTCTAATAGTGCTTTGCAGATGACCTCTTAGTGCTTTGTCATGGAGACTTGATTTCTGCTAATGTGATTAAAGAAGTGCTGGAAGAGTTCAGTGTTATTTCAGGATTGAAGCCTAATCTTGGGAAAAGCACAGTCTTCTTTGGGAATGCGGGTGAGTGGACCATTAATGGTATTCTCTATATTCTCCCTTTCAAAGTGGGTAAACTTCCTGTGTTCTACTTAGGAGTCCCTTTAGTAACTAAACAGATTGGTTTCAATGATTGTAAAAGCTTGATTGACAAAGTGAAAGTCAGGGTCAACAATTGGAAGAATAGAATGCTCTCATATGCAGGCAGACTTCAACTGATTGCCTCAATCCTAGCTCAAAGGCTTCTTATGGTGCCAAGGAGATTTGACTAAGGGTAAAGCAAAAGTGGCATGGAAACAAGTTTGTAAACCAAAGAAGGAAGGTTGTCTGGGACTATAAGATTTGAGTGAATGGAATGAGGTCTAATGGTTAAGCACCTTTGGAATATTGCTAGTAACAAGGAGTCTCTTTGGGTCAAGTAGATCAATGTTATCAGGTTAAAAGGCAAAAGCATTTGGGGGGGGGGGGGGGGGGGTTCAAGTTGACAGTAATTCAAGTTGTTGTTGGAAGCAACTACTTTCTCTAAGAGACAAAGCTAAGCAATTCATGATTAATGACAGTGAAGATAGAACAGTTTAGGTTACAAGAAAAGGAGAGCAAGTCAAATTCTCTATCAGTAAAGCATGGTTGGACTGGAGGATAGCCAATACAAATGTTCCATGGTGTAATGAGGTTTGGTTTTCTCACTGTACCCCCAAACACTCCTTCATAGTGTGGCTTACTATACTGGGAAGGCTATCTACTGAGGATAGACTCCTTAAATGGTACCCAAGAAAACAAGTGCAGTGCCCATTATGTGAAGTATGTCCTGACTCACATGAGCATCTCTTTTTTGAGTGCCCTTTCTCTACTTTAGTTTGGAAAGATATGAAGAAAAGAATCAAGAAGGAAGATTGGTCTGATAGTTGTAAGGATATCACTGATGAGATGACCAAATTGCCCTGCAACAAAACAATTATGAGCATCTTGAGAAGGTTAGTTCTTGCAGCCTTTGTGTACCACATATGGAATGAAAGAAATCGAAGACTTTTCAGTAATGAGAAGAAAGATTACAAAGAAGTATTAGAAGACATCATTAATAACATAAGGTTCAAAATGGCTTGTCTGATAGTTAAAAAGTCAAACATGGTAATTGAGGTGTACGATCAGTGGCAAGTCCCTATGAATATTAAGAGGAATAATGAAATAGTAATGGAGAAGTGGTCTGATAATTTGAACCCTTGAAGCCCTCTGAATGTCTAAGCAGTCATGGCTGTTACATAGGCTTGACGTTTGGTATAAGACATTGGGAAGCAGATGGCTGATACCATGATGGTGAAATCGTTAAATGTGGAAAGTAACCATCAAAAGGTAGTTTCCTGCTGGCTTCTTGTTGAGCTAATCATGGCTTAACAACTCATGATCAGTTTCCTAATGTGAGTTTCAAGATTCTATGCATAAAATTCAAAAGGTTTTAACCTTTCTCAAACCACAACTTTTGGTGAGTTTGAGATTTTGAAGTTCATCTCAATAGATGGACCTGTATCTTGAAGAACTAGATGTATTTGGGTCTCATGAGCAAATGTTTCTCTCCATTAGGCCTTGGTGAAGGTAAATGGTGATCAACATCTAGCTTATGATGTCTTTATACTGATAGCTTTTCATAAAGTGGGTTTCCTATTGAGAAGGGTAGCATGAACTTGGAGAGTGGCACATGATGGTTGGAATAGTGAGGAATGGAAGATGGTCCTACTTGGTCCAACCAATGTGCTGCTAATGGAGGTAAGGTGTTCTCCCTCAAGATGTGTGTTTCCAAGTGGCCGAAGCCATTTGTAAAGATTGAAATGTAGGTCCCCTGGAATAGGCCTTGACTGGATTGAGATGGGATGGCTATAACCCACATAACCATGTCTCTCCACTTTTCCACTTGATTATTGTGGCCTTGTGGGTGTAGGTTGAATGATCAAGGGTTGGAAGGTGGAGAAGGAAATGTAGTTATGAGTTTATGGTCTGGTTCATTTTCATGGGTGAATGATTGATAGGATTATGCTGCTACAAGGAGTTAAGGCTGTTAATCCTTAGTATATTTCCTGCTCTGCATCCAGATATTGGATACAAGCATGTCAGAGATGTATGTCTAGTTGTGTCCGATATCGGACGGTATTGTTTTTCATGTATTGTATCAGGTTGGTTATGTCCAATCCTTGATTTGTAAAAAGCATTGTAATTTGTTTGTGATTAATATAAATCTCTTCACCCTTTGCACCAAAAAAAGAATGCATAAACAGATCATGACATGATATATAAAATTAAGTGTTAGATTATAAAGTTTAGTATCTATAAATGCACACCAGGAGTATGTTGGACTGCGCCATGGAGATGAACGACGATAAACAAGGATTTGACCAATCTTTACTATTCCATTTATTAAACAAGAATGCACAGACAAGCATTTGAGCACATTATAGATCGTTTCTTAATCTTTTTCAGCTTTTTAACAACTTTTATACATCTGAAATCCCACCACCTCAGACTTCCACAATGTAGTTAGCAAATCTAAAGGTTCTACCATTCTTCATTATCCCATCAAGAATTACAAGCATTTCATGGCTATGATTTGAAATGATATATGGGTGGAATACAACATGAGCTTGAGCAAAGTTCCCAGTAAACTCTTCATTTATCATCACTCTGTCCAACTTTTTTAGAATACCAGCCTTATGACTCTTTGGAGATTTGGTCCATGTAAACTACTGCATATCCTTAGTAACGGAAGATCCACCAGCTGAATGTTCATGCACATGCAATTTGACAATTAAATCCCCAAGAATAACCCATGCTTTTCGCTTACAAACTGCTTTTGAATTGCTAACTCCTTTCCATAAGTCAAATCTTTCTTTTCCTTGGTTTGCAGCATATACAAAGCTGCAAAGAAACTTTGGTTTTTTCTGGACAGTCTCTACAAGGCAGCACATTACTTGCCATGACATATACAGAACTTCCACATTCACCATATTGCTATTCGAACCAACTACAATTCTGCAATCCTTCCTACACATAGTCACATTAGTTATCCAGCTAGGGGTGTTATTCGGGTTGACCCAATCGGGTTCGGGTCAATTCGGGTCAAGGCTCAAAAAAAATATACCCGAACCCGACCTTGTTTAGAACTCGGGTGAATCAGTTCGGGTCAAATCAGGTCAGGTCCATTCATGGCCGAGTCAATTCGGGTCGGGTCAACTCTGGTTCGGGTCTAGTCCGTTTAAAAAGGATACAATTTTGGTGTTCAAACTTGAAATGCATATAAACTAAAAAGAAAGAAAAAAAACTCGGGTCACTTGGGTTGACCCGAACTCGAGTAAGATTCATATATTAAACCCGAACCCGACCTTGTTTAGAACTCGGGTCAATTGGGGTTGACCCGATTGACCCGAATATAAAATTGAACCAGACTGACCCCACCCGAATAATCATATTCGGGTTCGGGTCGGGTGGGCTATTATGACACCCCTATACCCAGCTCCGATTATTAAAAACTTTAGAGCATATTTTATCTAGTTCTTTAGAGTTAGCATGTGTTTCAAGGACTACACCAAATGTTTTAAGTTATTCTCCAAAATGAGTTTTTGAATCTCACTTTGTTTATCCTTTGTACGTATACCTCTAATATTCCAAGAAGCTACTTTGAGCTCCATATATTTTATTTAAGAATACCAAAACCACACCACACTTACTGATGAGAAGGTAAACTACCCTCCTCCATTCCTTCAATTTCATTCACCATCATACATTTTTCATTCACATCTTCAAATACATCTTCCACATCTCCATAATTCTCATCACTTTCTATTACATCTTCCCATCTTTCTTTGAAATAATTGACCATCTCATGTGACCATTTACTAGTCTCAAAAGGAGTTGGTTGCAGCCTATCTTTGACAAAAAAATTTGCCTCCCTCTTCTGTTCTAACATCAAATTCTTACCGTTCCCCTCTTCATTATACTCCTCCATTACTGCTCATGTGTTGTTTTTCATTACTCACTTTTTTAGGCCTAAACTCAAATATATTCTTTTCAACATTGTTCATGTTCCCATTATTATTCCTTATGTATTGCCCTTTCCCATTTATTCTTTTCAACATTGTTTTTTGATTCCATAACTCTGTGGAGCTTGTCTCTTCCTATTCATAGTTTCAATTTCAACAAACGCCCCATTATCCATCTTCACCATTTCCTTTTCTGATTTGTTTTATGCTTTCTCAGCAGCATCTGTTCTTGGCCTTTTATCACGCATTATTGTACTATGTCCAAACACTTTGCAAAATTCACACACAGGAGGTTTCCAAGAATATTCTACTCTTATCTTCTTTGTTCTCAGAATTGTTCCATCATTGCCCCTGTATTGTATATTCTTTAAACTGCTTCTTTGCATCCATTTCTACAATAACTCTAGCATAGCCAATCCTACGGTCGTACCCTTCCCAAACTGATACATATTAGCTGTCATTGCATCCATGATCAAAAGCTTTCCAAGTCCACTAGCGAGCTTACTTATGCCTTCCTTACTCCATGCTTCAAGAGGAACATCAAACATTTTTACCCGTAGTGGAATTTTCTCAGGCTCAGGCTTATCTAAACATACATCGGGACTCCATTTCTGTACAATTAAAGGCCTTCCACTAACCATCCAGGGACTGTTTTCTAACACAAAATTCATGCCATGTTTTTGTTTGAACTTAAAGGAGTAGACCTCATTGTTGTTAGTAAACATTTCCCCTAATCCATGCCTACCGTACACTCTCATCAAATTATACTTAAGCTCATTATGTAGCATTTTCATACCGACAGAGTGTCCACAGACTGTCAAGTTCCATCTTAAACTACCATTTTGTACCAGTTCCGCATCAAACATAACAAACTCGTTCCCATTATCTGTTACAATAGTGGGAACAAAATCTAAGTCTCTATTCAGATCATCACTTTTTTTAGTAGTAACAGATGCATAAGTTGGCTTATGAAGTTCATTATTATCATCCTTACTTCGCTTAACACTTCCATTATCTATATTATTCTCAGTTTCACAACATTTAGGATTATTATTCACATTATGTACATTCTCACATTCAAATTTCAACATTAATTCCAATTTCATTGCACAAATCCCCTGCTTCTTCAACATCATCAGTAGCTTTTATACTTTCATGATTATTCTTCTGGTTATTCAACTTACAGATCGTATCAGCATATTTCCCAAGGATTTTGATTCGATGCTTTGAGGATGTTTTTTTGGTAGACATTTAATCAGAATTGAATAAACATGGAAAATCTAGTGAAAAAAAGATGAAAAAAATCACTAGAATCAAAAAAGAAACCGATAGGAAGAAAGATATTGTAATTCTGAAGAGATTGTACGGTTTAGTTTATTGAAATGGTAAAAAAGTGATTGGAAAATCAAGCTTTTTTATGGTTTTTTAATGGCGGATTTAGGCGGGAAATTCAGTTAGAGGAGAGATACAAGGATTAAACTTGTACTGTAAGTGAAATTATATTAATGATAATTCTTAGTCACACTTTTATGCGCACGAGAAACACATGAAAGTTTCTAGCGACACTTCTTTCATTTTTAACGACACTTTTGGATTTTTAGTGACACGTTTTTGTTATTTATCACTAATTAGGATTTCTTTTTGGTTTGAACAGGTAGAAGATGTAACAAGCAACAAAGAAGTCCAAGCAATAGGCAAATACTCTGTTGAAGAGTATAACAGACTAAAGGGTAACAAGGACAATGATGGTCAGTTAATGTTTGTTAAAGTTGTTGAAGCTGAGAAACAAGTGGTATCAGGAATGAAATACTATTTAACAATAGAAGCTGTTAATAAAACAAGCGGAGAAGTTAAGGTTTTCGAAGCGGTTGTGGTTGTGAAAGCGTGGCTAAGGAAGAAAGAGTTGGTTAAGTTTGCTCCTTCTCAGAAGACGATGGCGATTTTGACGAGGGGATCAGATAGCTTTGTATAATGTGGACTTTGTTTTTGTTTGTTCGGTGTAGTTTTGGTAGTGTAATATGAGAGCTTAGTGAAATGTTTAATAAAGTGGTGAGGGTAACTTATTATAAGGTATCAATAATAGTCTTGTGTTGGGTATTTTGGTCGACTAACTTATGGGGTTTGTGCAATCGCTTGAATCTCACTTCAGAAGGTTGACGTGATCACTTTTGTGTTTTGTTATACTTTTTGCGTTTTGTTACTGATTGCGGTGATGTTTTTTGTAAATATGTTGACCGTTCTTAGCTTATTTTGCTAGGGTTCGACTTCGTACCAACAAGTGAACATAGAGTATCAAGTGAACATTAAGTCGCATGTAAAGATTAAGTATCATATACATATGGACAAACATAATGCAGATTAATTAGCAGAGATCGCGTCCCTCATTACAAGCTTGTACACATGCTTCTAGAGCTACTCAGTTAGCTACGGCGCCAGGTGCATTTCCCCAAGGGTGGAACTTCGGCCTATGAATGTGCCGATTTGGTTTGTGTTGTTGAGTTTAAGATATATGATAACAAATAAAATCATATAGACATCACAGAGTGTACAACGGAAGACTTAGAATTACAACAGCAATTAATAAACTGAAATAAATACGTAACATACTTCTTGCAATTTGGTTAGATCTCTTGAACAAAGAAGATGAAGTGGTTTAAAGAGTTGTGGTATGTGCTAAAACACATACCTTTTCATTATCAAATCTGACCCAAAACAACCAAGAAAGAGCCGTTTATTGCTAATATTTGTGGTTTTCTTGAGTTTGTGCATTTGCAGGTACAGATATGTTAAAACACACAAAAAGGAACCAAATCAGACTTAAATCCGAGCACGAGAGATTAAGAGAGTTTGAGCTGAGCCGGAAGGTCGGGATTGTGCATTTTGGTAGATTTTATTCTCTGAGGATGATTTTTAGAAGATATAATCAAGTTTGAAGAAATGTCAAGATCAGTCCTTCATCTTTGAGCATTTGGCAAAAATAATCCCTCAAGTTTCAGAATTTACAAGTTCAGCCCTTGGATTATTTGGGAAGTACAAGTTTAGCCATTGAAAGAGATTTTCAGATTTTCATGTGTGGTCCATGGATTTTCAGATTATACAAGTTTGGTCCTTGATAAGCCTAAATGGTTACAATTCAAGTCCAAGTCCAAAATATATCCTATATTAGTCCAAATCCATAGTCCACGGCCCAATAATATTACCCGGTCCATTAAACCAAACAAACCAATACCCGGTTTTAATATTAAACCCGTATCCCATTTTTCCAACTCGGTCTACCCATTTTTACCCGAGTCAATTACCCACTAACCCGGTCAAAGTAATATCAAAATATAATAAATAAACTCACCCGCGCCCAAATCACCCCCAAACTTTCCCAGGCACTAGAACCCTAAAATACCCTCAAACCCAATTGAACCAATTCACTTTAATTAAGGGTACTTTAGTACTTTTCTCTGACACCCACTGACACACGGATGCCAGCTTGGCAATCCGTGTGTCACATATACCAATTCCTTGCTTCTGATTGGTCCAAGATGAGTGGCTTAAATGATCCAAGGGTTTAGATGAAAGGATTGTAAGTGGGATTGATCTGATGGCTCAAAACGCTCAAAAGAAACACACATTTGCACTTCTGGATCCTTCCATGAGCTCAAGGCTAGCTATATAAAGACCCCTGCATTCACAGCTTAGAGATATGTAGTGTAGTGAGAGAAAGTAGTGTAGAAGTAGAGTAGGAGTAGTATAGTTACTGAGTAGTTTTTTATAAATGTCTTAGTTAAATTCCAGTTATTATAATTTTCATTTGTACTCAAAGTTTATTAATACAAATTAAATTTTCAGCTTAAAAAAAAAAAAAAAAAAAAAAAAAAAAAAAAAAAAAAAAAAAAAAAAAAAAACTGACTTGCCTGGGATTCGAACCCAGGTCAGTCAGTTCACAGTCCCACGCTTCACAACACACCACACAAACCATCTTGCCCTTGGGTCTTTGACTGTTAGTTCTTGCACCATTTAATGTTTTATATACGATTTTATCTTTAAAGCTTAATAAGTTGTAGTGCTTATTAACTGCTTAATTTTAACAGCTTTTTCAGTTTTCTTAGTTTTCCTAGGTTTAGGATTAGTTGGAGTAATTTTCTGAAAAGTTTCATATTTTTCCCAAATGTTTTAGTATTTTTAAATAATTAATTTGTACTTTTTAGTCTTTAATTCATAATAAATAGAAAAATACTTAAAAAAATATTCCGCTTTTTCCTAAAATTATTTTTTTGTCGTATTCTTCGTAGGAAAAATAAATTTTCATTCTTAGGGTCGTTTTTCCAAATAGTTTACATTTTAGGCTCGGGTTTTTACCCGAGCGCGCTCGTTTTTACGTTTTTCTTACATTTTTAGTTTTAAAAGTTTCTTTCTGTCAAATTACTTTTCTTATTAGTTTAGTTTAGTTTACTTTTCATAAAATTAGCTTAAATCCCCATAATTTAGTTTTAATTCACGTTTTTAGAATTCCCGTAGTTGCGTTTTAGGCTTAAATTGCATTTTAGGTTTAATTTGCTTTACGTTATTGTTTAATATGCTTAATTAGTTTATTTTAGTTTATGTTTCATTATCGTAGCGTAGAAAACCATTATCCTCTCTTTTTAACCATTCGAAATCACGTGAACGCGTCGCGAGTTGAAATCTCCATTCATTCCTCGTTGGGAGAACGACCCGGGAAATACATTCCTTTGTATTTCTTCGGAAAATATCTTGTGTACGAAAACGACAAATCAAAAAATGGCGCCGCTGCCGGGGAGGGCTTGTAGCGAGTTTTCGTATTCCGTCTCGAATCGCGTGCATTTGAAGATCCTTCCCCGAGTGAAGTTACCGTCGTTTTTGTATATATATATTTTTCAAAAAAACCCAAAAACATCTAAAAACACCAAAATATTCTTCCTAGAGTGTTTGCAAAACCATAAAAAGTAAAAAACCAACAAAAGAAACTGAAACGTCAATTGTTACGTCGGCTCACCTTGAAGGTACAACCTATACACGGGGTATAAGGAAAGTCTTGACATTAAATTGTAGACTGAAGAACGATCCACTCTTCGTTCCCGCTCCGCTGCGCGTACTTTTGAGAGCTACCGAGCACCGGTTGACGTGAAGGTTACAAAAAGATTGTGTTTTAAAAAAATTTCTAAATATAAAAACCCAAAAAGATTTTCCTTTTCAAAATTTGTTCTAAAAACCCAAAAACATTCTTCTTTTACCCTCTTAACCCGATATTCTTTTCTTTTACCCTCTATATGTTTAATTCTCATGGAAACGATCAATTATCGTCATTGTTTTCATTGCAAAGGCCGTATGGAAGAGAAACAATATTGTTGTCTTAATCCAGAATGTGTATGTGAGCGATGTGGACAACCTGGTTCTAAAAAATCTTGCTATTGGTGCAACTTAGCCGACAAATAATCTCTCGATGACTCTAAAAGTTTTTCTGACCATCCGCCACAACCCGAGATATGTTCTTATCGTCGTTGCCTTCATTGCCAAAGCAATATGGAAGAGAAACAATTTCGGTGTTTGAAATGTATATGTGATTGGTGCGGAAATAATTGTCGGAATGGATTTTGTGATGTATGCAATAATTTTATTAATCCAAATCCAGATCTCGCCCGTCTTTATGCACGGCTAGAACAAAAGAGTGCTCTTTATAATGACATAATTAGAGAACCCTCGATTCCTACTCCTTCTCCGGTGAGGGAAATGGAATATGTTTCTGAGCCCGAAGTGACTCCCGAGCCTATCACGGAAATGATGGAAATCGCTAACTCTTATCCGGATAATTCTTCAATTTATCAGCTCTTGTGTATATGGTGCAGAGGACCCGAATATGGTGGGAATTGTCCCACTTGTAGCAATGGAAAATCAGGAACCGAGTTTCACCACAATCCTTACAATGAGACAAACAATTTTCCTAACCAACCTCTGTACCATGAGCCAGATTATTGTGGTGTTCCTCACCAAGGTTTTCAATGTCAAGTTCAATTTAACAACTCAACCTTTGGTTATGAACCTTACCCGTATTCATCACAACAATCATACTGTTGTGAGTATTGTGGAGGTCCGCACGTTAATTCCGATTGTCAGATGAAGAATCCTATTGTTTACGAGCAAGTTCCTTGTGATAATTACGACTATGCTTATAACCTACCTCCACAATACCAAGAAATTCAACCGCAAACTCCGTCAGATGATCAAGAATTTCACCAAGGTTTCCTCAACATATTACAAGAGTTAAATGAATTAAAAGAATTGCTTCATGAACCTGCTCAAGAAAAAGATCCTAATCAGAAAACCTATCGTGAATTATTAGCTGAAGAGGCTGTGAAAGTGATCCAATATCGTCCAACAACCTATTATTACGATTCTGATTCTGATAATGATTATACTCCTCCGAGTGGCAATCCTACTCCCGTTTCTGAGCCTTTCATTTCCGACCCTTCCCCTTCACTCACGCCGGTTGAGAGAAGTGACGTCCTTTTGGAAGAGGTCGATGATTCCATTTCTTCGATAATTGTTGAACCCGTTGACTCTCTCATAGGGGACGAGCCTCTTAATACTATTCCGGAAACGGAATCATCTAGTGTTGAGAGCCTTGACCCAATCCCAAGTGAGTCCGAGGATATATCTGATAGTGATTGTGATTCGCTTTTATGTGATTCTCTTGACATCTCCGAGGTTACTTCAGGGATTTTCTCAAATCCAGTTTTCAAGTTCAGTGATGACTACACTTTTTGTGAAGTTAATCCTCTTTTTGACAAAGATTTTGAGTCCGATTCAGAGACCACAACGGAAGTGGTGGATATTGCTAGCTCTCAGAGCACACCACTTGTCCCATCTCTGTATTCCGACTTATCTCTTCTGTCATGTGATGTTGAAGAAAGTATTGAATCCGACACTGAGGTTATTATGGAGATTGATTTTGAAATGGTTGAAGACGATATTCTTGATAAGCCGCCAAGTGATTCTGATATGGAAGAAATCGATTTACCCATTGATGACTTGATACCACCGGGTATTGAGGATGCTGATGATGATAACCCTGAGGGGGATGTGTTGTCATGTGATGGACTTCTTGACTCACCTTCTTCTGATGAGTCCACCATCACTTATCCCGTTGAGCCCTCATGTGAAGACAAGATTTTCAACCCCGGGATTTTCGACATAGATGAGCTTTATGCTAAAAACGTCATTCGAGATAAGGATCCTCCGATGGATGCCTTCATTGTTGAGCTTTCATGTCTTATTCTATACCATGGACTCCCATCTTTCTTGGAGTTTTCTCACTTTGATCCGTCATCCCTTCATCCGCTCGCAAAACCACCGGATGATGGATCATTCTTTCATATACCTTATGTGAGTTTGGGAGGAATTATCCTTTATGTGCTTGAGCCCGACACTTTCTTCTCCTCCCAACCCACCCAGTCTCATTCCTTCAGGAATGAGGACACCGTTTTTGACCCTGGTATTTCTACCACTTTCTTCCCCAAGGACAAATGAATTCGGGGACGAGTCAGGCTAGCGACTCAGTGACCAAAAACAGTAGCGCTTCGTGGGAGGCACCCCATGCTTATCTCTATCTTCTTTCTATTTTCTAATAAGTGACGCGAAGGGGTCTGCCTCTTCGATTTCTCGTGTTTGGTTGTTTGTGATGTTGTGTTTAGGATGTTCCCGATATGAAGACTCTCGTGCTCGAAGTTTGCCTTTTCTCCACTCGAGTTTCATGATCGATGCTGATGGAAATCCGATATCCTTAATCTTATCGACTAACGTTTATCTTTGAGCATACTTAATAAACGGCTTTTAGATTTTCGTGTTACCCTTGCTTTAAACATTGAGGACAATGTTTCGTTCTAGTCTGGGGTAGGGTAATCTTCGATTTGATTTGACCGCACTTGCTTATTTTTGTTGTGTTTCTCTCGTAACCCCGTTTTTCCTTAGAAAATAAAAAATTGTGCAAAAATGAGCAAAATTTAAAATTTTTTGTAAGCTTTTGTTAAGTCTTTTTTATTGAAAAGTTTTGCTAGTCTCTTAGACAAGAAGCTATAAAATGCGAATTCTAGCTCACAAGGCCAAGAATTTGCAAGTTTCCCTGAGTGACTTTAAATATGCGAGACTTGATTTCATTAGACGAAGCATTTGCTAAATTAATATATGTTTTGACACCTTGTTGACTTTCCGCTGGTGAGGGTAGGAATAGAATTCTGACTTGACCGGGCGTGTTGAGCCCTAGCTTGTTCCCTTAACCATAGGTAATTTAAAAGTTATCGGCTAAGCATCCGCGAATCTCATTATTTGGGATTTTAAATTTGCGGAGATCGAGAAATGATAGAGTTACTTATGAGTTTAGATGCTAAGCGTGGAGTAGTTGGTTCTCTTTAGAGCCCATCGAAGGTACTTATGGCTTTTTGTTCCCACAAAATTGTTTCACCCCATATCTGTCTAATAAATAATTAGAGATGTTGAGTTTTTGGCGATAGTTAGTTCTTTATCTTCTTAAGAGAATCTTTGTTTTAAAAATTGGGTACACATCAAGGATCCGTAATAAATGAGCAATAAGTGATAAGTGAATAAGTAATAAGTAAAGTTATGAGCTGCGGTGTCGAGATCGGACCCTTGGATCTTTAGCCGAGATTGAGTGAGGTCTTAGCCTAGCCAGCCGGGATCCTCATTTCATGAAGCCTATAGTCTTGGAATTACCCCGTGAAGCTCCGTAGTTCATAACTCATATAAATAAAAAGTATAAGTGCAAAAAAAAAAAAAAAAAAAAAATGATGATGAAAAGTGATGAAAATGAAAAAATGTTGAAAAAATCAAAAATATAAGTGAATAAAAATTCCTTGATGTGGACCTCATTTTTGGGACAATGATTCTTGAGAGAAGATGGATAACTAATTATCGACTTAGCTTTGTATCTTTATCGGAATAAAAGTTATCGAAACGAGAAATTTGAAGAAATTCATTTCTCACAAAAATAAAAAAATCTAGAGGAAAATAGGAAAATGAGAACAAAAGGTAATTACACAAGTAACTTCCATGGGTAGTGTTAGCATCTAGAATCATAATTAACAATGATTTCGGTTTTACGCTTAGTTTGGGACTTGTGAAAAATCAGAGACGATGTATTCTATCCGTATGGTCACTTCACGCTGTGTTGTGTTTTCTACTTCGTGATCCTAACGTGTCGTTTGAAAAATGTTGGAGTTATTGATCGACATGAAAGTTCAACAAACCGTCACTCATAATCGGAATGTGCTTAATCGTAATATCTATACATGTGAATTAAAAGGTAAACGGGGCGTTTTTAGAATTAAGGCTTTCTTAATCTCTTTTGAGGAATCTTTGCTACTTCTTCATAGGTTTAGTAGAAAGAGATTGAAATCCTTGGTTTTAGAAGCGTGAGTTGATTGCATTGCGTGAGGACACGACAATGGTCTCGTCTGAGGAGTTTTCTCTAATTCTTTCGGAATTAAGATTTTTGCGGGGCAAATGGAAAATTAAGTGTACATATCTATAATGCTAATTCGTGTAAGGCTAATACTCACTGCCAAACAACTTGAAAGTACAGCTAGTTATTGAGGTTGTAAAAAGTTTGCTGTGCAATCCTAGTGCTTCATCTTTTGTGTTGTGTCGCACTTCACTGGTATGCCTATCTTATGTAGCAGAGACTAAAAAGTGTTCAGGGTTTGATTCGCATTTTGGCTTTAGTAACAATTAATACTAAGATCTACGATTGTGATGGGTACCTTCAATGAACACATTAATGGAAAACAAGAGTAAAAGGATAAAAGGAGATCTAAAAAAATAAAAACACTCTTTACTTAAAGAAGTTTAAAGAGCAAAGCTATTGA
>BPTQ01000006.1:301712210-302090372 GCA_019973895.1 Chrysanthemum seticuspe
AATTCAAGTGGCCATTGGATGATCAATAGTCACACAAAACACACATTTCTTCACTTAAAACACCATATGGTCACACTTATTAACACTTTTAGCCACTTTATGGTTAATTGCATGTGACTAAATACCCAAAAGAAACATGCTTTGTGTGACTAAATGTTAGAAAAGGCCACACAAACATAAAATTCATGTGGCCATTGGATGAGCAATAGTCACACAAAACACACATTTCTTCACTTAAAACACCATATGGTCACACTTATTAACACTTTTGGCCACTTTATGATTAATTGGATGTGACTAAATACCCAAAAGAAACGTGCTTTGTGTGACTAAATGTTAGAAAAGGCCACACAAACATAAAATTCAAGTGGCCATTGGATGATCAATAGTCACACAAAACACACATTTCTTCACTTAAAACACCATATGGTCACACTTATTAACACTTTTAGCCACTTTATGGTTAATTGTATGTGACTAAATACCCAAAACAAACATGATTTGTGTGACTAAATGTTAGAAAAGGCCACACAAACATAAAATTCATGTGGCCATTGGATGATCAATAGTCACACAAAAGACACCTTTCTTCACTTGAAACACCATATGGTCACACTTATTAACACTTTTAGCCACTTTATGATTAATTGTATGTGACTAAATACCCAAAACAAACATGCTTTGTGTGACTAAATGTTAGAAAAGGCCACACAAACATAAAATTCAAGTGGCCATTAGATGATTAATAGTCACACAAAAGACATATTTCTTCACCTTAAACAACATATGGTCACACTTATTAACACTTTTTGCCACTTTATGCTTAATTGTATGTGACTAAATACCCAAAACAAACATGCTTTGTGTGACTATACATTGTTTATGGTCACTAATACGGATTAATCCAACAAAATTTGTACCTAATTAGTCACACATGTTACGGTTTTGGTTACTCTTTTGCAATAGAGACTAAAAAAAAGTCAAACACGTGACCATAGGGTACCTATGGTCGCGCGACCTTTAGTTACACACGGCCGAAAAAACATGTGTGACTATATGTATATCGTCACACATATTCGGTGTGGCCAAATCCACTTTTTGTTCTAGTGTCTGGTTAAAGATTCTGCCAAAAGTCGTGCTTCAGATGTATCGAATGTTTCCGCTGCACAACCAATAATACTCTAATTTCAGATACACATGAACCTACAACAACAACCGAATCTTCTATAACAGAAGATCAAACTGCTTCTAGCAACAATGATACAGCTGATGATCAACATAATGAACAGAGATGTTTTATCAGCAGTTGACTCTCTCGAAAATATTTTTGGTACTTCACACTTGTTCGATCAATTGGACATACATGGTTTCGCCGTCTCCTTATACATGGTTTCGATGTCTTCAATTCATCATCAACATACGTGGTGTATGATTCTGAATCATTGAAAACATCGAGGGGGAGAGAATGTGTAGGTGGTCATGGCTTCCTTGTTCTTCCACTTGCTTCTTTGCGAAAACCCAATGCCTTTGTAAAACCCTAAAAATACGGAAAATATTAAAAGACTATTTTACCCTTAAAATAGACAAAATCCTAATAAGCATAAGATATAATAACGCTCATTAAATGAAATTAAACCCTAACTTATAATTATTTTAAGAACCTAACGTATATATTAAACTATCGACGTTTGGTACTACGAAAATAAAAGTCACGCGTATAAAACAAATTTGGGCCTCGCTTCCTTTGTGAGCTGATTGTCACCTAGAACCATTTTTGGGCCTCTTTTGTTTTTGGAAGCCGAATACCCAACATGAACCTTGGGTCGTTTTCTTGTTCAAACCGACTTAACTTAAGCCCATGGGATCGGTTGGGTTTGCAAGCCGAATCACACCCAAAGGCCCAAACCGATTGGTATGTGTATATATACAATGCAAGTACTCAAAATTGAAACCCTAGTAACAAAAGACACGGCACAAAAACAAGAATTCCTGCTCCTTTTTCTTTTCCGATCGGCCGCTTCTCATTCTTTGTGTTCGGTGTGTTTTTGGTTCGAGCTAGCCAAGGTATAACCACTTTTCTTCCGTCTCAATTACACTTGCATGCAAAACGTAAACATTGAATCTTTGAATGAAACACAATGATGTTAATCAAGCCCTAAAAATCAGTTATGATGATCATTAATATGTAATCACAAAGGTAGAAACCCTAAGTCGTTATAATCATGGGTGTTTATGATTTTATGTGAAGAGTTGTGTGCGTGTTGTCTCATTAATTAGTGTAGAGGGTGTGTATAATCTTTGTAAGACTGAAATATGAAATTTTAGGCATGCTAAAATGATATAAAAACAGTTTGTGTGGCTTACATGGGTCATGGGTGCGTTTGGGTAGGTTAAACATGTGCTTATATTGGTTTTAATAAACCCTAAAACTGGGCAGCATCATATGTCGAATTTGTGTGTGTCATAGGTCGAATTTTATGAGTGCAATAATCTGGGTTTTTGTTGGAAAAGTTTATTTTATGTCTTAGTTAAGTTTTCCAAGTGGTTTGGTCGAATTTGGAGTTGTCTAAGTCGTATTTTTGAAATTTACAAGATTAAGTGTCAAAGCTGAGAAAACGGGTCTGAAATTTAGGTTGGATTCATCTAGGTGTTATCTGATGATACTTGCATGTTTTTGAGTGATTCTTGAGCCTAAATTGTAGTACTTTGAAATAGCTTTCTGGAAAAATAAGTCTTGTATCATTTGCAAACGTGGAAGTATGATTTTTATATTTTTGGAATTAGGGTGTCTGAATCTGAATTGCTGAGTTGAAATTTATGATGTAGTAAATGATTTTTAGTATTTAATCTATGAGGTTCTGGAACTTTTCCTTTGGTGGATATGATATTTGTATATGGTGTGACACCTGTAGCTTTTGGTTTGATGTGTTGAGTAGGGTGAGTGTGTTGGTTGGGGCCATACTTTTGGTGTGTGTAAATCTGGGTGAGTTCTGGACCGGTCTGGACTTATGATTTTCCGTAGGCCATTTGGCATGGAAATAGAACCCACCAATTCTTGGAGAGTCTTTTAAATCATATGGGAACCCCTGGGATTTTGCTTGATTTCATTTGAGCTAAGTAAGTATTTTATAAAAATCGTTAAAGTCTGGTCCAAATATGAGTTTAAGAAAATGAAAGATAAAACATGATATCAATAAGTAACACACTTACAAAGGCATAAGAAGCTTATAAAAGGAGCTAATAAGTATTATACGAATCGTAATACGTGTAGATTCATTGAAGAAGACGTGGCATCGTATCTTCGTGTTCGTTCATTCATTTGCTTTTCCCTCATTTGCGTTAAGGTACAGATATTCTGACCTTTTTAGTAAAGGTTTTCTCATGATCTCCTTTTCTTGTCATTTCCTTATGCTTATTAGGATTCCCTATGCCATTGCTATGATTCCCTTCTGTTTATGTAAATCTCTGTTTGTCTGAACTTCTGTTTGTTGAACCTTGCTATGCTTGAGTATGAATTTCTGATTATGAACTTCTGATTATGAACATCTGATTATGAACCTCTGATTATGAACGTATGATATGTGACTGTGATATGAACCTTTGATTTCTGAACATTTGATATGAACCCTTTCTGATTTGTTTGATCCGTTGCTTATCTGAAATCTCTGTTTATTGAACCATGAAACATCTGATTTGAACTTATGATATGAAAACTCCGATTTGTAAATCTGTTTGACCTAAGTTAGTTTGACACCCGAGCCAATATTTCACTAGTCATGGGGGTTCCATGTCCGTGTCAGTGATGCACCGTTGACATGACTCTAGGGCAGTAGAGTGATGTTCTGCCACGTCCCTTTCTGTTATCTGTTTATTGATAGTATGGCCACTATCTGTCTGTTGGGGCGTATGGATGCATCCTAGATCTGATCTGTTATCTGATATGATTTGTCTGGTGAATGATGTCGTGTGCAATACGCGTCTTCACAAATTTTGGGAGCTAGCTACTCCATTTGTTATTGAGGTCTCCCCTCATATTATATAAGGTATTCCGAGGTCACCCCTCCGAATAAGAAAGTTACTTCTGATATGATATGTTCTGGGCTCGTGGTATATAACTAAATCTGTATCTGTTATTTCTGTGTTAGATATTCTGTTTATGATTCCGTATTTGTCAATGTTTCCATTTACATACTGAATTATTATATGTTTATTAAATGTGTTTATGCTTTGACATGTTTATGTGACTACTGTTTGCCATGCTAGGATATGATTAATATGCTTAAATGTGATTCGCATGTTGTCATCTGATTATATGTTAGTTTACCATTATGTGACCTTGTTGATCTGTATGATGATTATGCTAGTGTATAATTGATTGTTCTGTAAGTTCATTATGTATAATTGTTCAGATAATTCGTGAACTTTGATTATCCGTTGGTGTTCGTATCTGCTTATGTTTGATCTGCCATGTTTAAATTCTGTCTATACTAAAGTTTGATCTGGGAAATGGTTTAAATTATGATATCTGTTTTGATAATTTGCTAATTGCTATGCTATGTCTTTTGCTTATTTAGTTATAGTTTTCCTACTATGTTTTCTATTTGCATGTGTGACTGCCATGATTTGACTGCTATTTCCGCTGCTACAATATTGGATTAAGTGTGTTAAATGTAGATAAATTGACTTGTATGAATGCCATGTTTACTTTCTAGAAATTGTTTCCGTTAGCCTTTAGACTTTTCGTTTGGCTTATATGTACTCTATTTTTCTTGATGTGTTTGTGTTTGTGTTTGTGTTATTAATGTGCTATGTGTGGTTCTTATCTGTCATTTGTTTCTTTCGGATTTCTGTATATTTGTGCTTCCGCAGAATCCTCAATGATTCGTCATTCTCATTTCGTTGTGATTTCGTTATTTGTATCTTTGTTCTGTTTTAGCTTTTGTTTTGTTATATCTGTTCACTGGGCTTTGTAAGCTCAGCCGCATTTTCTTTTCCTGCGGCAGGTGTTAAGCATTCAAGATGAGCTTATGGGATAGCTGATCTGGGTTGAGAGTAGAGCTGAGAGCAAGATTTGAAATAGGGATCTTAGATTTATTTTGATTATTAAGTTATTTATATTTTCTTTTGTAAGTTTTGTAAAGGCTTCCGCTATTGTATAGTACTTAAGGTTCTGATATGAAACCGTATTTGTGATATCTTTACCCTTGTCGGGTTGGGGTGTTACAGCCTTCTTGAATTTCTTCAATTAGGGGGAAGAAATAAGACGATATGTGGCTCAAACGTCTCACTTTGGAATTATCGTCTCAATTTCATGGGTGATCTTTTGTGAAGTTACCCAAATATGATGTTATGATGCCTCACACACGGTCTTGGTATCGAATTCTTGCATATTCACAGGTGATAAGTATTCCGAAAGACCACAACATTCAGGGGAAATTCGTTTCATTTCGTCTTTCGTGGTTTGTTTGGTGTGATGCGTCTACATACGTGAGAAGATCTTGTTGATTTCTGGCAAGTTACCCTCGGACGGATCTTCCGCAATAAGCCAGATTTTCTTTGTGTGGTTTATTGCTCATCTACAAATTCCGTTGCATACTGAAACCTTCAAAAGTTAGAGGAAATGTAGACTTCATCAAAGTTTCAAATCTGCTAAAGACAGTTGTCAGTTTGGGGGGAAGTTGATTCTGAAACTTCTTCACAATGGCTTCTGAGTATAACAGCTTGGAACCCGGTCACAACCGCTTAAACTTCCCTCAACCCCCATCATCAGCTGAACAAAGCCCCCAGCTCACTCGTCAACAAATGGAAAAGTTATTTGCTCCTCTGTTCAGTGACGATATTGATTAACGTGCTCCAGGTGTATCCGCTGTTTCCGCTGCACAACCTGATAATACTCTTATACCTGATACACCTGCTACAACAACTACTGTTGACGAAGCACCACCAGTTGACTCCACCACAACAGTTGAACAAACCGCTTCCAACAATGATGAACCGGCTGATGATGTTCTTAATGAAGTACCCCCACCTGCAGATTTTGATCCAAATGTGTTCTTTAACCCGTTTGCTAATGACATTGCTGCACCTGATGTCGCGGAATCATCAACAAACCATTTGAATCCTCATAATCTGCACAATGTATACCAACATCAACCCTCTACACATCGATGGACAAAAGACCATCCTCTGGCAAACATTATTGGCAACCCTAATCAACCTGTCGTTACGAGACAACGTCTTCACACAGACGGTGAACATTGCATTTATGCACTCACTGTCTGCAAATCTGAGCCTAAAAACATTAAAGATGCAATGACAAAAGACAACTGGATTGAATCCATGCAAGAAGAACTCAACCAATTCAAACGTCTTGAAGTATGGGAACTGGTTGAAAGACCAACAGGGGTCTACGTCATTGGTCTCAAATGGATTTGGAAAAACAAATTGGATGCTGAAGGAAATGTAATCCGAAACAAGTCACGTCTAGTTGCTAAGGGTTATCGTCAGGAAGAAGGAATAGACTTTGAAGAATCTTTTGCTCCGGTTGCTCGTCTTGAGGCTGTTCGGATATTTCTCGCGTTCGCGGCTCATATGAATATGACGGTCTTTCAGATGGATGTCAAAACTGCGTTTCTCAACGGACAACTGAAAGAAACGGTTTATGTCAGCCAACCCGAAGGATTCGTTGATCCCGAGTTCCCGAACCATGTCTACAAATTGAACAAAGCTCTTTATGGTCTCAAACAAGCTCCTCGGGCATGGTACGATAAGCTATCATCTTTCCTCATTGCTAATAATTTCACCAAAGGTTCGGTCGACCCTACTTTTTTTATACAATATCACGGGGCACATATCTTAATTGTTCAAATTTACGTGGATGACATCATTTTTTGGTCTACACATAAAAAGTACTCAATCGCTTTTGCAAAACTAATGAAGAAAATTTTTGAAATGTCCATGATGGGTGAACTTACGTTCTTTCTAGGACTGCAAGTTCATCAATCACCCCGTGGTATTTTCTTGATTCAGTCCAAATATGCCCTTGAATTGTTAAACAAATTTGGAATGAAAACCTGTGACATTTATGCCACACCAATGACTCATACCAAGAAGCTAGACGCTGATTTACATGGGAAATTAGTGGACCCTACCAAATACCGAAGTATTATTGGGTCTCTCATGTATCTAACAGCTAGCAGACCTGATATTGTCTTTGCCGTATATCTTTGCTCCCGTTATTAGTCGCGACCAACTAAAACCCACCTCTCTGAGGCTAAAAGAATCCTCCGATACATCAAGGGAACCATTAACTTGGGGATCTGGTATCCGAAGGATTCTGGTTTTAAACTAATCGCTTTTTTAGACGCTGACCACGCAGGATGCTTAGATTCACGGAAAAGTACTTCAGGAGCACTACAATCTCTTGGTGATAAACTGGTGTCCTGGCAATCGAAGAAGCAGGATTGTACATCGCTGTCATCAACCGAAGCAGAATATGTAGCAATGTCCGTATGTTGTGCTCAAGTCATCTGGATGAGAACACAACTCAAAGACTATGGTTACGTATTTGACAGAATCCTGATGTACTGCGACAATCGGAGTGCCATTGCGATCTCGTGCAACTCAGTTCAGCATTCGAAATCAAAGCACATCGATCTTCGCTATCATTTCATCAAGGACCATGTAGAACAGGGTACAGTTGAATTATACTTCATGGGTACAGAATACCAATTGGTAGATCTACTCACCAAAGCCTTGCCTCCCGCTAGGTTTAATGAGTTGGTCCACCGGATTGGTATGAGGTGTTTGACTCAAGAGGAACTGGATTTATCATACAGGAAGAAGTTTAAAATTGTTAGACACCTTCAAAAAGCTAAAGAATTTGAACAAGATCAAATGCGTGGCCCCGGAGGGTCGAGTGGTGGTGTCCACTCTTCACCAGATCCTGATGCGGTTAATCGACCCGATAAGGGAACTGGTGCCACCTCTCTTGTGCAACAGCAAAAGCTTGTGGAGGACTCTATTGATTATAACATTGAGGAACCAGAAAAGGATAAGTCTGAGAAAGAAAAGACTGATGAAGAAGCCCAGGCTCAGACGAAAGTAAAAGCTAAATCTGGACAAGATAACAAAGAGAATTATGATGATTATCTTCTCAACAGTCCAATTCGTTCCAAGGAGGATACTTCTGCACCTCCAAAGGACTCTGAGCCTCCTCACATCTCATCATCAGATTCATCTTCTCACTCCTCACCACCACCATCTAAAAGATCAACCAAATCAACATCCAAATCTGTGAAGAAACCAACAGACTCTTGGTTATCCCGGGCTAAAACAAGGATTGTTAAGGCTGCCAAGCAAGTACGGAAGAAGGATGTTACCAACAAAAAGCTGAATCAACTTGCTGACAGAATCAACCTTCTTCAAGACGGGATAAATGAATTGTTGACAAAAAGGGAACAAATCTAGAAGTTTATCAGTGGAGATTCCCAAAAGGAATTGGAAAAGACAGCAAGAGAATATACTCACAAGTTTCTTCTCGATACTGTCCCCGGTGTGACTCGAGAAGTATTCTCCAGACAACTTACTCCAAACATCGTTGCATTGGTTAAAAATATTATGAGCAAAGAATCTGACCTTTCTGAAACTGAGTTAATTGCTAAATTGGTGATGCAAATGTCAAAAAGAGCTGGATCCTTCACTACGGATGAAGCTAAGTTTTTTGAGACTCTATTAGACTATCAACTCAAGTCTTCATGCAAAGAATCAGCAACTCAACCAAAACGACCAAGAGACGACGATGATAAGGACAAAGACTCTGCACCTAAACGCCCGAAGAAGTCTGGTGAATCTTCATCAATGCCACCTCCACCCAAACGGACTCCAGCACAACAAAGGTCACCTCCTCGTTCTTCTACTGATAAACCTCAGGATTCTTCTGAATTACCACCCCGAGACTCAGAAAACCGGTGATCACTTTGAGTATACGGGTGGTGACGATGATGAGTATACAGTCACTGCACTTTGACCCTTGATCCTAAGAATTTGAATGGTCTAAACAAAAGAAGAAGAAGGCGCCCATGGTTGACGTCGTATCATGGCTAGATGACGATAAAACAGAGGAATTTGAATGGTTCTCTACACTTGTTAACTCAACTCCCTACCCTGCTGAAGGTCAAGATCTGGTAGACGGTAACACATTGGAGCATAGATGACGAAATCTGAGTTGAGGCGAATTAAAAATGAAGCTTTTCAACTGTTAAAAGATAGCTTGGAAAGTGCCATCGAGGTCGAATATCACCTCGAAAACATTGCTCGAGCTATGTCTAACAACATGGTTTGGCTCAACCCAGAAGCAAACATCGACTTCACCAAACGGGATAACCCTCCATATTACACCGACTGGTCTAAACCTCTACCAACAATTGGCCAACCAGATGAACCTAGGATTCCATTCAGATATTTCTTCAACAAAGACTTGGAATTTCTTCTACACGGTGGCGATGACTCAAGGAAATACGCTACATCTTTGACACTTCCATTCCCAGCAGCCATATACTCAAACTGCATAGCTATCGAGGAAAGAGCTAATCACTTGTTCTCCAACAAATTGGAAGCATACGACCGAGATGCAATGTACGGGATTCATCATTGGCCGGAACGCCGAAGAATCTACTACAGAAGCTGCTAGGTTCAGAAGTCTCAACATGCAGTGTTCAGTACTAAGGATATCGTTGCCATCAAACACGTTGATCTTTCGACCAAATAGGACTACACTTTTCTCAAGAAGATTGTGGTCAAAAGGCAAGATGAACGGGATTATGCATTCTCTGAAGCTGACTTTGAGAATTTGTCTATCAACGACATTGAAGACATGTACCTTGCCAAAGTACAGGGTCGCATGAGGCAATTTTCAACTGAAGTACAACGTGAATTCATCAAGTCACTGCTCATCTTCATCAGACGCATAGTCATCAAAGAACGTGTAGAAGATCTCCAGCTCGCAGTTGAATCATATCAGACCCGTGTCAACTTCACTCCACCTCAGCTTGATCTTCCCGACATCAACCAGCTCTCACAATATACACTCATCAGCAAAACATTCGGCGTCGTTTACCGCAGTGAACTTCAACGAAATTGCTTAATGGTGTGTAGTGATCTTCACAAGTTTGGGGATCACACTTTGAAGATGGTTAGGGACGGATTGGCTTATAGGTTGAAGGATATACGTCAAAAGATTGGGTCTCCTAAGCGATGGAATTCTCAGGATCGAAGGGATGTGAGGAGGATCATCAAAATGATTGATGAAAAGTTGTATAGAAGGGATCAGTTCAGAACATTGGAAAGCTTTGTTGGTGGTCGACCCAGGATTAACATCACCGGCTATCAACGCCCAGTTCGTACTTCTAGAAACATCACTGGACTTCCTGGTACCCCTTGAACTGCTTCTTTCATTATAAATTTGGATGTGTGATTATATATGTCTATGGCTTGTGCACACATAACAGTGTACAACCCGTAATTGTCAAGAAAGGACCATGTGGTACGCTTCAGTGCCACAATCCTTATACAAGGAGCGAAAGCTTCTTACTTTTGAGTAAATCCTATCAAACCTTTCATTTTTCAAGGTTTTGCTCAAAAGGACAAGTACTTCCCCGTATGATTTTCAAAACCTCAACCGTTTATATCACTTTTTGAGGGGGAGAAAATTATGTGATAAGAAATATGTTGTGTAAATGCAAATGAATCTTTGTGTAATAGACTTAACCAACGAATTGATGGTACTAAACTGTTAGTAACTCGAAAAGACTTTTCCGGGACGGGTAATAATTTCAAGCTAGTTCGCTAGTAATGTAAACGTGTCTCGCAAAGGACTTGTCCAAGTAGAATGTACCATTTGAGAAACTCTTGGTAGACATGAACTCTGACGGGTATGACAACCTTTCGAGGCTTGTCTACACCTTCAAGGTAGTTATTAGAGCTAGTTGTCACCTAAAAGCTGACAATGTAACTCTTTAACTATGCAACGTAACCGTGTCTCGCGGGGGATTGTCCATCTTGAGTTGATCAATTCATAAAGTGCGCGCTCTTTCCTCACTGTGCAAATTTCCGTAAAAACTCCTAAGCACATGTGGATGGGGAGTATTTCTGAAAATCTAAAACTCTTGAAGTGTTCAAACATGTTTTTCATTCACAAACACTTTGAGAGATTTTCATGAAAAAATGGTTTTATGGCAATGGAGTTATAAGGTGACTAAGGTTAGGAATAACCGTCCTATGATCCGCCAGAGCCGGAGGGATCTACCCAAGGACATCACTAATAGTTAGTACTTAGAAGTCCTTAGGTACGATTATAAAAAGGAGAAAATGAGAATCAGAGAAAGAAGGAGTTGAAGAATTAAAAAGAAATGCAAAGAAAAGAGTGAAAAGAAATAGCCCTCCAAATTATTCAACTTAGGGCAGACACCGGGTTCAATTCATATGCTACTGGTTGTCACTTAGTGACGCCGGTATTGAAGATTAAAAGTCGTCATGGACCCAGTGACGCATGCACTATACCTTCTTAGCCACTCAAGTTTCTCTTAAAAGAAGCTTGTTTCATTCTCACAGGGAACCCTACATAATCTATCGGCTTTCTCTTAGAGATAGCTGGTATTGAAGAAGGATACCCTCTCCCTAGTCTCCGCTCAGGAAAACCAAAATGCACTATTGAGTCTAGAGCCACGAGATTCATCAAAAGATCTCTTAGGTACACTTGACATTTCATCACTCGATGTTCAACAATAAGAACATCAGTGGTACGTTATCGAGTCCTTCACAGATCTTAGCAATCTGTCAAGAACATTTATGAGAGGTTCACAACTGTGATCCTCAGTGATTGAATGGAAACTCCTGCCAGGGTCAACATCAAACAGCCCTGACAGCAAGTCACTTCGGTAACTCCCCGTGGATTACGCTTAGTGTGTCTCAAACGGTCTACAGTCGTGAGGTGATGCTTCGGTGTACCTCAACGACTCATCTGAACTGTAGGTGTACTTCGGTACATCGCGTTATCTCACTTGTGGGACTCCAGTTCAGGAACGGCCTTTGTAAGAATTAGAGTTGTGTTTTCACACTATGCTGTTAACACTCTCGAAGTTCAAACTCGTAAGTGCCGGAATCCGCTTATTACTAACCGTTTTCATGTTTTCTTCTTATGGAAGCTCCGGAGCGGGATGATCGTGCAGATTCTTCTCATACTCACGCCAACATCATCACTAATGGAAGTTCTATCCAAAAGCAACACAACAGTCAGAATGATTCTTCGTCAAATCAAAGAATCTACAAAGTTAAAAGACTTAAAGAACTTCATCAGTACTGAATTCCAACATCAAAGAGCGTGTGAGCATGTTGAAGAATGACGTGGAGACACTGTAGCAGCGAAGCAGACCTGAGGCAGACTTGACGCAGACAACAACATACTATCACTTTCATCACAAAGAACAATGATCAAAGAACAAAGTTAAAGATGACGTCAAAGCATAACTGTTCAAAGAAAACTATCTCTCTACATTGGGAAGATTGTTCGAATCAAGGCATTTCTTCTCACAAGAAAGAAGAATGTCAGAAGACGTCAAAGCTACTATTACATCAACGCCTTCACCGTTTTTTATCACCAACACTTGACGGGGAGATTGTTGGAATCACTCCTAAACCTTAATTCAAGTGTTAGTTACTCATATAGTCATATGTAATAGGTAGCTTATTATGGCCTTTATGTTTGTTTAAGGTCAAGCTTATGTAGAAGGCCCATAAGCTTAGGCCCATGTCCAATAAGGAAAAGGGAAGGAGTGGGAGTGTTGCCCTAGCTCCTTTCCTATAAATACTCTTGTATAACCCTCACTTGAGGGTTGGTTGTTCAATGCATTTCTTTCACATACATATCTACGCCTAAACCGTTTCATATATCGTGTGTGTGTGTGTTTGAATATTGTTCAATCGCCTTTATCTCTTTCTAGTAAGCTTGTGTTGTAAAACTAGTGACCTAACAACCACTCTCCTCTATTGATTACGCATTTGCCTTTAATCTGCTTTAGTAGTTAGTTAATTAAAACATTCTTAAAATCTGTGACACCTAGACTTTGTATTAATCCAACACACATAGCTCTTGGTACAACCTCGGTTTTACTGAATACTACACTACACATGACCGGGTACACTGCCCGTTAGTGCATTAGGGTAGACCATAGGTATAACGAGACATTATAAATATTAAAACCTGATCAGTAAAACCTGCATCAAGTTTTCGACGCCGCTGCCGGGGAGTTATATTAGGATTGCTATTAAGTCTTTCATTTTTGTTTTGTTTTAAAATTTCTCAAATTCTCACGATCACTATTCAAGTTTTCAGGTACCATGGAAGTTGTTAACATTGATGACCTCACTCTTGAGGAATATTTAGTGTTAACAAGGGAAGAACAAGGACCAGGGATTGTTAGGCCAGCTATCGCAGAAGATGCTGAATTCGAAATCAAACCTCAATTTATGAGGGAATTGCGCGCAAATCCCTTCTCTAGAAGCATTACCAATGATGCTCATGAACATATAGACAACGTGGAATACATTGTCAGTCTATTTAAAATTCCTAGAGTCTCAAACGATGTTGTCATGTTACGGGTATTCCCTATTTCTCTTACGGGAGCTGCTAAAAGGTGGGTTGATCGATTACATGCAGGAACAGTCAACACCTGGCCTATCCTAAAAAAGTATTTCATTCAGAGATACTGTCCTCCATCAAGGACTGCTAAGCAATTAGAAGAAATCCATAACTTCAAGCAAGAGGGTGATGAGATGTTGTACCAAGCTTGGGAAAGGTATAACGAGTTATTATAAAAATGCCCTACTCTTGACCTCAACAGCCAACAAAAGGTGAACGTCTTCTACAAAGGTCTGAACATCTCTTCAAGGTAAATGATCGATTCTCAAGGGCCGATTCCTGGTATGTCTCCTACATTAGCTTTGGAAACTATTCAAAAGATGGCTGACCACTCTCACAAATGGCACAATGGGGGGAGCAACCGAAGTAAGAATGGAAATATGGAAGGTCTTGCAGCAATAAACAACAAGCTAGAAAGTCTGGGAAGAGACATGAAGAAGCTCAAGGAAAATGTGCATTCCATACAAGTAGAACAAAGTGGACACAGTGGAACTCCCCCTACTAAGGAATGTTCCTCCAACGAGGAAGTTAAAAGGATCGAAGAAGTAAAATATGAAAGTGGGAGCCCTTTCAATGGATACAATGGTAATGGGCCCATATATCGAGAAAAGTCCCCAGGATTCTACACAAGAATCAACAATAATCCTCCTAGACAAAGCCTTGAAGAAATAATGCATATGCACATCGAAGAATCTACAAAAAAAGGGAGATAAACTCAAAGAATGGATGGTCAAGGTGAAAGAAGACACCAACATGAACCTGCGGAACCAAGATGCGGCAATTAAAAACCTCGAATCACAAATTGGGCAATTAGCTAAAAACCTTGAGACCAGTAATGCCAAAGTTATTGCCTGCAAAGCCACATTTGCGCAAGATAAGGCGAAGAAAGAGCAGTGCACATCCTCTATCACCAATGATCTGTCAGGGATTAACTACCTAAAAGAAGATGATAAATCGGAAGATGACGAGGTCATGCCAAGCCAACTTCCCGAGAAGCAACAATACCAGGAAAGGTTTCTTCTTCCATGCACTATCGGTAATATTAAGATTCTCTCATTAGTTGATTTGGGGGCCGAGGTAAACCTTATTTCTACCACTTTGTTTGATAAAATAAAACTTACCAATTTAAAAGAAACAACAATAATGATAGAAATGGTTGATTCCTCTAAGGCTGTACCAAGGGGAGTTGTGAATAATGTGCTCCTTAAAATTGGAAAATTCCTTTTTCCACTGATTTTGTGGTTATTGACATGGAAAGACGGGAGACTTACAACTTAATTGTTGGAAGACCTTTTCTGGCCACTTGTAGGGCTCAAATTAAGGTTTTTGAGAAACAAATTTCTTTGGAAACTGAAAATGAACGATTAACTTTCAGTATGAAAGAGCATTTAAACCCAAAATTAGAAATTTCTGATCATGTTGATGTTGTTAATATTCAATCACTCGATCCACCTTTACATTATGATCCTAGTACTAATAATAGTGGAGAAAATGTTGATAGTTGCAAGCAGAAACAGGTAAAGACTGTCCAAGTCCAAGGTATTAAGGAAGCTCCGATTCCAAACAAACATTTTTGCAACCCGGTTTTAACCGAGGATAACGAATCAATGACAGCATGGCCCTCGTGTAATCCTTTTCGAGAATCTTGTGAAGGAAAGGCGGATGAATGGATATGTCCTCACGAGGCTGAAAGACATGATATAAAATTTGGGAAATTAGCATTTGAAGATTGGTACAGAATAAGATTTGGAGACTCAGAAATCAATAAGGGATTGGTAAAAAAATTGAAAAACAAATACGATGACTATCATCTTACTAATGCAATAACTAATGGTGAAAGATTGAGCATGAGTACAACAAGAAGTCTTATAGCTGAAGATGATGACTGGGGAGAGTCATGTATATCATTTAATGAGTGGCTCTCACAAAATTTGGAACATGTAGCATCATTAACACTGCAAGAAAAAAGGTTTTTATCAAATGGATGAATGATTGTCGCCAACTAGTGGAGGAAGTTGGCCAAGTTCAAAGGCCACCGTAAAGCCCCAAGGCTCTGAGTCTAACTTAAAGACTCATACATAAAGAAAAGTGCTCTTTCGGGAGACAACCCGAATTATCCCTTTCTTTTGTTTTATTTCCATTTCTGTAGGGTTTTGTGTTTTTAACCATTTTTGCAGGAAACTTGGAGTGATTGTTGCTGCAGCATGCTGATCTGACCATAGTTACGGCGTAACTCATCTCACTGGTTACGCCGTAACCAACCCCTTGCAGCAGAATTCCGGATGCATTACCAATTATGGCGTAATTCATTCTCAGTGGTTACGCCGTTGCTACACTCTTACAGCGTATGCCAGGTTTTGCCTAGTTACGGCGTAACTCCTCCTAAGAGTTACGACGTAACTATCCTCTGCTTTACTTCTTTCATTTTAAAACACAATAACCTTGTATTAGTATTTTAAATGAACTTTGTGGGTGTGTTCACTATAAACCCTCACGAGACTTCACTCGTCCACTTGGGACACCAAGTGGTTTAAAAGGCTTGTTGCATATGCTAAATGCAACCGTGATTCCTATGAAAGTGAGTTAGGTTTTTTTTTTTCATTTTTCATTTTTTCTTTTTTAAAATTATGCTTGTCGGTAGTGTGATTTCAGGGATTGAAGTTTGCTCATGGATGCTTATACGAAGGCACGACTCTTTTTCATGGGCCTTCTTTCTTTTTGGAGCAAATTTCAGAGAAAGTTCTCGCTTTAATTCTACTTTTCTCTTCACCTTTATTTAACGCTTAGTACAAAAGGGACTTTGTACAATTCAAGTGGGGGGACGGGAGTAGAATTATCTCTTGAACTTTATTTTGCCCTCATTTTTCTAGTTTATTTTGAAAAATTATGCCATTTTTAAAATTTTGACATATTTTTCTTAACCTAACTAGATTAGACCTTAGCTGAGCACATACAACCCTTGATATTATATGGTGAGATTAGCAATATATCCGTTTCCAATTTTTTACCCCAAATCCACCAAATTTTGAGTGTGCCGGTAGCTTGTAAACTTTAGAACTTGGCCTTTGCATCATTTCGAGACCATAGACAAGTTATGTTGAGTTAGCTCGATGTATTTGGGCTTTTCAGTTTAAGAAGGCAATATTATATGATTATCACCCAAATAGCCTACCATTGTATGTCTATCGATTAGTCTCCTCGACTTCTCCCTTGTGAAACCCTTTTTGTTGCACTCACCTTTAGTGAAAGATACCTCTAGATACACCCTTCTGAGCCATTCCTTTCATTTTGTTACCCCAATATACTGTTTCGATACACCTATTCACCTTAGCCTACCCTGTAGTCTTTATTTGTGATTGGGAAGTCATCATTTGCCTAAGTTCAAGGTGGAAAGGTTCGGAAATCACGCTTTCATCGACGACATATTCTTAAAGATCATTGAAGACCCCCCCAAATTCCCATTGTTCATCTCAAGTGGGGGGATATTATGTTTAGTTGTTATAGTTATGTTGAAAAAAAATAAAAAAAATGATTCGAAAAAGAAAATAGTTATGTTATTGTTAAGTGCAATGTTATAAGCACTATGTTATGAGCTTTATATATACTTAGTATCGAGGAGGCCACCTCGGTCACATTCGAAGATTGGAGTTGGTTAGTGAGCCAACTATTGGAGAAAAGGTAGTGTGCCCATCATGACGTCCTCTAATGACACATCTACCTAGTACATCATGATCCAGTTTCTTGACTTCAAAACTTGAACTTTGGGCGGATGGTAAGTGGTGATGACTTGGTTATAGATTTGGACTATCTGCTTGATTTTTATTTTACACCATTTATATATCCCATGTCTTATCCTACCCTTTAGTCATGAAGCGTGTCTAGATGATGCAACGAGCAATCTTTGGTGTCTTGGCCATGGATTTGGTCATGTATCATTGATTTTTTTCCACTTCGCTGTGACATGTTAGTAATGACGAGTCACCCTTAACCTTTGTCGTGTCTACCCATATTGCCTTCGAAAATTGTTTAGCCCTTAACTCTAGTGGTGGATATTTGTGTAACCGCCAAGCTTATGATAGAGTGCATGTGATAACGCTACACGCGTCGTTCGGGGTCAAAGGAACTTCCTTTTCTTCGAGCAAGTTTTATAACACCCTAGGCAGTGAACCTAATCGTTGTAGTGTAGTAATTAGGGTAAGCCACGGGTATTGATATCGTTCTCTAGGGGAATAGGATTGCTAGTAGGGAGTTACTACGCTAAGGTTAAGGTTGAGGAAGATTATTTTTTATCTTTTTATATTTTATGAAAAATGGAAAGGTACGAATCTCGGGTATTGGATTTGGGGGGTTGGTATTTCTACCGATTACTCTACTATTATCTAATTATCTAAACTAAGGTTGTGGGAGTCTATGTCAAATTAATGTGTGCTCGTATGATAGTTTAAAAATGTGTTTACTTAGTTTGTATTACTCCTTAATTATCTCCTATTGATAGTTGAGTGTCACGTCTTATTCCTAGTTGCGTTGTGTGTCTAAAGTTGTAGGGTATGCGTTTCTCCCTAACTCTTCGAACTTACCAAAGGGTCTTGTCTACAAACCCACTAGAGATTATAAACTCCTACTCTAAGGCGCTCTTTGGATGGTTTAGCCTACAATTACTCAGGTAATTATACTCTAAGGTTCACAAAGATGAATCAAGCATTAAGTACACAACGAATGACCTATCGCATTACTAGATCATTAATCAACTAAGATAAGAAACAACCAATCAATATTTAATAATTAAGTTTCATACTTCCTAAGCAAACACACAAATAAATTAGCCGGACATGGAGAACATGCAAGCATACACACAAATAATCAAAGACATAATTGAATTAATGAAGTAAAGACTTATCTTGATGTAAGATAGGGTTTAAAACCCTAAAATACTGTACAAGACACCTTAGGTTCGGTTTTAGGTTTTTACTCCAAAGACTCTCCACACAAAGACTGAAAAATTCGGATTCTATATATAAGATTACAATTGCGACGGCGTCACCTTATGTTTAGTGACGCCGTCGTGTCGCCGCCATTAGGGTTTCGTCTTGGCCACGTTAACCTTGCGACGGCGTCACCTTATGTCCGTGACGCCGTCCTCTTCAGCTTCTGACGTCGTCTGGATTGCATCTAGGCCGTCTGAGTAGCGACGGCCTACTCTTTCACAACTAGACGCCGTCTCTTGAAAATACGAGTTTTGGGTTCTGGCCCGTCACAATAATTTTGGGACGGCGTCGCCAATAGCACCTGACGCCGTCGCCTGCTACTTTCAGCAACTGTGAGTGTCTAGATTTTGACTTTGGCCATTTTCTTCATATATTCGCGCCTTTTCGTCCAAATAAGTGCCATTCCAGCATTTTGCCTTCACGAGACCTAAAAAGTGAAAAGGAACGATATTAAGCAATAACGGATACAAAAGTGATCAAATAAGGACTTAAACGACCCCTCAAAATGGTACCTTTTAAAACCTTATCAGCATGCTATGACTGTGCGATTTAGTGATCACCCCAAAATTGACACTTAGATTAATTGAGAGATTTGAGTGTTTTATTCCCATTTCGTGAGGTGTTCGGCTTTGTTTTATTCTAGCATAAGGGATTTGTAAACTTATATTTTCCAGGTTATGGGAGATATCTTTTTAGGAATCTTTCTAATAAGGTCTCCTTGTGGGCAAGTAGAGTTCAAGTGGGGGGATATTTGATAACATCAAATAATCCTGAATATTAAGTGTCAATTTCCCCTGTTAATGCTTGTAATTTATATCATTTATATGGATTTACGCTTGTTTTCCATTATATTCCACTTTCAGGTAAATTACGAGCATTGGAGCTAAAGAGACGCGGAATTGGAGAATTATCAAAGATTTATCAGAGTATGCTCACTTTGAAGAAGCTACGGCGTAACTCATCTCTCACATTACGCCGTAACTAAAGCTTGACTCAGAAAGCCAACTCATCAGAAGATTACGGCGTAACTCTCCCAAAAGATTACGACGTAACTATATTAGGTCAAATGAGGTTCCGCGCCGCTGATAACTACGCCTTAACTCTTGCTTAAACTACGGCGTAACCAGGAATTATTGAAGATACGGCGTAACTACTTCTAAGGTTACGCATTAACCAGTAGATCTAGTGCAAATTACGAAGAAATAGAGGATTATGGCGTAACTATTCTATTGGTTATGCCGTAACCCAGATCTGGCCTATAAATACCCCACGATTTCCAGCATTTCAATCCATCCCATTTCACACACCACAACCAAAGAACATGGTAAAAAGCTAAAGGCAGGTCTAGAGGAGCGTACGGAGCTGTCTCCAAGGGAGAAATCACTCCCCTACGATAAGCATTAGCATTTAATCTTTTCTTTACTTTCGATTCATGTATTTCGTAACATTGAATATTGAATTGATTTGTATGGTTAATATAAGCGGTTAAGCACCTCTCGGTGCTGGCCTAGTTATGATTCCTTAATTGTTTTGTTTGCGTTTATATTACTTCCGCATAATTATTTCTAAGTGTATGCATGCATAGTTTATTGGTAGCTACCCTTGTTTCGGTAGTTTTGAATGGCGGTAGAGGCTAGTTGCTTAGGAGATATGACCAAATGACCCTAAGTGAGTAGACTGAGACGGGAAGGGTAAGATATGACCAACTGAAACATTTTCTACTAGTGCGATTTGACCAACTGATCACCTACCATTTGGATGAACTTAAGAATTAGGGGGTGAGTGTTTAAGTTGCTAACGCCCGGGCACTCACTATTATAAGTCTAGCATGTAGCGGTACTTAATGACTTGGCTTAGGGGACCAGGAACAACTGGACTTATGAGGGGACACCTGAATTCTCCAGTGGTGGCATCTTTGCTTATAGGTTAGGGCGAATTGACCAAATGTTGTCCTCTCGACTTTGACCCCACATGAAGTAATTGGAAGTAATTAGACGTAGACATTACTAGCTAGGATGATTAACTAGGTTAGCACCACTCTCCTCTATTGATTACGCCTTTGCCTTTAATCTGCTTTACTAGTTAGTTAATTAAAACATTCTTAAAATCTGTGACACCTAGACTTAGTATTAATCCAACACACATAGCTCTTGGGACGACCTCGGTTTTACCAAATACTACACTCCACACGACCGGGTACACTGCCCGTTAGTGCATTAGGGTAGACCATAGGTATAACGAGACATTATAAATATTAAAACCTGGTCAGTAAAACCTGCATGAATTATTAGAGTAGCGTACACTATTTATCCCTAAGGTTGTACCAAAAATTCGCATTCTTGAGGCCTAAATTCAAATAAATGCACCATTCCTCCCCCAAAGTCTCCTTTTTGGTTCCCCGATGGTCCTTTTTGACTAAAAGACATTAGTCAATGATAGTTAGACCCTTCCTTTGCTTTTAACGTGAGGGCAAATTGGTCATTTCATGGTTTTGGGTGTACTACTAAGTGATTTCGTATATGACTTGTTAATACAAATAAGCCGTAAAAACGTTTATTTATATTTTACGATCTTCTGATGTTTTGTCAATAACAAACGTAAAATCATTTTAACGAAACAAATAAAATACGTAAATGGTTTGAGCCAATAGTTTTCTAACACACTTACGTTTTCACATAAAACACTAAAACAAGTATAAGTGATTTTATGATTTAGTAATACATATGTACAACAACTAGTGTTTACATATTAAGAAAATATATACATAACTAGTATGTATTATAATGGGTAAAAACTACAACCCATGGAGCATTTCCATAACCCATGGTATTGATCCATACCCATTTGACTAGATGCATTGCATCTATTAGGTACATTGTATCTAATGAAATACCCATGGACCAACCCATAACCCATGAACCATGACCCATAACCAAATACACATGGGAAAAGAGGAGCGTCCCATGGATCGCTAACATTACACTAGACGGATCCCTTAAAGGTGGGATCCGTGGGATCCGTGGAACAGTAGATGTTTCTCCTCTATAAATAGTGAGTCATTTCTTCCTTTTGGGTTGCCACTCCCACATGTACTTTCCCAAAGTATTGTAACTCTCTAACCACTGATCCTAAGGGATCCTTCTATGTAGTTTGTCTTTTGTTTTGTGTGATTCTCTAGGTTCCTCTTAAAGGCGAGATCACCACTTCTTGAAGTCGAGCAAGCTCAAGTCCATGAGTTGCCATGCTTCGTCATCGTCAAGACTACTGAGGTTCTCTTGTTGATAGTTCTTTCTTCCTCCATAGAAGTGTTGTGTCGAAGGAATTAGTGAAGGATGCCGAAAGAGTCAAGACGAAAGCATTAGTGAAAGGTGCTTAACATCCGTGTCAAAAGCATTAGTGAAGAATGCTAAAGGTGTCAAGACGAAGGCATTAGTGAAAGGTGCCAAGCGTTTGTGTCAAGGGCATTGGTAAAAGATGCCTAGGAATCAAATCAAGTGGCATTAGTGAAGAAGGCCAAGGTCGTATAATCGATGAGGTGCATCGTTATACAAATAGTGATAGTTTGTTTCCAAGGATGTTGATATCCTTGATGGTGTTGTAATAAGGAGTGGGTCTCCTTTGGGATTAGGTGTTGTGTAGTGTTGGGTAGTAGTTTCTCCATTGTAATGGAACTAGGTACTTAGCCTAGTATCGGATAAAGGGTAGGCGACGTTGTGGTAGGTCTGGTTCACCTTGGTGAAAGAACCCGGTGGTTAGCCTAGTACCGGAAAAAGAGTAGGCGACGTTGTGAAGGTTTCTCCACCATAAGGAGTTGGTGTCGTGTAGTGATTACGAAATCTCGAGTAGGTGACTCGGGGAATGGAGTAGGGCAAGGAAGGTGTCCTTGTAGCCGAACCACTATAAATACTCGTGTCGTGGTTATGTGCTTCTTACTCTTTATCTTTCATTACACTTTTATATATCTATCTATCAACGTCCAACATACCCATCTAAATAGATTGACATAAGTCGATCTAAATATTTTAAAACGAAGTTTTAATTGGTAAAACTATTCAACCCCCCCCCCCTTTGAGTTTTTCACAATTGGCATCGGAGCTTCGTTACCAAGTTTCTTAGAGTAAGTCGTACTTTAAAAACTTGATACAATCCGTGTATGTTTGAAAACTACAAAGAAGGAAATCTTTTAAAACATTTTTTATGTTGGATATTGATAGATTATTCTAACATATTCTTTTCAAGAAATCTTCATGCTAGGATCTCTCCAAAACCTTCATTTATATTCATAGAATAATGAAGTCAACTTTTAAGAAAGAATCTAAAAGTAATCACAACCTACTTACTCTAAGTACAACGGATTACTTTAAGAGCTCATGAAGTATTTTTGGTCTCATGTCTTCACAAACCAAAATCAAGAGCATAGAGGTATGTTTACTCTTCATTAGCTAGCTTATATCTACATGAATATGTTAATACCATTTTTCTTATAAATGCTAGTCTTACAAAAAGTCTCCTTTCGCCACTTTCCCGACTTACTCATCATCGGGAATAGTATTCCTTTTGATCTCGTCAAACTAACGCCGTCGTCACAAATGGATTCTCGATAATTAAATCCCGTTGACCAAACATTATCTATTTTATTTTTTGAACCCCAAAACTATTTTTGTTCCATAAGCTATTTTATAACTTATAACAAAAATATTGCCGAACACCCTTTTTCTGTCTACAGTAGCCGGATCCCTTCAGTTGTACTAGCCGGATCCCTTATACAAGGGATCCAGGGGAACTGTGGGACAGAAACCAGCTATACGTTTTTCAAAATCAACACTGATAATGTTCCCTCTCCCCACAAAACATAAAAACGACCCAAGAACTGGTTTCATCTTCATAGGACTCCATATCCTCAAGTATTCTTCTCTAGAACACCATTGTAAGTAATTACACTAACATGTTCTAATTTTCATCATTCTCATCCTAGGGTTTATGGTTTCTCAATTTGTTATAATCAATTGATTCAATTAGGGTTTTCAAAATTGATCATTAAAAGGGGCTTTCACACAACTAAGATTACATTGTACTCACAACATTGTTAATACAAATCAAAACCATAAACCCATCTCAACAAATTTTGCCTAATTGGAATATTTGTGTTTCTAGGACCAACCATGCCTAAAGCCACTCAACAAGACCACCATGATACCGTCCATTACCTCACCCATTACTATCGGAAAGAGGGATTGTCAAAAACCGACCACAAAGTCTTCAAAAGACTTGAAAAACGACTTATCCACGAAGGTCGTGTAGTCAAGGAATGTTTCCTTGAAGATACCGACATTCGTCAAGTCTTCTCGGCAATCAACTTTGATTGTCTTCTTGACATAGATGAACAAATTTGTCTGGTTTTCATCTTTGAATTATACAAAAGCATTAGGATCATTCGAAACACCGATGATAGCATTTCAATCGCTTTCATCATCAATAAACGAAGCTTAACTCTACCTCTCAACACATTCGCTCAAATCATTCGCATTCCTTGTGAAGGAATTTGTATGTACTCTCAAGATTGGGCAATATCCTCTCAATCCTTTGCTCTTGATCCCAAACCAATATACCATACTCCTCTTGATGAACCCGAAACCGTTCGAGACACTACCTTCAAAATTAGAGCCGACCAATCCCGTCTCAATCGAAATAAAAAGCTCATTCACCGTGATCCCTTTCAAATGGAACTCTTCAAAATGCACCCCATTTTTAGAAAATGGGAAGAAATTCTTTGGGAAAACGTCATTAGCCTAGTCGGTAACAAGGATCATCCAAATGCATGTCTCGTGCAAATGATCTATTGCCTTATTCACCAAAAACCATTTAATCTCGCCTATTACATGGTGAAGAGAATGGCAGGGGTATTCAAAGTTGCCAACATGGTACTTCCATATGGTATGCTTCTAACACGACTTTGTAAGTATGTTAGTGCATTGCAACCATCTCCTATCAACGATGATCATTTCCTTTCCGATCACGTCATGGTACCTCTTACCAAACAACCCCCTAAACGGTTCATGGTCAATGGAAGAAAACCCAAAGCTCTCTCGGACTCCTCGGACGAAGAAGATGAAGAAGAAGAAGAAGAAGAAGCAAATGTCGACCCCGTAGCTAACATCGAATTGGATCTCTTTGATTACTATCAACAACTTCCAACTATTCCAAACGAGACCGCGGAATTCAAACAATTAAGAGGTATGATTCAAAACCTAGCTCACTACGTCACGAAGTCGGGAAAGAGGAAAAGAAAGGATTGACAAAAGAGCTATAGGATTATGATTGTTTTGAGACTTTTGATTGGTGTATGAATGATTATGCTTTAGCACGCTTGTTTGTATTATCTTGGATATCATTATTGCTACCATTATCTATGATATGCTTTATGTGATAAACATGTTTATATTGCCGTTTAGTTTAATGGTTATTAGTGCATATTGCTTGGTGCAAAATCTACATTTGTTGCTGTTATGGTTCTGATCTGCAGATGCCGGATCCCTAGTTTTAGCCTAGATGGATCCCTTATCTAAGGGAACCGTGGGATCCGCGACTATAGATGAGCTATACAGATTTCCTTACATCAAAACAGCTCACTAGATCACTTCACACTAGCCAAACATAAGACCTTAGAACCAACTAAGTCTTCTTCAAGCATTTGATAGCCTCACACTCACCCATAGCTTACCTAGGATCTAGTTCAAAGTACTTTTGATTTATCAACTCATCAAAACTCACCATATTTACGCTTCAATACTCACACATTGCTTTTTACATCTCAAAACACTTAGGTGGATATATTGATCAATTTTAGGAAATTGTTTCTACTAGAGGTGGCAATTTGTGCCCAAAATCAAAAGAATGGGCTAAATGGGCAAACTTTTAAAAGATTTGGTCACATTTGGACCCCCTCTTTTTTTTGAAATGGGCATGTATTGCCCATTTAGAAGTTAAACGGGCATAACGGGCACATGTTTTTCCCGAACATTAGATTATTTTTAAAGAAAAACTTACATTTTATTTTTTAAATATAAATGAGGTGTTACGTTCGATGAATTTATTTCGTCATTTTTGGTCTTTTTAAAAGCGATTTGTATAACATGAGCCCGTTTGGCCCGTGCCCGTTTAGCCCGTGCCCGTTTGGCCCATAGCCCGTTTGGCCCGTAACCCGTTTGACCCGTAGCCCGTGCCCGCCCGCCCCGCCCGTTTTGCCACCTCTAGTTTCTACCCATCCTTATCTCAAAACGGGTCAAAAACTAGTTTTTCAATTCTTTTAATTTTTGAGGATTTTTCAAACTCCATCTCAAACTTACATCTGATCTCTAGGATCATTTATTGTAACTTGACACCATCAAAATTCTTCTTGTCATCCTTGAACACCCATTGGTGGTCATAAAGTCTCATTTTCCTTCCATAAAAGGCAATCATTAGCTATATCACTCATTGCCCTTGATCATTCAAGTACACTTCCATTTAAGATACTTAGGAGGACTGAAACACTCAATATGGTATAGGATTTAGACCTTAGAAACATCATTTTTACCCTTTCCTAGCTGTTGAGAGCCGGATCCCTAGGATTAGCCTAGACGGATCCCTCAATGGAGGGAACCGTAGGATCCGGGTGACAGATTCATGTCAAGTCTAGCTTAAACAATCATTTCAAGCCCATCTTACTAACTTGAACACTCCACCTTATCTTAATTGATTCCCTAGATCAGTACAATTCTGAAGTTGACTCTTGTGTATGCTAATCATCACATTCCTAAGAATCTTAGTGGCTTAAGTCTTGAATGCACTTGCCAAACTCTTCCCTTTATAAGTCATCTTGCTAGAATCCCTTAGTCATCAAACACAACATAATTCTCAGCAATTAGAGACATCTTCTTTAGACATTTCATCATGAAGAAAGCTCCTAGAGCTAACTCATCCACCCAAGAACCACCTAAGAAACTTGCTCGGGTTATACACGAAGTTTCCTCAACCGAATCATCTCCTGTTAAGTTCACAAATGCTAGGATTTCCCCTCCACCAACTCAACCAATCAAACCAATCCCCAAGAGAGTTGTTCCCACAAAAATGTCATCACCAAACTCTACAATTCCTACTAAACCAAACACACCCTTTTCAACCCAATCAACATCATTGGTGCCTAGAGCAATATCATTTACCACCTCACAATCATCTCCACATTCCTACAACTTAGAGGACTTACCCCCTAGGCCATCTCATCCTCCACCATTACCGACACACTCTTCACTAGAGAATATTGTACAAAACCAAGGTGTTGAATCAACACTTACACCAATGTCGATTTCTCCATTTCCCTCTAATGGTCCATTTCGGATTATGAGGAGACATCAAAGTCAACCACCCGACCACATGGACGTTGACACTTCCCTACCTCCATCATCAACCCTTGTTGAGCCACCAGCTAATTTGTCTCCACCAATTCCTCCTTCGTTTGAGGATCTTCAACCCACTTCACTTGAACCTCCGCTCCAAGACGCTCAACTGTTACCACCATCCTTTCAAAACCATGACAAGGATTGCTATCATTGTCAACATGTTGAAAGGTTGATACATGAACTACGTGAAGAGCAACGTTTCATGTTTTATCACCTCCTTGAACGTTTCGATGAGGTCAACAAACCTAAACAACCATGAGCCTAAGGAATAAAACCGTGTCCTAGTCTCAAGCTCAACTTAGAACGTTTAGGAATCCCATTTCATGCTTGATCATCCTTAAGCACGTGGTTGCTTCTTAATTTTAGGTCACTCATTAGTATTAAGTAGAATATGTGTTACATGGCTAAATCATTCTCTTAGTTTTAGAGATTTGTTGATTATCTCTTTGTTTTATTGAATGATAACTTATTTGTCATATTTCTTTGAGTATATGTTTGTATATCACCATTGTTGAAAATCTGTCACCAGACAAACAGATCCCTGTAAATGACCTAGACGGATCACTCAAAGGAGGGAACCGTGGGATCCGTGCAACAGAAGACCAATTTTCTACTAACTTGAGTATTATTTGCATGAAATTATGCACTATATACTTGTTTTCTAACCTTTGTTTTGTAGATTTTCAAAATACACATGAAGACTTTGACACCCTAAGCTAGGGGGAGCTTTGTGTCAAACCATACATTGCAAAAACATTTTCAATACAATCCTCATATGGATTACATTTCGTTACATCCCCTTGCAAAGTTGCAATCATTAAGGGGGAGCATTATCGTCACTACGACGAAACCATTTGCACCCATAGGTGCAATACATTAGCTTAGTAGTGTTTATTTACTTGACGCCCTCACAAAGGGATGGACTCGTCAAGGGGGAGTCAAGACGAGAACTCTTCCCGTCATTTGCTCTCTACATTTTTTTTCTTTTCTTTTACATGTTTTTTGGTATGTGCTAAAACACATACCTTTTCTTTATCAAAATAGACCCAAAACAACCAAGAAAGAGCCGTTCATTGCTAATATTTGTGGTTTTCTTGAGTTTGTGCTTGTGCAGGTATGGATATGTAAAAACACGCAAAAAAGGAGCCAAATCAGACGTAAAACCGAGCACGAGAGATTAAAGAGAGCTTAAGCTGAGCCGGAAGGTCAGAATTGAGCATTTATGATGATTTCTAATCTCTGAGGATGATTTGTGAAGATTTGATCAAAGTTTGAAGAAATGTCAGAAATAGTCCCTCAAGTTTCACCAATTGGCAAAAATGGTCCTTAAAGATTCAAAAAGTGCAAACTTAGCCCTTGGTCTATTGAAGATTGTCAAGAGTGATCCTTGGAAAGAATGGCAGAATTACATGTGAGGTCCCTTGGAATTTCAGCCTTTGCAACATTGGTCCCTTTGGTTACACTTTTGTCACTACAAGTCCTAATACTATCCTAATATCCAAATCCAATCCATTTCACAAACTGCTTTCGGCCCAACATAAATAAAACCAACCCAATATCAAATCCACTAGAACCCGGTGACCCTTTACCCAATATTAGACCCGAATCACACCAATTACCCGAAATAAAACCCAAGTCAACCCAAGGATCCGGTCAACACATTCAAGATATAATATATTTTATAACCCAACGCGCCCCCAAACAGTGGTTACCCATCTTCCTTCCTCCCAAACCAAACAACCCCGTTTACCACCATTTCACCACAACCCAAACACCCCAACTTCGTACTAAGAATCTACCCAATCCTTCTAAACCTCTGACTTGTCAGATAAGGATTCCACGTGGCCATATGGCAAGCTCTGATTGGACGCAACACCTCATCCAAGGAAATGGTGCAATCTGATTGGTTTAAGTGACAGTGGATGAATGTGTGGTTGAAAATGACATTCTAGCATCTTCTCAAAGGCATCCCAAGGCCTCTCCATCTCTGCTATTTAAGAAACCCTTGGCTCACAATGTATTTCGTCCAACTCCTTAGGTTTTAGAGGGGTTTTGACCATTCTATTTTCCTGTCATTTACTTGTTTCAGTAGTGTAATAATCACATTTTCATTGCAATTTCAGGTTTTGTAAGATCAATAGTTATTAATGATAATTTCAGTTTAAATTGTCTCCTCATCTTGTCTTTAACATCTGAGTTTACTGGTTATAAGATCATCTCCATTTGTTTCATAAGCTTGTGTAAGCTTATGCATCTGTTTTGAGTATTACTTCAGTCTAAACCTGCTTAAATCTCTAGTTTTTGCAAAAGTCAACAAAAAGTCAACTTTAAATTTCAGTTTAATTTGTGTTTGCAAGCTGTTAAGTATGGATTATTAAGCTTCTTAAAGTCATTTTCAGTAAAAATTCTTAATGTGTAATGTTGAAATTGCTTTAGAATCAGTTTTAAGGTTATAAAGGGGTGTTTGGATTGCTTTGTTAAACTGTTTTAGAGGTCACATTAGTGGATTTAATCAGTTGCTTACTGTTTGATATTGTTCTATGATTTCATTTCTGTCTGTGCTTTGCTGCATTTAAGCTCATAGTCAACTTTGGCTTAATTTTGCTTTTGTCTTCTCCACTGTTGGAAACTAGCTACTGTCATCATCTCACATAGGTTTAGAATCAGTTTAGCAAGGTTGTTATAGTTGCATTATATCTTACTTCATCTTAATCAGTCAATAAATTGCATTTAAATTTCACCAAAGTCAAAACTAGGATCTGTTTTCAAAAGTCAACATTTGTCAAAAATCTGTTTTCTTCCAAACTTGCAGCAGGTGCACTGTCTTCATTTCAAGTAGTTAAGGCTTGATCTTTGGTCTATAAGTAGTCAGCTAGGTGATCTTTAAGATTGCAATTTTGCTTTTCACATTTGCTCTTCTGATAAGCTCATAGATAAGCTCAAACATGGTACCTGGTTTCTGTTTTACTGATTCAGCAGCCACTGTCCTTTTGGCCTGTTTTTGTGTGATCAATAACTTGTTCATTACTGGTCCATAATAGCTGTAACTTTGGGATTATGATCTCTGGTTGGTGGTCTTTAGAACCACACCTTTGGTTTTCATGATAACTTATTGGATAAGCAGTTAGATTAGCTTAAACTTAGGGTCATATTTCTGATTTGCTTATGATATCAGTTGGCTTAATCTTTGGTATTCAGCTCATTAGCAGTTAGGAGTAGGTGTTTTTAGTTCCCCTAGAGTAGTTTTAGTGTTATTTAGCTTCTGGTATCATTTGGTTCACTCTTGTGCTTATTAGCTTATTAAAAAGTGCTTATTTCCACTAGTTTACACTACAGTTGCTATTTCTTCCACATAGTCCATAGTTTTTATATTTTTATCAGCTTTAGAATAATGTTTTAGAATTTTCCTGAAGTTTTTATAATTTTTAGTTACTGTTTGGTATTTTTCTTAAATAAAATCAGTTTTTAATCATTTTAAATTAGCTTTAATTGCAATTAATTGAGAAAAAGTTCCAAAAAAATAGTTTTTCAATTTTAATAGTTTAAGGTAAATATAAAAAGCATAAAAAATATTTTTCCTTATTTTTTCCCTTTTATTTGGTGTTTTTCACTATTTAAATTAGATTTAATTAGTATTAAATTCATAGAAAATAGGAAATTAATCAGAAAAATACAAAAATAGTTTTGAAAAGTCTTTTATGTTATTTTAGATTTTTAGAAAGTAATTCCACATTTTTCCCTTTCTTTTTGATAATTTTTAGATAATTAGTTGTATTTTTAAAGTTAATAATTAGTTTTTAATTAGAATAAAATTAAGCAAATTCCTAAAAAAATAATTTTAATTCTTAAATAGTTTTCTTATATCATTTTTAGAGTAAAAGTAGTTTTGGATTATTTTTAGGATCTAGATTAGACGTAGTTGCTTTTTATTCGCGTTTCGTTTAATTTCCGTTTTTGCGTTTTAGTGTAGAATTGCGTAGTTTGCCTTGGTTTTTAGGATTTCCCCTTAGATTTTAGTTCCTTATGCTTTCCTTATCCCGTAGTTTAGAATATATCATTTTACCCCCCTTATCTTATTCAAATCCCGATTATTGAGACGTGAGTTGGAAATTCCATTCAACCCTCGTTCGGAACGATCTCGGTGCTCAAACCTAACACGTTTGAGTTACCCGCATACTACACAACTTCTCTATTATTGATTATTCACTGAAATCATTTTTCTTAAAACATTGTGTTAGTTTCTTTTCGACGCTCTTTTTGTTTTGACAAAAAGGGGGAGAAGAGAGTAAAAACTCCAATTCGAACTTTTACGAACTTTAGTTTTTCCTTAAAATAATTTTATGTTTTGTCATCAACAAAAAGGGGGAGATTATTAATACAAATAAGCCGTAAAAACGTTTATTTATATTTTACGATCTTCTGATGTTTTGTCAATAACAAACGTAAAATCATTTTATCGAAACAAATAAAATACGTAAATGGTTTGAGCCAATAGTTTTCTAACACACTTACGTTTTCACATAAAACACTAAAACAAGTATAAGTGATTTTATGATTTAGTAATACATATGTACAACAACTAGTGTTTACATATTGAGCAAATATATACATAACTAGTATGTATTATAATGGGTAAAAACTACAACCCATGGAGCATATCTATAACCCATGGTATTGATCCATACCCATTTGACTAGATGCATTGCATCTATTAGGTACATTTTATCTAATGAAATACCCATGGACCAACCCATGACCCATAACCAAATACCCATGGGCAAAGAGGAGCGTCCCACGGATCCCTAACATTACACTAGACGGATCCCTTAAAGGTGGGATTTGTGGAACAGTAGGTGTTTCTCCTCTATAAATAGTGAGCCATTTCTTCCTTTTAGGTTGCCACTCCCACACATACTTTCCCCAAGTATTGTAACTCTATAACCACTGATCCTAAGGGATCCTTCTATGTAGTTTGTCTTTTGTTTTGTGTGATTTTCTAGGTTCCTCTTAAAGGCGAGATCACCACTTCTTGAAGTCGAGCAAGCTCAAGTCCATGAGTTGCCATGCTTCGTCATCATCAAGACTACTGAGGTTCTCTTGTTGATATTTCTTTATTCCTCCATAGAAGTGTTGTGTCGAAGGCATTAGTGAAGGATGCCGAAAGAGTCAAGACGAAAGCATTAGTGAAATGTGCTTAACGTCCGTGTCAAAAGCATTAGTGAAGAATGCTAAAGGTCTCAAGACGAAGGCATTAGTGAAAGGTGCCAAGCGTTTGTGTCAAGGGCATTGGTGAAAGATGCCTAGGAATTAAATCAAGTGGCATTAGTGAAGAATGACAAGGTCGTATAATCGATGAGGTGCATCATTATACAAATAGTGATAGTTTGTTTCCAAGAATGTTGATATCCTTGATGGTGTTGTAATAAGGAGTGGGTCTCCTTTGGGATTAGGTGTTGTGTAGTGTTGGGTAGTAGTTCCTCCATTGTAATGGAATTCGGTACTTAGCCTAGTACCGGATAAAGGGTAGGCAACGTTGTGGTAGGTGTGGTTCACCTTGGTGAAATAACCCGGTGGTTAGCCTAGTACCGGAAAAAGAGTAGGCAACGTTGTGAAGGCTTCTCCGCCATAAGGAGTTGGTGTCGTGTAGTGATTACGAACTCTCGAGTTGGTGACTCGGGGAATGGAGTAGGGCAAGGAAGGTGTCCTTGTAGCCGAACCATTATAAATACTCGTGTCGTGGTTATGTGCTTCTTACTCTTTATCTTTTATTACACTTTTATATATCTATCTATCAACGTCCAACATACACATCTAAATAGAATTACATAAGTCGATCTAAATATTTTAAAACGAAGTTTTAATTGGTAAAACTATTCAACCCCCCCCCCCCCCCATGAACTATTCAACACATCTAAATAGAATTACATAAGTCGATCTAAATATTTTAAAACGAAGTTTTAATTGGTAAAACTATTCAACACCCCCCCCCCCCCTTCTAGTTTTCCACATGACTGATAAATTTTTTGAAACGATTTGAACATCCTAAACTTTATCTTACCTTTTTTTAAGATGTGTGCCGAAAATCACCAAAAAAAGAATTCAGATACCGAAGAGTTTGTAACATTTTTAGCACATTAAGAGATAAAAAGCAAATTCTGGTAGATTCCACCCTCATGAATTAAGAGATAAAAAGCTTTAGCGCCCAGTTCTCGAGTTTTGACATAAAAGTCATGAAACACTTTAACCAGTCATCTTTACTTACTTTTGACATCAACATGCCATCACGAAAAGGAAAAATGACCCCATGAACTACGAGTACTCCTGCTCCTTCATATATCCACCACTGGAATGTTCTTATTTTCAAGTAATAATATGAAAGAATATAGACTAAATGATATCACATAATGATGCTATTAAGTTAGGCAACATGATAGTTCAACTCGATCCTTGACATTAGTAGCACTCGGGCAACCACCCAGTTTTTTTTTTTTGCCTTTTTAACGTGTAGAAAAATTTGAAGAGAGACTTCAGGACGTTGTGCTATGATAATTCTATGAATATCGTTATGAATAAAATTTCTATATAATTGAAGAATAAATAACCTACGCCTATTGTTTAAGTATAACAACCACATACGATCATATGTGCTTGTGTTTCAAGAATATTTCCTTCGTCTAATCAAATGCTTGGAATGTATTAGCAAACAGACCCGATTCGGTCATAGAGAGTTTTTTTTTTCCAAAAACATTGTGATGATATATTTAAAGAATATATTGTGATTTTGAAACTTGGAATCAATCCCTTGAACGTGCCATAGTTAGTTTATCGCCATTGACTTTCAGAAAAATCAATCCTATTCCTGTAGGTTTTTTTAAACATGTTTCAAAGCATTTCATTCTTGTTTGTAAATAGGTTTGGTGTTTTCTTTTAGAGTGAGATATATAGTCTATGAATTAACTACAGTTTTGGTTCTTGTAGTTTGCTGGGTTATTCTTTTTCAGTCCAAAATTTGATAAATTTCGGGTTTGATCCAAAACCGAAACAGCCGTTTCGGGTTTGGTTCATTTTTTCGTTGACTGTTAGTTTGACCAGTTAACTAATGTAAAATGACTGAAATACCCTCAACTTCATTCTTTTTTCTATCTTGTATTATTATTATTATTAATATTAGAGTAACGTACACCATTTGTCCCTAAGGTTGTACCAAAAATTCGCACTCTTGAGCCTAAATTCAAATAAATGCACGATTCCTCCCCCAATGTCTCCATTTTGGTTCCCCGATGGTCCTTTTTTACTAAAAAACATTAGTCAATGATAGTTAGACCCTTCCTTTGTTTTTAACATGAGCGCAAATTGGTCATTTCGTGGTTTTGGGTGTTATCTCTCCACTTAATACACTCTCTCATCATTATCCCATCCCATCCATATTCCCGCCCATTTCTCTCTATACCACTCACACACACTTTCTCTCCTCGTTCCCAAACTTTGAATCGAAGTTTTATAAAATAAAATAAAAAATAAAAAAAACATAACACTAATTGCATGTCAAAAACACCCATTTCTTATATTTATTTATTTATTAACTTTTTTTTTTTTTTTTTTTTTTTTTGAGATAAAAACAATTTGCAACATGGATTTTATATTTTGGAAAGTAGGAGAAAACTCTGATCCGATGGATGATACAGATTTATACAAATCTACTAAGAAGAAGTATGGTAAGTTTTAGTTATACATGTTCGTTCGAATGTTTAAGGTTTTTGTAGTTAACATTCTGTGCATGTTGTATATAGGTTGATATGATCTCTTAACGACCAAAACATCAATTTATACATAAATAAAAAATCTTAGCACACACAAACTCAAATAGATATAGTCTTCTCTTTGCATGAGGTGTTGACGTGTTTCTTCAGACGTTAGTTATTTTCCCGTGTACACTGATGAAAATGTTATTCTAGATAGAGTTATGATCAAATGAGAAGAAAAATTAAAATAAGATGGGTTAGAAGAAACCACAACCACACATTTCAGATGCACTTACAAAATGAGATATATCTTATATAAAATGTGTGGTTAAAAATCATTCATATTCTTCTCATTTTAGTTTTTCTTCTTAACGGATCTCTTGAGATAAAAAAAATTCTATGTTTTACAAAAGAGCTAATTTCATTTTTGCCCCAAACATGAAACAATGATTAAAGCTTTGCCAAAAAAAAAGAAGTGAGTTTCACTATGCTCCACTCAAAGTAAACAACTTGTACGACTCCAATGAAAAATTGAGATGTGTCCAACTAGTTGGTGGAATTTTTTGTGCGACTTTTCAATTTTTGACACGTGTTAACTTTTTTTTTACGGCGATGTTTTAATCGTTTTTTATTTTATGGGTAAAAATGGTATTTGATTTTTGTAACACATAACACATTCAACTACGATTGAAGATATAAACAAAAGAAACTTAATAAAAAATGATTTTCATTTTATCAGAATTGACTCGGCTAAAAAAAGACGATTCGAACTGCTATTGAATTAGTAGGAAAAATAACTGAAGCTTGAACATTGTAAAATGACGTTAAAAAATAGCAACAAACATAGCCTTATTAAAAGCTCCTTACAAGCTAAGAGCTCATGATTTTTTAAATGTTTCATAAGCATATAGTCCAAGCAAGTTTATTCTATCTAGCTTAGCATAAAAGATCAAGCTCTCATAAACTACAAGTCAAACAAATAAGTGTATGACCTAATATATTGTGTGTTAATCATTTTTTTTTTTTCTGCTTGAAAAGATCCTTGACAAAAAATGAAAATTACTACCAAGATAATAACAAAAGAACTGTAAAAATTAACTTAAATGTTTAAGGAGAATCTTCAACAACTTAACAAGTTTGATGCAGCAAAGCATATCAAAAGGATGATGTGATAAAAAGCTAGCCACAACTCCAATTTATTTTTTGAACGTCTGTTTAGGAAAACTTAACCAGGCTTTTAAAAAGGTTCTCGCGCCATAAGATGTGTCTGAAGTAATGGTGACAAAATAATTAAGGTTGTAGGTGTGACCTTGTCGGTCTTCTACAGAATAAAACCGCATGATGCAGTTAGACTACAAATTGGTACATTGTTTTACCGGTGCAAGTCATAGCCAAATTTTGATTCCAAGATCTTGTTATCAAGCTTCCTTTCAAAAGCAGAGACTACTTTCAAGCGCCTTTCTGCTTTTTCACACAGATGTTTTGCATTCACAAGCTCTAAATTTCTCTCTTGGAGATCCTTTTCAGCATCCTTTTTAAACAAAGTGATGCTTGTTTTCATTTCCATAAGCAAAGCCGGATCTTTTTTGGACGTGTTCCATTCACGAACGGTTTCCATGTGAGATCGAAGCCATGACACATTAACGTTTGCCGCCTCTGCATCTGACACCTTGCACTCTATTTCTCCCCACGTAGAAATGATGGTTGTAGCACTAAAAAAGTTAGTTTGAAGTTGCTTGACAACTTCACAAACAACCTCAAGGATAGATTGTCTCATAGAAACTGTTTTGAAAACGCATTCAGATGCAATGTCACCGTGTCTCTTGAAAATGGATTCAAGAATTGGTGCAACACTTTGCTTTACTTTGTAGCCTTGGACACATATCAGGCCACAATGGGGAGACGAAACCTTTCTCAACTGTACAAATGAAACATAAATTAAGTTAGCGGGTTAAACAGGTCAAAAGTAAACCAAAATTACTTAGAAAAGCATAATGTTCTATTTCAAAACTAAATTTTCAATAAAAAAAACTTAGGGAATAATAAACCATATCTATCACCTCTAACGTCTCAGAGTATTTCCTCTTGCAAGGTGCATATGTCCTTAACGTGCTTGTATCATTTGTAGCTGGAGTAGTTTTTATAAACTTCTGAAAAAGAAACGTAGTTATTGAACATTGGACAATAACATCGTTTTCTATTATCATTTAGAAATAATCGTAAAGAAGCGGAATGCTCATACACATTACCATTACATAATCTGGGAATGAGAGATGTTGTTGGACTTTAGCAGCAGACTTCAAGAGAACTCTTTTCCCTAATTTCCAACAAAGAGGCGAAGTAATCTAAAAGAGTAACAATATTTCAGTATTTAAATCATATCGTACAGGCAATGTAACTAGTGATGAATGAAAGCATAATTATCACCTTATTCTCCTTTTTTGCACTTTCGTATGCGAGATGTACAAGCTCAACTGTCTTGCTTTTATCTATCATATCGATCATAATGTCCTCCATCATGAGTACAATACTAGAGGTATTCGAGCTTGAAAGCCAAAGCGAAGATGAAAGAAAAAGCTCAGTTGTATTCTTGTAAGAAAATTAATCATATAAAGAGTCAAAGACTTTCAAAATTCATAGCAAAAGGGGTTTTTAGAGTTCTTACTCAGCATCGGTTAAAAATTGCTTAAAGAGGCGAATTGCAAGACTCATCTCTTGCAGTTCCATCATCACATTAGACAATCTGACTTTCGAAAATGATTCTAGAAATCGAGTCATCTTTGTATAGCATCCAGCATATACAAAAGATACTTTCTTAAACGTCTTCACTACCATTGCAAAAAACTCCTGTGCATTATTAATAGCAAGGAAAAGGCCGGCAATCACTCGGGAGTTTGTGTATCAAGTAATGAGCTTAAATAGACTATAAAATGGCAATGCACTATACCGAGTAGGTATCTGAACTTAAAAGTGTTTAGGGTTCCAGTATCATACGCATGCTAACGTGTCATAACCGAGAAAATTACTAGAATGCCATCGACACGTTGATATAAATATGATATTGGAACACTGTTTAAAAGTTGATGATGTAAAGTACTAATTATTAAGTAAAAGACTTATAAGTTCACGTACCTTTACCTTTATTGCCTAAATCCTCAATTTAAACATAAAACTTGTTAAGATGTTGCATACCTCTAATTGCCGACTACTGTAAGGGGCATTGGGCGCCATGATTCTTAAGATCTCGCATATGTAACATGCAACTGAGATATTCACATCCATATCAGGATGTCCCAATAGTTCGTTAGCAACCAATGCTTCAATTATTGGAGCAAGTGCTTTAATCATCGACTCAGATGGCGATTGATCCACCCTCTCCAGAAGTTGGTTCATTTGCTAGTACAAGAACACACCACAACTTAGAACAAGATAATTGTAACAACATCACTAATACTATAAACACGTTACAATAAATAAAAATTAAACATGCAAAATATGATTACACATAACTAATCCAAACTTAACAGTTTAAATGAAATATATGCAAAACATGATTAAACATGTCATAGAAACAATGAAACTATATTCAGATCAAAAAAGAAAACCCTAACCACAAGAATGTTGACAATCTCCGCGCTTGTAGACGGTATATGTAACAGCTTCATCCCGGCTTCCTTTAGCTCAATTTCAAGGTGATTGACTGAAGTCTGAGACAATTTGGACGCCATTTTGGAAAGCCAGTTAACACTTCACTGAATGAGCATAAAAAACAATTAGATGGACCTACAATAACTTTGATTTGCATGTAAATCTTTTCTAAGATAAACAATTATAACAACCTAAATAAAAAAATATTGCGTACATTGAAAGTTATACAACAATGAACAAGTTTAACTATACTAACAATATAATGAACATGGTTGAAGTTACTGTACTAGATACTATGGATACCGATCTCGTTGATGTGCTTCATGTGTTGCTACTTGATCTTTACATGTGTTACCAGGTATAGACATATATCTAAACTCCACATAACATAGATAAGGGGCATAATATTGCACTACATAATCACATTTCAATGCATGATAAAATCAATCTCCATGACATGGAATGCTGTGCATATGGGGTTAGTGAATGCTCTGAGTTCAATTATAAAATCAATCGCAAGTTTTTGTGACACCTCATTGTTCTCACTTTTAATACCAACACACCAAAATACCCTTGACTCATAACTCAAGACAAAACACCCATTTTGGGATGCATCATACATATTGATTACATAGATAACATGGCAACTTATAGAATGTAGATGACATCAATATAAAAATAAAATAAAAATAAACCTTGCCGGTTATCAAACTTATTTTATTGGTTGTGTGCCTAATTTTTTATAACTTTTTTGTTATTTTTATTTACATTTTAATGTTTGTATGATTACTGTTATTGTAACTATTTTTTAATAAACCATTCTTATTTTAACTACTAACTTGTCATTATTAAAAAAAAAACAAACAAACTAGCAAGAATTGCGAATGTTTAGAAAACTTGCAATTTTGACCTTGAGAAGTCAAACGTTGCGAATTTTTACAAAAAGAATCGCAAGAAAAAAATTCGCAAGAGTTGACCTTGCAAAGCCAAACCTTGCTAGTTTTCTGAAAACTAGCAAGGTTGACTTAGCAACGTCAACCTTGGGAATCTTTTTTAAAAGGGAGAATTACATTATTTTTTTAAAAAATTGCAAGGTTTCGGATAAATCTTGGGTATTTAATCCATCAATTGTGTAAATTGAAAATATCTGTTGGATGACATTATATCACTCTCAGCAATAACCAACGTTTTTTACATTGTTGCATATAGTTCGCAACAGAAATGATAATTAGGAAACTGAAGGAACTTAATATGCCCACCTATCAACACCTAGAGGTAGTGGAGATAAACGGCTATTATGGGAGGACCAGTGCCCTTGAACTGGCTTTGTATTTCATGAAAATTGGTGTTGCACTGAAGAAACTTGTGATTGATCCTAAAAGTTCAAATGCAAGAAGATTAACAAAAGAAGATATGATTAAGGAGGAAGATGTTGCTAGATGTTGTGCACACCAGCGGTTGAGACCAATTACACGCGTTGGGTTAGAGTTGGTGATACTACAAATTAGCATTAAGAATCTCAGTGAACTTAAATGAACTAGAAGAAGAACCAATTTACATTTATGCATAATCATAAAATAATTTTAGTAAGGATCAGTTTATGTTTTGTTTTTGTGAAATACTTGTACTCCTTGTTGTAAATTCGCAAGGATGAATATTATACGAATATTTCACAAAAATAAAACATAAATTGATCCTTATTGCAATTATTTTATGATTATGCATAAATGTTAACCGGTTCTTCTTCTAGTTTATTTAAGTTCGCTAAGATTCTTAATACTAATTTATAGTATCACCAACTCCAACACAATAGGTTTAGTTGGCTTCAACCGCTCGTGTGCACAACATCTATCAGCATCTTCCTCCTTAATCATATCTTCTTTTGTTAATTTTTTTGCATGGACTCTTAGGATCAATCACAAGTTTCTTCGGTGCAACACCAAATTTCATAAAATGCAAAGCCAAGACAAGGTCACTGGTCCTCCCATAATAAATGCGTATCTCCACTACCTCTAGGTGTTGATGGGTGGGCATATGCAACTCCTTCAGTTTTCCGCTAATCATTTCTAGTGCCAACCAAATCAGCTGCAACAATGTAAAAAACATTGGTTATTGCTAATATTGATATAATGTCATCCAATACATATTTCCAATTTACACAGATGTTCGCCCAAATACCCAAGATTTATCCGAAACCTTGCGATTTTTTTAAAAGAAATCACAAGATTCGTGAATTTTTTAAACAAATTTTGCAAGTTGACCTTTCTAAGTCAACCTTGCTAGTTTTCTGAAAACTAGTAAGGTTTGACTTCGCAAGGTCAAACTTTGCAATTTTTCTATAAAAAATCGCAATGTTTGACTTCGCAAGGTCAAACCTTGCAAGTTTTCTAAACATTCGCAAATTCTCCCAAGTCTTGCTAGTTTTGTGAGTATTTTGGCTTTTTTTTAATGAAATTTGAATATTTGGTGAAGTAGTTTTGTAAAATTGATTATTTTTGTCATTTTTCGTATTTATTCATTTTGATAATAGTTATTGTATTAAAGTAACTATTGACATATTTACTATTGTAGTTATACTTATATGTGTTATATTAGTTTTTTACACATTATAATTTTTAAAACTGAGTGGATGTACAGAAAACTTGTTAGTAAGAAAAGCATTAGTTTAATTTTTATTGTTATTCAATTCAAAATAAAATTCAAATTTTAGAAGTAACAATAAATGTAATAGTTATTCTTGTGACTACTTAAAAAAAATATAAAAAGTTATTGTAAATAATAAGTTACAAATACGGTTATAATAGTAACACATATTATTGTGTTATGAAAACAAGAATTAACAATAAAAGTAATAAACTTTAATAAATAAAAATGACATATTCAAAAATAAATAAAGTCTGAATAACATAAAGGTTGCCTATATGTAATTCCAATTTAAATGTCCATTTTCTTTTCTGAGTTTATGATATCGAACTTTTTTCACTCAGAACTATATACAATTATAAGTTATCAGTTAACTTAGCAGGATAACTTTTTTTCGACGACCTATGTTCGATGACTTGTTTTTCGAAGTCACTTACCTAATTTTTCTTTTATTTATTTATTTTATTATTTATTTCTTTTTATTAAACCCGTCTACTTTTCAATGAAACTCATGTTGGTTACGCAAAACTCACTTTTTTTTCTTTTCAATGTAACACACTTGCTTTTTATAACAACCCAATTAGCGATGGTGGTGTTTTGTTGGTCTGATAAAAATAAGAAGATGGTGATGTGTGTTGGTCGGAGAAGAAAAAAGATGACGATGTATATTAGAGTTGGTTAAAAAAGAAGAAAGGTGGTGGATGTGGTATGTGTAGCACTGTAGTGTTAGTTAAAGAATATGAAAGATGGTGGTGGTGGTAGGTTTTTAGTCGGTAGTTGACTAGATTTTAGCCGGAGAATATTAAGAAAGATGGTGGTGGCTTGCAACCAAATTGTATGGGTAGAAATTTCTGACTATTGCAAGCACAAAAAAGTTAAACGCTTTATATTGAAAAAATAATAATAATAAAAGAATTTAAAAAAAAAATCTGTCAAGTTAAATTTATTATAATTTGAGTAACTATTTACGGATTTGCTAAAAAAATTATAAAAAGAAACAAAATGCTTTACAAAAATTGAATAATACTTGTATATGAGCGAAAAAATATCATAACAGAATCTATGTTTCAATAACTTACTTTAATAATAATAATAATAATAATAATAATAATAATAATAATAATAATAATAATAATAATAATATTTTTTTTTTATTATTAACTATTATTATTATTATTATTAGAGTAAATTACACCGTTCGTCCTTGTGGTTTGCGTTGACCGCAGGGTTTCGTCCTTTGACCAAAAAAGTTGCACCGTTCGTCCTTAAGTGTGAAAACGTTATGCACCGTTCGTCCCTCCATCCAACTGGGCCCACTAACGGTCGTTAAGTCTTGTTAACCTGAGGGTATAATCGTCATTTCAACACCATAAGGACGAACGGTGCAAGGACGAATGGTGTAGGTATCGAAATTGGGTTTTCTTGATCTGAAGTCTAACAATATTTCTGGTTCAATCCCTCCTGAATTGGGGAATCTTTTCGATCTAAATTCTCTATATATGGTCAATAACTCGTTAACTGGATCTATCCCAAAAACTTTTGTCAATCTCAAGAAGCTAACAGTCTTGTCTCTATAGAAGAATCAGTTGAGCGGATCAATACCGAAAGAAATAGGTCATTTGACGTCACTCACATGCATCGATCTACAATATAATGATCTAAATGGTCAGATACCTTCATCCCTAGGTAATCTCAAATCCCTTAATTATCTTCGTCTTTACTCAAACAAACTTTCTGGTCCCATTCCACAAGAGTTAGGAAGCTTGATGTCTCTTACTACTCTAGAATTAAACAACAATCGACTCAATGGTTCCATTCCGAGTTCATTCGGTAACCTACAATACTTGAAATTTTTGTATCTAAACGACAATGAGTTTATAGGTCCTATTCCACATGAATTAGGAAAACTGAAGTTGGTAAATTTTTGTATCAATCATAATATCATAAACTAAGTTGTTATGTCCTTAAAGAAAAGACTCGGCGCACTCATAACTTTTTTTTCTTTCCAGAATTCGCTTACACAATGAAAGTAACCGAAAAGTGTGATGTCTATAGCTTCGGGGTTCTAGTGTTAGAAGTCATCAAAGGTGAGCATCCAGGTGATATAGTAACTTCTCTAACATCCTCATCAACCAGTTCCACTCCTGGAAATCAAAGAAGTTGTGACATCAATCTTGGTTCTAGCGATAAGATGTGTGAATTCAGACCCCGAGATAAGGCCTACAATGTATGATGTTTCACAGAAACTGAAAGTTTAGATTCAGGGCGCGTGTGGGGGATTTATTGCGCGTGTGGCATGAAAATAGAACCACGAGGTCTTGATCTATCGATTAGTATAGGCGGTGTAGGTTGTAGACGTCGCCGGAAGTTGGCCGGATTCCGGCAGCGGCGCCGGAACCCTAGGGTTTGGTGGCCGGAAATTATAGAGAGAGAGAGGAGAGGGTGAGGTGTGTGTTTTTATAGAGAGAGAAAGTATGTAGCAAAAATGAGGATGTGTGTGTGTGTGTTGGGGTATATATACACCGTTCGTCCTTGCACCGTTCGTCCTTATGGTGTTGAAATGACGAATATGCCCTCATGGGTTAAGTGACTTAACTGACTTTAGTTGGAATTTGTGGGCCCCAGTGGACGGAGGGACGAACGGTGCATAACGTTTTCACACTTAAGGACGAACGGTGCAACTTTTTTGGTCAAAGGACGAAACCCTGCGGTCAACGCAAACCACAAGGACGAACGGTGTAATTTACTCTTATTATTATTATTATTATCATTATTAATAGATTTTTTTTTGCAGTGTTATATGTTATGGTTCATAATTATAATGTGAATACACATGTACAACTACAGAAATTTATCGGACTACAAATAAACAAGTGGGCCTAGGCCCATTTATCTATCAAGTTAATACCCCATTGTAGTTCGAGTAGCGAAATAGAAAAAATGTTAGACTTGTATTTAAAACTTAATATGTTATAGCAGTATTGAATTTGTTAATGAGACATTCGACAGAGAATGTAGACATATAAATTCAAACTCCATCAGTGAAAGATAAATAAATATTAGAGTAAATTGCAAACTATGTCCCTCAATTTTGTCATTTTTGCGAGAAATTTCTCTAATTTTGAAAATTTGCGAGTTGTGTACCTAACATTTGGGGTTTTTGCGAGCCCCTTAGGCGTTAATGTAGTTGCAAATTCCCGATTTTTGATAACGCTCGTTACTAAAACCCGTTAGCGTTATTTGCGACGACATTGTTTTTGTTGGGTTATGTGGAGAATTCAAAAACTAAGTTATTTACGCTGACGGGGCTCTTAACCCGAACGGTTTTGTCCAAAATCTAATCATGTATAGTTTTGGCCAACAATTTCATAAATTCTTTTAGATGATACCGACAACTCATGACGACTGATGAATAGGTTTTGAGAAGGAAGGTTGGCGGGGTGACATATAGACAATGGCTTGTGACAGCCAAATAGGTATGAGAATCACACCTGCTTTGATACCTTGTTGAATGATATAATTCCTGATATTATGCTTTGTTGATCTACAATTTATAATACAACTACATTTAAAAACTCTAAAAATATAATAGACGCTAAACCTACAAACGAGATAAGGCGTAATTATCTGTCAGCTAATAACTTTAGCATTAAAAGTAGCATACTTAATAATAAATAAAAAGATATCCTAATATTATGCTTTGGTGGGGTGGCATACATATAACGACTCGTGACGGCCGAATAGTTATGAGGATCACACCTGCTCTGATACCAAGTTGAATGATATAACTTAAAACATTATACTTTATTGATCTACAATTTATAATGCAACTACATTTCAAACACTGAAAATCTAATAGAAACTAAACCTACAAATGTGATAAGGCGTATTTATATGTCAGCTAACAACTTTAGCATTAAAAGTAGCATACTTAATAATAAATAAAGAGGTATACACGATTAGATTGTTATTTTTAAAATTTTCAAAGTAATCAAATTTTAACTAACTAGTCTATTTAAAAAAAATAAAATAAAAAAAAAAAAAAAAAAAAATAGCCATCGATAACGCAAAATAATTTACTCATTTAACTTTGTTTTTTTTTTGTTTTTTTTTACTAAAAAAAGTATACAATTAAATCCGCAAAAGCACTTCATGCTTCATAATTTAAGAACCAAAATTTTGAATAAAACATGTTACTATAAAAAGTAAAAAGCGATTAGCACTCATAAAGATCTTAAGATATGAGATCAAATTCAAGTGTAATTTCAAATTCTTTTGAAACCAACGGGGGCAATCAATGAAATAATTAAGTCCTCAAAGTTGTTTGCGAAATAGATGACTAAACTGTTTTAAAAAAAAATTATTTGATAGATTGTAAAAATACAAGACATTTTTTTCAAGTTTGACCAATTCCATGTAAATGATAATCGTTTAGATCAGATTAAGTTCATATCAAAATTATTTCAAATTCACATCACTCAAACTTCGTTTGTAAAAAAATAAAAGTAGAGATATAAATACGATTAGATTATATATGTAAGAATCTATCACTATGATTACATCATACCTGCTATGTTTGATGATTGAAAAAATATGTACGCAATCGTTGAAGGGGAAAGTGATGAGAAATTAAGGGTAATGGGAGGTAGAGGCGCAGCGGCTGCGGAAAGAATTAATAGGGTTACAATTAGGGCTCACGATATTTTTCAATATATAAGCGTTTAAAGGGTTATTTAGTAATTACTACATTAAAAAATGATGTGTTTCTACACGACAAGTAATTAGGTTGGGCTTGATGTGTTGTTTTAAAACAAATGTTCAATATTTGTGCTCTAAAGAGTTAGTAACGGTCGCGGTTCACCTCTTTAGAAAAGAAAAATCAAATTAATAATGTGTTTTCAGTTTTGTACAAAACACATCTTCTTTTATACATACAAGATTCTAAATCTTATTTTTTGTAAATTTTTTGAGTTTCTAATAATGTGAGTAATAATAACAATAATAATAACAAAAGTATTTTCTCATAAAAAAAATATAAATTCTAGACACTATATGTTAAATTTATAAATTTATTATTAAAAATTAAGAAAACTGAAAATTTTATACTTAGATTAATTGCAAAACATTTTTATAACCTTTCAGATTTGATTGTAAGTTTTATTGATAAATGAAAATATAAAATATTGAACAATTAACCTCTTTAGTTTTATAAATTTCTCGTCTCTTTAAGCTTTTATATACTTATGTGTTTTTAAGAATTTTTTTCCATAAAACATGATTGAAATTAGAGGTGGAAATGAGCCGAGCCGCTCGTGAAAAGCTCGGGATCGGATCTGTAAAAAGCTTGAACGACCCGAGCCTAAACGAGCTCGAGCCCAAGCTTGAGCCTAAGTTGCAGCTCGTTTATTAATCGTGCTCGAGCCCGAGCTTTACATACGAAGCTCGTTTGGGCTCGCGAGCCTAAACGAGCCTAAACAACATTATGATATTTGAAGTATTAAACATATATGCGAGCCGAGCTCGAGTTTATTAACGAGCTCAAATTGTATAAACGAGCCGAGCTTGATCTTAAACGAGCCGAACCTATATAACATACCACGAGCCTATTTAAATGAGCCGAGCCTATATAAACGAGCCTATTTAACTTTTCATGGGCAAATTGTATAAACGAGCCGAGCTCGACCTTAAAGTTTAAGGCTCGAAACGAGCCGAGCTCGAGCTCGAGCTCTGGCAGGCTCGGGCTCAGCTCGGCTCGGCTCGTTTTCACCCCTAAAATTGAAATCAATTTTGGACCGACTGAGCACGTAACAAATTCGACCTCTCATATTGGTCTAACCTTTTTTCTTTACTTTATTATTGTTATTATTATTATTATTATTATTACTATTCGAAACGACCTTGTGCCCATAAATTTGGTGGTTTATTTTAGGGTTAACACACACAAAAGTCACTAGTTAATGTACTTTATGTTGTTATTCAATTAAAGTTACTCTACTATTTTTATGGTTTTTTGAGTTATTGTATTATCAAAACCTGTTAATAAAGTCATTAAACTATCAAAATTTGCTAACTAAGTTACTGTACTTTGTGTTTTTATTCACATGAGTCACTAAACTATTTATATAGTTTTATAAAAGGAAATTTTAGATCATTTCGGTAATCGGGTACCTAATATTAATTGAGAACTCTTTAAAAGTGTCCAAATCACGTATCATGACTTCAAACACGTCACTTCTCTAACTTAGTTTTATAAAGTTATTTTTTTTATTAAATTTTATTATTTAAATCTTTGTTATATCCTCTCGTGTTCAAAGAAAATAAGATTTTGCTTTTTATTTGTCTTACAGCTTGATATATAGATATATTTTACTTCAACCTCTAAATAAGAATATATGTAAATTTCTATAGTACAATGAGGATAATGAACATTTTACATAATATCGTGAGCTAATTAAACCACAAAAAATAGTATAATTATCCGAGTGAACAAAAATTGAAAGTACACTTATTTCTTTGTCTGTTAACCGTTTATTTTATTATATAAAAGTTTTGCATGCAACTAAAATTTAGAATCTGGGCACCAAGTAAATAATTGACTCGATATTTTAAGGTTGCAAATAGGCACATGAAATTAAGACAACTTTGAAATTTTAACAAAATAGAAAATTGATGTCAAAAACTTTGCAAAAAGTTACTCAAGGATTATTCCTAATATAAGAAGCTTTGGTGTATTCAGATTCGCTGTTCTGACGTAGAAAAAGTGCAAAACAGCGGATGCACGAAAAGTTTTGCAAAGATTAGAGTCATCAAAATGCAAGCAAAGAAAACACCCGATTTTCTTGAAAGATAAAGCAGCCTAATCGAATTGAATAATTTTGTTGCAGCCTTTCCATATCACCCATGCAGCAATGTTTACAACCCCTTGAAGAAAAAATTCGCTATATCTGAACGCTGAACCTAGTTTGATATGCTCCAGACCGATAAGGAAACCCAAGTAATCAACATAAACACTTTAAATCCGCCACCACGAGAGAACCATTGATCAGATATCCCGAGCCTTAATACAATCAAGCAAACAATGAATCGTTCATTGGAGTAAGGATCCTATCAAAGGTGTCCCTCCATAGAAAGAAAAAAAAATTGAATTTTTAAGGGACAAAAGACTCTCAAATAGGACGCCAACCATCCCTAAAATGTGAAATCATGTGGTCAACAGTAATACTACCCTAAACAGGAAGAATCGTCAAATTTATCAGCACTCACCTATACCTTATGACATAAAATATGCAGAGTTTTGCTATCACTACATAATGAACGAGTAGCATGAAACGGTGGTCAGCATCACATAAAGAAAATCAGGAAGCTCGGAATTTCCGTGAGCTAGTACTGGGAACTTTGAAAACGAAAGTTTAGAATCTTAGCTTTTAGCAAGAACTATAAAGACCTCCCCATGTAGCAATATTGACCCATTTAGTTATGTAAGAGTTGACGGTATTATGTTCAAAAGGGACATGGGTAAATGGGTCAAAAGTAGTCCAAAGTGTAATTTTGAGGCATAAAATCTCTTAAATGTATACATCCAGAAAATATGATATAAAATATCGAGTAATTTGTGGGCAAATGGTGTCTGATGTCAATCCAACCCAGTCCATTTCAATTCACACAAAAATTACCCATTTTATACCCGTCCAACCCCACGATTCTACTTCTAGTACAGACTCGTAAACTTATGATCTTCAACAAGCATATCAAAAGGATGATGTAAAAAGAAGCTAATACCAAGTATCATAGGGACTGATGTATAAAACCCATCTTTCAAAAGAAGGGGTCTCACGCAATTAGACAAAACATCAGGTGTCAGTGTACTAGTTACACGTCTAGCATGACTAGATTAGCCTATAGAATTGGTTGTTTAACCCACGAGTCTTTTTCAGCCTTAGATTCCAAGATATTGTCATTTAGTTTGTTTTCAACAAGATCAAGTACATTCACGCACCTTTCAGCATTTTCAAACCGTTTTTGCGCAGCTGCAAGCTCCAAAGATCTCTCTATCAGATCAGTTTGAGCAGCTTTTCTAACCAAAATGGTGTTTACTTTCATTTCCATAAGCAAACTTGACTTTTTTTTGGCCTTATTCTTTTTCTGAATGGCCTCCAAGTGAGGTTGAAGCCACGACACATTAATGTTGGCTGCCTTTGCTTCTGACACCTGGCAATCTATTTCTCCCAACTTAGAAATGATGGTTCTTACATCATTGGTTTCAATTTGCTTGACAATTTCACAAATAACCTCAAGGAAAGATTCCCTCACACAAGGTGTTTTGAAGACACAGTCAGCTGCAATGTCACCGTGTTTCTTGAAAATGGCTTCAAGAATTGGTGCATTGATGTTCTTCACCTTGTAGCCTTCGACGCATATTATGTCAGTTTGAGGAGACGAAACATTGTTGGGCAGTCCCTGTTCCAGCTGTAAAAAATGGATACAGATAACGTAAGAATTTACTCCAATAATTATCAAAATCCTGACATTATTGGTAACTTATATGCCCTTTCTGATATAAGTCATAGAAATGTATAAAGGGGGAGATACATACAGAAGAATCTGATATAGCAGTCAATATTTCAAGCAAGATCCATCGTTTGCAATTAAGGTCTATCTGCTCTGCATAACCATCATCATACAATACCTATAACGATACACCAGCAAAAGTTACTCAACATACAAAGTATATAGAAAATGCTAATTAAACACATTGGTGCAGATGTTTGCCAACTTCACACCATGTGCATCTTGTAAATAGGGTCAAGAAGTTTGACAACTCCTGGGCGATAACTGCATAAAAATATATTCACATTAAAAGAGCCAAAATTTCACAAAGATTTATGAATCTCATCAAAGGCTATTATACTTACTTTTCATCTTTACAACACCAAACTTTAATCCTCCTCCCCACCAAAATTTCACCGTCCTCAATCGGTTGTTCCTGAATCAGTTTAGATTTTCAAAATTTAGAATAACTTATAAATAAACGGGTCAACTTGGATGATACTTTTGACCAAAATGGGTCAAATTCAAAAATTTGTTTAAACAAAAACAGGGTTAATCAGGCCAAAAGTCACCTAAATGTATTCAAATTGCATTAAACTAAGTTTTTGCGAAAATAAGTTATTTGTTTAATGTAGCCCTTAGGGCTATGTAAGAGGCTAGGACATGTTTAAACGTGTTCTACATTAACAACTTTGAGATGGTTATCAACAACCAACTTGAGTGGTTACAGTTAAAGTACAATATTTTATGCATGTTCTAACCTATTCAGGATAGCCACCCGACTATGAATAACAGAACACTTTGAATAATACAAGGTTATAATCGTATTTAAAACTACAATAGTTTCCACAAGCAAAGGAATAACCTGTTTGTCATCTCTTTTGCGCTTTCTTGCTGCATCTTGACAGTCCCTTAAAGTCTGCACCATATTTATGTTTGTCTCAGTTGTAGAAGAAATAGTGTCATCCTTCTCCTGGAAAAGAAATGTGATTATTGTACACATAGGCGACCCATGTATTTATAAGGTTAAATAAGTATATTCTATAGGCATAGCAGTACATGCAAGAACAGCAAATACCATTGGTGATGTGGTTTTACAAATACGCGCAACCATTTTGGGATAATCATAAAGCGCAATGCTCATCTCTGGGGGATGTGGTTTAAGTTTAGCAGCACAGATCATGAGAACCTTTTCCCCAAATTGCCAACAAACAGGTGAAGCAATCTGCAAATGTATGCAATGTAATTAGTGATGAATGAAGAACCTTCGTTGGTTAATGTCAGCAACATAATGATCACCTGATTATCCTTTTTTACACTTGTGATTATGAGAGCTTGAAGCTCGCGTGAAAGTTCCTCACTTTCCTCTATGATCATGGTCATTATATTCTCCATCTCGAGTATAATGGCAGTGGAATTGCAGCTTAAAATTCAGAAAAGAAAAGAACAAAAACTCAGATGAGCTTTAAATTATACTTCCTCCGTATTTTAATATCGTTTTATTCTTACATTAGTGACCCATGTCACCCATCACTAGCCATTATTAAGTGTCAAAGAATACAATTTGAAAGTGTAAGTTTTTAAAATTATAATAGAACAAGAATAGATTTCTTACTCTGATGCATTTAAAAAATGTTTAAATAGGCGAACTATTAATCCGCGTCCGTCCAGTTGCAGCATCAGTAGCGGCAATCGAGCTTTGCTGAATATTGCAAGAAATTTAGTCATCTTACCATAGTATCCACCAGATGCAGAAGATAGTTTCTCAAACGTAAGTACCACCATTTCAAAGAAATCCTGTGCATATTCTATAGTACATTATATTCTAAAGATTCTTATTGAATTAAATATTTAAAAGCTCGTACAGATGCTTTATACCTTAATCTGTTTGTGTTTGTATGGAGCATCAGGTGCAGTAATTCTTAGGATCTGACAGATGCAACATTCAACAGATATATTCACATTTGTATCAGGATGCCTCATAAGTTCTTTAGCAATCAGTGCATTACTTATTGGATGCAACGCTTTAATCATCGATTTGGGTGGTGGTTGTTTCACTGTAGATAGAATCTGCTCCACTTGCTATTATAAGAATTGAACAAGTCTTAGAAAACTTGAACCACAGCCAACAACAATTAAGATGGACCGAGGTCATTGATTTATTATATATCCGAAAGTAATTGTTAACCCAGATAAAGAGATAAGAGCGACTTGCTAGTTAAAGATCGGTGTTTTTCCCCATAAGGTACCCTGTATTTCATATTTCATACATTGAAATTGTAAGGTGTGTCAATACAATAAACCCAAATTAACTAAGTACATCCCTAATCTAATACTGGGGTGGCACGGATGCAAGTAAAGAACATACTGCGATCAAGGGTTAAACCGGCCAAAGTGGTAGAGAGCCTAAAAAGGGATTGTTTAGATGAACAAACGTAAAACGGGCGGGACTATTGACGAACATAACTTTTTAAACATTTGTTCACCAAATTATGTTAATAAACAGAAGTTTTTACACATTAGGAACAACTTATTCACCATCAAAAACTTGTTTTTGATGTGTAAAACGTCTTTATCAACATATTTGACGTTTATGCCCCCCATTTACATTTGTTCATCAAAATGGTCAATTTTTACCTTTCTACGACATGGGCCTTCTTAACCATCCCTAAGGTGGCCTAGTGGTGAGGTGTCCCTAAAGTCTCAAAAGAGACCTCGTTGGGTACATCTTTAGGATGGCCACGAAAAAGTCCAGAAACGGCCACCGGAATACCGGTTAGGCCGTGTTAGAGCCAAAAAGGCTCGACTTCCCTGGTAACCTGTAAAGGGATCCTTCTCCTTTTACCCCTTTTAGGACGTGGGCCTTGTTATTTATATTCCCTACTCGTGTTCTTGTAGTATTTATGTAATACATGATCATAATTTGGTAGTTGGTATGAACAACAAAACCATCAAATATAAGCATCATATATATACGATAGAAAATAAATTGCATAGAAGAGATTATCCTAACCACAAGAGCGTTGATAATATCTCCACTTGAAGATGGCAGATGTAATAGCTTCTTCCCGGCTTCCGTCAGCAATCTAGCGGCCATTTTAGCAATCCAGTTTAATCACCGATAGGCTGTTTGGGGTTGCTTATTTCTTCTATTTAAGCATATAAGCACTTCAGAAAATAGTGTTTTGATTTGCTTCTGCTGCACAAAAATGCAGAAACATGCCAATAAGTAGAAAAGAAATAACGAGACAACTCAACGGTATATATTTAAGGTTTTTACGTTAGATGAGCAAGTTTGAAATAAGTAAATTCTAACTTGCTTATCGAACTGCTCATTTTCCCCAAAATAAGCATATATATCGATGATCCAAACTGCTTATCAGCTTAAAACAAATAAAGGGAAAATAAGCAGGGGGGAAAAAAAAGAACTCCCAAACATCCTCTTAACGAGCATGAAAAAACCAGTTTGTATGTAAAACTACCAACTTATCATTATCAGCTTATTTTTTTCTAGCTTATCTGCTTACTTTAAGCAGAGCAGTTTTGTGGGATCGAATCAAGCAGATTTTCATAAGGAGGCACGCAACTACTTATTTCAAAATGTTTATATGAGATGATATTAAATCATTCTTTTACTTAAACCTTTTTTAAACGGATTTGATTATATTTTTTCAACAACTTATTGTTTTTTCAAGTACATTACAATTTCTGAAGTACTTATTTCTAAACAGAAGCATAACAGCAAACACCCTGTAACAAAACCTAACCACAAAATGCACAAATTCAAAGTTATAAACAATGCCCCAGCCCATTGCGCCAAACATACCCCATGTAAGGTGGGTATGGGAAAAACCTTGTTTTGGGGTATCATTACACCATTTAAAACCCATATCAACTAACCAAAACACTCTCAATAAATCCCATTCCCATTCCTCATTCTCAAAACCCTCAATCCAAACACACTCTAAATCAAACACCCCCAGGTACTACCACTAGGCTATTTAGCAGCGATTAATAAAAAAAATTAACTACACAATGCACAAGTTAAGCTGAAAATGATTGAGTGAGGATACTAACCAAACATATATATCAGCATTTGTTTTTTTTTTTTTTTTTTTTACTTTTCTGCAGTGAAGTTTAAAAAGAAACAGTGTTTAAAAGTATGAGTTGGAATATATGCATTTCTCTGGAAATGTTCTATTTACCAAACAGTACAACTTTTGTTTTTTGTAAACATTTATGAAACCAGTCCCTGAAGTTTAGTTGTCGTTACAAAATTTGTCCCCAAAGACCAATTATGTAACCAAAATCTTTACTTAGGGACGAAACCTGTAACGTAAGTTTACATAAATCGTTCCTTAAAATTACCTAGAACTGCGAAAATCATTCCTAGATTTTTTTCTCTATGTGAACTAAAAAATTACATAAACATTATGTGTAGTTAAAGATTATCACGAAACCAGTCTCTAACAACCAATATGCAACAAATACTTATATAAACAGTCCTGAGGTTCAACTGTCGTTGCCAACTTCATCTCCAAGGACTAGAGGTGCCCAGAAAACTGAACCTAAACCGAAGAAAACTGATTGAAAACACGATGGTTCAGTTTTAGTAATTTATAAAAACAGAAGTTTATGGTTCGGTTTGGTTTTAGCAAACACACCAAACCAAAAAAATACATAGAATCTTAGAAACTCATGTTTCAATTGCTTTTTCAATGTGTCATTTATAACACATAAATAGTTATCATCAAGAAGTTTTTTATCGTCATTATTGTGTTACTTTACTACGAATAAACAATTCTCTTATATAGTTTTTTTTATAATCAATAATATCTTCTTGTCATTATTTTGTGTTTCTTGTTTTTGAAACTTAAAAAAGTAATTCTATGTTGCATTAGAGATTTGACCATTAAAAGACCAAACCGCGATAAACTAAACCAAAAACCGAAAAACCAAACTTAAGATAAATTGAAACCGAATGGTTTATAAAAAGCGAAAAGCGATATTTTTGCTTCATTTTGGTTTTAGACAAAAACCGAACCGAAGCATACCATGCTCACCCCTACCAGGACCCATTAGCTAACCAAAATATGTGCTTAGTACGAAACCTGTAACATTAGTATATATTACATTTAGCGAGCATCCTTATGAACAGTGCAATTTAGGCTTATTTTTTTTCGGACTACCCGGTAAACTTTTGACCCGACCCGACCCTCCTCCTCACTTCTTTGTTCTTCTACACACTTCTACACCTAAAAAAACACAGTAAACAAATCTAAAAAACGCACACACCTAAGATCCACAAATAACACAAACCCTAAAAAATCTAAAAAAGTCGTTGAGTCGTATATCTTCACCAAACTCGCAGATAAAACAAAGAAAAAACAAGTTTAAATGAATTACCCTTTAATTATTCGACATTAGATTAACACCCTTTCAAGATTTTATATACAAGACTGACACTTTTTGATTTGTGGGGTTTTGCAGGTGTGGTTAGCGATTTTATTATACGTATGAAATCATCACATCAATGGTTCGCAAAAACCCTCTTCATCATCATCACATAATGTTTGTTTTTTATGTTGATTTTATTGTTTTATGTGGTAGTTGTGGAGGAGGTTCTTGGAAAAGAATGTGAGGGTGTCAAATTGGGCGTTAAAGAGAATGGTAACATTTTATCAACTAATTTATTTTGTAGTCTGTAAAAATGTTTACTTTGTTGTTTTGGATTAACTATGAGGGTGTTTGGGATTGTGTAATTTCAGTGCTTATTAGTGGAAATAAGTACTTTTAAGTTCTAAGTATGCACATTGGGAGGTCCGAGTTGGCTATTTACTAATTTTAAACCGCTTATAAGATGAAATATGCAATTTCAAACACCCCATATACATGTAGTTAAATGAAATCACTTCAATGTTAATTATAAATCAAAGGTGCACCACCATTTATTGCGTCGTTGTGACACTGCACCACCATTTACCACAGGTCTGTTATCGTTTAGAATTAAGTGAAAGGCAAGGATGATGCTGAAGAGGAAGTCGGATCCACCTTAGAAGTTTTGTGGCAGACTTGAGACGTCATGTGTCAAATGATATGATGTTGTTTTGTTTGTGAAGTTGGAAAAGATATTGTGATAAGGCTACCAAGTTCATAATGAGATGGTATGATTAGGCCATTGATTTTTTGAAGACATGTTTTAACATCATACAGAGAATTTTAGGACCTCAAAATTTTAGGGCCTCAAAATTTTATCGGTGCAATGTTTTGAGATGCAACTAAAATATGTTTTTTGTTTTTTTTAGTCGTCATATCTAACCTAAAAGCCAATAAGAAACCGATTGGATATGTATTTTTGGGTCGTATTGCATTTAGTGTGACTTATGTGGAGTTTTTAAATATGTGTCTCATGTCTACTCTTTTGTTAGGTACTGTGGCTACCCCATAAATGATCATGTAGTTTTTAAATATGTTTCTCATGAGCTTTTAAATATGTGTTGTCAGCTTTTATTAGGTCCAGCCTTAATGAGCTTGAAGGTGTAATGCATTAGTTACTATTGAGATTAACTATGCTTTGTTATTTCTTTGTGATCCTAATACTTACGGCTCCTGCTTATATAGATGAGCATTTATATGAAATAGTGTTTGGCTTTGCTTATGTTAAATTAGTTTTCGACAAGTAGATGAGCATTTATCTGTTCTTGCCATAAGTTGTAGCGGATGTGGTAAAAAAAGGCAATCCCAAACACCCCTAAAATGATTCATACTAGAGTAACCTCTTTATAACTTATCAAAAAAATATGCCAACGCAAACTCCCCCGTAATGTATAGTTGCGTCATTTAGTCATAGCATTTTACAAAGTCAACTGTCATAGCATGTTTAGAGTTAGGGGAATGTAAATTTGTATTTCTTTTGATAATGTATGTAGTCTCGGGTTCTGTTCACATTTTACTTCCTCAAGCTGTACTTATGAGTTCATTTCAATAAAATAAAATTAAAAAGTACTTACAACCCTTGCTGTTTGCCCTTTATCAGATCCTGATGCTTCAGTCGTAAATCTAATTGGGTTTATAAGTGCCGCTCAGATAGCAAAGACATAAGGTGTTTGAAGGTTGTTCACAACGGCAGTGAGTTAGAGGTTTTGCAGTACATTTGCGTAACTTTGAATTGCTGCTCATTTGTAAGTTAATAATTGTAATGCTTTCATTTTTGTAAAAATAAAAGGGGCACTTAATACTTAGGCTCATTAAGGCGGTAAAATTTGTAGGTTTTGGTTAATGTTGAATACTTTTGGTAGATTATTAATTAACGGGTCAAACAGTTTCACGGCTGCTCTTTAACAATCTAGATGAATTGCTTATTAACAAGTGCTTACTCTCTTTTCTTTTTGCTTTTAGCAGGTCATCGTTACTGCCTTAAATGCACTCTTTAAAGATAAACCAGGTAGGAATCCATTTTAACTGTTTGTGGTTATCGGTTACACGTTTCATTTGGTTGTGATGTGTTAACTATGTTGCAAGTGGTGTTCGTTTAACCTTATTTGATTTCAGCTTAATCGTAGGCTTATTTTTAGACTTATCTACTTATATAAGCATGTTTATATAGGTGCCGTGAATCGTGGCGAAGTGAGGCTGCAATTAGAAGCGGAACTTGAGCATTTTGTTGGACAGGTACAACCTTCTCTGCGTTGAGTATTGACGTAAATCTTAATACCGAAAATTTCAGGCTACTCACTTCATGATTGTGGACCTGTTTTGGTTTTTGGAGCTTATTAGAGACAACTTTAGGGTACTGAGTTTCATTAACTTTTTCGGTAACGGCAAATGAATATCATTCGGAACTACATACATTTATTTTACTTCAGTAAGTTAAAAAATATATAACTTTGTGCAGGTATAACTACTCCGTATATGGACAATCCTCAGGAAAGGTGAGTCAATCCAGAAACTTATAGCCAAAATACTTATAATCATTGATAATAAACTATAAAAGTGGACACAGATAAAAGTCGTTTGATGAGTTACGAGGGGCTGAAGACAGGAAGCAAAAGAGAGACCTTGAAAGGGAAGCATCTAGGTAGTCATTATTGAAGGTATGGAAATCCCTATTTGTCATGATATTAGGTACATAGAAAAAATAAAATAGATTATGACAATAATGTGTTTTAGGTGTAGTACTTAATTCAGGATTCGGCCACCTCGGATTACGTGCTTTGCTGATCAAGGTAAATTCATAACTCAAGACCTAACCAAAATTGCTTAGCATTTGGTTATCTGATTATTTAATACGTTTTCATCAGAACAACAGAAAGAGCCATTTTTATTTTGCATCAAAAAAGAAGCTATTCGGAAATGAATTGGTATAAGTACTCATATTGTATTTTAATCGAGTGTAACAGCTCTTAGGGTCCTTTTCAAAGCTAATTGATTAGAAATGAAAGGAAACAAGTAGCTTTGAATAATTTGATTGATTAATAAGTTTTTATACAAGATAATATTTTTTTTTGGCAATACTTAGTACAGAGGATAATAGCGAGACCTGATATTTTTGAAAATGCTACCACTGAATTTTTATATATTAACACAGTCGTGATCGTGATACAATCATTCTTCACTAGTTAGCTCAACACATGGGTAAATGATTTCAGCTACTCTGTTACTCAGCAATGGCCATTATTGAAGCTTCATGGTCAAATTTTAAGGTAATGTACATGATATACGTGTCGTTGTAAACTTATAATCACATTTAAACTGTAGTCAAATAACTGAAGTTGAATTACGGTGTTTGGACATGTACAATGAGGGTGCGTTTGGTTCGCTGTAATCCGGCGTAATTGGATGTAATTGTAATTTGATTACATTACGTAGGCTGTTTGGTTCGCAGAATGGAGGAAATTGTAATTCAAATTACATTACGTTGGTTGTTTGGTTTGTGTTGTAATTGTAATTCAGTCATTACAATTACATCAAATGAGGGAATTCAGATTATATAGGATGTTGGATGGAAAGTTTTGAATTACGTTGTAATTCAGAATTTTATAATTATTATTATTGTATAAATATTAAAATAATAATAATAATAATAATAATAATAAATATTTATTATAATAATATTTTTATAATAATAATAATAATAATTTCTATTATATAAATACTAAAATAATAATATTTATATAATAATAATAATAATAATAATAATAATAATAATAATAAAATAATAAAATAACAAAATATTATAATATTAATATTTATTAATATAATATAAATAAATAATTATTATAATAATATTTATATAATAAAAATAAAAAGATAAAAAAATAAAATGATCATAATATAATAATAATATAATATAAATACTAAATAATAATAATAATAAATATTTATTATAATAATATTTATATAATAATAATAATAAAATAATATAATAATAATATTTATAATTATAATATAATAAATATTTATTATAATAATATTTATATTACAATAATAATAAAATAATATTTATTATTATTATTGTTATTTTATTATTTATTTATTATTATTATTATTAATATTATTTTATTATTATTAATATTATTATTATAATGATTATTATTATATTATTTATTTATTTATTATTATCATTTTTATTATTTTTAATGTTTATTATTATTATTATTATTATTATTATTATTATTGTTATTTATTATTAGTTATTATATAATTATATTATTATTATTATTATTATTTTCTGAATTACATTACGTTGCAAGTCAACCAAACATAATGACAAATTTCATCAATTACAATTCTAACACATTCCAATTCTTTGAATTACAATTCATTCAAATTACAATTCATTCAAATTACAATTCTTTCCAAAGATTACAATTCCTTCAAAAACATTCTGCGAACCAAACGCACCCGAGAGTACATTGAAAGACATCATAAACACAACGCAGCCTTGCTACTGTGTTCTAACCATTACCCCTCCAAGTAGGCTCAGACCGTGAGTGTTGATGCTCATGCAGCAATCAATGTGTGACATGCCACATTTCAAGAGAAGTTGGTTAGTATAGGGAGCTTATACAATCCACATCTTTAACCTCAAGATTATGCGGTAAGGCTAATCGGAGATACATAACTTTTTTAAAGCTTCAGCTATGTGTTTGCGTTTTGCTTTTTGTGTCTAATATGATTATATGATTCCGTTTGCAGGGTCCTTCAGCTACGTCCAGTTTCAATGGTACTGTATTGGTGTTGTGAGAACAGATGGTGGCCACGTTGAAGGTTAGTTAAATTTTCTTTTTTTTTATATAAAATTAACCATGACTTATTATGACACACATGAATACTGATATTTATATTTGGGGATAATTTTTTGCTGGCGGATTCTTATTGGCAGATGTTGAACAACAAGGTGGTGCAAGTAATGTGCAGAGATGTGTTATGTGTTGTCACGGATACTTTAGAAACTGATGTGGTCCTTGGTGCTGGTCCTACTCAAGAAGGTTTGACTTTTGTTCACAATAGAGGTAAAAGTTAGCATTTTTTTAGGTTGATGGATTTCTCTTTGAGTTTAATAGATCGTTTTTCATATGAATAATTTTCATAAACACAGATACCCTGAAGACGAATGCTAAGAATGTTGTTGATCTCGGTGAGGAGGGTTCCAGTTCCGTTTACAAGGAAGGTCAAATTCAGCTTTTTTCCATTCATAGGTTTATCTTTGAATTTGATAAATTAGTTTCTACATAAGTAGTTTTCAAGTGCATTTGGATAGCTGCTTATTAGTTATTACGGATTCCTTCTTACACTTACATTTTTTACATGTTTGTAGCATTAGGCAGCCCTACTGATTCCGGTTCTAGGTGGCAGAAAAGATCAACTCAACCCAACCGAGCAGGATCTCATGCATGTGTTCAAGGTGGTAGACGTAACGTGCGAATACGTGTTGTCACAGATACTTCACATACCGATGCAAGCCACTGTGTGGAACCCGCTGAAGAGGGTTTGTCTTTTGTTGTTCAATGAAGGTAATGATGATCATTTTTTTTTTTGTTAATTCTAGACTTGAATTTAATGAGTCTGTTCTCATTGTAGTAGTTTTGATAGACATTTTAATGACGCCTTATTAGTTGTTATGTGTATTTTTTTTGGACAGTGTTGTGTATTGGCGACTCGACTGACTCCGGTTCTAGATGGCTGAAAAGATCAACCCAGCAAAACCAATTGGGAACGCAGACTCCCATTCAAGATCGTGCATGTAATGTATGAAGACATGTTACCAAAAATAGTTTACAAGCTAATTGAAACTGCGTTGTCGATACTGATGGTGAATCCTCCAGCTCTGTTCACAATGAAGGTAAACAACATTCTTTTTTTTTTCATGGTTTTAGATTTGAAATTGATGAACCATTTTTCATGTCATTAACCTGTATGCACATTTGAATGACCTTTTCCATAACATTAATTACAGAATTGTCCATAGCGTACAATGATCTAGGGGACTGTGACCAGCGGTGTCGGCACTGTGGAGCTGCATTTTGGTATAGCAAACAGCTTAAAGGAATTTTAGGTTTGTCATCTTGGCAAGGCAACCTGACTCAAATTGTGGTTGCAACAGAGTCTCATGCTCATATTATTTCTATTGTGATGGTTTGTGATGACTTAAGGTAATTACAGGCTATTCGGAACTTGAATAAAAGAATTCTATATGAAAATATACCCAGGGGACAAGATACCCAAAAGAAAAGGTCTTGATTTTCTGTTAGGAACAACATCAGTGGGGTCATAACTTGGTTCTGGGCGAACTTAGTTGCAACTTCTTAACTTGGTGTGAGTTTGAAATCACTTGAGTCACAAACCTCTGTTTACATATTTTGATGCTACTATAATTTTGGTGATGTTGTAGAATTTTGTTGTCCTTTGCTGAATGTGGGTCGAATTGGTTTGTTATTTATATTTACTACCTCAAGCTTATATTGAAAAATTGGACATATATTTAACAAGTATTACTTTTTTCTACTATATAGTAGTTGGCATATATATTGTTTCATATATTTTTAAGTTGCCTCCGAATCTCATTAGTATTTTTAATGCTTATTTTCGAAGTAGGTATGGATTGCAAGGGCCGATGTGTAATGAGCACTATGAGAAGGTTAGACTCTTCGGCTACCATTTATTGTTTGGCAGAAGCACGACTACAGTTTTTATGGAGAGGGCCAATAATCAGAAAGCTATATAAGGTAATGTACGATGTAATTAGACTCAAAACTTTTGTGTCATAAATTCAAGACTTCTCAGGATCAAAGATAAAATGTTAGCTAGCTTTAAAAGCTTCTTTTTTGGCAGCGGCATCATGGAGATCAGGAAGTTATGTCTTAGAGGCATCTGAATTGGATTAAGTAAATGCAAACAAACCATATTCTTTTGTGTGTGTGTGTGTGTGTAAAGTATGCTTCTATAGTGGATGTTATTTGTACTTGACCTCTTTATGTTTGCTTATCAACTATTTCTATGAACAAGTTTTATATGATAAGTTGTACTACAACAACAAATATGTTTGTGTGTCAGTTTCAGTTTGTAAATGTCTTCCTTGCTGTATAAAGATAAAAGCTACAAAAGGATTTACAGTTCACTTAGCCACTGTTTCTTTCATGATGAACACGTCAATAGTTCCAAAAGATGTGGTATGTGACCATTTGCCGACTCTACCCTTATTTTTTGCTGATTGAACTAACGGATACAAACATACCGCGGCAACGCGCGGGCTTATATCCTCGTAAGTTTACATAAATCGTCCCTTAAAAGTTACATGAAACTGCAAAAATTATTTCAAATTTTTTATTTATGTGAAACTACAAATTTACATAAATAGTCCCTGTCATTTAGAGACTATTACGAAATCCATCCCTAACGACCAACATGTAGCATTTATTTATGATACGCTTACAACGCGCCTTCGGGGTCAAAGGAAACTTCCTTTTCTTCGAGCAAGTTTTTCAACCACCTAGGCAGTGAACCTAATCGTTGTAGTGTAGTATTAGGGTAAGTCTCGGGATTGATATCGTTCTTTACGGGAATAGGAATGCTAGTGAGAAATTACTACGCTAAGGTTGGGGTTGAGGAAGATTATTTTTTATCTTTTTATATAATTTTTTATAAAATTGAAAGGTACGAATCTCGGGGTATTGGATTTGGGGGGTGGTATTTCTACCGATTACTCTACTATTATTTAGTCTAATTAACTAAGCTAAGGGGTAGTCTATGTCTAATTGATGTGTGCTCGTATGATGATTAAAAATGTGTCTACCTAGATGCTATTACTCCCTAGTTATCTTTTATTGATGGTTGAATTGCCACGTCCTTATTCTTAACGCGTTGTGTCTTCTAAGGTCGTAGGGTATGCTTTTTTCCCTAACTCTTTGAGGATACCTTAAGGTTATTGCCTACAAAATCTCTAGGATTTATAAACTAACTCTAAGGTTATCTTTGGATTTTTAGCCTACAATAACTCTAGGCGATTATAAACTAATGTTCACAAAGATTACTCAAGCATTAAAAACACAACGATGGCCTATTGCAATCCTAAGCCAATTACAATTAAGAGAAGAGACAACCAATCAATATTCAATAACTAGGTTTCATAGATCTAGGTAAACACACAAATAAGTTAGCCGGACATGGTAAACATGCAAGCATACACACATACAATCGAAGACATAATGAAATCAATGAAGTAGATTACTTATCTTGTTGTACAATAGGGTATGAGAACCCTAAGATACTGCCCAAGACAACCAAAAACCGTTTTTAGGTTTTACTCCACAATTCTACCTCTCTAAAAGTCTGAAAATTCGAATTCTATATATAGAGTTACAACTGCGACGGCGTCACTCTTTAATTGTGACGTCGTCGGATCGCCGTCATTAGGGTTTCGTCTTGACCAAGTCAATTTTGTGACGGCGTCAGGTTGGGGTTGTGACGCCGTCGGCTTCATCTTCTGACGCCGTCTGAATCTGGATCTAGGCCGTCTGAGTTGTGACGCCCTACTCTTTAAAGCTTGACGCCGTCAGGTACAAAATAACAATTTCACTTCTGAGCCGTCGCAATTAGAGGGACGGCGTCGCTCTTTATTTGTGATGTCGTCGGGTGCATTTCCAGCAGCTTGAGTTTATTGATCTTGACTTTAGCCATTTTCTTCACATATTCATGCCTTTTCGTCCAAATAAGCATCATTCCAGCATTTTGCCTTCAAGAGACCTAAAAAGTGAAAAAGAACGAAATTAAGCAGTAACAGATATAAAAGTGGTCGATTAAGGGCTTAAATAACCCCTCAAAATGTACCTTTTAAATCCTTATCAATTTACATATATAGCCCTTGTAGTTTACCTTATGTTGTATAGATTATCCCTAAGGTTTTGTCATTATGTGAAAATGAAGATTTACAAAAATACTCCCCACGTTTTTGCTTAAATTAAAGAATTCATCCTTAGAGACAATTTTCTTAACATAAATTAACATATATCATCTTGGACATGTCAAAAATTATCCATAAGTTTTAAATTTAAAATTTAGTTGTCTATGTTTGAAACATGTTATGAATGAGAACTAAAACCAATTTAAATAAGATCTTATATGTAAATTTTCAACGTAAAACCTCGCGCTCCGCTGCAGCGCATAAGTAAAAAATCCTCATTAAACATATTCAACATTTACTCTTTATATTAGGACCCACCTTTACTAGTTTAATTTCTATTTTTAACTAAAAACATATTCTTCCATTTTATAACAAGTGTTTACATTTGTTTTTTGGATGTTAACGGAAAAATATTGTATTTTATTGGTGGATTTTTTTTTAAGACAAATTTGCACATTTTCAAGATAAACGTTATTGTGAGATGAAAAGAGTTTTCATATTAATTAAAATTAGTAATGCATGCATATGTAAAAAGCTAAATTTTATTAAAATAAAAGAAAAAAATACATGTAATTTGAGGTGATGTTTGGTTGATGGGATTGGTGTGAGTTCATCAAAAGAAAAAATGAATTCTTTGTTTGGTTGTTATTTGGGGCTTACAATTGGGAATGAATGAATGAAAAATTGATAGATCTCAGGGCCTGTTTCATCTGTAAAAGGATTTGGAATCGAATTTAGATTCGGTTTAGAATGAAAGTAAATGAGGTAAGAGAAAAAAATAATATTTTACTAAAAAGTTTATTTTAATAGTTGATAAATAATTTATTAAAGAGAAAGTGAGGTAGTTTTATTTTTTTAATAATTAATTTATGTATAGATTGTGAGTGGTGATAAAAATGTAAGACCCGTTGTATGCAAAAGACATCTAGATTGTCATGAATGAATCTATCATTCCTGGGCCCACTTTATTACCCTAAAACAGTAAAACTTAAATCAAACAATTAAGTTTTAGAATGAAACCATTCCTTAAATCGAAAAGGTATAAACCAAACTGGACCTCAATCTACATTATGTTGGTGGGTTTTTATGAATCCATCCAATCAAAAAAATCTTTTTATTTGATAGAATTTTTTCAACCACCTATTATTTATTCTTTTTCTTATTTCTTTTTATTTTTTATTTTTTTATTTCAAACAAATACATAAAACTTATCAAACGTATATAACTATATATAATTTAAATATTAATTAATTTTCTATCTTCTTCTTCTCTTTCAAACTTTTCTTAAATCCGAATCCAATTATAATCCCACTTACAAACCAAACGCATCCTATATACTATAACTAGCTTTAATGATCGTACACATAGGTCACTATGTTTACAGCTAAGAGCATTAGGTGTCGTGAAGAGGGTTCACCTCTTCATCACTGCCATGTCACAGTCACATCACTATAACAAACATCCACAACTAACCCCCCCCAACTCACAACAAACCCCGACCTCTTCATTTGAGGCCACCACTACTACTTTATTTTTTTATTCAAATTTCCAAATAAACTAAATTTATTTATTAAATAAAAAGACAATACAATATCTTTAAAAAAAAGTTATAAATTAAAAATAAAAATAATAATAATAAAATAATATAAAATATTATCAAAACCCAGCACAACCCACCCATACACTTTATTAATCAATTAAAAAAAAGAAAAAAAAAAAAGAAAAAAGAAAAAAACGTCTTCTTCCTCCAACTTCACACACACAAACACACACTACAAACATGCACTACAAACAAACACTTGAACAAAAAGGAAGAAACTCACACTTGGGCCCTACCTTTGTCAGTGAATTCACTTCGTTGTGCAGACGGAGAGCAACCCCATGGCGAATCACGGCGAGGGCTGACGGTGTGGCGGCGAGCAAGCTACGGTGGCGGCGAACCATCACGACGAGCCCACACCTAATGTTCTAATATTTAAAGCAAATTTGTTTGGCGTGAACTTTTAAGTTTTATTTTTTAAAGTTTGATTGTTCAAAAACGTTTATTAGTCATTGTTATATAAGAAATATGTATTTCAAGACGAAAAAAAAATGTTAACTTAATTGGTCACGAAGCTTAGGTTGAGAACATGAGTATCACTTATCCCAATCTTTTTGACTAAAACGTTTTACCTTTTTTCTAGTTATTAAAATATATAATACGTAGTTTAAAAAGTATATATGAATCAAATCAGTTTATATAGAAGACAAATTTCAAAATGATTCATCTATTTTGAAATTGAGCTTTGCTATTAGTTCAATTAAAACGACGAACTTTAATTTATTGTTTTCTTTTAGGGCAAATTGTCTAAAAAGACATCGAAGTTGCCACATTTTCTTTTTCTGGGCATCGAACTTTTTTTTTTCCCTATTGTAGCCCTAAACTTGCCTAATTTTCCTTTTGTAGTACTAAGTCACACTTAAAACGGGTTTAGTGGGGTTAATTACACTATAAGTGTGATTTTATGTCACAAAAAGAAAATTAGGCAAGTTTAGTGCTACAATAGGAAAAAATAAAAAGTTCGATGCCCAGAAAAGGAAAAGGTGGCAACTTCGATGTTTTTTTTTTTTTTCCTATTGTGACACAAAATCACACTTAAAACGGGTTTAGTGGGTTTAGGTGTGATTTTGTGTGACTCAGTGCTACAAAAGGAAAATTAGGCAAGTTTAGGGCTACAATAGGAAAAAAAAAAAGTTCGATGCCTAGAAAAGGAAAAGATGGCAACTTCAATGCCTTTTCAGACAATTTTCCCTTTCTTTTATTACATAAATAAATTTCTTTTAAATCAATACAGAGTAATTACTATATATATTATAAGCCGTTTAATACGGCGTCGTTCCGTAAACAGTACCCGCGGCCCAATTCAGCAGCCCAATGCAGTTGCTGGCCTGCTAGCACTTTTGGCCTGTTAGGTTGTTACCAAACCGGGAATATGTATATCCAAAGGTTGTTCTTCATTCTTCTCGAGTATTCTCGATCAACCTCAGCTCACATACTATTTTTTTCAAACAAGATCTAAAAAAAAACTGGTGAAAGAAACAAAACTCTTGCTGAATTAAGGTGTGGTTGGATTAGCTTATTGTGTGTACAAGATTCAAAGTCGAGCGGCTTGAATTGAAAGCTCTATTATTAGAAGCAGAAGTGTAAAGATCTTCTTCTTCTTTTTTTTTTTTAAAGATTGTTCTATTTTTGGTTCGCCTTTGTTTGAAAAGTTTCAGTTTTGGAATTTGGTTTTAGGAGTGGCAACAAATGGGTCAGCTGACTTCGGCTGAGGGATGCGGCGGGGGTTTATGTTGACCGTCTGCCTGTATATGTAACTGAAGTAGAGTTGGCCTCAGTGAGAGTTGGTGATGGTTTGCGGCCAGGCTAAAGGGGTAATTATATGTTCTAGAAAGCGTTTTCTTGGTTGATAGCTCATTCATTCTTCTCAATTTTTAACATTTTCTTTGCCGTTTCGTATAGGTGTGCACTCCAAATGTGGCTCGAATGGTTGAAGATCTAAAAAATGGTGCCCTTTGGATCATGTGCAAACAAGAAGATGCCCCAGAACCAATGGTAACCATTACTAAGAATGAGTTTTTGTATTTTTTTCAACAAGCTCATAAGCACCACCAAATAAGTTAAGACAAACATCCCACCAATGGAGCTTATGTATAAGAATTTGTTTCAGCCCAAAATGGGTGGACACGCATAAGCTTTTTTCTTCATCTGGATTTCAGAATACGCAATATGCTGAAAAAAGTAGTCAACCCCAAACATCGTCTTAGAATCACTCTTAGAACTTAGAAGTTACAGTTTCATAATTAGACATAACATAATGGCCGGTGTGAGATAGTGGTTACATGTGTTTCACTTTTACATTGTTAGGTATAAATTGAAGCTTCGTTATGTTCTTTTAATAGATTTTAGGCGCTCGCTGATTTTAGGTAATAACGAGCCTAATGTGATATCATGTATTTGGTTTTGACAGGAAAAATAGGGCCGTTTCACAAGGAAATCATCGATACTTTCATTTTGTTGATAAAGTGGTTTGTGATAAACGTTGGTGACATAAAGGTATACTGTTTACTCACAACTCGCCTTTACATATTCAAGACACTCATATAACGTGGTTGCTATATTCATATTTGTTGCTTACCTTTCCTATGCTAATGATTTGCAGTTATTCAAATGGCTTCACTTGCGGCTAATCTTGGGCTCACACGGCAAAGGCACCGTTAACACATGTCCTACTAATATAGACGGGTTAATCGCAGTTGAGATGATTAGTAGGACATGTCTCCTAAGTGCTTCTGAAAAAACCACCAGGACCAGGACCAGGCCTGCAAGTGACTTTTACGTATTATTAACCCGTCTACGTTCTTATAATTGTAGGCATAGATGATTTACAGGCTGGTACTTCCACAGCCGATTGTAGAGCAACAACCATACCAGCAGCATCGCGCAGATGTTAGCGGCCCAGCCATATCTTATTTTAACTCCTGTGTACAGACTTTTAGCTGGTACAGTTACATTGCATTCTTAGTCATTTAAATCGGGAGTTCACGGAAAATTACTACTTTGTTTTAGATGCATGTAAACTACAACTGCAACACGTTGTCAAGGAATTCTCAATTTATTACATTTTACATCACTATTGATTCTTTAAGCTGGTACAGTTACATCACTATTGATTCTTTAATTTGTAACATTTTTTGTAATAGTATTTGATCTTTAGATTCTTTTCATGACATAGTTCAAATCTTGGTCGGGTCGTCCGAGTTTAGCCTATTTTCTGCCAACTTTTAAATGTCAAAAAAAAAAGCTCCGCCGCAACGCGGCGGATGATCGCAATACTCGTTAACTATAAAAACCATTCACAAAAAGTTAAAGATTAAACATGTAACCTTTGTATTTTAACATCTTTTTCATATCACCGGACCTTTAAATATTTACACCCATAACATACACGGTCTCAAAATATATGCATACCATTAAACATTTTAGTTTAGTGTAGACATGACTATGTTGGACCATAATTCGGGAAATAGCGTTGGCAACGATGTGATAATGTCGGCGTTATCCACCGTTACTTCCGGCAAAACGTTACAACACTCAATACTCTAAGGTCCTATTCGGTTGGGCATATTTGAAGTGTTTTGGGTAAATTTGAATTTAAAATCCCATAAGTTGAAATGAAGGGTTTAGATTTAGCTCCGTAAACTTGAACATAAAATTAGCTTATTTTAATAAATCTTTGAACTTAATTGTAAATTTTATCAACCAATTAATCTATAACGCTTTTCTATACAAAGATTAAAGACAAAATATAAAGAGCTCCCAAGTACTTTGTCTCTTTACTTTTATGCTAAAACTAATATGAGTTTTATTTTATTCAATTTCAACTTTTATTCCCCGATAATATTTACTATGTTTAGTCACTTGTCAAAATATTAAAAAAAAAAAATGGCTCAATTTAACTATGACAAAAGGCTCTCTCTTCTAGATTATCCTCGGCATAATGTATTCTTATATTTATAGTATATTATAAAGTATTTGAGATTTTCTATAAAAGGAAGTCTTAAATTTTTAAAATAGAAAATATTACTATAAAATAAAAATTAGAAAACTAATGTAAGATGTAAAAATTTAAGTCTCATTTAAACCATATAATAACCCCTTTCAATAATAATATATTTTAATAAAATTGTTTATAATAAAAGCTCATTAAACTTATAACCACCAATTTAATGCTAAAATTTAAAAAATAAAAGTGTTAATTATTCATACTATTAATAATTTAGATGTTCTATTTTTGAAAAACATATATCTACTACGTTATAAAGTATTTGGGACATATTAAATAAGAAATGTTTAAAATGAAAAATATTTGCTCGTCACAAAAATAGTCATCGGGTACCCGTCGTCACATTACGCGAGTACCCTTCTAGTTGTATTATAAACATTACACTATTATACTATAAAATATAATACAATAAAACCTCTTTAATTTAATACTCGATAAAATTAATAATTTGTTAAGTCCCAACTTGGGACCAATACAGATAAAATAATAAGATAATGTTTTTTTTGAAACCCCAGTATATATATATATATTAGTCCCAAATGAGCTATAAATTAATACTAGTAGTTACTAAAATATCATATTTATATATGCGATACAATTCAAAATTCTAAAATTGTTAAGTAAAAAATGAATATATAGTCACTTGTTTTTTTTGAACTTCAAATATGTATTAAGTTTATCTTTAAATATCTTATTGCACTAAAGAGTTAGAGCATTGTCTTCTCATATTTTAACAAAAAAGGTGATAATTCATTTTTTTTTTATAAAGTGTGAATGTGAATTCATAAAATGTTAATTGAAACTTGTTTTTCTAATACATTTTTCATCTCTAACTAGTATACATTGTAACTAGTATGTCAGACTTGAAAATTTAAAGGTCATACGTAAAACCTCTTTAAAATAAATTATTAATTTATCGATATAATAATATGTAGCTAAATTAATAAAATATCCCAATCACAACACTATTAATTTATAGAGTTTTTACTGTATGATGTAATATAAATTAATATAACATAATGTAATATAATAAAGTAATATAATGTAATATTTTTTTTAATGGCAAGTAATATAATGTAATATAAATTAATATAATATAATACAACATAATTCCAAATTACTTGTTAACATATTAAAAAATATATATATAATGTAGACAATGATACTCCTGCTAACCATAAAACTTATTATAAATAGCAAGTAATCAAGTTCAATATGACAATATAACTCTTCATATAAGTGTACTTTATAAAAACACAAACTTATAATGCATAATAATATTATTTGTTCTTTCTTCTTTTACATATTATTCACAAATGTTATGATTGAAGTTATTGCTATCCAACCAGAGTTTTGCAAAAGTGTAGGTAGTACTTTCTTTAATTCGATTCTTTTCGACTATAATTCTCTTGCACTTAATATGCTTTAATAGGCGGAAAAACAAATTGTTTTAACCAGGCTTTATATGTTTATTATCATTTCAAAGTTGATAATTATGTTAGTTGTCACACAGGTGAGGATTTGAGATCATATGTCTATGATCTTGATCCAAATCAATGCGAAGAAGAAATGTGTTCTCAATTATGCTATGATCTCAAGCGTAACGTTAACGGTGTAGAAGTAGTATTGTATTCAAAATGTTATAACGAGGCATGTCTTTGTTGCGCGAGATATAAATGTTAATGATATAAAGTCGTCATTTGATTATTCGTAATAACAAATTTCTAAATTAAAATGTCTTCTTCAGATATTATCTTGTTAAGAAGCGTTGTTATTTTTTCTTTCCGCGTATGAATGAGTGTTATTACCCCTTAACATCCTCTCACCCGTCAAAATGTAGGATTTAAATATTTGTTACGCCTTGTATTATTATACTAGTTCTATAAGACTCGTTCACGCGAAGGGTTCATATATCATGTATTTTGAAGAATTGATTTCTAATTTATTTATATTATTTTTTTGTGATTTTTCTATCCAAACACCTTATAATTATTATACTTATCTTGAAGTTCCAAATCTTCCGTATTAATATTTTACATGACTACTTATAGGGTGTGTTTGGTAAAAGTAGCAGTGAGCAGTAGCAGTGAGCTGTGAGCAGAGAGCTGTGAGCTGTACAGCTCACCGCTCACATCTTCTTAAAGAAACATTGGAAAAATGTGCATTCCTAAAAAATAGCAAAGCTCACCGCTCATTTACCAAACGAAGAATAAAAATTAAAAAGCTCATTGCTCACCGTTCATCGCCCCAAAATGCTCCAAAAAGCTCCGCGCCAAGCATTAATTGCATTGAATTATTCTACATCATATTTTCTATAACATCAATAAGATGAATGGTTTAAAAAATACATAGCACATTTTGGTTTGAAAAATAACCACTTAAATATTTTTTCAACAAAAAACACAAACTTACTTTGATCGCAACTCGAAACCAAAGTTTTGATTCTGACTACATCATTATCCAAGGGATTTCATCAAAAAAATAAATAAATAAATAAATAATAAAAAAAAAAATTATTTGTGAACTAGTGAACATATATTAATTCAATCAAATGTCTACAATAAAAATCATTCAAAAAGGTGATAGGACATACCCAAACACTTTTAAAAAGCTAAATTGAGACATACAACTAACATACAAAGCTAGAACCAAACATGTTAAAAAAATAAAAAATAAAAAAAATAATAAAAAAATCACCAATATATTCCAAGCAACCACTTTTATTTATGTATTCATCACTACAATTTTGAAATGTCCAAATTCCTTAATTTGCCTGCCAATTCATTCCATTTGAACTGTCCAAATTTCACAATTTGTCTCCCATTTCTCCCAATTCATTCTCAGTCATACATTGTGCAATTCCATTAATTTCATCATATACATCTTCCTCATCGGGGGCACTCATTGTTCCATTTTTCTTCCCATTGATCTTTGTAACACTTAAACATTTCTTGAGCCCATAACTTTGATTCTTCAATAGTAGGTCGCCTCTGATTATTCACATACTTATCAACAATTTCCTTCTCATCCTGCATTTGTATTTTAGTTACCTCTGACTCTCTGAGCTTTTTATTTCTTCAAAAATAGCAAACTTGTTAGCATTTCTTATTTCCTCCACAGTTTCTTTGTTTATTTTCCAAGGCCTCTTGTTACTTTGGGGACTTAACATACTTGCATTCGTTATATCTTGATTCTCTTAATTCTTTGGATCCTGTGTTTGGCATTCAAAAATATTTGAGTTTTGTTGTCTATTAATCGGCCTGAACTCCACTCTTGTTTTAGAGGTTTTGTTACCCCGTGCTTCTTTTTGCACTCCTCTATTAATAGTTTTTGCTTTATTTCTGTTACCATTATTCACTACTTAAAAAGAAAAAAATGAAGTATCACTAATTTGTGAATTTTGAAGTGCGTAATATTTGTATATGTAGGGGTGTCCATGGTACTGGAACTGAGCCGAATCGGAACCGGAACACCCAAACCGGAAGAACCGAGAACGAAAAATAAAGAAAATTTGAAACTAAGAACCGTCCCAAGTTCTTCGGTTCGGTTCCGGTACGGGAATTTTCGGTAATTCCCGACGAGAACCGAAGTGTTTAGAAAATTCATTTTTTTCGTTGTCAATCATCCATAAATGACATGTTATATCAATACAAACACAAAAAATGTCTCCAACAATGCAAATCATTCCAATAATTCCATTTGTTCGAAATAACATACACAAAAACACATAATTTCAAAATATAAGTTTATAAATGTTCAACAGTATCAAGAATACACATTTGTGTTCCAAACCTCAAAAACTGCTTAATGCTACATCACTTGTTTCCCTTTATAACTTTGTACAACTTATTTCATCTCTTTATTTCCATCCTCACCTTGATATTATAGTTTATCAATATAAGCGAATTTGTCATATACGAAGGTTTAATTTTTGATCTCATCAAATTGTAACATTGTATCTAACCAATTATAATCACAATAAAAAGGAAAAAATATATAGAAAAAAATTACTTTCATGTTGGATGAATGATGGTGATGATGATATTTAAATATTTGCATGATATTAGTAATTGTAAAACACTAAAACTGATAGCTTGGTGTTATTTGGAATGAATTAAAGGTTAGGATTTTTAGGTTTTAGATTTTTTTGTTACAGCTTACTAATGGGCAAGGTTTTTTTTTTCTTTCTTAAAAAAAAAAAAAAAAAAAAGTGGCATGTACACAATGTCCCGAATAACAGAAAATTTTGAATTTTAGGAACCATGAACCGGACCAGGTTTCTAATATACGGTTCAGTTATGGTACAATATCAGTACGGTTCCTCGGTTCTTTTGCTTCATCGGTTTTTTTGCACACCCCTAAGTATATGTATAAAATGAGACAATGATCAAAGCAAGATATATTGTTTAGTGGAGAAGAAAGCATAGTGTAACCAATGTTTTAGGATTGCAAAGGAAGAAGGGATGGGGAAAATGAAAATGGATAACCCAATTTGAAATTTGAAAATTGATGAAGATAGAGACCCGATAGAAATTTGAAAAGGGTGCAGTATGCAGGAAGGGACTTATGAATTGTATTGAAAAGAACATTGTATACTTGAATTTAAAAATAATAAAATTGGAAAATGACATCATGTTGCTCCACGGATTTTGAGCAAACGACGATACCATATGAACATTAAGAAAAAATTAGACATCTTTTACTCAAGATCACTTATTTTACTAATAACACCATTTGTACTTTTCAATGTGTATAAATCTTATTAGAAATAAATCCAAGAATTATAGTGGAATAGGACACGACAAACTATTCCGGTTGAGTGACAAAAGTAACACTCTTAATAGAACTACAAGAGGCAGCTAGCTTTGCATTATAAGTTCCTAAGAGAGGGGATCCTATCAATTGTAGTGCTAAGTACTACTTGATGTGTTTGTTTAGGATCTCTACTTAACTCGGTTACAAAGTTTCGTATAATTAAGGAGGAAATACTGTGGATGCACATGGGTACAGTAGCTCGCCGACCTTGGAGTAGATAGCACGTGCCTAATATACTAGGTGGAGCATACTTTTGGTTCCCAATGCTGAAAACGTTTTGTACCCAAATCTTACTTTATCATCCTTTGATAAGACTCTTAGCTTATCTTCCCAACAAGTTTCCCGCCCATTTATCAGAGACTAAGTTACTATTTCTGAGATAATTCTTCAGGGTTAAAGAGATATTTGTCAGATCTCAGTGCCTCTGGTGTTGCTTATAGCTCCTTATACCTTGCTCCCTGACACCGCATCAATTTCCAAAGTGTTTCTTCAGTTGGTCTTTGACTTCCCTGAAGCTTAGCTGTTGTTTGAGCTTTATACAACCCTCGTTGATTTCTCTTTATCAGTGCGTCGCTCTTACTGATAGCCATCAGTGACCAATGTTCATTGATAACTATCAGAGAGCTATACTCTCTGATATACATCAGGGAGTAAAACTTTTTATAACCAACACAGAGTAAGTCTTCTGATTTCCATCAGAGGGTTCTTACTCTTTGATCCTTATCAGTGAGTGTTGTTCTCCCTGATTCTCAGAGATCTTAATTAGGCTATTTTATGTTTAAATACTTGTCAGAGACAATTGGGTTGAAAATCAGACCCAACACATCATCAATATGATTCAGTTTCCAAATAGGAATGTTATAAATTTTAACTGACCAATCGCATTAGCATAAATTACATAAGCATAATCCCTCTTTTAATAATTGTCTACATTTATTAAAGAAAAAGAAGAAAAAAAGGCAAATAAATCTCTACATTTTAATGTTTGTATATGTCACACCCCACCGGATGGCGGAAACGCGAGGCACGACGAAACTAATATACATCGCAAAGATATAGAACAACACCAAACATAATATTATAAAAAGGAACTCCCAACGATTACATTGTAAATTCGGAAATACATGTCAGAAAAGATAAAGACATCATTGTCTTAATACATGAGTTTGAAAGATACCCATGTTTTAGTCCGACAATTGACTAAAATGAAATCCATGAATGCAATCACTTATGTTCCACTTTCACTTGATTACCTGAAAAGCAAGATAAAAATGACCAATTATGAAATAGTTTGTGAGTCTCACAGAAGTTCGTACACCTAAAAATAGTACCATAAATCGTTTAAAAGAGAGTTCAATATCGTATCAAAATCGTTTGCCAACATTCGTTTCAAAATCAGTCTCAAATCATCTTCAAGAAAACTCCCGTCATCGAGTAAAGTTATCAAAAGACTAAAGCTAAGTAACAAATTGGTTTAACTTAATATCATATCTCATCAAATGAGAACTGTCATGATATTAGGCTAAACGACTAATTATTACTGAGCTATACATTTCCTAATAACTTGGCTAAATTATGAGATTCTCTTAACAATATATAAGTCAAGACATCCAACAACGTGGATCTTTAAAAAAAAATAAGTCCAAGTCATTTGTCAACGTGTATTTGTAAAACACATACAAGAATAAGGTATACTTTAGTGTTTTATGTAGGGCCACTACCTAAACATATTCAACCAATCACTCTGCCTAGTGATTTCTGTTAATACAAATAAAACGTAAAAACGTTTATTAATATTTTGCGATCTCTTTGTGTTTTGTTGATAACAAATATAATGTTATCTTAAGTACAATTATAAGGATACATGTTATTTTTGTAAAGCATTTACAAATAGCCATCTAATACAAAAATGTTGTAATTAATCATTTGTTGTAATAGTTTATTAGGAATGGTAAAAATCACAACCCATGGATCATATCCATAACCCATGGTATTGATCCATACCCACAAGACTAGATACAATGTAATCATTAGATACATTGAATCTAAAAGAATACCCATGGACCAACCCATAACCCATGACCCATGACCCATGACCCATAACCAAAAAACCCATGGGCAAAGAGGAGCGTCCCACGGATCCCTAGGAATACAGTAGAAGGATCCCTTGTGGAAGGGATCCGTGGGATCCGGGGAACAGTGGCAGATTTTGCCTATAAATAGAGAGCCATTTCTTCATTCTAACTCACCCCTCTTCTTACTATTTCTCTCATATACTCTCATTCTCTTCTAACAAAAGATCACTTGATCTAGAGAGTACTTCTTTCTTTCTTTCTTTCTTTAGTGATTCTCATATAGGTCCTTCTCTAAGGCGAGATCACGAGCATTCTACAAGTCATCCAAGCAAGGGGTCCTTGATTGATTTGTTCCTCCGCAAGATTTCTGTAGCGAAGATCTTGTATTTGATATTTCACATATTTGTTGTGTAATTGATAAGGTTTTAAAAGGTACCATTTTGAGGGGTCGTTTTAGCCCTTATTTGATCACTTTTGTATCCGTTATTGCTTAATATCGTTCCTTTTCACTTTTTAGGTCTCTTGAAGGCAAAATGCTGGAATGGCACTTATTTGGACGAAAAGGCGCGAATATACGAAGAAAATGGCCAAAGTCAAAATCAAGACACTCAAAGCTGCGGAAAATAGAAGGCGACGGCGTCACTGCTTAACTGCGACGCCGTCGTAGGATTTTGTGACGGGTCAGAAGACAAAACTCATATTTTCAAGAGACGGCGTCGGGCTTTAAAGGAGTAGACCGTCGCACTCAGACGGCCTAGATGTGACCCAGACGGCGTCAGAAGCTGAAGAGGACGGTGTCACAGACATAAGGTGACGCCGTCGCATGGTTAACGTGGCCAAGACGAAACCCTAATGACGGCGACACGACGGCGTCACGAAACATAAGGTGACGCCGTCGCATATGTAATCTTATATATAGAATCCGAATTTTTTAGTTTTAGTAGAGTCTTTTTGGAGTGAAAACCTAAAACCGAACCTAAGGTGTCTTGTACAGTATTTTAGGGTTCTAAACCCTATTTTACATCAAGATAAGTATTTACTTCATCAATTCAATTATGTATTTGATTATTTGTGTGTATGCTTGCATGTTCTCCATGTCCGGCTAATTTATTTGTGTGTTTGCTTAGGAAGTATGAAACTTAATTATTGAATATTGATTGGTTGTTTCTTATCTTAGTTGATTAATGATCTAGTAGTGCAATAGGTCATTCGTTGTGTACTTAATGCTTGATTCATCTTTGTGAACCTTAGAATATGATTACCTGAGTAGTCGTAGGCTAAACCATCCGAAGAGTGCCTTAGAGTAAGAGTTTATCATCCCTAGTGGGTTTTGTAGACGAGACCCTTTGGTAAGTTCAAAGAGTTAGGGAGAAACGCATACCCTACAACTTTAGACACACAACGCAACTAAGAATAAGGACGTGACAACTCAACCATCAATAGGAGATAATTAAGGAGTAGTAAAACCTAAGTAAACACATCTTTAAACTATCATACGAATACACATAAATTAGACATAGACTCCCACAACCTTAGTTTAGATAATTAGATAATAGTAGAGTAATCGGTAGAAATACCAACCCCCCAAATCCAATACCCGAGATTCGTACCTTTCAATTTTATAAAATATAAAAATACAAAAAATAATCTTTCTCAACCTCAACCTTAGCGTAGTAACTTCTCACTAGCATTCCTATTCCCCTAGAGAACGATATCAATACCCGTGGCTTACCCTAATTACTACACTACAACGATTAGGTTCACTGCCTAGGGTGTTATAAAACTTGCTCGAAGAAAAGGAAGTTTCCTTGACCCCGAACGACGCGTGTAGCGTTATCAAGTTTTTGGCGCCGCTGCCGGGGAATAGAATAGCTAGTTTGTAGTCCACCTCGTTTAGGTTTCTTTGCTTGATTCCTATCAAGTAAATTTTTTCTCATTTTTTAGCTTTCTCTTAGTCTATCCCCCTTCTTCATGACCTTTGTTCGTAACACCCATCACTTTTCATCATGGAAGGTGATAACCAACAACTACGTCCCCATACCAACCCCCTTAAGCAACTTAGAACCCGCAGTTCCACCAAAACTCTTTTTGAACCATTTGCAGAACCTGAGAGAGAGCTCAACAGGCGAAGAAAAGCTCTCCACGATTCAGAACATCAAGGCACTTCCATCAATTTTGATGAAGTCACATCTGATGAAGAATCCCCTCATTCCCCACAATCCCCTGAAACCATCATCATTAACAATCTGAGTCAAAATGGCGAGGAAGTTCCTGCCACTCCAGCCAATGGACCCATAAATCCTCCTAAAGCGAAAACCCTTGGGGAATACTCCTCCCCTTCTGCATCTGGATTCACCAGTGCCATTGTCTATCCTTCGGAACAGGTCAATGAGGTATTGCATGCGTCTGAAATTTGGCTAATCCAAAAGGCATGTCAATTCCATGGATCCCACAGCGAAAACCCAATCCACCACATCAAACAGTTTTTAAAAATTGTTGATGCTATCTATACCGACGGAGCATCTAAGGAGACATCTAGACTCCGGTTTTTCCCATTTTCTCTTCAAGGGCAAGCCAAAGAGTGGCTCGATAAGCTCCCTCCGAGGTCCATTTTCACATGGGAACAACTCACAACCAAGTTCACCAAAAAGTTCTTTCCCCCTGGAAGAACTGCAGCAGTTAGGAGCAAAATTCTGCACTTTCATCAACCAGATGGAGAATCTATCACCAACTCCTGGAGTCGTTACAAAGATCTTATTCAACAAGCCCCACACCACGGTATCAACCTTTGGTTGCTTGTTCAAATATTTTACGACAATGTCTCCCGAAAGGATAAAAAAGGGATTGATTTCTCGACTGGCCGAAGAATGGCGAACCTCACTGCAGAAGAAGGGTGGTACCGAATAGAAGAATACATTCAATACCAAGACAACCATTGGAATGAGCCAGTAAACGCGTTAAGCATCTCTACTTTCTCAAGTGAAGAGCTATCCTTCGATGATAGGATTGAGAAAGCACAAAAGAAGCTAGCTTACCTCACAAAATCACGAGAACCAAAAAGGCTGACTAACCCATACCTCATTTGCAACATTTGTGGAGGACCACACGAGAGCGATGAGTGCGATGGAACACACCAAGAAAGCGTCTTCCTTTCTAGTCATGATATTTATGATGACCCTTCACTCCTCGCATTCTATCAAAATGATGAATGTGATCCCTGGGGCAATCTGAAATGGGAAACTGAAGGAAAGGAGGGACCTGAGTACACCATCCGTGATTCTTTTGAAGAAGAACTCGGGCAGTTCACCATGGAAGGGGCCGCACTCTTAAAAGGTCTTGAGGGGTTTATCCGAGAGCAGCAAGCTGAATTAGAAAGTCAGTTCACCAACCTCCATTTAAGAATGAGTGGACCTGTCCCAGCCCCTCACGATCCAACTTGTGCAATCACTACTCGATCAGGAACTACTACCAAGGATCCCCCACATCCTAACCGGAACCCCATCACAAGGGAACCCGAGTTAGGAAATGAGACGATTCCTGAACCCCTTCCAACTCCTCACGATCCTCCCCCACAAACACCAGCACCAGCCCAACGACCAACTCTCGCACGGATTCCCTATCCCTCTCGTCTAAAGAATCAAAAGGCTGAAGAAGACAATGAAAGAATATTGTCTTATTTGAAACAAACATCCGTCAACATACAACTCCTCGATGTATTCTATCACATCCCTAAACATAGTAGATACTTCAAGAGGTTGATATCTAATCGGAAGAAGCTTGAAGGATTGATATCATTAGGAGAAGAATGTTCGGCTATCATCCAGAAAAGCATGCCCAAGAAGAAGGAAGATCCGGGCAGTTTTACCATTCCTTGCTCTATAGGGGCGCTTTCTATGAAAAACGCCTTGGCAGATCTTGGGGCAAGCATTAACTTGATGCCTCACTCCCTGTTTCTTAAACTCGAATATTCAGGGCTGAAACCAACTAGGATGAGTATCCAATTAGCTGATCGATCAATCAAGTATCCCGTTGGAGTTTGTGAGAACGTTCTTGTAAGGGTGGGGGAATTCAAGTTTCCAGTTGATTTCGTAATTTTAGAGATAGAGGAAGATAATTCCGTCCCAATAATCCTTGGAAGACCCTTCTTGGCTACAGCTCGTGCCATCATTGATGTTCATGATGGTAAACTCACTTTACGAGTAGGATCCGAGAGCTTGACCTTCGACATTAAGGATTCTATGCGACATTCCTCTTCCTGCGGTCGTCCCGTATATTTAGTTGAGGAAGTTGATGAATTTGTTGATGACATAGATGGCTGCATTGACGAGTATCTATTAAACGAATTCATGAATAATGATAACAACGTAATATACGACGACCGAGAAATTGAGATGGTTGGAGCTGTGTCCTTTTATCCACGTCAGGATGAAATTGAACCTATTGAGCTTCAGAGGCCGGAGAACAAGCTAAAACCATCAATCAAAGAGCCTCCTACCTTAGAACTGAAAGATCTCCCGAGTCACCTGGAATACGCCAGGGGAGGACCAACTCCCTGTCATCATAAGCTCTTCGCTAACCACTAGTCAGAAAGAGAAGCTCTTAGAAGTTTTAAAAGAGTACAAAGGGGTGATTGCGTGGAGTGTTGCCGACATTAAGGGAATAGATTCTACATTCTGTACTCACAAAATCCTCATGGAGGAAGATTACAAACCAACCGTTTAACCGCAAAGACGGGTTAACCCTAACATCAAGGAGGTAGTGAAAAAAGAGGTCATTAAGCTTCTAGACGCAGGTCTCATCTACCCCATATCAGATAGCCCATGGGTCAGCCCGGTCCAAGTGGTTCCAAAAAAAGGAGGGATGACGGTCGTAAAAAATGAGAAGGGTGAGTTGGTGCCGCAAAGAACGGTTACTGGGTGGCGTGTCTGTATCGACTATAGAAAGTTGAATGATGCCACCCGGAAAGATCATTTTCCTCTGCCATTTATTGACCAAATGCTTCAAAGGTTAGCCGGGCATGAATACTACTGTTTCCTTGATGGCTTTTCAGGATACTTCCAAATTCCCATTGCCCCTGAAGATCAGGAGAAAACTACATTTACATGTCCTTACGGAACGTTCGCCTACAAGCGAATGCCCTTCGGGTTATGTAACGCCCCTGCAACCTTTCAACGATGTATGATGGCCATATTCCACGAGTTGATTGAGGACAGCATGGAAGTCTTCATGAATGATTTCTCGGTGTTTGGAAATTCTTTCGATCTTTGTCTTTCCAACCTTAGGAAGATGTTGAAACGGTGCGAGGAAACTAATTTGGTCTTAAATTAGGAAAAATGTCATTTCATGGTAAAAGAAGGAATTGTCTTAGGGCATAAAGTCTCGGGAAATGGGATTGAGGTCGATAGAGCAAAAATCGAAGCAATTTCCAAACTCCCCTATCCTACTACCGTTAAAGCCATTCGCAGCTTTCTTGGTCATGCAGGTTTTTATCGAAGGTTTATTAAAGACTTCTCGAAAATTGCCCGGCCAATGACACAGCTTCTTGTTAAGGATGCCCCTTTTGATTTTTCTGAAGAATGCAAGGAAGCATTTAACCGACTAAAGAAAGATCTCACTCAGGCACCTATAATGGTCACCCCTGATTGGTCTCAGCCATTCGAAATCATGTGTGACGCTAGTGATTATGCTGTCGGCGCTGTGCTCGGCCAAAGGAAGGAGAAGCATTTTCAACCAATCTACTATGCTAGCAAAACCATGAATGTAGCACAAGAGAATTATACGACCACTGAGAAAGAACTTTTAGCCGTTGTTTTTGCCTTCGACAAGTTCAGGCAATATCTCGTTCTCTCTAAAACTGTCGTCTTCACCGATCACTCCGCCTTACGCTACTTGTTTTCAAAACAAGATGCTAAACCCCGCCTTATTCGGTGGATCCTATTACTTCAAGAATTCGACATTGAAATTCGGGATAAAAAGGGGGCTGGAAATCTCGCTGCTGATCATCTATCACGCTTGGAAAACCCTGATCTGGAGAATTTAGATCACACCGAGATTCGCGACTCTTTTCCCGAGGAACGACTAATGGCCATTAAGGAAATTGAGCCATGGTATGCGGATTATGCTAACTACCTTTCCAGTAGGGTTTTGCCAAATTACATGACCAAGCAAGATAAAAAGAAGTTCTTCACTACGCTAAAACATTACTTCTGGGATGAACCCTTCCTATTCCGCATATGTCCCGATCAAATCATTCGACGTTGCGTGGCCGGTAGAGAGATTGATCGAGTTCTGAAAGAATGTCATGCGGGACCATCTGGAGGACATCACGGTGTGAATGTCACGGCACGAAAGGTTTTCGATGCCGGATTCTATTGGCCTACTATTTTTCGAGACGTTAAGAAATTAGTTCAAACGTGTGATGCATGCCAATGATCAGGAAATATCTCGCGACGAGATGAGTCACCTCAGAACTATATCCAAGTCTGCGAAATATTTGACGTTTGGGGAATAGACTTCATGGGACCTTTTCCATCTTCCGGAGGAAATGAATACATTCTCGTAGCTATCGACTATGTATCCAAATGGGTAGAGGCTCAAGCCCTTAGAACTAATGATGCAAGGGTAGTTATCCACTTTCTTAAAAAACTCTTTGCACGATTCGGGATTCCCAAAGCATTAATCAGTGATAGAGGGACTCACTTTTGCAATGCTCAAATGGAAAAGGTGATGAAGAAGTATGGCGTCCCACATAGATTTTCTACTGCATATCATCCTCAGACAAATGGACAAGTAGAAAACACGAATAGGGCATTAAAGCGGATACTTGAAAAAATGGTCCACCAAAATAGGAAAGATTGGGCATTCAAACTAGATGAGGCACTCTGGGCATTTAGAACTGCTTACAAAACACCTATCGGAACAACCCCTTTTCGCCTGGTATACGGAAAGGCTTGCCACCTCCCTATCGAACTTGAGCAGAAAGCATATTGGGCACTTAAGGCCTGTAATATGGATTATTCTGAAGCAGGGTCAAATCGGTTCTTACAACTTCAAGAATTGGATGAACTGAGGTTGGAAGCGTACGAATCATCAATTACCTACAAAGAAAGGGCAAAAAGATGGCATGATCAACGAATAAAGAATCCTAAAGAGTTTTTGGAAGGAGATAAGGTGCTCTTGTATAACTCAAGACTAAGATTATTTTCGGGAAAACTCAAATCCAGATGGTATGGACCCTTTTCAGTAAGAAAGCAGATGAGCAATGGGGCGGTGGTGCTACTAGACCATGATGGAAGAGAATTCACCGTTAATGGACAACGGGTGAAGCATTATCAATTGGATAATATTGAAATGGTGAACGATGAGGATATTGTTTTAGAAGAAGAAGGCGGTGGTGAGGCAACGTAGGAGCACGACTTCGAGTCTAGCTACAAGACTCTAAAATAAAGAAAAGCGCTTCGTGGGAGGCAACCCATGCTTAATTGTTTGCTTGTTAGTGTCATGTATCTTTTATTAATTGTTTATCCTCATGTTTAAATTTGTAAAAATGCTTTATTTTGTTTTTAACCTCGTCTTAATTACATATAAAGGTATTTTACATAAGGGATAAGTGTAGGGAGGATTACACACGTTTTCAAAAGAAACGTAAACATGAGAATAACAATTAACTAAAAGATATATATGTTTGTTTGTTCGAGTCAAATGCTTGTATCGAGTCATAATGGATGTTTTTGCATAAATTTTTCCAGATTCTAAAGATGTAAATTTTCCAGAATTTTTTCTAGAAAATCGCAGACCAGTTTTTGTCAGGATAACCTGACGGCGTCAGGATTGCAACCTGACGACGTCAGGAAGGAGTAAAAACATCAGATTACTTTTTCTCGTTTTCTGAGCTACTTATAAATTTTTGGAATTTTGCAGGTCTTAATTTTCTTAGAAATTCTGTAAACATCAATTCCACAAGCATTATATCCTAGTTTAAATCGAGTCTTATATATATTATTACCGCCGATTTTACGCGAAGGTTTCGTTTGTTTTCTTCAAGTGTGCAGGTTTAGTTTGTCAAGAAGAAGTTACACAAGATTGGAAGGAGCTTTTCACGCAATAATTCTTCTTGAAAAGGATTTAACCACCACTTTACACGGATCCTACCGAGCTAATCAGGGGAGTATTAGTTTCTTTCGTTTTTAATTACCTTCCATTATCATAACTTTGATACTTTCGGGGAATATTGGGGACAATGTTCAGTTTAAGTGTAGGGAAGGAAAATAAAACGGGAACTTTGAAACTATGCTTATCCTTGACTATTTGCTTTGTCCAATTGTGATTGTGTAATAAACCATGAGAAAATGTCGGTTAGGGTAATTTTGGCACCAAATTAAAATTTTTTTCATGACGTATAGGAGTGGGCCATTAGTCTTAACAAAAGCATCTCATGGATAGGAAGTTGCATGACTAGCACAAAAACCCTTTACCACCCAAATTCCACCCAAAATGTGAGGATCACCCTTAGATTAGTAGGAATTAAAGCATTCATCTTCAATGCTTAGAGTGTGAACCGGTAGTATATTAGATTCTAGAACTTGTTTTGTGATGCATTTCGAGATCGCAAGTGAGGCTACACTTGTGTAGTTAGGAATAACTAAATGATAAGAGGCATTAGGATAAACCCTTGTTTGATACCCGTAATATAATTACTTCTTCCACATCGGTTGAGTAATTCCCCCACACACTTTGCGTTGTACTCATCTTTAGTACACGATACCCCTAGTTAACCCCTCAGAGCCTATCCTTTTCGCGGTTCTCGTGATGTTTCGGTTTTTCCGGAATATCAATGAAGAGCATTGTTTACACCCCACCCCCAAATATACACCCAAATCGCCTTAGCCTACCCTATATGCACTCACTTTTAGTGCATTATTGTTATCACCCAAAACTCTTAGTTCAATTATTTGGTTGCTTGCATGAGTTGCTAAGTCGAGTCATATCCCTTGTATACAGTTTTGGGACGATTGGGATTCATGGGAAAAGTTAAAGTTTGTGAAATGACGGGAAGGGAACGTTAAATTCAAATTCCCTTTGTTTGCATAATAATGTACCCCAAGTGTTTTGATCTTTTCAATTCGGGTCAAATTAGTGTTAGAGTAATAAAAACTCAAGTGTAGGGATGTGCCTATAAATCCCTATCATTTTGATGTTACCGTAGAGGATGGTAGAGTAAAAGTGTATGAAAAAAAAAAAAAAATAGAAAAAAGAAAAAAAATATATATAGAGTAAAAAAAAAAAAAAAAAAAGGGGCTACCATCCTACATCTATCCTTTAAATTTATGTTTGTTTATTTCCGTTACCTAGAGTTTTAGAGTGTCGAGTCTTGGCTTAGCAACGCCATTCTTCGTATGCTTGTAACATAGAGATTTTTGACTTGCCACCACTAAATAGCCTATCCCACCAAACCCTTATTTCCCTACCGTAAGCCTAACATTACAACCCTTTAAAAGACCTCTTTGATAGTATTTCCTAGGTGCTTACGCCAAAGCGATGGAGATTTGATCTATTCTCAAGCCTATGGTAATCTATGTACTAGGACCGGTTAATGAGTGTTTATCTTCCATTTCCTATTTGTTATATTTCATATATACACCCGAGAGAGATGTGAGTATCCAAACACCCCATGTGAGGTGCTAGTATGTAATTTCCGTGCTTGTTATGACTTTTGCGGGGCTTATATGTGTTGTGGACCGTTTTGAATCAATGCTTCATGACCCCTAACTTATAAATTAATTGGCTAAAAGCACATTTGCTTGAGGACAAGCAAATACCAAGTGTAGGGATATTTGATAAGGTTTTAAAAGGTACCATTTTGAGGGGTCGTTTTAGCCCTTATTTGATCACTTTTGTATCCGTTATTGCTTAATATCGTTCCTTTTCACTTTTTAGGTCTCTTGAAGGCAAAATGCTGGAATGACACTTATTTGGACGAAAAGGCGCGAATATACGAAGAAAATGGCCAAAGTCAAAATCAAGACACTCAAAGCTGCGGAAAATAGAAGGCGACGGCGTCACTGCTTAACTGCGACGCCGTCGTAGGATTTTGTGACGGGTCAGAAGACAAAACTCGTATTTTCAAGAGACGGCGTCGGGCTTTAAAGGAGTAGACCGTCGCACTCAGACGGCCTAGATGTGACCCAGACGGCGTCAGAAGCTGAAGAGGACGGTGTCACAGACATAAGGTGACGCCGTCGCATGGTTAACGTGGCCAAGACGAAACCCTAATGACGGCGATACGACGGCGTCACGAAACATAAGGTGATGCCGTCGCATATGTAATCTTATATATAGAATCCGAATTTTTTAGTTTTAGTAGAGTCTTTTTGGAGTGAAAACCTAAAACCGAACCTAAGGTGTCTTGTACAGTATTTTAGGGTTCTAAACCCTATTTTACATCAAGATAAGTATTTACTTCATCAATTCAATTATGTATTTGATTATTTGTGTGTATGCTTGCATGTTCTCCATGTCCGGCTAATTTATTTGTGTGTTTGCTTAGGAAGTATGAAACTTAATTATTGAATATTGATTGGTTGTTTCTTATCTTAGTTGATTAATGATCTAGTAGTGCAATAGGTCATTCGTTGTGTACTTAATGCTTGATTCATCTTTGTGAACCTTAGAATATGATTACCTGAGTAGTCGTAGGCTAAACCATCCGAAGAGTGCCTTAGAGTAAGAGTTTATCATCCCTAGTGGGTTTTGTAGACGAGACCCTTTGGTAAGTTCAAAGAGTTAGGGAGAAACGCATACCCTACAACTTTAGACACACAACGCAACTAAGAATAAGGACGTGACAACTCAACCATCAATAGGAGATAATTAAGGAGTAGTAAAACCTAAGTAAACACATCTTTAAACTATCATACGAGTACACATAAATTAGACATAGACTCCCACAACCTTAGTTTAGATAATTAGATAATAGTAGAGTAATCGGTAGAAATACCAACCCCCCAAATCCAATACCCGAGATTCGTACCTTTCAATTTTATAAAATATAAAAATACAAAAAATAATCTTCCTCAACCTCAACCTTAGCGTAGTAACTTCTCACTAGCATTCCTATTCCCCTAGAGAACGATATCAATACCCGTGGCTTACCCTAATTACTACACTACAACGATTAGGTTCACTGCCTAGGGTGTTATAAAACTTGCTCGAAGAAAAGGAAGTTTCCTTGACCCCGAACGACGCGTGTAGCGTTATCAGTAATAGTCGTGTTGGTTTGGTCCACCGTGTTACGGACTCGGTATTTAGCTTTGTACCGGAAAAAGGTGTAAGCAACGTTGTGAAGGCTTCTCCGCCAAGTTGAAGGAGTTTGTTGACATAGTGCTTGAACTCTCGAGTAGGTGACTCGGGGAGTGGAGTAGGGCAAGGAAGGTGTCCTTGTAGCCGAACCACTATAAATCGGTTGTGTCATTTCTATCCCTTGCTTTACTTTATTTAATTGCTTTATCATTAGATCTATACTTTCTCAACATCTATACGATTTCACATAATATCGAATCTAAAGTTTTTGAAACTAACTTAAATTCGGCAAAACTATTCAACCCCCCCTTCTAGTTTTCCACAATTGGCATCAAGAGTTAAGTTTATAAATGTTTTAAAGTAAACCGTATTTTAAAAACTTTTCGATCACTATGGGTTCTGAAAATTACAAGGAAGGGCAATCTATGAAACGACCACACTACTTGAAACTAATGGTTTTATATATTGGAAAAATAGATTCGAAACGTATGTGAAGTCTAAAGATATTGATCTTTGGTACATTATTGTTGAAGGCGATTTTGAGGCTACCTCAAAAGATGATAAAGGGAATTTAGTTAACATACCTCATGATAAACTAAACGATGAAATGAAGAAAAAACTTTCTAAAAATAGTGAAGCTAAAATGGTTTTATATAATGCTTTACCCAAAAAGGAATTCGAAAGAATTTCTATGCTTAAAACCTCTAAAGAATTTTGGAATTATTTAGTTGTAACTCATCAAGGTAATCAACAAGTTAAAAATAATAAAATTGATTTATTTGTTCAACAATATGAACAATTTTCAATATCGGATGAGGAAACTATAGATCATTCATTTGCTAATTTTAATACTATTATTACATCTTTACAAGCACTTGATGAATCTTTTTCTAGCCGTAACCATGTTAGGAGATATCTAAGGGCACTTCCATCCAAGTGGAGATCCAAGGTGACGGCGATCGAAGAGTCAAAAGATTTGACAATCCTAACCCTTGATGAACTCATAGGCAACATAAAAGTCTACGAGCTTGTCCTTGCTAAAGACTCCGAAGCCTCAAAGGTGAAAGAGAAACACAAATCTCTTGCCCTTAAAGCCAAAAAGGCTTCAAGCGATGAAGAGAACTCCTCTTCGGATAGTGACGACGAGGAGTATGCTATGGCGGTAAGGGACTTTAAAAAGTTCTTTAGAAGGAAGGGAAGATACGTCAAACAACCGTATGACGACAAGAAAGGATTCCGGAAAAGTAAAGAGGACGAGAAGCCAAGGGATGATCGTGCTTGCTTTAAATGTGGGGACCCAAACCACTTTATTAGTAAGTGTCTCAAACGGGATGATCAAAAGGCGTTCGTGAGCGGAACGTGGGGAATGAGCGACGAGGAGGATGAAGAAATTTGTCTCATGGCAAATGACGAGGTATGTCACGAATACTATAGTAGCTCATCACTAGATGACAACTCATTGCATAATGAATATGACAAACTGTGCAATATTAGCTTAAAACTAATTAACAAAAACAAGCTTTTAAAAAGTCAAAACCAATGTTTAGATAAAGAAGTCATAGAATTAAAAGCAAAATTGAAACGTCTAGAAAAGGGTAAAATAGCAAGTGGTGAATGTGAACTTTGCGTTCAACTTCAAACACTAGTTGATCAACTAGATTCTAAAATTGCTAGAATGAGTACGAATACTTTAGATATGATATTAGACAGTGTTAAAACCGGTAACAACCAAAAAGGTTTAGGTATTCAACAACTTGATCCATCAACTAGTGAAAACAAAGAAACACAATTTGTTAAGGCATTAGAAAAACCAGCCACTGTTGTGGCGGATCCCACGGATCCCATAAAAAGGGAACCGGCTAGTGTTAAGCCAGGGATCCGTGGGTCTGCTGTAGCAAACAGTGGTAATAACGTAGCTTCTTCATCTATAATTGATTTTGTTATCGTTAATAAGAAGAAACCAACTCATTTCACCACTAGACAACCACCTCCAAAATATAATCCTATTTTTGCAAGAAACAAAGCTCCATCTTTTTCAAAACCTAATCCACCTAGGAGACCTAATAATGTTTACCCGAGAAGTAATCATCAAGTGTGATGGAACCCAAATATGCAAAATGGTTTTCCTTTTCAAAACTTTGCTCCATGGAATGCATACTCATCTTATCCATACATGTCTAACATGAATGGAATGTTTAACACTATTGGACCCATGAACAAATGGTGACCAAACTTTTGAGTTAATTGTTTTCTTAGGTGTGCTTAAAGGTCGACCTAGACCCGGATGAATAGGTCAAGGATAGCGGGTGCACGAGGCACATGACCGACAATAAAGATCTATTCTCCACATATGAATCCTTCAATGGAGGTAATGTGGTGTTTGGAAATAGCAAAAGTAAAATCATCGGTAAAGGTACGATTTCTAACAAATCTCTAACCATTAACGATGTGTGTCACGTAGAAAACCTAAACTTTAACCTCTTAAGTATAGGACAAATATGTGATAAAAAGTGCAATGTACTTTTTACCGAAACCGGTAGTAAGATATTAAAAAATGGCATAACCATAGGAAGAGGAATTAGGAAACATGGAGTCTATGTCATTAAAATCGGTAATGAACCTAAAGACAAACTATGTCTTACCTCTATGGATGATACTTCGACCTTATGGCATCGAAGATTGGGTCACGCCAACATGCGACTTCTTCAATCGCTAATGGTATTACTCACAACTTCTCGGCTCCGCGTACTCCACAATCGAATGGGGTAGTTGAAAGAAAAAATAGAACCCTACAAGAAATGAGTCGCACCATGCTTAATGAGCAATCCATACCTCAAAAGTTTTGGTGCAATGCCGTTGATACTTCAACGTACATACTCAATCGAGTCTTAATTATACCAATCTTAGGTAAAACTCCATACGAGTTACTCCGAGGCAAAAAGCCTACGTTAGATCACTTTAGAGTCTTTGGTAGCAAATGTTTTATTCTTAACACTAAAGATTACCTTACAAAATTTGATCCTAAATCAACCGAAGGTATCTTTCTAGGTTAGTCTCCAAATAGCAAAGCTTACGTCATATTAAACAAAGAAACAATGAAGGTAGAAGAGTCATTAAATATAAAATTTGATGAAAGTCCACCCAAACCCTCTCCACCTCTTGTCGATGACGAGATTGTAGAAAGTGAAGCTATAGTAATAAGGAAAAAGATAAATGAAGAAGAAGAACCTTTAAATGATGAAGTCATAAACATTAAAGAGTCCAAAGATCACTCCGTAGATAAGGTCATAGGAAAGCTAAACGAAAGAACATTAAGGTCTCAAGTTCAAAACCAAAGTAGCTTATTTTGTTTTGTTTCAACCATAGAACCTAAGAATACACAAGAAGCCATAAAAGATGAAAGTTGGGTAATGGCTATGCAAGAAGAATTAAATCAATTTGTTTCTAATGATGTTTGGACACTTGTCCCTCCACCTAGTAATCAAACCATAATAGGAACCAAATGGGTTTATAAATACAAATTAGATGCAAACGGAGTAGTGTCTAGAAACAAGGCTAGACTAGTTGCCCAAGGGTATAACCAACAAGAAGGAATAGACTTTGATGAGACCTATGCCCCCGTGGCTAGATTAGAGTTTATAAAAATACTTCTTGCGTATGCTTGTGCTAATGATCTAAAGCTTTATCAAATGGATGTCAAAAGTGCTTTTATAAATGGTTTTATTAATGAAGAAGTATATGTAGCTCAACCTCCGGGCTTCATCGATTTTGAAAAACCTAAACATGTGTATAAGTTAAAGAAAGCCCTTGACGGTCTTAAACAAACTCCAAAAGCTTGGTATGATAGACTCAAGTCATTTTTAATTAAACACAACTATACCATGGGGTTAGTTGACAACACACTTTTTACTAAGAAAAGAGAGTCACATATAATCATAGTTCAAATATATGTAGATGATATTATATTCGGATCCACTTATCAAGACATGTGTGATGATTTCTCTAAAATTATGCATGACGAGTTCGAGATGAGTATGATGGGAGAACTTAGTTTCTTTCTAGGTCTACAAATCAAACAAGTAGAAGATGGTATCTTCTTTAATCAATCTAAATACATAAAAGAGATGTTAAAGAAATTCGGATTAGAAGAGTCAAAACCAATTAGGACACCAATGCCATCCGACACCAAACTCACTAAAGATGAAGACGGAGAATCCGTAGATAATACCAAATATCATGGCATGATTGGTAGTCTTCTCTACCTCACGGTTAGTAGGCCGGATATCATGTTAATGTTTGCTTATGTGCTAGGTTTCAAGAAGACCCTAAAACATCACACCTAGAAGCCGTAAAAAGAATATTTAGATATATTAAGGGTACAACACAATTAGGATTATGGTATCCTAAGGGCACGGGAGTAGAAACAATTTTATATGCAGATTCTGACCAAGCAGGTGATTATGTTGACCGAAAAAGTACAAGTGAGGTATGTACTTTTATGGGATGTGGTTTAACATCTTGGTTTTCAAAGAAAAAAACGACATTAGCAATATCAACAACCGAAGCCGAATACGTCTCCGCCGGTAAAGCATGCCAACAAGCACTATGGATGAAACAAGCGTTAGTTGACTACGACATTCATCTAAGTGACATAGCCATTCTATGTGACAACAAAGGTGCCATAGATCTAAGCAAGAATCCAGTATTACATTCTCGCACAAAGCATATAGAGATTCGTCATCACTTCTTAAGAGACAATGTTCAAAAGGGGAACATCTCTATTGAGAAGGTAGCGTCCGAAGACAACATAGCCGACGTCCTCACCAAACCGTTGAAGCGGGAACAATTCAACCTACTTCGGCTTGGCCTTGGTCTCATGGAACAAACGTCGTAATTTACTTTTTGACTCTATAAGGTATGTAAACACTAGCCTTCTTCTTTCTGAGCCTAGGATCTCTATTTCACGCACAACTCACATACAATACGGGAATTTTCAAAACCCAAGATAAGTTTTTCACTTATAATTAATAGTTCTTCTTATTTTCTTTCAAAAATAAGTACAAGTTGCAAACACATAATTACATACACACCTTCTTTTCAAAGGATAAAACAATTTTTATTCGCAAATGGAAACATCTTTTTGAAACGTTTTCTAAAAATGATACCTCTTCCCGTATCAATTTCACAAAAGCAATTTCTCACGTCTAGGACAAATCGCTTTTTCAATATTAATACAAAGTAAAAACCCGTTTTCATTGCATCTCATGTCTTTTGAATGCTAAAGGAGATACATAACTAATATGTATTTTCAGGTACATTCATTTAAGCAACAATGAATTAGGAGCACTCGGGTTATCTCACATAATAGTGTGCTTTTCCAATTCTAGTTTATTTTTCCTTTTTTCTTAGGAGTCGAGATAACCGCAACTCCAAATAGTTTGCATATAGGCACACACTAGGCAAAAATATTTCCAAAAGGAAAATTTTGTGCTGCCTGGATCACCAGACCCACGGATCCCAGCCTTAATGCTGGACGGATCCTTCAAGGGAAGGATCCGTGGGATCCGTGAGACAGAAGCTGTTTTTATCTTCTATTTTTCTCACTTTGGATGAAAACTCCAACATTTTTTCATTTTTTTTGGAGTATGTTCTTTAATGCTTGTGTTCTCATGATCACATGCCTTAAATTCATATCTAATCATTAGATTTTAATCCACATTTTGGGTCAAGCATTCATTACAATGCATTGTTTTTCTATATATAGAACTCCCAAAATGCTTGCATAATTCATCTCATCTTCACAAACAAACAACACCATGTCATTCACAAGCTCCTACAAGTTAGATGAATCACCTAGTACAAACAATCCTCTTTATGAAACTCAAACTTTTGTACTACCACCTTCCAAAATACCACAATCAAACTCTAGGATATCTGCAAGGATTAGCATCCGATCTTGTTGCTTAGCAAAACCATCATCAAATGGCTCATCACCATCAAATAACTCACCACAAGATGCTTCCATTATAGCACCTCCTTCATCACCAACAAGTACACCAACTTCATCACCTAAAGTCACTCTTTTGGAACTCCTTAAGACTCCAACAAGATCTCAACAACCAAAACAAAAAGAAATAGCCTTTTCGACACCTCCCACTTCTCCAAACACAATACTCAATGATCTTGAAACATCACCACCCTTAGCTCCCATTAAACTACAAGAACATCTAGGTTCTTTTCCACCACCACTTCCAACCATTCCAGACTTTGATCCATATTTTCCTATTTTTCCACCACATATTCCGCAACTCACAAATCAAAACAACCCGGAAAACTTCCGCACTCATTACCCACATCACTTACATTGTGAACATTGCCAATCCACTAGGAAAATTGCAATAGAAGTTAGGGAAGAAATGCGATTCATACTCAACCTCATCCTTGATCGCATCAATACCATTAATCATCCAAACCTCCATCCATAACCTTATACAAGCATGGAAGGAATCATTATTACTATTTTCTATTACTAGTACTTTTCTTTTGAGTCATTTTCAAGAACAAGTCTTGTTCTTATTTTTACATGCTTGTATGTGGCATAGATACCACTACACTTTGTTGTTTTATTACAAGGCCTTGTTTACATACCTTGGCTCCTAATCTTGATTCTCGTCGATCACAAGATTACCTAAGCATATTACTAACATTTCTCTTTGTAGGATTTTTTATTTTTCTTCACTTGACGCCGCAAACTAGGGGGAGCTACCGTCAAGGGGGAGTAAGCGATACATGGACTAATTTTTCCACACTTTTATTTCTTCAATGGGTTAACTTTTTGTTTTGACAAAAAGGGGGAGAAGAAGTAAAACTTAGGGGCTTTCAAAACATACATCTATTCTTAAGTTTTACTCATCATAACATTATGTTTTGTCATCAACAAAAAGGGGGAGATTGTTAATACAAGTAAACCGTAAAAACGTTTATTAATATTTTACGATCTCTTTGTGTTTTGTTGATAAAAAATATAATGTTATCTTAAGTACAATTATAAGGATACATGTTATTTTTGTAAAGCATTTACAAATAGCCATCTAATACAAAAATGTTGTAATTAATCATTTGTTGTAATAGTTTATTAGGATGGGTAAAAATCACAACCCATGGATCATATCCATAACCCATGGTATTGACCCATACCCACAAGACTAGATACAATGTACTCATTAGATACATTGAATCTAAAAGAATACCCATGGACCAACCCATAACCCATGACCCATGACCCATAACCAAAAAACCCATGGGCAAAGAGGAGCGTCCCACGGATCCCTAGGAATACACTAGACAGATCCCTTGTGGGAGGGATCCGTGGGATCCGGGGAACAGTGGTAGATTTTGCCTATAAATAGAGAGCCATTTCTTCATTCTAACTCACCCCTCTTCTTACTATTTCTCTCATATACTCTCATTCTCTTCTAATAAAAGATCACTTGATCTAGAGAGTACTTATTTCTTTCTTTCTTTAGTGATTCTCATATAGGTCCTTCTCTAAGGCGAGATCACGAGCATTCTACAAGTCATCCAAGCAATGGGTCCTTGATTGATTTGTTCCTCCGCAAGATTTCTGTAGCGAAGATCTTGTATTTGATGTTTCACATATTTGTTGTGTAATAGTCGTGTTGGTTTAGTCCACCGTGTTATAGACTCGGTATTTAGCTTTGTACCGGAAAAAGGTGTAAGCAACGTTGTGAAGGCTTCTCCGCCAAGTTGAAGGAGTTTTTTGACATAGTGCTTGAACTCTCGAGTAGGTGACTCGGGGAGTAGAGTAGGGCAAGGAAGGTGTCCTTGTAGCCGAAACACTATAAATTGGTTGTGTCATTTCTATCCCTTGCTTTACTTTATTTAATTGCTTTATCATTAGATCTATACTTTCTCAACATCCATACGATTTCACACATAATCGAATCTATAGTTTTTGAAACTAACTTAAAATCGGCAAAACTATTCAACCCCCCCTTCTAGTTTTCCACAAGTTCCACTAGCAGTAAGACGGTTCTCGCAGAACAATATTAAATCACAAGCCCGCTAATATAGCCTATTAGCAATAAATTTAAATCTAGTCTCTAGATGTTATTATTCAGTCAACCAAAAGGGCCTAAATAACACTAGACAAAAGATCTAGTACTATGCACTCGCGACGAAAGGAGTGAGGAAGATTAATCCTATAGCATGCCATCATACTAACGTCTTAATCCACGATACGGGGATTATAGTTAGCTAAAAGTATTGTGTCAAACCACAACATAAACAACACATAGGTCAAAGTAGGAGGGTTCAAAATCAATTCAAAGAGTTCAAATCAAGTCAAATAGTTCAAAATATATCAAAGAGTTTAAAATCAATCTCAAGGGTTCGTAATACCTAAAAGGTTCAAATAGTTCAAATAATCATAATTTATAATATTTCAAGTAAAAATACTTGATCATGCTTTCCATCCCAAAATGTAAATAAAATGGTAAAAACGGATGTGAGAAAACTCATCTTAACGAGGTAGTTACGAGCACAAGAATAGAAATGACCAAAACACGACCTAGGAACCCAACGAACGTGTGTCTCTACAAATGACCTATAAATAGTAACATGGCCATTATTAGACTCCTAACAATATGCTCAGACTCGATGACAAAAAATAATTAGTCAAAATACTAATTTCGTCAAAATATACCACATTATACATTTAGTCTCAATTACTCAAATCTGTTCATATTTTAAAGGTCATAACGAGCAACCAATTCACCGAGTTAAACTTGGATAATGGTTAAGCCCTTCAAATATGTTATTATAAAGTGTCTTAGGTGTCTTCTAGTATTTTTGCGGAATTTATAAAAAACTTATACCCGGTTTATTTGATCTGACTCCAAAAATGGTCAAATCTGGACATACGAAAGTAATTTAATGATTAAATGGTCTTGACGAAAATATTTTGAGCTAGGAAAATAAGAGACTCTAAATAAGACTTAGAAGTATCTCCCACGTCAGTTTCAAGTATGGATTTGTCATAGTTTGTGATTTGTAGCCTTTTTAGTACAATGGTTGAAAACAAATTTTTGGCAGATTTGACACCTTACACAATTTTGCAAATCTCAGTAACCAAACGACCTCATCTCTTTGAGAAATTTACTTTTCTGGAAACTGACTCCGAGTAGATGAGTTTAGACCTAAAAATCATGTTCATAGACCATTAATGTATGATCCAAACTATATGACCCAAAGATTTAAATAGTGTGTTGTTCCTAATTTCCACTAACCAAAACATGTTTAATCACTACCCAATCAAGCAAAAACGACCCCGCCAACACCCAAACTTATTTTATACGTATCTTAACATCATTTTCATCAAGAAATCTCAGTAGCAAAATAGATCTAAGAGCCTCTTTCATATATGTTCTTAAAACTATGTTAGAAGTTCATAAAACAAGATTTTTAGCTAGTTCTTTTGAACAAATCATTAAACCATTACTACAAATCAACTAATCAAAATTTTTCTACAATATTATGACTCTAATAAGAGTGTTTTATCAAGAAAATCAGAGGTCTAAAAAGATTATTTAAGAACTTGCAATCAGGGACACAGCCAGGGGGTTCCGTGGGTGCCCGAGACATTTATGGATTTTTTTGATATAGTGTTAATTTAAGAAAAAACATCGATTTTACTCAAATACATATTAAGTGACATCGGTACATCGAAATATGTTTTTAGTATGTTTATTCTTTGTTTTAATTCACCTTTTAACTCTTTATATTACGGTTCAAAAAAATGTGTGCACCCGGTTATATTTGCTTCTAGCTCCGTCTCTGCTTGCAATAAAAATAAGAAAACTATATGAAAACTTCATTTTCAAATATTTTTTATGCAAGAAAGACACAAGTCTTCTTACACCATGTGATTTACCTTCCAAATAGCTCTCAAAATTTTTTAAAGATGGTGTTATTGTGGTGGTGGTGTACGACAACAAGCACCAAAGGGATAAAAAGGAGAAAATTTGCTAGTTTGAAATGAAGAGTGAGAAGGGTGGCTAGTTAAAAGAGATGGAGTGTGGTAATGGATGTGTACGAGAATTGCATGCAATCTTATTGGGTCTTGGGAGGACGGAACCGGCCATGGGGCACCAAAACCAAGCAACACCCTTTTATTTTTTTGTAAATTTGTTATAAGTATGTATTTATAACTTAAAAACTAAAATGTAGAGTCTTAAAATGCGAAAAACGTAATACCGGTAACGTAGAAGTCTAAAACTTATAAAAATGCTATAAGTTGTCAAAATAAATTATTTTAGTATTTTAAATGTGACATGAGCTTATCGGGATGTTTAAACGACGTTAAACTTAAAACGTAGGTCGTAGACACGTTCATTGACACATGCTCCTTATAAATTTGACGTACACTCTAAAAATGACCCGACAAGTATAAGACTAACTTGTGAACATAAAAATAGATCATAAATGGTTATCGATCACTAACCAGAAATTGACGGTTGTCACAGTATACGGCTGTCTAACCAGAGGGCTTAGCTTGGTTTGTGTGCTAATACTTTGAGACTACGCATGCATTCACAAAAGCTTGGTTCATCAAAGTGAATAAAACTGCTTTTCAACTTTGTTCTTTATTCTGTACTCGAACTTCGAAGCTGCGGAAATCTTGCTTCCTGTCAATATACGTTTCCACTTACCAATTAGTTTATATCATGGATAGTAAAACACGCTCGCTACACATCTTGGTTGATGGTTCAGGTTCTAATAGAAATTGTTTTTTTACATAGGGTATTATTAATGCATGTTGGCATAATCCCGTCCCTAAATGAAGTACAAGGGGCTGCGTGTATAAGTTCGAAAGACACAAGGACCAAATAGGTTTATAACAAACCTAATAACCAACTAAAACGGTTATATTGTGTGTCAAACAACACAAACCAAACTCATACCGTTTGGGAAGAAGTCTAGAGGCACAAAGGTGTCGTTTCAGATAGTATAAATAGGGGTAGATGATTTCAGTTTCAAAATCATCAGAATTGTACAAACATAGTTGTAAACGAAATACGTTATTGTTAATACAAGTCGTTTTTTAGTTATTTGTTTCACTGTACTTAATTTGTTCGAAGTTGAAACCCCGCTGGGCAACAAATTGGTATCAGAGCCTGTTTTGTTTTTGCGACACAAGATCAAAGTGTAGGGGTCGAGGTTTTTGCAATCGCTGGAACGTAACAAACACAACAACCTCACTGCTTTTTGGTTCAGGCAGAAACAAGGAAGGAACACTAGTTCCTTGGCGAAGAGATTAAGGGCGAATAGAAGAAAAAAGGTGTTGTTTTCTGTGTTGGTTCGAAGGCAGAAGAAACAAGAAGCATTTTTGTTTGGTGTTTTGCTGGTTCAAAAAAGAAGAAGAAAGGGAAACAAGTTTTGTTTACTGCTTAAAAAAAACAAAGGGAAAATTGTTGTTTTTATTTTTGGTTCTAACAAGAAAAAAAAGAGAAGACACCAAGGAGCGTTTGGTTGATTGTACAAGAAAGAAAGTGAACACATTCGGGTGTTTCTACCGAAAGTAAATCGTATCGTGGAGGAATCGCAAAATTCGGGTTTTATATCCTAAACTAAAATCTGAACTTTTATAATTTTTAGTCTTATTATACATAGATAAGATTAGAAATTTTGCTTTTGATCCCTATTAGAGTTAGGAATAGTTTCTAGACATAATGACTGGAGACACAAGCAAGGAAACAAACAAGGAAATTGTAATTCATAAAGAGGTTACATCGTTTTCCCAATTCAATGTCCAGTTTTAAAACCTACAAATTATACAGTATGGGCTCTTCGTATAAAAACCATACTAAAAGCAAATGGGCTGTGGGAATTAATAGAACCTAAGGGTAATGAAGAATTGGATACAAAGAAAGATATGACTACAACTGCATATATGTACCAGGCATTACCAGAAGATATGATTTTACAAGTGGCTAGTTGTAAGAGTGCAAAAGAAATTTGGGAAGCACTGCAAACTAGGCACATAGGTGTAGATAGAGTGAAAAAAGAACGGCTACAAACTCTCAAAACTGAATTTGAGATGTTGAAAATGAAAAAAGATGATAGTATTGACGTTCTCTCAGCAAAACTCAATAGTATTGTCACATGGGCTAGTGGCTTAGGATCAACTTTTGATCAACAAACCTTAGTACGAAAACTATTAAGTTCAGTACCCAGAAGGTTTATACAAATCGTGGCAGCCATAGAACAATTTTCTGATCTAGAAAACACAACCCTAGATGAGACAATTGGAAGGTTAAAAGCCTTTGAGGAAAGAGTAAAACTCTTTGATGGAAACCCTAGTGACAATCAGGACAAACTTCTGTTCACAAATTATGACAGTAATACAAGTCATAAGAAGGGTGGACAAGAGAAGTTTAGATCGTCTGAAGATAACCAAGATGGAAAACCCAAGCAATACAACAATGATAGGAAAACTTCACATAAGTTCAAGAAAAATAATTTTTAGAAAAGGGACTTAAGTAAAGTAAAGTGTTACAACTGTAACAAGCTTGGACATTTCAAGAGAAACTGCAAAGAAAAGAATAGGAGACAAGAGCAATCAAATTTGGTTCAAGAAGATGTTGAACCAACGCTCTTGATGGCAGTTGAAGGAAAAGGAGACGTGGGAGAGAAAATCTTCTTAAACGAAAAGGAGATTGAACCCAAGAAGTACATAAGTTTAGATAAAAGCTTATGGTACTTAGATAATGGTGCTAGCAACCATATGACCGGAGTTAGGACACACTTTAAGGAAATAAATGAGAAAATTTCAGGAAGAGTCCGTTTTGGTGATGGGTCATATGTAGAGATTAAGGGTAAAGGCTCCATATTGCTGGAATGTAAAAACAAGGAACAAAAGGTGATTCCTAGTGTTTATTACATTCCCAGTTTAAAAAGCAAGATATTGAGCCTAGGACAATTAACAGAGAATGGCTTTAAGATCATTATGCAAGACAACATTTTATTGCTATATGGTCAGGATCAAAAACTCCTCATGAGAGTTGAGAGATCAATAAACCGACTTTACAAGATTAACTTGAATGTTGGTATGCCTATATGTTTATTGGCTAATTTAGAAAACCATGCATGGCTTTGGCATGCTAGGTTGGGTCATTTGAATTTCTATTCTATCAAACAAATGACTCGGAAGAAATTAGGGGAAGGAATACCCAAGATTAATCACAAGAGTCAAGTATGCAATGCATGCATACTAGGAAAGCACAGTAGAGCTCCGTTTCCAAATCAAACAAACACTAAGTCTTTGGAACCTTTAAACTTAGTATTTGGAGATTTATGTGGACCTATTTCCCTAGAAACAGAATCAGGAAAGAAGTACATGTTTTTGCTAGTAGACGATTGTACAAGATACATGTGGGTATACTTCTTAAAGTCAAAGGATGAGGCATTTGAGACTTTTAAGGAATTCAAGTTAAAGGTGGAAAATGAGGTCGGGAAAAACTTAAAGGCTTTTAGAACAGATAGAGGAGGTGAAATCACATCAAAAGAATTCACAAGCTACTGTAAGGAGAATGACATACTTAGGCAACTTACAACACCATACTCTCCACAACAAAATGGTATTGTAGAGAGAAGGAATAGGTCTGTAATGAGCACAACAAGAAGTATGTTAAAGGCTATGCATATGACACAAAAGTTTTGGGCTGAAGCAATTAGGCATGCTATTTATATCTTAAATAGAGTGCCTATAAAAGCTCTGAAGGATTCTACTCCTTATGAAACGCTAAAGGGTAGAAAACCAAACCTGAAACACCTTAGAGTGTTTGGATGCAAAGCATATGCAAAGGTAACCAAACCACATCTAAAGAAATTAGATGATAGAAGCAAGGAATTGGTTTACCTAGGAAGTGAACCAGGATCAAAGGCTTATCGATTATTTGATCTTATAAGTAAGGTTATGATTGTAAGTAGAGATGTAAAGTTCAAAGAGAATGAAGGATGGGATTGGAAAGGTTATTTGGATAATACCAATCCAACTGAACCAGAATGGACGGATTTCATTATAAATGAAAACCAAACATCAAGTATCATTGATATAGAGAGCACACAAAATTCGGAAGAAAATGATGAAGATAGTGCTCCAAGTCCCATACAAAATACTGCTCGTAGTGTATCTGATGATCAGATTGAACAAATGGACAATCCATCAACACCTACACCGTATATCTATGAACCAAACTCAGAAGAATCTACTAGACAAACATCATCTATAGCAATACCATATGATCATACTCCAGTTCAGGGATACATAAACCTATCTAACATATATGATCGCGCACGAAGAGTTCAAGTTAATGAACTAATGCTATTAGAGGAAGAACCTAGAAATTATAAGGAAGCCGCACAAGATAAGAAGTGGATTGAGGCAATGCAGATAGAAATTGACTCAATCAACAAAAACAAGACAGGGAAGTGATGCAGGTTTTACTGACCAGGTTTTAATATTTGTAATTACTAGTTATACCTATGGTCTACCCTAATGCACTAACGGGCAGTGTACCCGGTCGTGTGTAGTGTAGTATTCGGTAAAACCGAGGTCGTCCCAAGAGCTACGTGGATTGAAAATTAACTTAAGTCTATGTCACGATATTAATGGCATTTAAGATTGAAATAAAATTAACTAATAAAACAAGGAAATAAAAGAAAGCAGATAAAGGCAAAAGATGTGATCAATGAAGGAGAATGGTGCTAACCTAGTTACTCATCCTAGCCAGTTATGTCTACGTCTACTTACTTCCAATTACTTCAGGTGGGGTCAAAGTCGAGAGGACAGCATTTGGTCAATTCGCCCTAACCTATCAGCAAAGATGCCACCACAGGAGAAATCAGGCGCACCGTCATAAGTCCTGTTGTTCCTGGTCCCCTAAGCCGAGTCATTAAGTACCGCTACATGCTAGATTCTAAATAGTGAGTGCCCGGCCGTTAGGAACTTAGACACTACACCCCCCAATTCTTAAGTTCATCCAAACGATAGGTGATCAGTTGGTCAAATCGCACAAGTAGAAAGGGTCGTCAGTTGGTCATATCTTACCCTTCCCGTCTCTGTCCGCTTACCTAGGGTCAGTTGGTCATATCTCCTAGGCAATTGGCCTCTATCGCCATTCAAAACTACCGAACCAAGGGTGACTACCAAAGAACTATGCATGCATACACTTAGAAATAATTGTACGGAAGTAAAGGTAAACGTAAACAAAACAATTAAGGAATCATAACAAGGCCAGCACCAGGGTGCTTAGCCAAGCATATAGCAAATCATACCAACAAAAATGAATAAATCATAAATTGAATTGAACATAATGTTTGATACAAATTACTTGATGTAGAGCTAATAATGATGATGATTGCGAGTGAATTCTTCCTTCAAAACTGGCTTCGGACTGCTGGAAAATACCCTGGAGTGGTGCCCTAATCAACCCCTGGGAGAGGGGTGAAGAGAGATACTCAAAAATGCAGATTTAGGGCTGTATTTATAGGCCCCGACATGGTTACGGCGTAATTAAATAAATTAATTACGTCGTAACTAAAGTTACGCCGTAACTATATAAGATTTGGCAACTTCGTACTTTTCTTGGTCATCAAAATATGTTGAAACTTCGTTGCACTTGGTTGACGCTTTTAGTCCCTCATCGCACTTGTTACTATTATAACAAGTCCTTGAACTTAATAAACTTCGAATTAACTTGTCACTTTTAATCCCTGGACCTCGAAACTTTGCTCCCAAGTAATTAATTACGGCGTAACTAATTATCCGAGTTACGCCGTAATCCTTCGTCCACACATGATTATCCATTCCGAAATCATCTCTACGGCGTAACTAAATTTCTATGTTACGCCGTAACCTTCACAAAAATAATTACGACGTAACCATAAGAAATGGTTACGCCGTATCCTTCAAAGCATCATATTTACGCCGTATCACCATTAATCAGTTACGGCGTAACCTTCACAAATAATTCATAGGCCCACGTAAATTAATCTTCAGAACATATACTTGGCTTTTTCTCACATCTTTTCCGCTCCAACCCCTCATTTATCCTGTAATACAAATATGAACGAATATAACCGAATTAAGTACCATATTAATATAAATGAGGCAATAAACACGGGAATTTGATATGTAAAATATCAGGTAATTTGATGTTATCAAATATCCCCCCACTTGAATCCTACTTGTCCTCAAGTAGACCCTTTAAATAATTCTTAAAAAGATATCTCCCAGGATTAATTGGAAGTTTTGAGTCTAAAAATCACCTAAGCTAGAAAATTCCAAACCGAGCACCTCACGAAAAGGGAATTGAAATCACACTCTCTCTCATAATTCACATGTTTATATTTGGGGTGATCACTCAACTGCTCAGTCATGGCGAGTATTCTATCATAGGCTTGGCAAAGATACTAATCTCCACCACTAGAGTCTATAGATGCAGCTATTCTAAAAGGCAATGGGTTGACACAACATAGGCTTATGGGGTTATTTTGTCAATACTAACGAGCTACGGCGAGGGAGACAAAACCAATGATACATGACCAAATCCATGGCCAAGACACCAATGATTGCTCGCTTCCTCACCTAAACTCGATTCATGACTAAGGGTAGGATAAGGCATGGGAAATTTTAATGGGTGTAAATAAAAAGACACGAAACAAATAGATTCTTAAGCCCACAGTCACCCCACCACTAGTCGCATTCAATCCCGTAGCAAAAATCAAGGGTCAAGAGTCAAGGGGTCTTCAATACTCCAATACACGAGTTAATGCATAAGAAATGTAATGTGGTGCCTCATAAACTCCATAATCTAGGCAAATAAGATGCATTAACTCGGCCTTCATCATTAATGAAAAAAGAATGTGCTATATAATTTTTTTTTAAAAATTTGGGTCAATTTAGCACATATTTCTATCAAAATCGATCATTTCTATCTCTCATCCCCCCACTAGAAATGTACAATGTCCCCATTGTATGAATATTGATTAAAATTTGAAAGGCGAGATAGAAATGTACGGGTTTCTAATTTTATCCGTAAGACACAACGGATATGTAAAAAAATAGCGCCAATTGAAATAAGGCGAGAATACTCAACACAATACGATACATAAGCTGATTTATATTACGATCAGCAATAAACAACTGATAAACTCTTGCTTGCATTCTCATCATTCATTTTTTTTTGATGCAAGACAAGGTATACATGAATAAAAAATAAAAACAAAACGAACACATAAAGCATCCCCCCACTTGAGATCAACTATTATCTAAACCCGATTTTCTTCCACAACCCTTTATTCAAAACCCGCGACTTTCACTAGTGGAACCAAAATTAACCAACAGCGCCCGGACCATGGACATAAGGAAACTACAGGGTAGGCTAGGCGATGGGTGTAACGAAACAATAATATTGGGTGAACAAAATGAAAGGAAAGGCTCTGAAGGGTGTATCTAGGGGTATCTGCACTAATGGAGAGTGCAACAAAAAAGGGTTTAACAGGGGGATTGACTAATCGATGTGAAAAGTCAATATACACAATACATATATGGGCTATTTGGGTTTAATCCTAAAATTGCCTTATATCCTAGCTGCACCGATCACACCAAGTTACCTCAGTGTAATGCTCATGATAATGGTCTCGAAAAGATATACAAGGCCAAGTTCTAAAGTCTACTACAGCCACCGGCACACTCATTTTTATGGAATTATGTATAAGGGGAAAACGGAAAGGCTTATCCTCACACAATGGAAATATAGGGTAGGTGTGCTCAGTCTAGATTAATCCAGTTAAGTAATGAAAAACATGTCAAAATTTTACTAATGAAACACTTTTCATCAAAAACTAGAAAAATAAGGGCAAATAAAATCAAGCGGGTGTCTATGTCTAATCCATTCCCCCCACTTGGGTCATACTTAGGCATATAAATGAAAGATAAGAAGGGTTAGAATTGGAACAGAAAACTCCCCTGGATTTGCTCGGCGTGATCGAAGACACACGAACAAACGTGTCCCGCTTTGAGATTCATGAGCAAACTTTAATAACCTGAATTCACATACGACAACCAAACGCATCATACTAGAAAAACAACAAGCAATAAAAGAAAAAGAAAAAGCTAACTCACTTTCATAGGAATCACGGTTGCATTTAGCGAATGCAACAAGCCTTTTAAACCACTTGGTGTCCCAAGTGGACGAGTGAAGTCTCGTGAGGGTTTACAGGGAACACACCCACAAAGTTCATTTAAAATACTAATACAAGGTTATTGAGTTTTAAAATGAAAGAATTAAAGCAGAGGAAGGTTACGTCGTAACTCTTATGAGGGAGTTACGCCGTAACTAGAAAAACCTGACATAAGCTGCAAAGCGAGTGGTTATGGCGTAACCACGAAGATGGTATTACGCCGTAATTATTAATGCGTCAAGAATTCTGCTGCTAAAAAGTTGGTTACGGCGTAATCACTAAGATGAGTTACGCCGTAACTCTAGTCAGATCAGCAAACTGCAGCAGCAATTACTTCCTCGTTTCCTGCAAAAATGGTTAGAAAACACAAAACCCAACTATACTAATAAAAAAAAAGAGAAAGAAAAGATAGGCATGGGGTGCCTCCCATGAAGCGCTTATTTTTGTTCGAGTCACGAGCTTGACTCCACCCTTATTTACTACGTAAAAGGGTGTTCATCCCCTCACCTAAAATCAAGTGTGGGTGAAAATAGCAATAAACACCATGAGGGTGTGAAATTGCTAAGGGATGGGGAAATGATAAATTATGATCATACCTGAAAGGAGATGCCATTTCCCTCCATAATTTACCCATTTTAGTTGATGGCATTGATGATTGGTTCACCTCGTAACGTAGCTGATTAATAGGCTCGTATGTCTTTTTGTTAATCACTGAAGTGTCCAAGATCTTGTCCTCTAATTCCCTTGCAAGATCAACTAAAATAGGTTCAGTAGCTGAAGCTATATAGCCATCATCGGGCGATGTGATAGGTTGCACGATTTCATCCATAATCTCAGCATCTTGAATAGAAAAACAAGCAAGATTGTCAGGAATAAAAGAAGAGTTAGAAGTAATACCATTTTGTGTTGTGGTAGATTCCTCATTAGCTTGTGGTGTTGCTTTATCACTCTGTAAGTTCTTTGCTTCCATTTTCTTTAATTTATTGTCGCTTGTTTCTTCTTTTCTCACAGTCTTCAAACGTCCTGGAAATGGGATAGGTGGTACATAGGGTTGGATATAAGGTAAATCACGAGGAACCGGCTCCTTGTTGACTTCTTTCATCTTTCCCACTGTTGCTTTGATAGTTCCGACCGCATTCTTATTACTTTCCAGGACCTTTTGATTTAATTCTTCAAGCTTAGCCTCCAAGCTTTTCCTCTTATCGTCAAGCTTCTTTAAATTCAGGTTCGCGCCCTCCTTGAATTCCCTAATCATTTCGTCATTCGAGTCGTGCATCCTTTTGAAATTATCCGAGAATTTCTTGACGGCTTCCTCCAATGACTCAACATACCTGACCTGCTCATATTCTTCTTGTAGAGAGTGTTCTTGTATAGCATTAATGCTCTCCTTGGCCATCTTCATATCACATCCAAGTCTATCAAGCTGCTTGGTGACGTCACCAAATTCATCCAAGCTGTTGCTATTTGTGGCCCAAGTGGTTGCTCCATCATACCAATTTCGTGAATTGTCACACCCCCAATTTACCTGTTTTGCAGCGGAATGGAATTCCTGGGGGCTTGACTGTCATAGCACCACAATCACAGTTACATTGAACGACCTAAAGTGTCGTTTAAAAAAAACACATCGTTGGATATTTCATAAAAACATTCAGAATACAACATCGGTCCCAAAAGGTTTACAAAGTTTGCGGAAATACAATTATGTTACAAATCCAAACGATGTTTTTGAAATAAAGTACCATAATGTACAATAATGTAAGTCGACGCCGCGACTCAAAATGTAGGTCCCTAAACCATGTCATGATGATAATGCCTCAGTTACCTGAAAATACATTGCTAAAAAGGTCAACAATAATGTTGGTGAGAAATCATAGGTTTATGTAAATGTTTTATACGACTACACAAGTATAGACCAGGCATGACAATCAAGTCACGTAAAAATGTTACAATTGCAATAAGTCCATGACACCGAAACTAGACAATTCATAATGTATGCCCCTGCAGAGTGTTTGCCAGACAACTCCGTAATGTTATAAAATGAAATGCATCCGTATGGTAGTTGGGATTCACCAACCCGGATGGAGGCGTCACCCTCGATAGATCTATCCACTCATCCTCGCTTCAAAGATTAACGGTTCATGTTCAGGTAATGGGAATGGGGACTTTCAATTGGCAAATACGGTAACTTAAGCAATGTAATGAATTTAATGTACTTGGTATCGTAATAAAAATGTTGTGCAATGTATTCTCCCCCGTAGGTTTGAAAATAATTAAAAGCATGCGACGGGGCTATGAAAACTCACTTGGTAAACTAATGTGATGACAAGAGTGAGTACACTGAGGTATAATGTAATGCGTCAACCGGGACCTATAACGAATGATATGATATGTCATGAGTTGCAATGTAATGTTATGCATGCATTTCGTATGTTATTTATACCATTTGCGAGTTTTGAAAATAATACTTTTCGTCGAAAAATACTCTTTTGACGTCTTGACCAATCAAAAATCACTTTACAAGTTTTTACGTTAAAATGTCATCCTACAATGGTTTTATAATGATTTATGGTGAAATTTTCACTTTTCGTCGTAAAACAATGTCGTCGGAATTTTCTTGAAATTAACAAAAATGACTCCGAAAAACTAGTCGTAAAATGGTGTACGTCGATCGTTAGAGAACGAACTCGACGGTTTTGGAAAGTTTGTATCGATATCTAGAAGTTTCAGTTCAGGAGTTTTCGTCCAAAAGGTCTCGAACATAAAGATAATAAGGGTTAAAGATAGTGATTTTATTGAATTGTAATGCAAAAAGTGAGTTTCGGCCAAGTTTGAACATCCGTAATTAATTTACTACAACTTCGCTATGCAAACGGCTTGTCGTTTTGAAAAATATGGCCGGTGAACTTGATTTTACTAGAAGACAATTTGTTCCAAAAAGTTTCACAACCTCGTTAAAAACAGCCCTCAACATGGACGTTACAGCTACCGTAACACTTGTATCGTAAAAATAATATAGTTTGTCAGAAAATAATAGTTACGGCAAGTTTATGAAAACGTGCATATCTTTGTCGTTTCAAATCCGTTTTCTACGTATAATACGTCCTTAGCTTCGCATCGAAGTAAACTAATATATTTTTGATAAGTCGAAATAATTTGTGAAGCTTAAGGCTCGTTTTTGACCCGGACAAAGTAAAAACAGCAAGCTGAAATTTCTGAAAATATAAATTTCGTCGTCAAACTTGTAAAATCCATAACTTTTTCGTTATAACTCCGTTTTTATCCGTTCAAACGGCCACGGATTCGATTTTAAGTATATTTTCTAAATATCAAGGCCAAAAGGTCGTGCCTACTGTCGGTTTTTCCAGAAAGTCGAAACAAGGACAGAACCTATTTTATACGTATTGAAAATAGTTTTTCTCGGACAAAACCTATTCTAATCCCTTCAAATCAACTCCAAAGCTAATCTAATCCTACCATACACCTTCTTAGGGTGTCATGGGTTCCTAGACATCATCAAGACCAAAGAATACCAAGGGGATATTTATAGGATGACCAAATATATATATATATATACTCTAAAATCATGTAAAATGGTATAAATCACATATGTCTTGCATGTTGCTCCAAAAATGAAAAGATACATATGAAATGAAAAAGGAAACATGAAAATGAAAGAAACATGCTTACAAGTGAATATGATGAGGTGCAAGTAACAAGGTTAAACTTAAATACTCTTGGTTTTTATTTCAAAACCTTATAAAGAGTATAAACTAGATTGATAAACACTTGGACTTGATAAAAAAAAAATCTTGATCCCTTTGATTTCTTGATGGCCGGTTGAAGAAGGACCCAAAGAAGAGAGAAAATGATTTTACTAATACTTGGTGAAATGTGAAATGAATGAGAAAAAAAAAATAATGTAGTAAGACTTTGTAGTTGAGTGAATTTCAAAGCAATCAAGAAAAACCATACATCATTAAATGCAAGCCCTTCCCCCTTGGTCGGCCAAGGGGGGGGGGGGAATGTAGATATTTATATATATATTTTTTTTCTTTTTTTTTTTTTAAACTTGTATAATTGTTTGTGTAATAATTGAGAATGTAGAAAAATGTATAAGTAAAAAGGTAAATGGTAGATTTTTGGTACAAGTAAGTTTTTAATAGGTCAAAATAGAATGTAATGAGATAATAAAAATTGTAAAAATACATTCCTTGTGAAATTTGGGTGATAAAATAATTATCGTAAAATTTTTAAGAAAAACGTCGTAATAATTTAAATTCGACGACTTATGTACGAAATAAATTCAAAACACTAGGAAAACTAAAAATATAGTTTTTATAAACTAATGTAAGTATAAAAATATGTCGGAATCATTTTTGAAAGTAACGGATTAAATATTAAAAATAATAACTCACGCGATAACGTTTATTTAATATAAAAATTACGCGTTAAATGTGAAATGAAATGTCATGAATGAACTAATGAGATGCAAATGATGTCAATGAAATGTAGACTAATCTTAGTCCATATGAAATGTACGTGATGTTATGATCATGAATTCGCCGCTAAACCTTAAAGGTTACGCGAATTTGAAACAAGTAAACCAAGTTTACGATAAATGTTGAAATAGTGAGGCATAAATTGTGTCGAGAAATGACCTGAAAGTACGGGTTGTCACATTCGCCCATCCAAAAAGGAATTCAGTCCCTGAATTCAATCGTTGTTAGGTCTAACGGTAGGTCTAACGGTGTCGGTGAAAAGATGAGGATACTTGCGTCGCATCTGGTCTTCCCGTTCCCAAGTAAACTCAGGACCTCGTCGAGAATTCCAACGAACTTTCACAATAGGAATACGACTCTGTTTCAACTGCTTGACCTCGCGGTCCATAATTTCTACAGGTTCTTCCATAAAATTGAGTTTATCGTCAAGCTGAACTTCGTCCAATGGAATAACGAGCGATTCGTCCGAAAGACATTTCTTCAAGTTTGAAACGTGAAACGTGTTGTGTACATGACTGAGTTCTGGTGGAAGATCAAGTCGATAAGCTACAGGACCAACTCTGCTCAAAATCTTGAATGGTCCAATATATCTCGGGTTCAATTTTCCACGCTTTCCAAAACGTACCACGCCTTTCCAAGGCGATACTTTCAACATAACTTTGTCGCCCACTTGAAATTCCAAATCCTTGCGTCTAACATCCGCATAACTTTTCTGTCGACTCCTGGCAGTTCTAAGTCTATCACGAATTTGAACGATCTTTTCCGTCGTTTCCCGTACCATTTCTGGACCAGTGAGTTGTGCGTCTCCTACCTCGGCCCAACAAACAGGTGATCGGCACTTTCGACCATAGAGTGCCTCGAATGGTGCCATCTTTATACTGGTGTGATAACTGTTGTTGTACGAGAATTCAATCAAGGGCAAATGGTTAGCCCAACCATTTCCAAAATCAATTACACATGCCCTCAGCATATCTTCTAAAGTTTAAATAGTCCTTTCACTTTGACCGTCGGTTTGTGGGTGATATGCTGTGCTCATCTCTAATCTGGTTCCGAATGAATCTTGCAATGAATTCCAGAAGTTTGAAGTGAATCGACTATCTCTGTCAGAAATGATAGAAATTGGTGCGCCGTGCCTCGAGACTATTTCCTTGACGTAAAGTCTAGTGAGTTGCTCCATGGAATAAGTCTCTCTAATCGGTATGAAATGGGCTGACTTGGTAAGGCGATCAACAATTACCCAAATAGCGTCGTAACCTCCCGATGTCTTAGGAAGTTTCGTAACAAAGTCCATCGTAATGCGTTCCCATTTCCATTGAGGAATTTCTGGTTGTTGGAGTAATCCTGACGGCTTCTGGTATTCGACTTTTACCTTAGAGCAGGTAAGGCATTTGCTAACGTACGTGGCAATTTCCGCTTTCATGTTCGGCCACCAATAAAGCTTCTTAAGATCTTGATACATCTTATCCGATCCTGGATGAATAGAATACTTTGACTTATGCGACTCATGCATAATCAATTCTCGTATTCCGCCATACAATGGAACCCACATTCTATCCTTGAAACATAATACTCCATCTGCTCTCTTCACAAAACCATTTGCGCTTTCGGGCATACCATAAAGCTTTTCACTTGGTCGGTTTTCCTCCTTAAGTGCCTCGACTTGTGCTTCGTGGATTTTCGATGGTAAAGGAGAAATAATCGTCATTCCCAATGATCGAACTCTTAAAGGTTTAGGCCTCTCTTTCCGACTAAGAGCATCAGCCACAACATTGGCTTTTCCCGGGTGATACTTGATTTCACAATCATAGTCGCTGAGTAACTCCAACCAACGACGTTGCCTCATATTAAGCTCCTTCTGATCAAGAATATATTGCAAACTCTTGTGGTCGGTAAACACTGTGCACTTGGTACCGTAAAGGTAGTGTCTCCAAATCTTGAGCGCAAAAACTACGGCTCCTAACTCGAGATCATGAGTGGTGTAATTCTTCTCATGAGTCTTAAGTTGTCGAGATGCATACGCTATCACCTTCTCATTTTGCATTAAAACAGCCCCAAGTCCTTTATGAGAAGCATCACAATATACAACAAAGTTCTCAATCCCTTCGGGTAGTGCCAAAATTGGCGCACTGCAAAGCTTTTGTTTCAACAACTGAAAAGCAGCTTCTTGTTTCTTTCCCCACTCGTACTTCTTGTTTTTCTGTGTCAACTTGGTCAAAGGTCTCGCTATCTTTGAAAAACCTTCGATGAACCTTCGGTAATACCCGACTAGTCCTAGAAATTGTCGAATTTCTGTAGGATTCGTTGGAGTAGCCCAATCTTTTACGGCTTCAATCTTTGCGGGATCAACTTGTAGTCCTTGTCTATCAATGACGTGACCAAGAAATTGCACTTTGTGGTTCCAAAAATCACACTTCGAAAACTTGGCATACAACTTCTCATTCTTGAGTAGCCTTAAAATCGTCCTTAAATGCTCTTCGTGCTCTTCTTTGCTCTTTGAGTAGATCAAGATGTCGTCGATGAACACTATCACAAACTTGTCCAAATACGGCTTACAAACTCTATTCATGAGATCCATGAATACCGCAGGTGCATTAGTCAATCCAAACGGCATCACTTGAAACTCGTAATGACCGTAACGTGTTCTAAACGCTGTTTTCGGAATATCCTCTTCCCGAACTCGTAGCTGATGATAACCCGACCGAAGATCAATCTTGGAATAGATACTAGAACCTTGCAGCTGATCAAACAAGTCATCAATTCTGGGGAGTGGGTAACGATTCTTCACCGTTAGCTTGTTCAATTCTCGATAATCTATGCACATTCGGAAGGATCCATCTTTCTTCTTCACAAACAAGACCGGTGCTCCCCAAGGCGAGGAACTCGGCCTAATGAATCCTTTGTCTAGAAGCTCTTGCAATTGATTAGACAACTCTTGCATTTCGGATGGTGCTAGACGGTACGGTGCTCGCGCAATCGGTGCAGCTCCGGGCACTAAGTCAATTTGAAATTCTACTTGACGTGCCGGTGGAAGTCCCGGTAAATCCTCGGGAAAAACTTCAGAAAATTCACGGACAATAGGTACATCTTCAAGTCGCTTCTCCTCCGACTTTTTCTCGGTTACATGGGCTAAGAAAGCAAGACAACCTTTCTTAATGTACTTCTCCGTTTTGATGCACGATATGATACTAAGTCTAGTTCCACTTTGTTCCCCACGAATAATCAAAGTCTCGCCGTTATAAGGAAGATGAACAACTTTCTCATCACAAATGATCTTTGCACGATGCTTAGATAACCAATCCATGCCGATGACGACGTCAAAACTACCAAGCTCTACGGGCATGAGGTCTATGTTGAAGGGATGATTAAGAAAATTGAACGTGCAACCGCGGACAATGGTGTTGGTGCTAACTAAGTTACCATTAGCTAATTCGACAATGTATGATATGTCTAGTGTAGTTGGTTTAATGTTGAGCAAAGGTGCAAATGCAGTGGACACAAAACTTTTATCGGCACCCGAATCAAATAAAACTGTAGCATAACGATTATTGAGAAGGAACGTACCCGTGATGACATTCGGGTCCTCCCTATCTTCTCCGCCTCCTATGACATAAACCCTTCCTTGTGCCATACCTCCTTGATTCGGATTTGCTTGATTCTTTCCCTTCTTACATTCAAACTTGTAATGTCCACGTTCCCCGCAACCAAAACATGTAACTTGTGGCGACTTGCAATCCATAGTTCGGTGACCAACTTTCTTGCAATTTTCACATGGATCAGGACATCGACCTGGATTGTGATGACTCAAACACCTATTACACTTCGGCAAAACCCCCGAATACCTTTTTCCTTCCTTTTGACCCGCAGCATAAACCTTAGCAACCTCCTGCCTCTTGGGCGGTTGTTGAGTAGCATTTCTACCCCTGGTGTTGTCCCACTTGCGCTTGTTATTGTTGCTATTGTTGTTGTTGTAGTTGGCTCGGTTGTTGTTGTTATAGAAGCGGTTGTTGGGGTTGTTGTTGTTATTTCGGTTGGTATTGGTGTATTTACCTCTCTTCACCACTTGCGCCATCAACTTCTGAGTCACTCGAATAGCTTCCTCCATTGTTTGTGGATCAAACGAAGTCACATCTCCTTGAATCACTTCGGGAAGTCCCCCGATGAAAGCCTCTAGCAACTTCTCATTATCAGAAACCATGGACGGGCATAACACAGCCAATTCTTGGAATCTCCGAATGTAAGTGTCAATATCGTACCCAATGGTTACTAATTCATAGAACTCCGTCTCCAACTTTTTGATTTCCGTACGAGGACAAAACTTCTTAGTCACCAAACCCTTAAATTGCTCCCAAGTAAGCTTGAAAGCATTCTCCATTCCAATCGGTTGAGCATAAGAATTCCACCACGATAATGCTCCATCGAGTAAAGTACTCGTAGCAAATTTGACCTTACTGTCATCCGGACAGTTACATAGCAAGAATACGGACTCCAATTTTTCAAACCATCGAACCATTGCTGTAGCTCCCTCGGTACCTCTAAATTTCGTGGGCTCACCACTTTTGAAATCCTTGTACGAACATTTCTTAACTCCGGATCCTCCGGCATTTCCAGTAGCAGCAGCAAGCCTTGCGGCTTCAGCAGCAGCAGCAGCCACTGTTTCCCTTTCGACTCTTAGAGCATTAGCAATGCTATCGTTCACCAACTTTTGAATTGCTGCTTGGGTCATTTCAACTGTAGCTTTCTTCGGTGCCATAACTCTTCAAAATCACAAGATGAAACAATCATGAGAACTCGTAAGTAGAAACAACCATCACACAAATATATCCACAACCACAACATGCATAAAGATAAATGGAATCACAACGGAACAATAACGAAATATCACAATTATAATCACAACACACGTGGATAATATACATGAAAATTTCGGCCTACATGGACCGATATCATACATAATAAAAACCATTCCTACATAGTAGAGTCAATACTTGATATATTTGTTTGTACAACAATCAAAAGACAACAAGTTCTTTAAACTACGTCACACACCTTGTGACTAGGATAATAATGGTCAAAACTATACATGACAAAAGTCTACATAAGGCACCTCATGGTGCTCCGCCGGCCCTATCCTGGAGATCACGAACCTGAGTAGTCAAGCTATCATTCAAACTCCTCAACTCCCCCATCTGACCCTGCAACGTAACAATACTCTCACGAGCTAAAGATAACTCCTGCGCCTGACTCTGTAACTCATCTCGTGCCATATCGGCTCTGTCAAACAACTCGGGCATCTCCTGCCTCAACTCCGTGATATGCTCTCTATTCTCTATCTGTCTATGCTGAATACTCTGATGAGATAAGTCAATCGAAACCCTGCCTAACACTAATCCCTCGACCTCCTCAGCAATGGGCTCAATCCTATCTACCGACAGTTCCTCCAACTGTCGCGACAAACTATCAATCTGGATCTGCTGAGCATCAATACGGGCTCCTAATGCCTCGGTAGAAGGCTGTCGTGCAGCTGCGGCCCTAGAACTCTCTCCTAACTCGAACCTAGCAGGTGGCTCGGGCTCAGTAGATGGTGGTGTAGGGATATCAAAACGAGCACGCTTTTTGGGCGGCAAGTCTGTCGTAGGCAAAGGATCCCTAAGAAAATATGATGAAGATGGTGATGATGGTGCTAGCAGTGGTGATGGTGGGTGCATCTGGTAAGGAGTAGGGCTAACGTGAGGAGTGGGTGCGACTTCGCCCTCCTCGAAGGGTTCAGTCTCAGTGTCAGTCAAAACAGGTGGAAAGGCTGGAGTAGAGCCAATGGAAGATACGATCTCAGTGGAGTGTGATGCAACATCATCCATGATGGGGTTAGCTGGAACATCATCCGAGCTAGAGTCCGATGATATGGTGATAGGATGTGAATCTGAAGACATGTCTGTGACAACCGATGCGAAATAAAAGTAAATAATCTCGAATAAAGTGTAAGTGAATCCACATGAAAAGTGAATATGTACTATGATGAAATGATGAGATGCTATGATAATGTAGCTATAGTCTAGGGTCAATGATGCAACCTAGTTCTCTATAACTGTAGCTCTGGTACCAATCTGTCACACCCCCAATTTACCTGTTTTGCAGCGGAATGGAATTCCTGGGGGCTTGACTGTCATAGCACCACAATCACAGTTACATTGAACGACCTAAAGTGTCGTTTAAAAAAAACACATCGTTGGATATTTCATAAAAACATTCAGAATACAACATCGGTCCCAAAAGGTTTACAAAGTTCGCAGAAATACAATTATGTTACAAATCCAAACGATGTTTTTGAAATAAAGTACCATAATGTACAATAATGTAAGTCGACGCCGCGACTCAAAATGTAGGTCCCTAAACCATGTCATGATGATAATGCCTCAGTTACCTGAAAATACATTGCTAAAAAGGTCAACAATAATGTTGGTGAGAAATCATAGGTTTATGTAAATGTTTTATACGACTACACAAGTATAGACCAGGCATGACAATCAAGTCACGTAAAAATGTTACAATTGCAATAAGTCCATGACACCGAAACTAGACAATTCATAATGTATGCCCCTGCAGAGTGTTTGCCAGACAACTCCGTAATGTTATAAAATGAAATGCATCCGTATGGTAGTTGGGATTCACCAACCCGGATGGAGGCGTCACCCTCGATAGATCTATCCACTCATCCTCGCTTCAAAGATTAATGGTTCATGTTCAGGTAATGGGAATGGGGACTTTCAATTGGCAAATACGGTAACTTAAGCAATGTAATGAATTTAATGTACTTGGTATCGTAATAAAAATGTTGTGCAATGTATTCTCCCCCGTAGGTTTGAAAATAATTAAAAGCATGCGACGGGGCTATGAAAACTCACTTGGTAAACTGATGTGATGACAAGAGTGAGTACACTGAGGTATAATGTAATGCGTCAACCGGGACCTATAACGAATGATATGATATGTCATGAGTTGCAATGTAATGTTATGCATGCATTTCGTATGTTATTTATACCATTTGCGAGTTTTGAAAATAATACTTTTCGTCGAAAAATACTCTTTTGACGTCTTGACCAATCAAAAATTACTTTACAAGTTTTTACGTTAAAATGTCATCCTACAATGGTTTTATAATGATTTATGGTGAAATTTTCACTTTTCGTCGTAAAACAATGTCGTCGGAATTTTCTTGAAATTAACAAAAATGACTCCGAAAAACTAGTCGTAAAATGGTGTACATCGATCGTTAGAGAACGAACTCGACGGTTTTGGAAAGTTTGTATCGATATCTAGAAGTTTCAGTTCAGGAGTTTTCGTCCAAAAGGTCTCGAACATAAAGATAATAAGGGTTAAAGATAGTGATTTTATTGAATTGTAATGCAAAAAGTGAGTTTCGGCCAAGTTTGAACATCCGTAATTAATTTACTACAACTCCGCTATGCAAACGGCTTGTCGTTTTGAAAAATATGGCCGGTGAACTTGATTTTACTAGAAGACAATTTGTTCCAAAAAGTTTCACAACCTCGTTAAAAACAGCCCTCAACATGGACGTTACAGCTACCGTAACACTTGTATCGTAAAAATAATATAGTTTGTCAGAAAATAATAGTTACGGCAAGTTTATGAAAACGTGCATATCTTTGTCGTTTCAAATCCGTTTTCTACATATAATACGTCCTTAGCTTCGCATCGAAGTAAACTAATATGTTTTTGATAAGTCGAAATAATTTGTGAAGCTTAAGGCTCGTTTTTGACCCGGACAAAGTAAAAACAGCAAGCTGAAATTTCTGAAAATATAAATTTCGTCGTCAAACTTGTAAAATCCATAACTTTTTCGTTATAACTCCGTTTTTATCCGTTCAAACGGCCACGGATTCGTTTTTAAGTATATTTTCTAAATATCAAGGCCAAAAGGTCGTGCCTACTGTCGGTTTTTCCAGAAAGTCGAAACAAGGACAGAACCTATTTTATACGTATTGAAAATAGTTTTTCTCGGACAAAATCTATTCTAATCCCTTCAAATCAACTCCAAAGCTAATCTAATCCTACCATACACCTTCTTAGGGTGTCATGGGTTCCTAGACATCATCAAGACCAAAGAATACCAAGGGGATATTTATAGGATGACCAAATATATATATATATACTCTAAAATCATGTAAAATGGTATAAATCACATATGTCTTTCATGTTGCTCCAAAAATGAAAAGATACATATGAAATGAAAAAGGAAACATGAAAATGAAAGAAACATGCTTACAAGTGAATATGATGAGGTGCAAGTAACAAGGTTAAACTTAAATACTCTTGGTTTTTATTTCAAAACCTTATAAAGAGTATAAACTAGATTGATAAACACTTGGACTTGATAAAAAAAAAATCTTGATCCCTTTGATTTCTTGATGGCCGGTTGAAGAAGGACCCAAAGAAGAGAGAAAATGATTTTACTAATACTTGGTGAAATGTGAAATGAATGAGAAAAAAAAAATAATGTAGTAAGACTTTGTAGTTGAGTGAATTTCAAAGCAATCAAGAAAAACCATACATCATTAAATGCAAGCCCTTCCCCCTTGGTCGGCCAAGGGGGGGGGGGAATGTAGATATTTATATTTTTTTTTTTCTTTTTTTTTTTTTTTAAACTTGTATAATTGTTTGTGTAATAATTGAGAATGTAGAAAAATGTATAAGTAAAAAGGTAAATGGTAGATTTTTGGTACAAGTAAGTTTTTAATAGGTCAAAATAGAATGTAATGAGATAATAAAAATTGTAAAAATACATTTCTTGTGAAATTTGGGTGATAAAATAGTTATCGTAAAATTTTTAAGAAAAACGTCGTAATAATTTAAATTCGACGATTTATGTACGAAATAAATTCAAAACACTAGGAAAACTAAAAATATAGTTTTTATAAACTAATGTAAGTATAAAAATATGTCGGGATCATTTTTGAAAGTAACGGATTAAATATTAAAAATAATAACTCACGCGATAACGTTTATTTAATATAAAAATTACGCGTTAAATGTGAAATGAAATGTCATGAATGAACTAATGAGATGCAAATGATGTCAATGAAATGTAGACTAATCTTAGTCCATATGAAATGTACGTGATGTTATGATCATGAATTCGCCGCTAAACCTTAAAGGTTACGCGAATTTGAAACAAGTAAACCAAGTTTACGATAAATGTTGAAATAGTGAGGCATAAATTGTGTCGAGAAATGACCTGAAAGTACGGGTTGTCACATGAATGGTCAGCCATCATTTCAATTGATCTAAGGGCTTGTACAGGTGGCATTGTAGGAATAGGTCCTTGAGAGTCGAGCATTTGGCGGGACGAGATGTTTAAACCTTTGTAGAAAATAAGGACCATCTGATGGTTGCTGATATCATGCGTTGGGAATCTGTAGAGAAGGTCATTATATCTTTCCCAAGCTTCATCAAGCGTTTCATCCAGCTTCTGTCTGAAATTTCTTATCTCTTCCATATTCTTGGCAATCTTTGAAGGAGGACAATATCTTCTAATAAATGCTTTCTCCAAAAGATTCCATGTATTGATTGACCCAGCAGGAAGCATCTTTATCCATCTTCTGGCTGCACCTGTGAGTGTAATTGGGAACACTCTAAGCATTAATGCATCTTGAGAAACTCCTGGAGTGTGGAAAAGATCTGCGATCTCCAATACTCTTCGCACATGCAGGTGGGCATCATCATCGTTAGTTCCTGCGAAAAGTTTTTGTCTAAGTTCCCTCATGAACTGGCAGCTGATCTCAAACTCGATGTCATCATTAAAATCGGGATATACGATGCCCGATCTTTGGTCATCTTGAGTCAACGCAATATATTCTTCCATAGTGAGCATGTCAAAATCTGAAACTTCCATATCCTGAAATATCAAAAACAAACAAAAAGCAGAAAAGAAGAAAAAGAAAACTAAAAATAAAAAGTAAATAAAAGAAAAACTTAAATTAAAATCCTAAATAGCTCCCCGGAAACGGCGCCAAAAACTTGATGCAGGTTTTACTGACCAGGTTTTAATATTTGTAATTACTCGTTATACCTATGGTCTACCCTAATGCACTAACGGGCAGTGTACCCGGTCGTGTGTAGTGTAGTATTCGGTAAAACCGAGGTCGTCCCAAGAGCTACGTGGATTGGAAATTAACTTAAGTCTATGTCACGATATTAATGGCTTTTAAGATTGAAATAAAATTAACTAATAAAACAAGGAAATAAAAGAAAGCAGATAAAGGCAAAAGATGTGATCAATGAAGGAGAATGGTGCTAACCTAGTTACTCATCCTAGCTAGTTATGTCTACGTCTACTTACTTCCAATTACTTCAGGTAGGGTCAAAGTCGAGAGGACAACATTTGGTCAATTCGCCCTAACCTATCAGCAAAGATGCCACCACAGGAGAAATCAGGCGCACCGTCATAAGTCCTGTTGTTCCTGGTCCCCTAAGCCGAGTCATTAAGTACCGCTACATGCTAGATTCTAAATAGTGAGTGCCCGGCCGTTAGGAACTTAGACACTACACCCCCCAATTCTTAAGTTCATCCAAACGATAGGTGATCAGTTGGTCAAATCGCACAAGTAGAAAGGGTCGTCAGTTGGTCATATCTTACCCTTCCCGTCTCAGTCCGCTCACCTAGGGTCAGTTGGTCATGTCTCCTAGGCAATTGGCCTCTATCGCCATTCAAAACTACCGAACCAAGGGTGACTACCAAAGAACTATGCATGCATACACTTAGAAATAATTGTACGGAAGTAAAGGTAAACGTAAACAAAACAATTAAGGAATCATAACAAGGCCAGCACCAGGGTGCTTAGCCAAGCATATAGCAAATCATACCAACAAAAATGAATAAATCATAAATTGAATTGAACATAATGTTTGATACAAATTACTTGATGTAGAGCTAATAATGATGATGCTTGCGAGTGAATTCTTCCTTCAAAACTGGCTTCGGACTGCTGGAAAATACCCTGGAGTGGTGCCCTAATCGACCCCTGGGAGAGGGGTGAAGAGAGATACTAAAAAATGCAGATTTAGGGCTGTATTTATAGGCCCCGACATGGTTACGGCGTAATTAAATAAATTAATTACGTCGTAACTAAAGTTATGCCGTAACTAATATATATTAGTTACGCCGTAACTATATAAGATTTGGCAACTTCGTACTTTTCTTGGTCATCAAAATATGTTGAAACTTCATTGCACTTGGTTGACGCTTTTAGTCCCTCATCGCACTTGTTACTATTATAACAAGTCCTTGAACTTAATAAACTTCGAATTAACTTGTTACTTTTAATCCCTGGACCTCGAAACTTTGCGCCCAAGTAATTAATTACGGCGTAACTAATTATCAGAGTTACGCCGTAATCCTTCGTTCACACATGATTATCCATTCCGAAATCATCTCTACGGCGTAACTAAATTTCTACGTTACGCCGTAACCTTCACAAAAATAATTACGACGTAACCATAAGAAATGGTCACGCCGTATCCTTCAAAGCATCATATTTACGCCGTAACACCATTAATCAGTTACGGCGTAACCTTCACAAATAATTCATAGGCCCACGTAAATTAATCTTCAGAACATATATGTTAATACAAATAAACCGTAAAACCGTTTATTAATATTTTGCGATCTCTTTGTGTTTTGTTGATAACAAATATAATGTTATCTTAAGTACAATTATAAAGGATACATGTTAGTTTTGTAAAGCATTTACATATAGCCATTTAAATACAAAAATGTATTAATTAAGCATTTGTTGTAATAGTTTATTAGGATGGGTAAATATCATAACCCATGGACCATAACCCATGGATCTTAACCCATACCCAAAGAGACTTGATACAATGTATACTTAGATACATTGAATCTAGATATAACCCATGGACCAACCCATAACCCATGACCCATAACCAAAAAACCCATGGGCAAAGAGGAGCGTTCCACGGATCCCTAGGATTACACTAGACGGATCCCTTGTGGAAGGGATCCGTGGGAACAGTGAAGAAATTTTCCTATAAATAGAGAGCCATTTCTTCATTCTAACTTACCCCTCTTCTTATTAAATCTCTCATACACTCTCATTCTCTTCTAACATATAGATCACTTGATCTAGAGAGTTGTTCTTCTTTCTTTCTATTTGTGATCCTCATATAGGTCCTTCTCTAAGGCGAGATCACGAGCATTCTACAAGTCATCCAAGCAAGGGGTCCTTGATTGATTTGTCACTCCGCAAGATTTCTGTAGCGAAGATCTTGTATTTGATATTTCACATATTTGTTGTGTAATAGTTGTGTTGGTGTGGTCCACCATGCTACGGACTCGGTATCTAGCTTTGTACCGTAAAAAGTGTAAGCAACGTTGTGAAGGCTTCTCCGCCAAGTGAAGGAGTTTGTTGACATAGTGCTTGAACTCTCGAGTAGGTGACTCGGGGAGTGGAGTAGGGCAAGGAAGGTGACCTTGTAGCCGAACCACTATAAATCGGTTGTGTCATTTCTATCCCTTAACTTTATTTATTTGCTCGCATTATCATTAGATCTACACGTTCTCAACATCCATACGATTTCACATAATATCGAATCTAAAGTTTTTGAAATCAACTTTAAATTGGCAAAACTATTCAACCCCCCCTTCTAGCTTTCCACAATTGGTATCAGAGCAAGGTTTATAAAAGTTTTAAAATAAAATTGTATTTTAAAAACTTTTCGATCACTATGGGTTCTGAAAATTATAAGGAAGGGCAATCTATGCAACGACCACCACTACTTGAAACTAATGGTTTTATATATTGGAAAAATATATTCGAAACATATGTGAAGTCTAAAGATATTGATCTTTGGTACATTATTGTTGAAGGTGATTTTGAGGCTACCTCAAATGATGATAAAGGAAATTTAGTTCACATACCTCATGATAAACTAAATGATGAAATGAAGAAAAAACTTTCTAAAAATAGTGAAGCAAAAATGGTTTTATGTAATGCTTTACCGAAAAAGGAATTCGAAAGAATTTCTATGCTTAAAACCTCTAAAGAAATTTTGAATTCTTTAGTTGTAACTCATCAAGGCAACCAACAAGTTAAAAATAATAAAATTGATTTATTTGTTCAACAATATGAACAATTTTCAATATCGGATGAGGAAACTATAGATCATTCATTTGCTAACTTTAATACTATTATTACATCTTTACAAGCACTTGATGAATCCTTTTCTAGCCGTAACCATGTTAGGAGATATCTAAGGGCACTTCCATCGAAGTGGGGATCCAAGGTGACGGCAATCGAAGAGTCAAAAGATTTGACAATCCTCACCCTCGATGAACTCATAGGTAACCTAAAAGTCTACGAGCTTGTCCTTGCTAAAGATTCCGAAGCCTCAAAGGTGAAAGAGAAACACAAATCTCTTGCCCTTAAAGCCAAAAAGGCTTCGAGCGATGAGGAGAACTCATCTTCGAGTAGTGACGACGAAGAGTATGCTATGGCGGTAAGGGACTTTATAAAGTTCTTTAGAAGAAAGGGTAGATACGTCAAACAACCGTATGACGATAAGAAAGGCTTTCGGAAAAGCAAAGAGGACGAGAAGCCAAAGGATGATCGTACTTGCTTTAAATGTGGGGACCCAAACCACTTTATTAGTAAGTGTCCCAAACGGGATGATCAAAAGGCGTTCGTAAGCGGAACATGGGGAATGAGCGACGAGGAAGACGAAGAAATTTGTCTCATGGCAAACGACGAGGTATGTCACGAATACTATAGTAGCTCATCACTTGATGAAGACTCATTGCATAATGAATATGATAAACTATGCAATATTAGCTTAAAATTAGTTAACAAAAATAAGCTTTTAAAGAGTCAAAATCAACGTTTAGATAAAGAAGTCATAGAATTAAAAGCAAAACTAAAACGTTTAGAAAAACGTAAAATAGCAAGTGGTGAATGTGAACTTTGCGTTCAACTTCTAACACTAGTGGATAACTTAGATTCTAAAATTGCTAGAATGAGTACGAACACTTTAGATACAATACTCGAAGGTGTTAAAACCGGTAATAATCAAAAAGGTCTAGGTAGTCAACAACTTGATCCATCAACTAGTGAAAGTAAAGAAACAAAATTTGTTAAGGAACTAGAAAAACCAGCCACTGTTGTGGCGGATCCCACGGATCCCCTAAAAAGGGAACCGGCTAGTGTACAGAAAGGGATCCGTGGATCTGCTGTAGCAAACAGTAGCAATAACGTAGCTTCCTTACCTAGAACTGAGTTTGTTATAGTTAATAGGAAGAAACCAACTCATGTCACCACTAGACAACCACCTCCAAAATATAATCCTACTTTTGCAAGAAACAAAGCTCCATCTTTTTCAAAACCTAATTCATTTAGGAGACCTAATAACGTTTACCCAAAAAGTAACCATCAAATGGGATGGAATCCAAACATGCAAACGGTTTTCCTTTTCAAAACTTTGCTCCATGGAATGCATACTCATCTTATCCATACATGTCTAACATGAATGGAATGTTTAACACTAATGGACCCATGAACAAATGGGGACCAAACTTTTGAGTTTATTATTGTTTTAGGTGTGCTTAAAGGTCGACCTAGACCCCGATGAATGGGTCAAGGATAGCGGGTGCACGAGGCACATGACCGGCAATAGGGATCTATTCTCCACATACGAATCCTTCAATGGAGGTAATGTGGTGTTTGGAAATAGCAAAATTAGAATCATCGGTAAAGGTACGATCTCTAACAAATCTCTAACCATTAACGATGTGTGTCACGTAGAAAACCTAAACTTTAATCTCTTAAGTATAGGACAAATATGTGATAAAAATTTCAATGTTCTTTTTACCGAAACCGGTAGTAAGATACTTAAAAATGGCATAACCATAGGAAGAGGAATTAGGAAACATGAAGTCTATGTCATTAAAATCGGTAATGAACCTAAAGACAAACTATGTCTTACCTCTATGGATGATACTTCGACCTTATGGCATCGAAGATTGGGTCACGCCAACATGCGACTTCTTCAATCGCTATCATCCAAAGATCTAGTAAGAGATCTACCTAAGTTAAAATATGAACATCATTTTTGTGATGCTTGTAATATAGGAAAACAAGCTCACTCGAGTCATAAAGCTAAAAACATGGTGTCCACAACTAAGTGTCTAGAATTACTACATATGGATTTATTTGGTCCATCCGTTATCCAAAGTTATGGAGGCAACTACTATACTTTGGTAATAGTGGATGACTACTCTAGGTATACTTGGACAAAATTTTTAAAGAACAAAACGGAAACCTTTAACTATTTTGAAATATTAAGCAAAAAGATCCAAAGACAACTAGGAAGACCCATAGTGTCTATTAGGACGGATCATGGTAGGGAATTCGATAATGAAGTGCAATTCGGAGCTTTTTGTGACGCTAATGGTATTACTCACAACTTCTCGGCTCCACGCACTCCACAATCGAATAGGGTAGTAGAAAGAAAGAATAGAACTCTACAAGAAATGAGTCGAACCATGCTTAATGAACAATCCATACCTCAAAAGTTTTGGTGTAATGCCGTTGATACTTCAACGTATATACTCAATCGAGTCTTGATTAGACCAATCTTAGGAAAAACTCCATATGAGTTATTTCGAGGCAAAAAGCCTACGTTAAATCACCTTAGAGTCTTTGGTAGTAAATGTTTTATTCTCAACACTAAAGATTACCTTACAAAATTTGATCCTAAATCAACCGAAGGTATCTTTTTAGGTTATTCGCCAAATAGCAAAGCTTACGTCATATTAAACAAAGAATCAATGAAGGTAGAAGAGTCATTAAATATAAAATTTGATGAAAGTCCACCAAACCCTCTCCACCTCTTGTCGATGACGAGATTATAGAAAGTGAAGCCATAGTAATAAAGAAAAAGATAAGTGAAGAAGAAGAACCTCTAAGTGATAAAATAGTAAACATTAAAGAGTCCAAAGATCACCCCGTAGATAAAGTCATAGGAAAACTAAACGAACGAACATTAAGGTCTCAAGTTCAAAACCAAAGTAGCTTGTTTTGTTTCGTTTCAACCTTAGAACCTAAGAATACACAAGAAGCCATAAAAGATGAAAGTTGGGTAATGGCTATGTAAGAAGAACTAAATCAATTTGTTTCTAATGATGTTTGGACACTTGTCCCTCCACCTAGTAATCAAACCATAATAGGAACCAAATGGGTTTATAAAAACAAATTAGATGCAAACGGAGTAGTGTCTAGGAACAAGGCTAGACTCGTTGCTCAAGGGTATAACCAACAAGAGGGAATAGACTTTGATGAGACCTATGCCCCCGTGGCTAGATTAGAGTCTATAAGAATACTTCTTGCGTATGCTTGTGCTAATGATCTAAAGCTTTATCAAATGGATGTCAAAAGCGCTTTTCTAAATGGTGTCATAAATGAAGAAGTATATGTAGCTCAACCTCCGGGCTTCATTGATTTTGAAAAACCCAAACATGTGTATAAATTAAAGAAAGCCCTTTACAGTCTTAAACAAGCTCCAAAAGCTTGGTATGATAGACTCAAGTCATTTCTAGTTAAACACAACTACACCATGGGGTTAGTTGACAACACACTTTTTACTAAGAAAAGAGAGTCACATATAATCATAGTACAAATATATGTAGATGATATTATATTCGGATCCACTTGTCAAGACATGTGTGATGATTTCTCTAAAATCATGCATGACGAGTTCGAGATGAGTATGATGGGAGTACTTAGTTTCTTTCTAGGTCTACAAATAAAACAAGTAGAAGATGGTATCTTCTTTAATCAATCTAAATACATCAAGGAGATGTTAAAGAAATTCGGTCTAGAAGAGTCAAAACCAATTAGGACTCCAATGTCATCCGACACCAAACTCACAAAAGACGAGGACGGAGAATCCGTTGATAATACTAAATATCGTGGCATGATAGGTAGCCTTCTCTACCTCACGACAAGTAGGCCGGATATCATGTTTAGTGTTTGCTTATGTGCTAGGTTTCAAGAAGACCCTAAAATATAACACCTAGAAGCCGTAAAAAGAATATTTAGATATATTAAGGGTACAACACAATTAGGATTATGGTATCCTAAGGGCACGGGAGTAGAAATAATTGTATATGCAGATTCTGACCATGCAGGTGATTACGTTGATAGAAAAAGTACAAGTGGGGTATGTACTTTTATGGGATGTTGTTTAACATCATGGTTTTCTAAGAAACAAACGGCACTTGCAATATCAACAACCGAAGCCGAGTACATCTCCGCCGGCAAAGCATGCCAACAAGCACTATGGATGAAACAAGCGTTAGTAGACTACGACATCCATCTAAGCGACATAGCCATCCTATGTGACAACAAAGGTGCAATCGACTTAAGCAAGAATCCGGTATTACATTCTCGCACAAAGCATATAGAGATTCGTCATCACTTCCTAAGAGACAATGTTCAAAAGGGAAACATCTCTATTGAGAAGGTTGCATCCGAAGACAACATAGCCGACGTCCTTACCAAACCGTTGAAGCGGGAACAATTCAACCTACTTCGTCTTCGTCTTGGTCTAATGGAACAAACGTCATAACTTAATTGACTCTACAAGGTATGTAAACACTAGCCTTCTTCTTTCTGAGTCTAGGTTTTCTATTTTACGCACAACTCACAAACAATACGGGAATTTTCAAAACCCAAGATAAGTCTTCCATTTATATTTTTTTTTCACGTAACTACATACACATTTTTAAAGAAAATCTCCTTTCAAAATGTTTTCTAAAAAGAATGATACCTTCCCGTATCAATTTCACAAAAGCAATTTCTCATGTCTAGGACAAATCGCTTTTTCATTATTAATACAAAGTAAAAACCCGTTTTCATTGCATCTCATGTCTTTTGAATGCTAAAGGGAACATATAACTAATATATGTTTTCGGGTACATTCATTTAAGCAAAAATGAATTAGGAGCATTGATAACACAATATTACGTACTTATGTACCAAATGTGTGTTTTCGGGTTATCTCAATTAGGATTTATTTTTCTCTAGTTATTTTCCTTTTCTTTTTAGAGGTCGAGAAAACCGCAACTCCAAATAGTTTGCATGTAGGCACACAATAGGCAAAAATGTTTCCAAAAAGAAAATTTTGTGCTGCCTGAATCACCAGACCCACGGATCCCAGCCTTCATGCTGGACGGATCCCTCAAGGGAAGGATCCGTGGGATCCGTGTAAACAGAAGCTGTTTTCAACTTCTATTTTTTCACTTTGGATGAAAAATCCACATTTGCTTCATTTTTGGGAGTATGCTCTTTAATGCTTGTGTTCTCATGATCACATGCCTTGAATTCATATCTAATCATTAGATTTTAATCCACATTTTGGGTCAAGCATTCATTACAATGTTTTGTTTTTCTATATATATAACTCCCAAAATGCTTGCATACTCCATCTCCTTCTCACAAACACACTTCATCATGTCATCCAAAAACCCTTTAGGAGAATCATCTAGTACAAACAATCATGATATCCAAACCTTTGTACTTCCACCATCCAAAATACCACAATCAAATGCTAGGATATCTGCACGGATTAGTATCCGATCTTGTTGTTTAGCAAAACTAACCTCAAATGATTCATCCTCAACAAATAACTCACCACAAGATGCTTCCATTATAGCACCACCCTCATCACCAACAAGTACACCAACTTCATCACCACCTAAAATAACTCTTTTGGAACTCCTTAAGACTCCAACAAGATCTAATCAACCTAAAGAAAAAGAATTAGTCTTTTCAACACCCCCCACATCTCCAAATACTATATTTCAAGATCTTGAAACATCACCACCATTAGCTCCCATCACATCACAAGAACATCTAGGTTCTTTTCCACCACCATTTACTAACATTCCGGATATTGATCCATATTTTCCTATTTTTCCACCACAACTTCCGCATAACTCAAATCAAAACAACCCGGAAAACTTCCGCACTCATCACCCACATCATTTACATTGTGAACATTGCCAATCCACTAGGGAAATTGCAATAGAAGTTAGGGAAGAAATGCGTTTCATACTCAACCTCATCCTTGATCGCATCAATACCATTACTCATCAAAACCTCCATCCATAACCTTATGCAAGCATGGAAGGAATCACTACTACTACTTTTCTACTTTTAAGTATTATTTTTGAAGTCATTTTTCAAGAACAAGTCTTGTTCTTATTTTTACATGCTTGTAAGTGGCATACATACCACTACAATTTGTTGTTTTATTACAAGGCCTTGTTTACATACCTTGGCTCCCAATCTTGATTCTCGGCAACCACAAGATTATATAAGCATGTTACTAACCTTTCTTTTTGTAGGATTTTTAATTTTCTTCTCTTGACGCCCCAAACAAGGGGGAGCTACCGTCAAGGGGGAGTTAGAAGTTTGTTTATTTCTTCCAAGGGTTAACTTTTTATTTCTACAAAAAGGGGGAGAAGAAGTAAAACTTAGGGCTTTCAAAACTTACATCTATTCTTAAGTTTTACTCATCATAACATTATGTTTTGTCATCAACAAAAAGGGGGAGATTGTTAATACAAATAAACCGTAAAACCGTTTATTAATATTTTGCGATCTCTTTGTGTTTTGTTGATAACAAATATAATGTTATCTTAAGTACAATTATAAAGGATACATGTTAGTTTTGTAAAGCATTTACATATAGCCATTTAAATACAAAAATGTATTAATTAAGCATTTGTTGTAATAGTTTATTAGGATGGGTAAATATCATAACCCATGGACCATAACCCATGGATCTTAACCCATACCCAAAGAGACTTGACACAATGTATACTTAGATACATTGAATCTAGATATAACCCATGGACCAACCCATAACCCATGACCCATAACCAAAAAACCCATGGGCAAAGAGGAGCGTTCCACGGATCCCTAGGATTACACTAGACGGATCCCTTGTGGAAGGGATTCGTGGGAACAGTGAAGAAATTTGCCTATAAATAGAGAGCCATTTCTTCATTCTAACTTACCCCTCTTCTTACTAAATCTCTCATACACTCTCATTCTCTTCTAACATATAGATCACTTGATCTAGAGAGTTGTTCTTCTTTATTTCTATTTGTGATTCTCATATAGGTCCTTCTATAAGGCGAGATCACGAGCATTCTACAAGTCATCCAAGAAAGGGGTCCTTGATTGATTTGTCACTCCGCAAGATTTTTGTAGCGAAGATCTTATATTTGATATTTCACATATTTGTTGTGTAATAGTTGTGTTGGTTTGGTCCACCGTGCTACGGACTCGGTATCTTGCTTTGTACCGGAAAAAGTGTAAGCAACGTTGTGAAGGCTTCTCTGCTAAGTGAAGGAGTTTGTTGACATAGTGCTTGAACTCTCGAGTAGGTGACTCGGGGAGTGGAGTAGGGCAAGGAAGGTGACCTTGTAGCCGAACCACTATAAATCGTTTGTGTCATTTCTATCCCTTAACTTTATTTATTTGCTTGCATTATCATTAGATCTACACGTTCTCAACATCCATACGATTTCACATAATATCGAATCTAAAGTTTTTGAAATCAACTTTAAATCGGCAAAACTATTCAACCCCCCCTTCTAGTTTTCCACAATATACTTGGCCTTTTCTCACATCTTTTCCGCTCCAACGCCTCATTTATCCTATAATACAAATATGAACGAATATAACCGAATTTAAGTACCATATTAATATAAATGAGGCAATAAACACGGGAATTTGATATGTAAAATATCAGGTAATTTGATGTTATTAGGAAGCTAGCCACCCTACCAGACAATCAGAAAGCTATTGGTCTAAAAAGGGTATTTAAGACTAAACGAGATGCAGATGGAAGAATTATAAAACACAAGGCTCGTTTAGTGGCTAAAGGATATGCACAAGAGCATGGAATAGACTACGACAAAGTCTTTGCTCCTGTAGCAAGAATGGAAACAATTAGGTTAATTCTTGCATTGGCAGCTTATCATGGATGGGAAGTTCACCATTTAGATGTAAAATCAGCATTTTTACATGGCGAACTTAAAGAAGAAGTGTATGTTGCGCAACCAGAAGGTTTCAAGAAACCAGGAAACGAAAATAAAGTGTATAAACTTGATAAGGCACTTTATGGATTGAAGCAAGCACCACGTGCTTGGAACATGAAGTTAGATCAAACCTTGAAATCACTAGGTTTCAAGAAATGCACATTAGAACAAGCAATCTACACAAGAGTGAGCAACGACTCTATGCTTCTTGTTGGAGTTTATATGGATGATCTAATAGTTACTGGAAGTAACAAGAAAGACCTTCAAGAATTTAAGTCACAAATGGAAGAAAAATTTGAGATGAGTGACTTAGGCTTATTAGCTTACTACTGGGGAATAGAGGTTATCCAAACAGAAGATGAAATCTTAATAAAGCAATCAGGATATGCCAACAATATTCTTAAAGACGCAAGAATGGAAGATTGCAATGAAACCAAGATTCCCATGGACCCAGGAACAAAGCTAGTAAAAACGGAAGGAGGAGAACTAGTTGATGCTACATAATATAGAAGTCTAATTGGATGTTTGAGGTACTTACTTTATACAAGGTCAGACCTCAGTTACTCAGTTGGCTTATTAAGCCGGTTCATGCAAGAACCAAGGGAGCAACACATGAAGGCAATTAGACAAGTGCTACGTTATATCAAAGGCACTTCAAAATTTGGTATAACTTACCACAAGACATGAGGATGCAAGTTACTTGGATATAGTGACAGCAGTTATGGCATCAACATAGAAGAAGGCAAAGGAACAACAGGGATCGTATTTTACTTCGGGAACTCACCTATAAGCTGGGTTTCTCAAAAACAACCTACTGTTGCATTATCATCATGCGAGTCAGAGTTTATGGCAGCAACAACAGTAGCTTGTCAAGTCGTATGGCTACAAAGACTATTAAACGCTTTAACAGGCTGGGAAGAAGAGAAGATTACGATCAAAGTCTACAACAAATCGGCTATAGCACTTATGAAGAACCCTGTGTTTCATGGCAGAAGTAAACACATTGATATATGCTACCACTTTATCAGAGAATGTGTTGAAAAGAATCAGATCGAACTTGAGCACGTAAGTGAAGACTTACAAAAGGCGGACACATTTACCAAGGCATTGGCAAGGACCAAGTACGCAGAAATGAGAGAGCTGTTAGGCGTAAAAGATCTAAAAGGATTAGGTACGAGATTAGGGGGTGAATGTTGGCATAATCCCGTCCCTAAATGAAGTACAAGGGGCTGCGTGTACAAGTTCGAAAGAATCAAGGACCAAATAGGTTTATCAAACCTAATAACCAACTAAAATGGTTATTTTGTGTGTCAAACGACACAAACCAAACTCATACCATTTGGGAAGAAGTCTAGAGGCACAAGGGTGTCGTTTCAGATAGTATAAATAGGGGTAGATGATTTCAGTTACAAAATCATCAGAATTGTACAAACATAGTTGTAAACCAAATACATTATTGTTAATACAAGTCGTTTTTTAGTTATTTGTTTCGTTGTACTTAATTTGTTCGAAGTTGAAACCCCGCTGGGCAACAATGCAATGCTGACACATATTTAATAGAACAAATTGGGAGGTTGTAAATTCACTAATACACTACAGATGATGTTTAGCCAGCTTAGTAGTTTTAACTTCTTTCCTTTCTAACTTTGAACTTTTGTCCATTTGACCTCCTGGCAATATAATATAATGCATTGCTAGAACGACAATCTAACTTTTAAAATACTTCAATTTTAGAGGTTTTAGTCAGTGTAAGCACACTTATATTTATGACCCGTTTCAGCTGTTCAACCAGTTTTGATTTTGACCATTTTTTACAGATTCTACCCAGTTTAACCATTAGAGGAAAAGCACAACCTAAATTGACACGACTATCGATATATGAGTTGAGAATGCCACCTCATTTTCAATAAATCAGCAAAAGAATCTAGAGAAGTCATGCGAATTCAGCACAACAACATATAATGGTGAAACTTACTTGCTCATAAGGAGGGTTCTTGTGTACAGGAGTTATCATAGACACAAAATACCTTGCCTGAGAGTTGCCCTCCTATTATGAACCAAACGCAAATCACATAAAGAGTCAATCTCTTATATTTAATACTTTTTATACATTTATTAATTGAAAAATAATTAAAATATTACTTTGAAAGCGAGAATTCTAGGAGCTGGGAACCTCATCTCCATCAGTTCTTCCATCAACATTCTACAGGATGCTAATGTTGCTTTACTTCTTCCTTCTTGAGCTGCAAGTTCAGCACTCTGAGTCCAACTCAGCAACCGTATGTATTAGAGGATTTAAAGGAGTGTTTGTATGTTCGTACTAAAAGTGCTTCTCTGATATTATTCAAATAATAAAAAATCAGCAGATATTAACCTAACCTAAGCTAATTTTAGTAGCCGTAATTTACAAAGATTTACCCTTTTAACCCGTTAGAAATAAAACATATTTTCATTTTCCAAAAGCTTAAACTTATAACTTAGCTGATATTAAATAGTTATCAAGAATTTAAGAGTTTCAGGCATCCTATTAAAAATAGAATGATGAATTGGTCCTCACCTCAGTTTCTCTAATTGACTTCCTAAGGAAGCAATGAGATACTTTAGGACAAAATGCACCTACAGAATGTTACCAATGTATGTTGTGCAACAGAAAGTCAACACAATAAAATTTTACTTAAATAATGATTGTACAAACTTACTTACTGCATCAACAGAAAGTTTAGATGGTCCTATGAAATAATTAAGTGAGCTCTAAATAAGACGTAGATAACCTTGTTCAGGAGCTATCAAAGTGGTTGGTAACCATTTGCTTCTGAAACAACTTTCCTCACATTTTACTTTCATATTTATTTACAACAACCAAGAAAATTATCTTATTCTACAACAATCACCAGGTCCACAAAATCTTACTTTTATATTTATTTACACAAATAAACACTGGCGATTAAAGAGCACGTATATGTATATTACATCGTCTTTAATCACAAACGTAGGAACGACCAATAACACAGTAACTTAGGGAGCGTTTATCATCTTTTATATTTCATTTCATGAGATCATGTCAATTGAAACGTATTTTCTTTAATTTAGTTTCAAATCGTTTTTATTTAGGGTTCCTTGGAACAGTTGGTTGAAAGAAAAAGTGAGTTGGAACCCTGGGTCAATTTTTTTGTTAGTTTTGTGTTTTTCTAAATTTTAGTTTGAATTTTGCTAGACCCACAAAGGATCTCTCACAAAAACAATTCACACGCTGAGGTGTCAGCGGGGGATTGGTTTTTTTGTGGGATGTGGATCCCACAAAAAAACCAATCCCCCGCTGACACCTCAGCGCGTGGATTGTTTTTGTGGGATATCTTTTGTGGATGTATCATTGCTCTTTTAGTTTTGATCATTAAGTTTTTGTAAATCACCCCGTCTTTCTAAATTTTTTATTTTTATATTTGACACGTATACATGTGTACCCAACTTTCTCTAAAAAAAGCAGAAGTTTTATAAATTTTGAGTAAATAAGGAAATACTTAGCCTTTTTCTCTTCTAAAAACATCTTTAAAAATAATTAATTAATTCAATAATTATCAAATAGGAAATATTTTTTTTTCTAAAATACGAAAGTCACCAGTTAGGGGTACTCCTTTATTATATAAACAAGAAATAATTGCTAATTTAATAATTAATGTCTTTTGATGCTTATGTTTTATATCAAAAATATGTTTTAGAGAATTAAACATCAATACTAAAGTTGTATATGTTTAATAGAACATAAATGATCCAATTAAGTTTAATGTGGCAGCATAACGTTTTGTATTTCTTCTTCAACGTCATAATAGTTGTTCATAATTATATATACTTTTTCTGATTGAATCCATTTTAATATTTTAGTTTATTATAAAATAAGTATTATTTTGAAGTTTTAAGCAATCAAAAATAAAAAGTAAATATTATATCCTATGGTTGACACTAAGTTTTATAAGAATATGAAAATGAGAGAGTATTGTACTCTATAATTTGAGTTAGGGCTAATCATTGCTGCTGCTGTAGCAGCCTCACTTATCTGCAGCAAAAGAGAAAATAATATTACAATTTACATTTTGTACCTTCCAATATTTTCTATTATGCATGATCGGTCCCTCCATATATCCCTTGCAGCAGGTAAGATCCCTGCAGCCAACAACAGGGATCATTTACCCTTTGAGTTAATAATGCAGATGACAAAAGTTCGGTATACATCCGAAAATTGTTATAGATCCGAAAATATAATCTCATCCGTCCATCTCAACTCCCATCGACTCTTCTTATAAATCCTATTTTTTTTCTTTTCTCAATTAATGAGAGGGGTATCGTGGTCCATCCCCTTCCACACATCTTTCACCACTTGCTCTCATTTACTTCTTTGACTAGTTTCCCAATTTAGATAAAAACACATTCACACTCTCATCTTCACTCACACTTACAACAAACCCTCATTAACTTCATTTAAATCCTTAATTTATGCCGTAATTTGTTTTCTCATTTATGAATAATGGATGTTCAAGATGAAATATCATGGTATAAACGTAAATCGAAGGTCGAACCATCATCTGTTTGTCCTGATGATACTGTTGCCGGTATTTTTTTCTTTTTGATTTTTTCTTATTAAAAATATTGAATATAATGATCATCTTAGTATATTTTAGTGATTTTATCTGCTTTTAGTTGATTTTATTTGTTTTAGTTGATGTTGAAATTAGTTTTTAGTTGTTCTAGTTGTTTTAGTTGATTTTTAATTTTTGATGAAAAATTACATGTGATTCTTTTTAATTGATGCTGTTAAATATTGTTTTAGTTGATGCTGAAAGTAGTTTTTAGTTGATTTTTAGTTTTTGATGAAAAATCACATGTGATTTTTTTATTGATGCTGTTAACTATTGTTTAAGTTGATGCTGAAAGTAGTTTTAATTTTTTTTAGTTGTTTTTAGTTGATTTTTAGTATTTGATGAAAAATCACATGTGATTCTTTTTTATTGATGCTGTTAAATATTATGTATGTGTAATTATACTTGTGTTGTTAGTGATATCAGCCTAGTCAGGGTGAATATTTGTGATATCTAGAGCGATTAGTTTATTAATCTGTGGGAGTAATTAGCCTAGGCAGGGAGTTTTGACCCATTTTTTACCAAATGGATTAATCAGCCTAGGCAGTGAGTTTTGACCGATTTAGTTATCTGTCATTGTTTTAGTTATGTGATTCATTAGTTTTGTTGTTATATTGTTGTACTCATTTGTGATTATCAACTGTTTTTTGTGCAGGTGAAACTGTTAAAAAGGCATTTGGCCGTCCAAAATCTATTGCTTCAAAGGAAAAATTAGCAAGGAAAAAGCAAAAGCAAAGAAAAACCAAACCCTCCTGTCAAACCAAACCCTACTATAAAACCAAACCCTCCCGTCAAACCAAAATCTCTTGTCAAAACAAACCCTACTATCACTCTTAATCTCACGACTGCAAATGTACGAATAGCAAAGGAAAAATGAGCGAAGGAACAATTAGCCAAGGAACAGTTAGCAAAGCAAAGCAAACCAAACCAAAATCTGCTTCCAATCCAAAGTTTCTTGTCAAACCAAACCCTCGTGATGTCAAACCAAACCCTCATGTTATCAAACCAAAGGTCGTTGAACCAAAATTCATCAAACCAAAGGTAGTGTCCGATGAAGAAATTTCTGATGAAGAGGGTTCCGATGAAGAGGGTTCTGATGAAGAACCAAACCCTCCTGTTGTTAAATCAAATGCTCCTGTCAAACCAGACCCTCCTGTTGTCAAACCAAAGGTCGTCGAACGAAACGTAGCTTCTGATGGAGAGGGTTCCGATGAAGAAAGTTATGATGAAGAGGATTCTGATGAAAAGGGTTTCGATGAAGAGGGTTCCCATGAAGAGGGTTTTGATGAAGAGAGGGTTTTGATGAAGAGGTAGTGTCTCATGAAGAGGGTGAAAAGGTAGCTTCTGAATAAGAGGCTTCTGATGAAGAGGCTTTAGATGATGATGAAGGAGCTGATGGAGCAGCTGAGGGTGAATGAGCGGATGAAGAGGAGGGGGTTCTGATGAAGAGGCTTCGGATAAGGATCAAGGAGCGGGTGAAAAGGTAGCTGATGCGCGCAAAACCGTCAAGTTCTCTCACGCAAGCGTAAGAAAACTTAAAACAGCTTAAGCACGAAATCAATGAAGATCTGAGGAGTATAGTGTTTCCCCGGGTCGTTATGTCCCAGCGAGCTATGCAATGGATTATCAAACGTTTAGTGATCGGGAGATTTGAACGGAAAAGGAGATTTGATGATTATTAAAACTACAGAAAAAGCCAACACATTAAAACGGCTTAAATGCAAATTAAAGGAAATTAAAAAGATAAAATCTATTAAATAAACGCTATCACTATATTTAAAGTGATGAACGTTTAAAACTTAAAACTTACGTTTAAAATAAAATCTACGTAAACGTACAAATAAAAACGTGAAACTTACACAATATAAATCCTAAAAATATGAAAAATACATTTTTACAATCCTAATGATAAAAGAAAATTTTTAGAAAAAGAAAATTATTTTTATAACTATTTAATTAATTATTATTAATTAAAAACTATTTTAAACTATTTAATAATACTCTAAAATAAAAGAAAATATGAAATAAGACTAGAAAAATAAAATTAAGATTTATAAAAATCTAAAATATGATAAAACTAATTTTAAAATTGAAAATATATTTTTTTAGACTTTTTATATATTTATTACTAATTAATTACTATTTAAAACTAATTTAAATTGTGAAAAATACCAAATAAAAGGAGAAAAATAGGGAAAAATGTTTTTTATGCTTTTTATATTTATCTTAAACTATTAAAATTGAAAATTTATTTTTTGGAACTTTTTCTCAATTAATTGCAATTAAAGCTAATTTAAAATGATTAAAAACTGATTTTATTTAATAAAAATACCAAACAGTAACTAAAAATTATGAAAATTTCAGGGAAATTCTAAAATATTATTCTAAAGATGAGAAAAATAGAAAAACCAGGGCTTATGTGAAGGAAATGAAAGCTGCAATGTAAACTACTCTAAAATAAGCACTTTTTAATAAGCTAACAAGCACAAAAGCACACCAACTGATCAAATAAGCTAAACTATACTAAAACTAATCTAAGGCAACCTAAAGCAACTATCCCTAACACCTAAATAAGCATATAACCAGAATAAGCTAACTGTCGCAATAAGCAAAACAGTGATTCCACCCCTACTGTTTGAGCACTCTTAACTTCTTAATCAATAAGCTAACATGAAAAACAAAAGTTGAGATATCAACACCACCTGGCAGAGAGCATTTTTCCAAAATTACAGCTAATGAAGACCAGTAATGAAGCAGTGGAAGATCAAACAAAAATGGCACAAACTGATGCAGCAGGACTGCTGCACAGAACAGTGGCCAGGGAACCTATTTTGAGCTTATCTATAAGCTTATTCAAGGAACTAAAGCAAAAACCAGATATTCGGCCTTGAAGACCACCTAGAGGGCTGCAAGTAGACCAAATCTTAGATCCTAACTAGCTCTAATGAACCTAGTGCAACTGCTGAAAGTATGAAGAAAAACTGACTCAGACCTGATTTGACTTTTTAAATCAGAGACTAGGTTTGACTAAAATGAGGTTTGATTCACTTTTATGAACTGAGATTGATGAATATCAATGCAATGAACCTAATGCTAGCTTACTTATCTAAATTAACAGCTATATGTATGATATAACTAACTGATTTAAACAGTAATGCAGTTAAAATTCAGTTTCACTTTGATGTTGACTTTTGTGATAAACAGATACAAAATAAAGGCTAATTTGAGTCAAGCAAACTTACACAAACTTAAACCAACTCATCTTAGCTAACAAACTAACCACAAACTTAGTTTACTATAATGATCCAAACACTATGTTATGAAACAGAAATGCAAGTTTTAACCGGCAGTCTACTAACTAGTGTGAGAAACTGCCTAATCCAACTAAAGCTAGTTAAATTGAGTCTAAATGGAATGATTAGAACTAACAACTAACACTACTTACATAAAAACAATCACATACAGATTTGAGCTAAAAAATATGACATGAAGAAATGAAAGACTCACAGTAGCCCAGCTGGTGCAGGCCCAAAACCAAACACAAAACCAACCTGACCTATGCTAATTCAACCCAATATCACCTCTGTATCAACCAAATTCATCACCATTTCCATTGTTGAGTCAAAATTGACTTTTGTTGACCCTAAGCCAAAATTGCTAGAAACTGATATGAGAGCTTATGAAAAGCTTTAACAAGCTTAAACAAACTTAAATGAACTGAATATAAGCTATAAGAAGCTTTAACACAAGATTTGAGAACTCAACTTTTCAACAGTAGACTTAACAGTTTTGAACTTAAACCAAACTTGAATTAGACTCTCAAAAGTACAATACAAAGTTATTTTAACTTAAATGAAATACAATTAAACTGAAACTACAACATTTGATTAATACATAAAAAAAACGACATTGAAGAGAATTACAAAAACTAGCTACTACCCTTTCTTGCTTCACTCTTCCTTTTTTTATAGTCCCACTGCTTTCTCTCACATCCTTGATTGAATCCCACCACAAATCCTGGCCCTTGGATGGCTCAAATGAATCTTGGCCGTTTAAAGTGTTTTTGGCGCCAAACTTGGTTTTAACAGCTGGGAATGATAGAAGTAGGTGGAGGGTGCATTAATTGAATCTTTGGATTGTTGTGTTTGGAGGGGGGAACATAGGGGTGATGATGGTTGAGTGTGAGCAGGTGATATGCAGGGGGTGATGATGGCTATGGTGAACCCGTGAAGAGGGAGGGAAAGTGGGTCAAATGGTTTGACTGAGATATTAAAAGGGTGGGTTGGTTTCGGGTTTAAAACCGGGTAAAGAGTTGGATTGGGCCAACAGTTGGGCCAAAGTGATAAAAGGGGTCCATATGGCTAAGTAACAACACAAGGACTATATGTGCAATTTCCACAAAACCAAGGGACTAAACCTGTAATTTATGAAAAGTAGTCAAAGGACTAGTCTTGCCAATTTTAATAATCCAAGGGTTGATTTTGACATTTTTGAAATTTCCAAGGACTAGTTTTGACAAATTTTGGATTTTCAGGGACTAAATTGTAATTTTCTCAAAACTTTTAGATTTCCCACCAAAGGATTAAATATGACAATTTATGATTTTAAAAAGACCTTTGGTGACTTTTCTTTTGAAATTTTGGCTCAGGGACTATTTTTGACAATTTTATAAACTTGGGGGACTAAAACTGCAATTTTTGCAAATTTGATATGTTTTTCATCTGATTTTGATATTTTTGCATTTAAAACACATAAAACACTGATTTGTGGTATTTTGATCATTTTGATGTGTTTCTGAGTGTTTTCAGATGATTTTGCAGTTTATTTTGTACAAAAATGATGAGTATTTAGACACTCATCAGTAGCTTCTGAAGAAGAGGATGAAGGAGCGGATGGAGAGGATAAGGTCGAGGATGAAGTAGAGGAGGAAAGATAGGATGAGTTAGAGGATGAAGGAGAGGATGGGGCTTCTGATGAAGTGGCTTCGGATGAGGAAGACGATGAATACAGAGTTAAAGGAAGTGAAGAGGATGTTGAAAGTGAAGAGGATGAGGAAAGTAAAGAGGATGAGGGAAGTAATGAGGCTGAGGAAAGTGATGAGGAAGTGGTTAAAAAGGTAAAATCAAAGAGTGTTAAAGATAATAGGAGTTTGATAGTGTTAAAGGAAGTAGGTAAAAACAAGGTTTGTGAGTCTAAGAAAAGGAAGCATGTTTCTGATGAAAAAAGGGTGTCGAAGTGATAACATCAAATTACCCTGAATATTAAGTGTCAATTTCTCCCGATAATGTTGTAATTTATATCATTTATATAGATTTACGCTTGTTTTCCATTGTTTTCCACTTTCAGGTAAATTACGAGCATTGGAGCTAAAGAGACGCGGAATTGGAGAATTATCAAAGATTTATCAGAGTATGCTCACTTTAAAGAAGTTACGTCGTAACTCATCTCTCACATTACGCCGTAACTAAAGCGTGACTCAGAAGCCAACTCATTAGAAGGTTACGGCGTAACTCTCCCAAAAGACTACGACGTAACTATATTAGGTCAAATAAGGTTCCCCGCCGCTGATAACTACGCCGTAACTCTTGCATAAACTCCGGCGTAACCAAGAAATATTGAAGATACGGTGTAACTACATATAAGGTTATGCCGTAACGAGCAGATCTAGTGCATAATACGAAGAAATAGAAGATTACGGCGTAACTATTCTATTAGTTACGCCGTAACCCAGATCTGGCCTATAAATACCCCACGATTTCCAGCATTTCAAAGCATCCCATTTTCACACACCACAACCAAAGAACGTGGGAAGAAGCCAAAGGCAGGTCTAGAGGAGAATACGGAGCTATCTCCAAGGGAGAAATCACTCCCCTACGATAAGCATTAGCATTTTATCTTTTCTTTACTTTCAATTCATGTATTTCGTAACATTGAATATTGAATTGATTTGTATGGTTAATAAGAGCAGCTAAGTACCTCTTGAAGCTGGCCTAGTTATGATTCCTTAATTGTTTTGTTTGTGGTTATATTACTTCCGTATAATTATTTCTAAGTGTATGCATGCATAGTTTATTGGTAGCTACCCTTGTTTCAGTAGTTTTGAATGGCGGTAGAGGCTAGTTGCTTAGGAGATATGACCAACTAACCCTAAGTGAGTAGACTGAGACGGGAAGGGTAAGATATGACCAACTGACGACCCTTTCTACTTGTGCGATTTGACCAACTGATCACCTACCGTTTGGATGAACTTAAGAATTAGGGGGTGAGTGTTTAAGTTGCTAACGCCCGGGCCCTCACTATTATAATTCTAGCATGTAGCGACACTTAATGACTAGGCTTAGGGGACCGGGAACAACTGGACTTATGAGGGGACACCTGACTTCACCAGTGGTGGCATCTTTGCTGATAGGTTAGGGCGAATTGACCAAATGCTGTCCTCTCGACTTTGACCCCACCTGAAGTAATTGGAAGTAATTAGACGTAGACATTACTAGCTAGGAGGAATAACCAGGTTAGCACCACTCTCCTCTATTGATTGAACCTTTGCCTTTTATTGCTTTTATCTGCTTTAGTAGTTAATTAATTAATTCCTTATCAAAATCATATTAAAATCTGTGACACTTAGACTTAGTAATAATCCAACACGCATAGCTCTTGGGACGACCTCGGTTTTACCAAATACTACACTACACACGACCGGGTAGACTGCCCGTTAGTGCATTAGGGTAGACCTTAGGTATAACGAGACAATATAAATATTAAAACCTGGTCAGTAAAACCTGCATCTAGTTTTTGGCGCCGTTGCCGGGGATTACTCCTTAATTGTATAACATCAAATTATCCTGAATATTAAGTGTCAATTTCCCCCGATAATGCTTGTAATTTATATCATTTAAATGGATTTACGCTTGTTTTTCATTGTTTTCCACGTTCAGGTAAATTACGAGCATTGGAGCTAAAGAGACGCGGAATTGGAGAATTATCAAAGATTTATCAGAGTATGCTCACTTTGAAGAAGTTACGGCGTAACTCATCTCTCACATTAGGCCGTAACTAAAGCGTGAGTCAGAAAGCCAACTCATCAGAAGATTACGGCGTAACTCTCCCAAAAGACTATGACGTAACTATATTAGGTCAAATGAGGTTCCCCGCCGCGGATAACTACGCGGTAACTCTTGCATAAACTCCGGCGTAACAAATAAATATTGAAGATACGGTGTAACTACTTATAAGGTTACGCCGTAACCAACAGATCTAGTGCAAATTACGAAGAAATAGAAGATTACGGCGTAACTATTCTATTAGTTACGCTGTAACCCAGATCTGGCCTATAAATACCTCACGATTTCCAGCATTTCAAAGCATCCCTTTCCATACACCACAACCGAAGAATGTGGGAAAAAGCCAAAGACAGGTCTAGAGGAGCATACGGAGCTGTCTCCATTGGAGAAATCACTCCCCTACGATAAGCATTAGCATTTTATCTTTTCTTTACTTTCGATTCATGTATTTTGTAACATTGAATATTGAATTGATTTGTATGGTTAATATGAGCGGCTAAGCACCTCTTGGTGCTGGCCTAGTTATGATTCCTTAATTATTTTGTTTGCGTTTACATTACTTCCGTATAATTATTTCTAAGTGTATACATGCATAGTTTATTGGTAGCTACCCTTGTTTTGGTAGTTTTGAATGGCGGTAGAGGCTAGTTGCTTAGGAGATATGACTAACTGATCCTAAGTGAGTAGACTGAGACGGGAAGGGTAAGATATAACCAACTGACGACCCTTTCTACTTGTGCGATTTGACCAACTGATCACCTACCGTTTGGTTGAACTTAAGAATTAGGGGGTGAGTGTTTAAGTTGCTAACGCCCGGGCACTCACTATTATAAGTCTAGCATGTAGCGGTACTTAATGACTCGGCTTAGGGGACCAGGAACAACTGGACTTATGAGGGGACCCCTGAGTTCTCCAGTGGTGGCATCTTTGCTGATAGGTTAGGGCGAATTGACAAAATGCTCTCCTCTCGACTTTGACCCCACCTGAAGTAATTGGAAGTAATTAGATGTAGACATTACTAGCTAGGAGGAATAACTAGGTTAGCACCACTCTCCTATATTGATTAAACCTTTTCCTTTTATTGCTTTTATCTGCTTTAGTAGTTAATTAATTAATTCCTTATCAAAATCATATTAAAATCTGTGACACTTAGACTTAGTAATAATCCAACACACATAGCTCTTGGGACGACCTCAGTTTTACCAAATACTACACTACACACGACCGGGTACACTGCCCGTTAGCGCATTAGGGTAGACCATAGGTATAACGAGACAATATAAATATTAAAACCTGGTCAGTTAAACCTGCATCAAGTTTTTGGCCGTAGCCATGGATAAGCACAAATGATTGAAGAGGTTACGACGTAACTACCTAATAAGGTTACGTCGTAACTAGTTCGAAGCCTATAAATAGTCGAAGGTTTCACCAGTTTTAATCATCTCTCCTTTCCCAAACCTTCTAGGGTTTGGGGAGATCAAAACACAGAAGAAGAAGCATGGTTTAGGAGCACTGAATAACGAAGTCCTCGTATATGATTTCCATTGTATTCGAGTTTGAATTCTTTTTATATTTTTCTAGGACTTATACTATGAATTCATATCATTAATTGAAGTTTGCATTTATGTTATTGTTATTCTCTTTAATTCTTTATATACATTTGCTAGTCTTTTCATAGATCGCTAGCCTTGGTAGTATTATAAGCTTGGTAGTATCTAAAGGGCTGGGAGATATGACCAACTGACCCCAGTCTGATAGATTGCGAAGTATGGGAGGAATTGGCCATAGTACAACCACTCTTCATGTGCGAACTGAATAATTGATCACCTATCAAGTGGAGGTATTTACGAGGTTAGGGGGAATCTAAGTTCCTAACAGCCGGGTTCCCACCGTCTAGATCTAGTAGATTTGGTGCTTAATGACTGCTATTAGGTTGTCGAATGATCCCGGGTGACCTGTTCATCTTGGTGAGGAATCTAAGAACCATAGGCCATGACGAATTGACCAAAGGAGTCTGGTGATAACTAACCACTATATTGAACCTTCATATCGAGAATCAATTCATGCTTGTGTTCTTTATTAAGCTTCGCTTTTCTATCTCTTTTGCCTAAATTTATGGTGGCTGTGTGAGTAGAATAATAGCATATCGATGAATTATAACAACCTTGTCATACCAATATATTATCAATATCATTTCTAATCATCTTAGTTCTTTCAAGGTCTAGGATTGCTATTAAGTCTTTCATTTTTGTTTCTCAAATTCTCACGATCACTATTCAAGTTTTCAGGTACCATGGAAGTTGTTAACATTAATGACCTCACTCTTGAGGAATATTTAGTGTTAAAAAGGGAAGAACAAGGACCAGGGATTGTTTGGCCGGCTATCGCAGAAGATGCTCAATTCGAAATCAAACCTCAATTCATGAGGAATATTTAGTGTTAACATTAATGACCTCACTCTTGAGGAATATTTAGTGTTAAAAAGGGAAGAACAAGGACCAGGGATTGTTTGGCCGGCTATCGCAGAAGATGCTCAATTCGAAATCAAACCTCAATATAGTGGTGATAACTAACCACTATATTGAACCTTCATATCGAGAATCAATTCATGCTTGTGTTCTTTATTAAGCTTCGCTTTTCTATCTCTTTTGCCTAAATTTATGGTGGCTGTGTGAGTAGAATAATAGCATATCGATGAATTATAACAACCTTGTCATACCAATATATTATCAATATCATTTCTAATCATCTTAGTTCTTTCAAGGTCTAGGATTGCTATTAAGTCTTTCATTTTTGTTTCTCAAATTCTCACGATCACTATTCAAGTTTTCAGGTACCATGGAAGTTGTTAACATTAATGACCTCACTCTTGAGGAATATTTAGTGTTAAAAAGGGAAGAACAAGGACCAAGGATTGTTTGGCCGGCTATCGCAGAAGATGCTCAATTCGAAATCAAACCTCAATTCATGAGGGAATTACGCGCAAATCCTTTCTCTGGAAGCATTACCGATGATGCTCATGAACATTGATGAGTGTGTAAATACTCATCATTTTTAGTCAAATCTGAACTGCAAAACGTTTAAAAATGCTCAGAAATGCATCAAAATACTGAAAATATTCCAAAATTACATTTTATATGTTTCAGATGCAAAATGTTCAAAATCAGATGAAAATTGAGCAAAGTTTGCATAATTGGCAGTTTCAGTCCCCCAAGTTTCTAAAATTGTCAAAAATAGTCCCTGAGTCAAAATTTCAAAAGAAAAGTCACCAAAGGTCCTTTTAATATCATAACTTGTCAAAATTAGTCCTTTGGTGAAAAATCCAAAAGTTTTGAGAAATTACAGTTTTGATCCTTGGATTTTAAAATTTGACATATTTAGTCCTTGGAATTTCACAAATGGCAAAAATGGTCCTTACGTTATTTGAATATAACAAAGCCAACCCTTGGACTGCATTTTCAGATTTTACAGCTTAGTCCTTGAAGTTCAGTTTGTACACTTTTGGTCCTTTAAATGCTAAATGAGTCCAAGTCTAATCCTAGTCCAATAAACATTTAGCCTAACCACCCTTGGTCCAAGATAATACCCAAGCCCAACCCTTTATCCAATACCCGGTCCAGTCCACCCCGTATACCCTATCCAAACCCTAACCCGTCAATTGTTAACCTACCCAACCCTTTTCTTCTCCCTTTTTCTTCCCGCCAAACAACACAGAACACAAGAAACAGAAAAAAAAAACCTACCCTGACAAACCAACCCATCCCCTGTGACTGAGGATGAAGACAAAGGGTCTGGCTGATGGCAGAGCACGCGTGATTTGGCTTATCTCAAGTGGACAGAGAAGACCAAAACGGAGAGAGAAAGAAGACCCATTTTGTAGCTTTAGTATAAAAAGCTTGTATGCCAAATTGGAAGGCAGTAGTGAGTAGTAGTTAGTTTTAGTTAGTTCTTCAGTTATTTTTCCTTTTTTTTTATTTGTTTTGGCTTTTAGTCGGGGACGAGTTTTCAAGCTCAGTTCTTAATTTCATTGCCTTTTTAATTTATGTAATCTCTAATATTTCAAGTTAATGCAATTTCAGTTCTATTTTAAATTCAAGTGTTGCAGCTTATCTCTTTGGTTCAAGTAACTTGCATTTTTAATATTTTAAGGTTTGTAGAATTTGTTTTACAGTCACTTTAGAAATCATTTGTGTCGAAACCTTTTGCATCAGGGGGTTTGTGGTTGTATGCTTAAACTGGTCAAAAGTGTAGTGTTTACCCGTTTGACTTATTGAGTCAAACTATCCTTAGCAAGTTTAGGCTGTTTTATCAGTTTTGCAAGAGTTTGGATAACAAAAAAAGGGGCCATTTCCTGTCTTTTTTTGGACTGCATTTGGCCATTTTGGTGCTGCAGCAGAGCACCCAGTCACATAAGTCAATATTAACAGCTTATTTATAAGCTATTTAAAGCTCTCTTGGGCCCTAATCAGTCTTTTTGGAATGTGTGATATGCTAAATTTGTTGATGTAGCTTGGTGTTACCCTAGAAGTTCTTATTTCAGCTTAAAATAAGCTCCAAAAAGCACTTCAGCTGCTGTCCCTTAGTCTGCACATCAGCATCTCACAGGTCACTTTTGTAATTTGTTCAGCTTATTGGTAGTACAGTTAGCTTATTTAAGTAGGTTAGACATTAGTAATTCATTTAGATTAGTTGAAGTTGAATTCTTGGTTAGCTTGTTAGCGCCTGTTACCCACCATTGTTGCTTGTTCTCCATACATGTTAGCTTAGGACTCCTTGGACTAGCCATCTCAAACTCTGCTTATTCCCTCATTTAGGTAGCTAATTTGTTGTTAGCTTGTTAAAGTTACAGTGCTTATTGGATATCATATAAGAGTGCTTGTTTAAAAGCTTTCCTTAGCCTTTTCTTAGTCCAAGTAAGCTGAAAAGGAGTGTTTGGTTTGGTCCTGTCCAAACAGAGGCTTTGACATCAGCAGCTTATCAGCTGTTAAAGATTTTTCTTCGCTTATTCTCTTTTTAGTTATAGCTAATTTCAGTTTCTCTTTTATTGCCTTCATAGTTAAGTAGATTAGGATGAGATTAGTTCTTTTTAGTTTAACGTTTTAGAGGTTTGTTTTAGTTCCTTTATGCCTTTACTGTCCTCAAAACCAAGAGCCAAACAGCCCCTTAGAACGTTGTCCCAAACAGCCCCTTAGGGCCAATCATAGCCAAACAGCCCCTTAGCATCTTGAGTTAGCTTCTGCTGTTTTTTTTTTCCAGCTTATGGTAGTTTTTCGCGAGGTGAGTTTTTATGCATTGCGTATTTTTTGGCCCTGAGTTGGTTTGGTAAAAGAAATCAAAGAAAAAAAAACAAAGTGCAAAACTGACGATGGTGGGAATCGAACCTAGGACCTGTTGGCCTACTTGCACGCACACTGCACCCACCCCCCAACCATCTGCACTAGCTTCTTTTTATGGTTGTGTTGTGCATCATTAATCTTTTAAGGTAGTTGTAGTTATATAGTTTTAGCTTATTTATGTCTTTCACAGCTTATTTCCTCATGCAATAGTGTAGTTTTTTTATTTTTCATAGATTAAGAAGCGTCTAAGCTATTTTGTGTAATTTTTGTAGAATTTATTAAAAATGTTTAATATTTTTAATTAATTAATTAGTATTAAATAGTTTTTAAATCGTAATAAATAAAATAAAACTCAAAAAAAATATTCCGCTTTTTCCTAAAATTTTCTTTTGTCATTTAGTACGTAAGAAAATTGTTTTTACATTCGTAGGACTTTTATTTCACAAATTTTACGTTTTATCTTGCGCTCCAGCGTAATTTTCGTACATAACGTACGTTTTCATTTTAGGCCACGTTTTTAGATATTTTAAGTTTACGTTTTAGTTAAAATAGTTTACTTAAGATATTTTGTTTTATAAAATCAACAAAAACATCATTGTAAATATAGTGATAGCGTTTATTTAATAGTTTTTATCTTTTAATTTCCTTTAATTTGCATTTAAGCCGTTGTAATTAGTTGGCTTTTTCTGTAGTAATCATAATCTCAATCTCCTTTTCCGTTCAAATCTCCCGATCACTATACGTGAGGTAATCCATTGCATAGCTCGCTGGGACATAACGACCCGGGGAAACACTATACTCCCCAGATCTTCATTGCATTTGTGTCTGAACTGTTTTAAGTCTGTTACGGCTGGTCATTCACAAGTGACCAGTTTGTGTGATTAGACTTGACGGTTTTGCGCAGATCAAATTTTTGGTGCCGCTGCCGGGGAGCTGTGCTGATCATCTTCCGTCTAGCAGATTAGTGATTTGGATATTCACTCTTTGTCTATACCATATGTATGTGTTTATATTTTCTTTTTCAAAAACCCAAAAAGATTTTCATTCTTTGTTTTTGCATCATGTTTATCCAAAAATCCAAAAATATCCATCTTTACCCTCTCACATCTTTGATTCTTCATCCCTACCCCTCTGAAAACCTTTGATTCTTTCTATGTCTTATCCTCACCCTCTTGGTTGTCAATGGTGTGGTGGTCCTTATAATGGTGGCAATTGCCCCAGTTGTAGCATGGTGGAGTCAGGAAACGGGTCTGTCTATAACCAAGATCCCTATTCTTACCATAACACAACTGATTTATTCCATCAGCTACCACACTGTGAGACTCAGCAGTTTTACTGTTGTGAGTACTGTGGTGGTTTGCATTCCAGTTCTGATTGTCAATCAGGAAACACGCTTGTCTATGAGCAGGTTCCTGATAACGATTATGACTATAACACATACCACTCACAACCACATCAGTTTTACTATTGTGAGTATTGTGGAGGTCCTCACTCTAGCTCGGATTGTCAAACAGGGAACCCATTTCCTTGTAACAATTACGACTATTCGTATCATGACCAACCTCTACAGTACCAGCCTGACCCACTTCCTCAAAATCTTCTCCTTAATCTTTTGGATTTAGTGAAAGATTTGAAGGAATCTAAACACTCCCAAGATAATCCAAATGAAAAATCCATGGAAGAATTGTTAGCTGAAGAACAGGCTGCTAAATTAGATTCCCAGATCGCCAGTGAAAACTCTATTAGGGAATTAATTAAAATACAAAAAGCAGCCAAATCTAGCTCTCGATTCCGTTTTATTCCTGATGACAGTGATGATGAGGATACGCTTGATATCCTTCAATTCTATAAATATTCATCAAGTTCATCAGATGATATCCCAGCAGTTGAGATTCATTCTCAAACAACTGCTATCACACCTGATATTCCCACTCACTCTCTAAACATGGGGGATGAGCATCTTGATACTGTTCCTGAAAAGGAATCGGACGAATTCATAAAGTCTAGTGTTGAGAACCTTGTCCCAATCCCGAGAGAGTCACAGGGAACTCCTGATCATATGTGTGATTCTCTTTCCTCTCTTGAGTGTTCAAATGATCATTTGGAAACTTTCTCCGATTTTAGCGACGATTGTGCTTCCTTTGGAAATATCGAGTTTGTTGAGGCATCACTTCCACAATCTGATGCTGACCCTCTTCTTGAGGAGTTCTCCGGTGAACTCACTCACATCAATCCACTCTTTGATTTCGAAGCCAATCTGGGAGAGACTGAAAGTCTCATTGATAATGATCGTTCACTCACTTCTTATCCCAACAGTCCAATAGAGAATGTTGATCACTTTGTTCCCGAAACATTCAAAGCTACTTTCACCAATCCTCTATTTGAATTCGACTCTGAATTCACTTTAATTTCTGAGAATCCACTCTTTGATACTCAGATTGAGGATAGTGATGAGCCCACAATGGAACAAGAGTTCACAAATTCACTTCATGTGAATGATTCTCTTCATAAAGAGTTCTCCGGTGAACTCTCTCATGGCATATCTCCTCCGGAACATGATCATTTTTATTTTGATCTTGAGGATGATATTGGCTCGGAGGAAGGTGTACTCTATCATATGAGTTTGCTTATTAATACTACCTTCACCCTTCCTCCCAATACATCTACATTTGAGGATGAAGAATGGATCTTGATTGTTATCAGAACCTTTCTTCCTTTCCTCAAATATTCTGTGATTTCTCTTCATCTTCACTCCTTCGGGAATGAAGACACTATCTTTGACCCCGGCATTTTCATTTATCATTTCTGAGCCGGTTCTATGTATATCTCATCGGTGTGGAACTTTCTCGTGCTTCATATGTTTGTCCAAACATCTTGAATGAAAGTCCGATGGAGATTGTTTCTTCCACTTTGCTTCCCCATGAACCAATGAATTCGGGGTCGAGTCAAGCTAGCGACTCGGTAATCAAAAACAGTAGCTTAACATGGGTTTTCACCCATGTGTTCCACCCTAGTGTGGGGGAGTTGCCCCACATGTTGTATATATATAAGTTTTCTAAAAAAAAAAAAAAAAAAAAAAAAAAAAAAAAAAAAAAATGGCCGTAGTATTTGCCTTTCACGTTCTTTGTTTCGGCATAACCGCCAGCACTTTGAATATTGAGGGCAATATTCATTTCTAAGTGTGGGGGGGGGGGGGGGAATTCTCACGAATTTTATCATATAATTATACCAATTCCCCCGTTTTTGGCCAAAATTTTTTTTTGGAGTAAGTGTTTTACACTTACTCATTTGGTTATCAGTCCGCCATGTCTGTAAGACAAAAGGATTGGCTAATCCAGGAGCAAACGGCTCTTGGTAAAGATTTCTCAAATCCGTTTATATGGCTTGCAATTTGCCCAAAATTGTATGGTATTCAGCTCACCATATCCTTAAAAGTGAAGAGTTGCTAGCCCACAAAGTTATGGCTTGTGGTAAAGGCAGTGGAAAATCCATAATTGGTAATCAGCTCACCAAAGATAATATTGATAATTTATCTAAGAGTTGGCTAGTCCAGAGCAAACGGCTTCTGGTAAAGACAAAATCAAATCCGTTGAAAGCTGGTGGTTTGCTCAAAATCACATGGTTATCGGTGTACCATGGTTCTTACTTGAACTGAAACATTTGGCTACTCCAGAAGTAATGGCTTTTGGTAAAGAGATTCAAATCCATTAAGTTTTTCTCAAAAGATTGCTAGGGACTAGCAATAGTTTAGTGTGGGGGATTGATGAGTGTGTAAATACTCATCATTTTTAGTCAAATCTGAACTGCAAAACGTTTAAAAATGCTCAGAAATGCATCAAAATACTGAAAATATTCCAAAATTACATTTTATATGTTTCAGATGCAAAATGTTCAAAATCAGATGAAAATTGAGCAAAGTTTGCATAATTGGCAGTTTCAGTCCCCCAAGTTTCTAAAATTGTCAAAAATAGTCCCTGAGTCAAATTTTCAAAAGAAAAGTCACCAAAGGTCCTTTTAATATCATAACTTGTCAAAATTAGTCCTTTGGTGAAAAATCCAAAAGTTTTGAGAAATTACAGTTTTGATCCTTGGATTTTAAAATTTGACATATTTAGTCCTTGGAATTTCACAAATGGCAAAAATGGTCCTTACGTTATTTGAATATAACAAAGCCAACCCTTGGACTGCATTTTCAGATTTTACAGCTTAGTCCTTGAAGTTCAGTTTGTACACTTTTGGTCCTTTAAATGCTAAATGAGTCCAAGTCTAATCCTAGTCCAATAAACATTTAGCCTAACCTCCCTTGGTCCAAGATAATACCCAAGCCCAACCCTTTATCCAATACCCGGTCCAGTCCACCCCGTATACCCTATCCAAACCCTAACCCGTCAATTGTTAACCTACCCAACCCTTTTCTTCTCCCTTTTTCTTCCCGCCAAACAACACAGAACACAAGAAACAGAAAAAAAAACCTACCCTGACAAACCAACCCATCCCCTGTGACTGAGGATGAAGACAAAGGGTCTGGCTGATGGCAGAGCACGCGTGATTTGGCTTATCTCAAGTGGACAGAGAAGACCAAAACGGAGAGAGAAAGAAGACCCATTTTGTAGCTTTAGTATAAAAAGCTTGTATGCCAAATTGGAAGGCAGTAGTGAGTAGTAGTTAGTTTTAGTTAGTTCTTCAGTTATTTTTCCTTTTTTTTTATTTGTTTTGGCTTTTAGTCGGGGACGAGTTTTCAAGCTCAGTTCTTAATTTCATTGCCTTTTTAATTTATGTAATCTCTAATATTTCAAGTTAATGCAATTTCAGTTCTATTTTAAATTCAAGTGTTGCAGCTTATCTCTTTGGTTCAAGTAACTTGCATTTTTAATATTTTAAGGTTTGTAGAATTTGTTTTACAGTCACTTTAGAAATCATTTGTGTCGAAACCTTTTGCATCAGGGGGTTTGTGGTTGTATGCTTAAACTGGTCAAAAGTGTAGTGTTTACCCGTTTGACTTATTGAGTCAAACTATCCTTAGCAAGTTTAGGCTGTTTTATCAGTTTTGCAAGAGTTTGGATAACAAAAAAAGGGGCCATTTCCTGTCTTTTTTTGGACTGCATTTGGCCATTTTGGTGCTGCAGCAGAGCACCCAGTCACATAAGTCAATATTAACAGCTTATTTATAAGCTATTTAAAGCTCTCTTGGGCCCTAATCAGTCTTTTTGGAATGTGTGATATGCTAAATTTGTTGATGTAGCTTGGTGTTACCCTAGAAGTTCTTATTTCAGCTTAAAATAAGCTCCAAAAAGCACTTCAGCTGCTGTCCCTTAGTCTGCACATCAGCATCTCACAGGTCACTTTTGTAATTTGTTCAGCTTATTGGTAGTACAGTTAGCTTATTTAAGTAGGTTAGACATTAGTAATTCATTTAGATTAGTTGAAGTTGAATTCTTGGTTAGCTTGTTAGCGCCTGTTACCCACCATTGTTGCTTGTTCTCCATACATGTTAGCTTAGGACTCCTTGGACTAGCCATCTCAAACTCTGCTTATTCCCTCATTTAGGTAGCTAATTTGTTGTTAGCTTGTTAAAGTTACAGTGCTTATTGGATATCATATAAGAGTGCTTGTTTAAAAGCTTTCCTTAGCCTTTTCTTAGTCCAAGTAAGCTGAAAAGGAGTGTTTGGTTTGGTCCTGTCCAAACAGAGGCTTTGACATCAGCAGCTTATCAGCTGTTAAAGATTTTTCTTCGCTTATTCTCTTTTTAGTTATAGCTAATTTCAGTTTCTCTTTTATTGCCTTCATAGTTAAGTAGATTAGGATGAGATTAGTTCTTTTTAGTTTAACGTTTTAGAGGTTTGTTTTAGTTCCTTTATGCCTTTACTGTCCTCAAAACCAAGAGCCAAACAGCCCCTTAGAACGTTGTCCCAAACAGCCCCTTAGGGCCAATCATAGCCAAACAGCCCCTTAGCATCTTGAGTTAGCTTCTGCTGTTTTTTTTTCCAGCTTATGGTAGTTTTTCGCGAGGTGAGTTTTTATGCATTGCGTATTTTTTGGCCCTGAGTTGGTTTGGTAAAAGAAATCAAAGAAAAAAAAAACAAAGTGCAAAACTGACGATGGTGGGAATCGAACCTAGGACCTGTTGGCCTACTTGCACGCACACTGCACCCACCCCCCAACCATCTGCACTAGCTTCTTTTTATGGTTGTGTTGTGCATCATTAATCTTTTAAGGTAGTTGTAGTTATATAGTTTTAGCTTATTTATGTCTTTCACAGCTTATTTCCTCATGCAATAGTGTAGTTTTTTTTATTTTTCATAGATTAAGTAGCGTCTAAGCTATTTTGTGTAATTTTTGTAGAATTTATTAAAAATGTTTAATATTTTTAATTAATTAATTAGTATTAAATAGTTTTTAAATCGTAATAAATAAAATAAAACTCAAAAAAAATATTCCGCTTTTTCCTAAAATTTTCTTTTGTCATTTAGTACGTAAGAAAATTGTTTTTACATTCGTAGGACTTTTATTTCACAAATTTTACGTTTTATCTTGCGCTCCAGCGTAATTTTCGTACATAACGTACGTTTTCATTTTAGGCCACGTTTTTAGATATTTTAAGTTTACGTTTTAGTTAAAATAGTTTACTTAAGATATTTTGTTTTATAAAATCAACAAAAACATCATTGTAAATATAGTGATAGCGTTTATTTAATAGTTTTTATCTTTTAATTTCCTTTAATTTGCATTTAAGCCGTTGTAATTAGTTGGCTTTTTCTGTAGTAATCATAATCTCAATCTCCTTTTCCGTTCAAATCTCCCGATCACTATACGTGAGGTAATCCATTGCATAGCTCGCTGGGACATAACGACCCGGGGAAACACTATACTCCCCAGATCTTCATTGCATTTGTGTCTGAACTGTTTTAAGTCTGTTACGGCTGGTCATTCACAAGTGACCAGTTTGTGTGATTAGACTTGACGGTTTTGCGCAGATCAAACATATAGACAACATGGAATACATTGTAAGCCTATTCAAAATTCCTAGAGTCTCAAACGATGCTGTAGTGTTACGGGTATTCCCTATTTCTGTTACGGGAGCTGCTAAAAGATGGGTTGATCGATTACCTGCCGGAACAGTCAACACCTGGCCTATCCTAAAAAAGTATTTCATTCAGAGATATTGTCCTCCATCTAAGACTGCTAAGCAATTAGAAGAAATCCATAACTTCAAGCAAGAGGGTGATGAAATGTTGTACCAGTCATGGGAAAGGTATAACGACTTATTATACAAATGCCCTACTTACGACCTCAACAGCCAACAAAAGTTGAACGTCTTTTACAAAGGTTTGAACATCTCCTCATGACAAATGATCGATTCTCAAGAGCCGATTCCTGGGATGACTCCAACATTGGCTTTGGAAACTATTCAAAAGATGGCTGACCACTCTCACAAATGGCACAATGGGGGGAGCAACCGAAGTAAGAATGGAAATATGGAAGGCCTTGCAGCAATAAACAACAAATTAGAAAGTCTCAGAAAAGACATGAAGAAGCTCAAGGAAAATGTGCATTCCATTCAAGTGGAACGAAATGGAGCTCCACCTACTAAGGAATGTTCCTCCAATGAGGAATTTAAAAGGATCGAAGAAGTAAAATATGGAAGTGGGAGCCCTTTCAACGGATACAATGATAACAGGCCTAGATATCGAAAAAAGTCCCCAGGATTCTACACAAGAATCAACAACAATCCTCCTAAACCAAGCATTGAAGAAATAATGCATAGGCACATCAAATAATCTACAAAAAAGGGAGATAAACTCAAGGAATGGATGGTCAAGGTAAAAGAAGACACCAACATGAACCTGCGGAATCAAGATGCTGTAATTAAAAACCTTGAAACACAAATTGGGCAATTAGCTAAAAACCTTGAGACCGGTAATGCCAAAGCTATTGCCTGCGAAGCCATATTTGCGCTAGATAATGTTAGGATTTAGAAAATCCAGGTATTAAAGTGTCGGTCACCTCAAGTATATGTATCCGTTAGAAAGCTCGTAGTCGTAGTTATTTAATGTTAAGTAGTATTTAGTTAGGTAACACCTTGGAGGACGGACGGGTCTTTACCCACTGTATGCCTGATCCACAGCCCGTCAGGTGGCGTTTTATTGTAAGACTATAAATACTCTCTACCTCCAAAGGTAGAGAGTTGGAGCTCATAATAAGATTTTTCTTTCTCGCACTAAAGTTCCCAAACCTCTAACTTTCTCTCTCTAAAACTCATCTTGTACGCCCCTTGTGTTAGTGATTTGATGTGTATGTAAAATCCAATATGTTACAAATGGTATCAAGAGCCATGGTTAGATCATCTCTTACATATCGTTGGATTTCTAGTGGTTTTTAGATGGTTTTTGAGTTTGAAAAAGTTTAGTGGTTTTTGCATCATTTGGTTCATTTCTTGTGTTAAAGTTTGAATTTTGGGTGTACTTTTGTGTTTAGGATCATTGTATGTGCTTGGGTTTTGATTTGGTAAGCTTGAATCACTGTGGTTGAGCTTGTTTTGGATTGAAAAGTGTGTTTTTAAAGTTTTTCTTGGTAGCGACTTGGCTCTCGGAGTGAATTTCTTGGTAACGACTTGCTTCAGTAAAAGGTAGCGAGTTGTAGTGAGTTTTGGTAGCGACTTGGTCATAGCGACTTGCCTTTTGAGACAAGCCGACAAACAGTACACTTAGTGGATTCTCCACTACAGGTAGCGACTTGGTAAGGTAGCGACTTGCTTTCAATTTTGATAGCGACTTGTTCTTCAAGTTTCTTAGCGACTTGGTCTTAGCGATTTGGACATTAGCGATTTGGACATTAGCGAGTTGCTATTTAGCGACTTGATTTCTTAGCGACTTGGTGCTTAGCGATTTGCTGTCAAAATTCATAGCGATTTGGATCTTAGCGACTTGTCTTATTAATACTTAGCAACTTGGTTCTTAGCGACTTAGTTCAAGGATTTTTAGCGACTTGGTTGACTTTTGTTTGTAATACGGTTTTCTCTTGATTTAGTAAAATCCCGTGAAAGAATCTATTTCCCGGTTTAATCATTGAGTTATAAAATCCCTTGTAATTTTAAACATGTCTACCAACGTACCTACAATCATCTCCACTGTTGCCGAGGATGTTCAAGCAGCTGGTTCAGATACTCGTCCACCCATGCTTGACAGAACTGACTACGACTCTTGGGCTCAAAGAATCAGATTGTACTGTCTTGGAAAGGAAAACGGGGTCAACATTCTCAAATCGATTGATGAAGGACCTTATCAGATTGAGACTACAAGGGACTTAATTGATACAGCTGCAGATGGACAATGATCTATGGAATAGACAGACCAAAGACATGTGATGAGCTCAATGATAAGGAGAAAAAGAGATTCGATGCTGATATCAGGGCTTCTAACATCATACTTCAAGGTCTTTCAAAGGATATCTACAAGCTTATCAATCACAACACCGATGCCAAGGCAGTGTGGGATAATGTCAAGATGCTTCTTTGTGGTTCTGAATTAACTATGGAAGACAGATAATCACAACTCTATGATGAATTTGAGCACTTCAAGATGAAACCAGATGAAAGTGTCTATGAGTATTACGTGAGATTCCACAAGCTTGTTAATGACATGAGGAACATCAGAATGACTATGCCAAACATTCAGTCGAACTCAAAGTTTGTGAACAACATGAATCCCGAATGGCACAAGTTTGTCACCTCTGCGAAGCTAACCAAAGGATTGAAGAATACAAACTATGAGCAACTCTATGCCTTCCTTCTTCAGAATGAGAGACATGCTATGTTTGAAAAAAGGATTCTTGATCAGTTAAAACAAACCAGGGAGAGACAAGCTCATCAAATGATTCAACTGCCTTTTACTCAAACATTAAAATTACCACCAAAGCATCTCAAGTTATACCCATGGGTAATGGTAATCACAAACTCATTCCCGATCCTATGTTCAAACAAGCTGATGCTGATGCACACGTGGGAAACTTCATTAATCAACTGGCTCTCATGATTAGTCAAAACATGAACTCTCTCCCACACACCACCAACAATCTCAAAACTGCATCCAATCCACACAATCAAGCCACTGTCAGAGATGGGAAGGTTATGGTGCAGCCAGTTCAAGAAAGGCAGTATGAACAAGGAAGAGGTGGAGTCGGTAGAGGATATGTGGCAAATCTGAATAGGGGAAGGAATAGAAATCAGGGACAAGCAAACCCTATCAAGTGCTACAACTGTGGAGGTGAGGGACATATTGCAAGGAACTGCACATCGCCAAAACGCCCTCAGAATGCAGAGTACTTCAGGGATAAGATGTTGCTTGTGCAAGCTCAGGATAATGGTGCAGCTTTGGATGAAGAGGAGTTGTTGTTTCTTGCTGAGGGAAATGCTAAGACATATGATGCAGATGTGGATGAGCAGCCAATTCAGGAGATAGGCCAAAATCATCAGAATGCCTTTCAAGTCGCTGATTGTGATGCATACGACTCTGACGTTGATGATGAACCTACTGCACAAACAATTTTCATGGCTAGCATTTCTCCAATGGTCCCTTCTAAAGTCTCTTCATCACCACAAACTGGTCCATCCAAAGACAAAATCATTTCTGATGTATTAAAACTATACAATGATGCTGATGTGCAAAAGATGCATGAGAAAGTACAATCAACTGAAACTATTAAGTCAGATATTGAAAATATGAGTAATATCAATGTTGTCCCATATGATCAATATGTGAAACAAAGTGAAAGTAAGATTGTACCAAGTGATGCATCTTCTGCAGTCAATGATGACTATGTTTTTGATGAATACACTGCATGTGCCCCTGATGATTCTGTTATCTCTGAACTTAATGCCTATAAAGAACGAGTTGCCATTTATGAACAACGTGCTAAGTTTGAGTTAACCACCCATGAGCAGGAAATGGATGACCAAATGCGTACAACTATTAGAAAAAGTAAGTTTAGAGAATGGGTATTAAAACAAGAGTTAAACTCCTTACAAGAAAAGCTTTCTAAAACTGCTAAGCAAAAACAAGAACTTCAAGAAAATGTTAAAATGCTTAAGCAAGAATTCAGTGCTAAGGAATCAAAACTTTTGAATGATTTTTCTAATCTAAAAACCTTGAAAAACAAGCTCAAAAATAAGTTGTACTTACAAGGGAATACAATTCAGACTGCTCACATGATCACGAAGCATAGAGTTCTCAGCGATAAGCATAGTATCCCCATTATAAAGGAATCCAACCCTGAGTATGGTAAGACATCAAAAGCAGCCCAAAGTGTTATCTATGATGGCAATGAGATTCTTAAACCTAGACAGACACCTTTGTATTGAGTGCACTGAGGAAGATAGAAAATTAGATGATGCATCTAGGGAGAAAATGAATAAGAAGCTAGAAGATCCTGAATGTAAAAAGAATAACATAACGATCAAACCCCATGATTACAAGAAGGAAAACTGGATTTCCTTGAACAAGTTTAAGCCTCAAACGTTGTTAACTCCCGAACAAGTGTTCTGGAAAAAGGATTTAGATAAGCAAAAAGCAGAGAATCTTGTTGTAACAAACCCTCCCTTTAGGAAAATGCCTGCAGCGACTGTGTATCCTCCAAATACACCAATGCATTTAGTTCCTAGAACTATTGCCACTAAGAGCAAGACCTTAATCAGTCAATATGTTATATTTCAATTATTTGTTGACTTTGAGAAAACTTGTAAGAAAAGGATCACACCCACTGGGATAACTGAAGGAGAAAGGGGTTTTGAGCAAACAAAAGAATGTTACTTAACTGAGGTCATGCCTTTCTTTAAACAACTAAAAGATCAATTTAAGAGTCTTAAAAAGGGGATAGATACAGATATTAAAGGAATGGAAAAGGAATTGATGCAATGATTGTTGAGGTTAGTGACTATGAGCGAGAATTAAAATATAATGAGATTGAGAGGAAGAACTTGCATACCTTGAATGAGAATCTTATTTCTGAATGTATCTCTCAAGATGTGTTCTATACTGCCACTAATTGTTCTATTACTGCTTCTCAATTTCATGAATTATCTGTTGCTTTGAAAGTCTCCCATGATCGTGTCATTGAGCTTGAAATCAAAAACTCTAAACTAAGTGAGAAAATTGAACAGGATGATCACGATAATTTGGTAAAACATTTTTCTAAACTAGAAGTTGAACATTTTGATTTACAACTAAAGTATCAACATCTCAAAGAAAATGTTAAAACCTCAAACATCAAGATATCCTCAGATGATCCAGAGTTTGATGCAGTTTTTGAAATAAACAAACGCGATGAACAGATTCAAGCTCACTGTAACACGATCAGAAAGTTGAAAGCTCAAATTTCTCAATTAAAGGGTGAAATGAACAATGTGACTGGCTCCCAAATGCCTCCTCCTTTAGATTCTCGGAATTCTCAAAATTTTCATCTTCAAAACTTGGTTAATGCTTTACAAAAGGAAAATGAGAGTTTTCTAGAAGAAAATGAAAAGGTTAAACGTCATTTCAATGAGTTATTTGAGTCAATAAAAGTCACTCGTAACAAAAATAATGAAAAAATAACTTCATTGCAAAAGGAAATTGAGAATCTGAAGAGTCAGGTAAAAGGGAAAATGCCAATGACAAATGGGGAGAATGGTGCTTCAAAGGTGCATGTCTGTAATAAATATGCTTTGTCTGTGAAATATGTTCCTCCTCATCTTAGGAATAACAAACTTGCTATTCAAACATATTTCTCATACCTTAAGGACAACCTAGAATGTCTCCGTGAGATTGTAGAAGAGGATAAGTTAGAGAAACCACTTGATAATGCAATTGGCCATGCATGCTTATATGCCAAACGATTTCAAGAACTTCTAGAATGCTTAATTACAATATGCCCTAAAACCTTAGGTGAGCAAGTCAATCCCTTGATACCTTGTTCTATGTCTAGTGCCAAGTGTACAACTCATTCAATGCCCAATGTTATGAAAGTGAACCTCAGTGTGCCTTCAAATAGTACACATCCCAGCACATCAAAACAGGAAAGGCAAAAAGTAGCAAAACCAACTAATGTTCCCATTCCCTATACAGGAGTAATCAGTGACATTAAAGCGAGCAGGTCAAAGTCTCAAGACAATACAAGGAATGATAGGACCTCGTAATCTAAAAATGTGCATTGGAAGAAAGTAAAAGATCACTGTAGGGAGAATTTGAATAAAACGAATCGTGTTGATTCTAGTGTTAGCTCTAAGCGTATTGTAATTAATGCGAATTCTACTACTTTTGGCAAAAAATATAATGATGATTGCGTGGTTTCTGTTACTAATCTTGAATGTGGTATGAATGATTTGTCTAAAGCTGTCAAATGCCCAGTTAAAACTGTTAATGTTAAAAATCAAGCTAAGAAGGCTAAAAGGCAAAAGCGAAAGAAAGTTAGAAAATAGTGGAAACCCACAGGAAGAACATTTAGAAAGATAGGTTATCAATGGATACCTTTTGGCCATAAGGTTAATCAGACAATGCCCACTAGAAAATGGATGCCTACTGGTAGAGCTATTCCCTTAAGAAGTGAACATACTTTGAATAGGTCAAATACGGATACTAGCACTGCATCTATTTCTGATGATTCCATTGCTTCTATTTCTGATATGGGTGTTTCTATTTCTGATGTGGGTGTTCCAATCACTGTTACTAACCAAATGGAACCCATTCTTTCATGGGGATCCCAATTATCCAGTTATCCATTCTTGTCTGTGTTCAACAGCAGATCGTTCAAATCGTTCTGTGGTACCTGGACTCAGGCTGTTCCAAGCATATGACTGGAGACCGGTCGCGGCTCATGAACTTCGTGAGTAAATTCATCGGGACTGTTAGATTCGGGAACGACCATTTTGGAGCAATTATGGGTTATGTTGATTATGTAGTCGGCAAAAGTGTAATCTCCAGGGTATATTATGTGGAAGGTCTTGGTCATAATTTGTTCTCTGTTGGTCAATTCTGTGATTCCAATCTAGAGGTGGCCTTTAGAAAACATACTTGCTTCGTTAGAGAACTTGATGGTGTGGAATTATTAAGAGGTACTCGTGGTTCTAACCTATACACCATCTCTATCGAAGACATGATGAAGTCTTCTCCAATCTGCTTGCTGTCAAAGGCTTCTAAAACAAAGTCATGGTTATGGCATCGTCGTCTCAATCACTTGAACTTCGGCACCATTAATAACCTTTCCAGAAAGGATCTTGTCAGAGGCTTACCCAGATTAAAATATGAAAAATATCATCTTTGTTCAGCTTGCCAATTGGGTAAAAGCACGAAATATGCCCACAAACCAAAACCTACAAATTCAGTAATGGAAGTTCTTTATACCCTTCATATGGATCTGTGCGGACCAATGAGAGTGCAAACGATAAATGGGAAGAAATACATTCTAGTAGTTGTTGATGACTACTCTCGATTTACTTGGGTAAAGTTTTTAAGGACAAAGGATGAAACCCCAGATGTCATCATCAAACTAATCAAACAGCTTCAGGTTCGACTCAACAATACAGTCAGAATTGTTCGAACAGACAATGGCACATAGTTTGTTAACAAAGACTTAATTCAGTTTTATGAAAGTGTTGGAATCAGTCATCAAAGAAGTGTTCCACGAACTCCTCAACAGAACGGTGTAGTTGAAAGAGGAAATCGAAATCTTGTGGAAGCCGCAAGAACAATGCTAATTTATTCAAAGGTTCCAATGTTTCTATGGGCTGAAGCCATTGCCACTGCTTGCTACACCCAAAATCGTTCCCTTATACACACCTCTCATGGAAAAACTCCATATGAACTTGTTCATAAACGAAAACCTGATCTCTCCTACCTTCGTGTGTTTGGTTCCTTGTGCTATCCAACGAATGACGGTCAAGACTTAGGAAAATTAAGAGCAAAGGCAGATATTGGAGTTTTTGTTAGTTATGCACCAAACAAGAAGGGTTACAGAATCTACAACAAGAGAACCCGAAATATCATGGAAACAATTCACGTTACGTTCGATGAGCTGACCGGTCAAATGGCTCCAGGACAAACCAGTTCTGGACCCGCAACTCAATTTTCATCAAGTAGTCCTATCAGTTCTACTCTTATTTCTAATCCCTCTCCAGCAACTCCTTATGTACCTCCATCAAAAGATGATTTAAAGAAATTGTTTGATCCAATGTTTGATGAACACTATGAACCAAATGCTGATGAAATGTCAATTGCATCAATAGAGGCTGCTCCTATCCCTGTGAATGAAGTCAACCCTTCAGTCTCAATATCATTAAGTCAAGAAGCGCATGCTGCTGATCACTCTATCTCATCAACAAATCATCAATCATCGAATGTACATCATGGAATTGTTTCTGGCATCAATGATGAAGTTAATCCCTTTGCTACTCATGAAGATGCTCCATTTGAAAACATATTTGCTCCTGAATCATCAGCAGAACCATCTTCATCAGGAGACATCGACTCTGCTACTTCAGTTCCACAACAACAACCACATGAACACCTTAGAAAATGGACACATGATCACCCATTGGACAACATCATTGGAAACCCTTCTTGTCCTATATCCACTCGTAAACAACTTGCTACTGATGCCTTACGGTGCTTCTTCAACTCCGTACTCTCTAAGATCGAACCTAAAGATGTTAAAACTGCGATGAATGAAGACAGCTGGTTGAATGCCATGCAAGAAGAAATTCATGAGTTTGATCGATTAGATGTATGGGAATTAGTACCTGCTCCAGACTGTGCTATGATCATTGTTCTAAAGTGGATCTTCAAAGTGAAGCTTGATGAGCATGGTGAGTGCTGAAAAATAAGGCTAGGTTAGTGGCTAAAGGATATCGTCAAGAAGAAGGTATTGACTTTGAGGAATCTTTTGCTCCTGTTGCTCGTATCGAAGCTATCAGAATCTTCTTGGCTAATGCGGCTAGTAAGAACATGGTCGTATATCAGATGGATGTGAAAACTGCCTTTCTTAATGGTGATTTGAAAGAGGTGGTTTACGTCAGCCAACCAGAGGGTTTTGTGAATCCAGAGCATCCTACTCATGTCTATCACTTGAAAAAGGCCCTTTACGGTTTGAAGCAAGCTCCTAGAGCATGGTATGATACGCTGTCAAAGTTTCTTCTATCTACTGGATTCAGCAAGGGAGCAGTTGATCCGACATTGTTCACCAGAAAGTCAGGCAAACATTTAATTCACGTTCAGATTTATGTTGATGATATTATCTTTGCCTCGACTGACCCCAATGAATGTGATCGTTTTTCAAAAGAAATGGGTTCCAAATTTCAAATGTCAATGATGGGACAAATGTCATTTTTCTTGGGATTACAAATTTCACAAAGTCCTGGAGGCATTTTTATAAATCAATCTAAATATGCAAATGAGATCTTAAAGAAATTTGGATTTGTTTCATGTGACACCGTTGACACTCCCATGATTGAGCGTACCAAGCTGGATGAGGACCAGTCAGGGATCATGGTAGATCAAATGAAATATCATAGTATGATTGGATCCCTGATGTACCTCACAGCTAGTAGACCAGGCATCTTGTTCGCTGTGTGCATGTGTGCTAGATATCAGGCTAAGCCTACTAAAAAGCACCTTGAAGCGGTTAAATGGGTCTTTCGGTATCTCCAAGGAACCATCAATATGTCACTAACAGCCTATGCAGATGCTGATCATGCAGGATGTCAAGATACACGTCGAAGTACGTCAGGAGGTGCTCAATTTTTCGGTGATAAGCTTGTGAGCTGGTCGTCAAAGAAGCAAATGAGTACTTCTATTTCCTCTATAGAGGCTGAATACATAGCCATGTCATCGTGTTGTGCTCAAATCCTATGGATGAGATCCCAATTATCTGACTATGGCTTTGAATTCAACAAAATTCCTCTATACTGTGATAATAAAAGTGCTATTGCTCTCTCATGCAACAATGTTCAACACTCAAGAGCAAAGCACATCGACATTCGACATCATCTCATCTGGGAGCAAGTGGAAAACGGTGTGGTGGAACTCTATTTTGTGAAGTCAGAATACCAGTTAGCAGACATCTTGACCAAAGCTCTTCCAAGAGAACGTTTTGAGTTTATTCTTCCATGACTTGGCTTGAAAAGCCTTCAACCAGAAACACTCAAACGTCTTCAGGAGGAAGTCGAGGAGTAAATGTCTTTCTTCATCCATCTCTGTGTACATATTTATTCAAAAAGCAAAATACAAAATTACAAAACCTACAAAAAAGCAAATAGAAAAATATAAAATCTTTCATAAAATCCATAAAAATCTGAAAAACTCAAAAAAATCTCAAAAATATTGTCTTTTTGTCATATCTTTCTTGATTCGATTAATATCTACGGTTTTTGTGCTGTCAGTCAAAGAGTGACACGGGTCTTTAGATGTTGGTCGAATGTACATATTCGTTTAAAAAAAAATCAAAAAATCAAAAAATATTTTTGGGAGAAAGTGAAATATATGGTTTATTGTCATTTCAGGCAGTAACCCGCTTTTCAAAGAAAGAACAGAGCCATGCTTTGTCTTGCTTTTTCAAATCTCATGCTCTGATTCTATAAACAATTGCTTTCTATCTAATGAAAACTAATTGCTTTGAAAAATAACTCGTACTCTATTTTTGAAAATCATCTGGACTTAACTTTTGTTAAAATATCTATCTCTCAATCAAAAACTTATGTCATTGATTGAGGGGGATAATGATTTCAATTAAATCAAAAGGTTATTTGTCATACAATTGTTTTTCAAAAGAAAATCATGCATGTTTAATCTATGAAGTTTAAAGTCTCAAAATCCGATCATTATAAGTTAAAACTTTTTCATAATTAAGTCACAATTCTCCTTAAAAGCTTTCAAAATCAATTTAAATCTACAGAGATCACAAATCTCAAATGATTTGATAATTGTGATCGGGGGAGAATTTGTAATTTAAATTGGATTTAAACTGATAATTCGACAAATGGGTTCATAAGTGTTTAGCAAGTTTTCCTCCCCGCATGTGACAAACGATTTCAAATTTTCCATGCACATGTTGAGGGGGAGCATCTACTTTAAACATTAAATTATTGAAATGTGATTGAATTGTCTCTTAGTGCAGGTTCCCTCTAATATGTTCAAAACTCTTTCAAACTTCGAGGCACATATTAAGGGGGAGCAAACTTTTGAAAACCTCATCCTTCCTCAAAATGTTTTATCTACTCAAATTGATTGGGAAGTGATGATGATCATTTTAGAAAATGTTAATCAAAAGATTGGACCTTTTATTCTTAATCTAACGATTTCAAAGATCTCTTGCCTCCATGTGCTAAACAATTTCTGAATTTTATGCATATGTTGAGGGGGAGCATTTCTAAAATATCAAAATAATTAAGATACAAAATACTTTGATTTTATATCACAAGTATCTTGATTGATTTTTAAATGGTTTTCAATTGGTTTCAAGGCGGAAAAACTATTTCAAAAGACCGACCAACTTTACTTTATGCATGGTGATATAAGGATGATATGGTTAGGTTGAGGTCCAATGATCCGCCAGAATCGGAGGGATCTACCCAGGGACAAAACCACTTGATAGTGTAGAGTCCTTAGGTATATTGAAAAAAAGGAGAAAAATGAGATATGGGAAGAGTGCGGACTGAAACTGAGCTAGTACTGGAATAAACCCAACAAGGTTCTAGTTATGAAGTTTCGGTAAGCACTGAAGGGGTTGAAGAATGAAAAAGAATTGAATGTGAAAAAGGGGTGAAAAGAAATAGCCCTCCATTTATTCAACCTTAGGGCAGAAACCGGGTTCAATTCATATGCTACTGGTGGTTACCAAGGAAACATCGGTATTGAAGACAAGATGTCATGGACCCAGTGACGCACTGCACTACAACTTCCCAAGACACTCAAGTTTCTCTTAAAAGGACTTGTTTCATTCTCACGGGGAACCGACATTATCTATCGACTTTCTCTTAGAGTTTGTTGATATTGAAGAAGGAGACCCTCTCCCTAGTCTCCGGCTTAGGAACCAAATATGCACAATTGAGTCTAGAGCCACGAGATCATCTACAAATCTCATTAGGACACTTTCAATGAAGACTCTCTGTTTCACACAATGTGGAAAGAGAGATTATATCTTATGAGTCCTTCGCATTATCCTTGTGGTATTGCCAGAACATCTGAGTAGTATGCCAACATACTCACAATGAAGATGGAAAGCCTTCTGGAGCCAACATCAAACAAGCTCCTGGTGGGTGGCATGTGAGATCTATTCAATAGATCAACCATGTGACAACTGAGCAGAAACAATGGGGCGATTCAATCTTTTGAATCAATCCTGGTTCAGGTTATGGATTGACGGATACCTTTGAAAACCGGTCGTTGTGTTTAAAAACTCTTTTCCTAAGCACATCGACTGTGTACTAATTTTTCAAAATAAAAGGTGTTTATGATTGATAATTGATTTTCCTCAAAACCTTCGTTGTATTGCAAAAACAATTTCTATTGAGCAGTACACGATTGTTTTTCAAATCTCTTCTCATCAATCAGTGAATCTCATTTTGCTGGTTCACTCACTCCGTGTTGTCTTCTTTGAGACGTTCCGGTTTGAGAACAGCTAGAGCAGCTGCGAAACCCTGTCAAGGAAATTCTTCGGAATTATACCTGATCACATGCAGTACTTGTACTGATCAACGGGGAACCGTGGGCCGTGTACCTCAATTCTACAAAAGTGATCAAAGACACTCTTGTGCGCTTTATTGCTAACTGTTTTATGCAGGAACACCCGACGTTTGCAGCTGATCAGAATGAAGCGGTCAATCACTAGCCGCATGCTCACACAACACATTCATTTCTAAAGAAACCATGATTAGTGCATCAATGACTCTGATATTATCACTCCATGCTTCTGCTACGCTGCTGCCAATATCATGAATCAACAGAAGCTTCTACTACTCTGATAAGAACATATCATGATCCAGAATGTGAGCATGTCGGTCCAAATGTCACAACATCACATAATATCAACACCACAATGGATGAGTCAGAGATTTACTGTGGCTGATGATCTCAAAGCTGGCTCAAAACTCAGTATCACGTGGATCAGTTAAAGACCTCCACTCAGATTATCCAAACATGCAAAAATAAAGAATCAAAGACTACGAGCTACAGAACAAAGAACATGAACAAGAATCTAAGAACAATTTCAATGTAATATCTGTTTGTATTCTATGTAATTGTAATGTGTGTTTGAGGTGACCTCCCTTAGGGGGAGATTGTTAGGATTTAGAAAATCCAGGTATTAAAGTGTCGGTTACCTCAAGTATATGTATCCGTTAGAAAGCTCGTAGTCGTAGTTATTTAATGTTAAGTAGTATTTAGTTAGGTAACACCGTGGAGGACGGACGGGTCTTTACCCACTGTATGCCTGATCCACAGCCCGTCAGGTGGCGTTTTATTGTAAGACTATAAATACTCTCTACCTCCAAAGGTAGAGAGTTGGAGCTCATAATAAGATTTTTCTTTCTCTCACTAAAGTTCCCAAACCTCTAACTTTCTCTCTCTAAAACTCATCTTGTACGCCCCTTGTGTTAGTGATTTGATGTGTATGTGAAATCCAATATGTTACAGATAAGGCGAAGAAAGAACAATGCACATCCTCTATCACCAATGATCTGTCCAGAATTAACTACCTAAAAGAAGATGATAAATCGGAAGACGACGAGGTCCTGCCAAGCCAATTTCCGGAGAAGCAACAATACCAGGAAAGTTTTCTTCTTCCATGCACTATCGGTAATATTAAGATTCCCGCATTAGCTGATTTGGGGGCCGGGGTAAACCTTATTTCTACCACTTTGTTTGATAAAATAAAACTTACCAATTTAAAAGAAACAACAATGATGATAGAAATGGCTGATTCCTCTAAGGCTGTACCAAGGGGAGTAGTAAATAATGTGCTCCTTAAAATTGGAAAATTCCTTTTTCCCACTGATTTTTTGGTTATTGACATGGGAAAGCGGGAGACTTACAACTTAATTATTGGAAGACCTTTTCTGGCCACTTGTAGGGCTCAAATTAAGGTTTTTGAAAAACAGATTTCTTTAGGAACTGAAAATGAACGAATAACTTTCAGTATGAAAGAGCATTTAAGGAAGCTCCGATTCCAAACAAACATTTCTGCAACACGATATTGACCAAGGATAACGAATCAATAACAGCATGGCCCTCGTGTAATCCTTTTCAAGAATCTTTGGAAGGAAAGGCGGACGTATGGATATGCCCTCACGAGGGTGAAAGACATGATATTAAATTTGGGAAATTAGCATTTGAAGATTGGTACAAAATAAGATTTGGAGACTCAAAAATCAATAAGGGATTGGTAAAACAATTGAAATGCAAGTACAATAACGATCGTATTACTAATGCAATAACTAATGGTGAAAGATCAAGCATGAGTACAACAAGCAGTCTTATGACTGAAGATGATGACTGGGGAAAGTCATGTATATCATTTAATGAGTGGCTCTCACAAAAATTTAGAACATGTAGCATCGGTAACACTGCAAGAAAAAATGTTTTTATCAAATGGATGAATGATTGCCGCCAACTAGTTGAGGAAGTTGGCCAAGTCCAGAGGCCACCATAAAGCCCCGCGGCTCTGAGTCTAACTTAAAGACTCATAAATAAATAAAAATGCTCTTTCGGGAGACAACCTGAATTATCTATTTCTTTTGTTTTATTTCCATTTCTGTAGGGTTTTGTGTTTTTAACCATTTTTGCAGGAAACTTGGAGTGATTGCTGCTGCAGCATGCTGATATGACCATAGTTACGGCGTAACTCATATCAGTGGTTACGACGTAAATAAATAAAAATGCATTACCAATTACGGCGTAATACCATCTCAGTGGTTACGCCGTAGCTACACTCTTACAGTGTATGCCAGGTTTTGCCTAGTTACGGCGTAACTCCTCTTAAGAGTTACAACGTAACTATCCTCTACTTTACTTCTTTCATTTTAAACACAATAACCTTGTATTAGTATTTTAAATAAACTTTGTGGGTGTGTTCCCTGTAAACCCTCACGAGACTTCACTCGTCCACTTTGGACACCAAGTGGTTTAAAAGGCTTGTTGCATATGCTAAATGCAACCGTGATTCCTACGAAAGTAAGTTAGGTTTGTTTTTCATTTTTTCTTTTTTATAATTATGCTTGTCGGTAGTGTGATTTCAAGGATTGAAGTTTGCTAATGGATGCTTATACGAAGGCACGACTCTTTTTCGTGGGCCTTCTTTCTTTTTGGCGCAAATTTTAGGGAAGTTCTCGCTCTAATTCTACTTTTCTCTTCACCTTTATTTAACGCTTAGTACAAAAGGGACTTTATATAATTCAAGTGGGGGGACGGGAGTATAATTATCTCTTGAACTTTATTTTGCCCTCGTTTTTCTAGTTTATTTTGAAAAAATTATGCCATTTTTAAAATTTTGACATGTTTTTCTTAACCTAACTAGATTAGACCTTAGCCGAGCACATACAACCCTTGATATTATATGGTGAGATTAGCCTTATCCATTTCCAATATTTTACCCCAAATCCACTAAATTATGAGTGTGCCGGTAGCTTGTAAACTTTAGAACTTGGCCTTTGCATCATTTCGAGACCATAGACGAGGTATGTTGAGTTAGCTTGATGTATTTGGACTTTTCAATTTAAGAAGGCAATATTATAGGATTATCACCCAAATAGCCTACCAATGTGTACCTATCGATTAGTCACCTCGACTTCTCGACCCCCATGTGAAACCCTTTTGTTGCACTCACCTTTAGTGCAAGATACCCCTAGATACACCCATCTGAGCCATTCCTTTCATTTTGTTAACCCAATATATTGTTTCGATACACCTATACACCTTAGCCTACCCTGTAGTCTTTATTTGTGATTGGGAAGTCATCATTTGCCTAAGTTCAAGGTTCAAGTGGAAAGGTTCGGAGATCACGCTTTTGTCGACGACATATTCTTTAAGATCATTGAAGACCCCCCGAATCCCCATTGTTCATCTCAAGTGGGGGGATATTATGTTTAGTTGTTATTTTTATGTTGAAAAAAAAAAGATACGAAAAAAAAATAGTTATGTTATTGTAAAGTGCGATGTTATAAGCATTATGTTATGAGCTTTGTATAGATTTAGTATCGAGGAGGCCACCTCGGTCACATTTGAAGATTGGAGTTGGTAACTATGGCAACTGTTGGAGAAAAGGTAGTGTGCCCATCATGACGTCCTCTAATGACACATCTACCTAGTATTTCATGATCCGGTTTCTTAACTTCAAAGTTTGAACTTTGGGCAGACGGTAAGTGGTGATGACTTGGTTATAGATTTAGACTACCTGCTTGATTTTTATTTTACACCATTTATATATCCCATGTCTTATCCTACCCTTTAGTCATGAAGCGTGTCTAGGTGATGCAGCGAGTAATCTTTGGTATCTTAGCCATGGATTTGGTCATGTATCATTGATTTTGTCCACTTCGCCGTGACATGTTAGTAATGACGAGTCACCCCCTTAACCTTTGTCGTGTCTACCCATATTGCCTTCGAAAAATGTTTAGCCCTTAACTCTAGTGGTGGAGATTTGTGTAACCGCCAAGCTTATGATAGAATACATGCTATGACTGTGCGATTAAGTGATTACCCCGAAATTGACACTTAGAATTGTTGAGAGATTTGAGTGTTTCGTTCCCATTTCGTGAGGTGTTTGGATTTGTTTTATTCTAGCATAAGGGATTTGTAAACTTATATTTTCCAGGTTATGGGAGATATCTTTTTAGGAATCTATCTAATAAGGTCTACTTGAGGGCAAGTAAAGTTCAAGTGGGGGGATATTTGATAACATCAAATTACCCTGAATATTAAGTGTCAATTTCCCCCGATAATGCTTGTAATCTATATCATTTATATGGATTTACGCTTGTTTTCCATTGTTTTCCATTTTCAGGTAAATTACGATCATTGGAGATAAAGAGAAGCGGAATTGGAGAATTATCAAAGATTTATCAGAGTATGCTCACTTTGAAGGAGTTACGACGTAACTCATCTCTCACATTACACCGTAACTAAAGCGTGACTTAGAAAGCCAACTCATCAGAAGGTTACGGCGTAACTCTCCCAAAAGACTACGACGTAACTATATTAGGTCAAATGGTTCCGCGCCACTGATAACTACGCTGTAACTCTTGCATAAACTCTGGCGTAACCAAGAAATATTGAAGATACGGCGTAACTACTTATAAGGTTACGCCGTAACCAGCAGATCTAGTGCAAATTACGAAGAAATAGAAGATTACGGCGTAACTATTCTATTAGTTACGCCGTAACCCAGATCTGGCCTATAAATAACCCACGATTTCCAGCATTTCAAAGCATCCTATTTTCACACACCACAACCAAATAACATGGGAAGAAGCCAAAGGCAGGTCTAGAGGAGCATACGGAGCTGTCTCCAAGGGAGAAATCACTCCCCTACAATAAGCATTAGCATTTTATATTTTCTTTAATTTCGATTCATGTATTTCGTAACATTGAATATTGAATTGATTTGTATGGTTAATATGAGCAGCTAAGTACCTCTTGGTGCTGGCCTATTTATGATTCCTTAATTGTTTTGTTTGCGTTTACATTACTTCTGTATAATTATTTCTAAGTGTATGCATGCATAGTTTATTGGTAGCTACCCTTGTTTCGGTAGTTTTGAATGGCGGTAGAGGCTAGTTGCTTAGGAGATATGACCAACTGACCCTAAGTGAGTAGACTGAGACGGGAAGGGTAAGGTATGTCCAACTGACGACCCTTCCTACTTGTGCAATTTGACCAACTGATCACCTACCGTTTGGATGAACTTAAGAATTAGGGGGTGAGTGTTTAAGTTGCTAACGCCCGGGCACTCACTATTATAAGTCTAGCATGTAGCGGTACTTAATGACTCGGCTTAGGGGACCAGAAACAACTGGACTTATGAGGGGACACCTGACTTTTCCAGTGGTGGCATCTTTGCTGATAGGTTAGGGCGAATTGACCAAATGCTGTCCTCTCGACTTTGACCCCACCTGAAGTAAATGGAAGTAATTAGACATAGACATTACTAGCTAGGAGGAATAACTAGGTTAGCACCACTCTGCTCTATTGATTGAACCTTTGCCTTTTATTTCTTTTATCTGCTTTAGTAGTTAATTAATTAATTCCTTATCAAAATCATATCAAAATCTGTGACACTTAGACTTAGTAATAATCCAACACACATAGCTCTTGGGACGACCTCAGTTTTACCGAATACTACACTACACACGACCGGGTACACTGACCATTAGTGCATTAGGGTATACCTTAGGTATAACGAGACAATATAAATATTAAAACCTGGTCAGTAAAACCTGCATCACGAAGCCTATGAAGAATGTTCCAAAGTCTAAGAAAAGGAAACATGTTTCTGAAGAAAAGAAGGTTTTGAAGCGTAAGAAGAAATATGAATCATCTTCTTCCTTTAAAGATGAGAAACCTTCAAATAAGAAGAAGCGTTTACTGAAGTCCAAATCTGAATCATCCTCTTACTCTGAAGATGATAAACCTTCAAAGAAGAAGAAGCGTTTACTGAAGTCTAAATCAAAGATAGAGAAGAGAAAGGATTTGAAGATGAAAAGGAAGAAACCTTTAACTGAAGAAAAGAAGAATAGGTTGGCGTATGTGCAAGAGTTCAAAATTATGAAATCAAGGACAATACATTCTTCCTTGTTTTCTGCCATCCGTGACTCGAGAGTTGACATGCAATCTTTCCTGTAGGGTATTGGTTTTATCTCTTTGTACAATGTCTCTATCGATACACTGCCATCTCGTCTTACAAGGTTTGTTGTGTCTAAGTTTGATAACAAAACTTATGAGTTTAAGTTGGATAAGGGCACATTTGTTGTTACTTCTAAGAAAGTACACGAGATTTTAGAAATACCTCTTGGTGGTAAATCTTTGTTTGATTTACCTGAGAGATCTCCTGATGATCCGTTTATTAAAAAGTAGTTTAAGCAATTTTATAATATACTTTTGAAGGCTATCTGTACCCTCATATTGCTTCAATGTTGGTGGTTTCAAAGGAAGTTAACTTTATGTTTAAAGTCAACTTCCTTATGCTATTTCCTAACACATTGTGTCTCGCTGATACCATGAAGAGGATTCTGAATTTGATTGTGCTTAAACATATTCGGGAAGATACAATAATCTTAGAAATTGAATGGTGCGGGTTTCTTCACAACTGTCTTCAATACAATCAACTTCCAAATACTCATGGTGGCTACTACATTGTTCCAATCGCCTTATTGATTGTAAGTTTTTACCTTTTATGTTTTTATATTTTGTTTATTGTAATCTTACTATTTTTTTATTGTAATCTTATTATCTTTTGTTTATTTTTACAAGCTCTTGTACTTGGATTATACAAAGTTCTTTCCTGTTGTACGTTCACGGCCTGCTATAAAAAACTGGAGCATATATGAAATGAAGAAACAACAAGATCTTGAAATTAGAGAACAAGTCATCAGAAAGCTTGAATTGCATGGAGAGTAGACTGAAAATAAAGCTTGTGAAGCAGAAGGCTTTGTTGCTGGTGATGCTATTAGAAGTCGTCCTTGTTTGGACTCTTTTCCACCTGCAACCGAAAAACAGTTTTGTGAGAGTGGACTGAGATTTTTTACAATCACATGTGATTTGTAAGAAATCACATATGATTTTTACATGAATCACATGTGATTTTTCATGTAATTTCTAACTTCATTTTTATGTGATTTTTGTTTTTATTGCAAAGTTTTTATAGGAGGGTTGAAGAAAAGCTTTCAATTATATCTGATGAAAAGCATGATCTTGATGATATTTTGAAACATGCCAATTCATAGTACCCGGGCGATGAGAATGTGCTTCGACTATATGAGAAGTATGTCGAACTTTTCAAGGAAACTGTATCACTGGATCAAGAGGAAGTTCATGTTGATGATTTTCCCAAGAAGATCATGAAAAGAATGACGGTGGTCCGAAAAAAGATGGTCCGAAAAAGGTCCAAAAAAAGATGGTCCGAAAAAAGGTTAAAAAAAGATGGTGGTCTGAAAAAAGAAGGTGTTCGGAAAGATGATGGTGGTCCGAAAGATGCTGGTCAGAAAGATGATGGTGGTCCGAAAGATGGTGGTTAGAAGGATGATGTGTTGATGGTGGTCAGAACAAAGATGGGGATAATGCTGAAACAGAGAATCCCATTGAGGCTAGTCAGGATGAAGACATAATTGAAGTTGGAAGTTTCAAGCAGTGGCTCGAAGAAAGTTATGACGTGATTGGTGATGTGATTGATATTATTTCTGATGCATATTATAATGTACTCTATATATCTTAGAAAATATATAGTTTCCTCTTATTATTCTTATTTTTTCTAACTAAATATTTTTTTCAATTCAGGCACCATATGATGATCCTTAGGCTACTCAGGCGGCTAACACAGATTGTCCTCGGACTCAAGAAGCAATGGTCACTCGTGTTTCTAAAAGAAGCACACGGTCTCCAAATCATAAGAAACACGTTGTTAAACCATCTTCCTACCTTTGATTTTCTTATACTATCATGTGATTTTTTTTATATATATTGAAAAGGTTTTTGAAAGTAATTCTGGCGATTTGAGTTTTTGTCTGTGCGTTTGACCATGTAGACGTTGGCACCAAGCTTGTGGATGGATTCTAATGTACTTGACTACTGGGGAGCAATCCTGAACTATGAAGAGCGATTTAAAAATATTGGTTCACCATCAAGGCATTTTTTTTCCAACGGGTTGTCTTGTAAGTTTTTTTATATATATATTTGTATTTACCTTCCGTTTTTATAGATATTTGTATTGTAAGTTTTTTAACTTTTTTATGTTTTAATACAGACAAAAGCTATGGTTAATGATCCTCGTAATGAGGATCATCATTGGGAGATGTTTTGAGCAGAGATTGAAGCTCAGCTTAAAAAGACGATGCTACTCTTTCGTTAGTTGAACTGGTAATTTTTTAATTCCACTAGAAATATAATTTTGCGTTAGTTTATTTAGTATTTAAGTTTCCTTTTTATTTTTTTAAATAAGCGTTTTTCCCTTTTTGTGTGTCCAATCATTTTTATGTGGCTGTTTTTAACCTTAAGAAGCAAACAACAATGACCATCCTTGATAACAGCGATTGTGGAGAAAATGCCTACGAGAAAAGTACGAAACAACTTGCTAACTTTTGGTAAGTATTTTTTAATTCCATTAGAACTTCTGTGTGGATCACATGTGATTCATATGTCAAAATCATTCAGTTTACTTACCAATATCTTCTTTTTTTTTTGTAGAAATTTTTTTTCCAAGTATTTGAGTAATTATGAACATCCAAAACATGCTTCTGTTGCTAAAGTAAAACCATGCATTACAAGATTGAAATGGAGGACAAAAATGAATCACATATACTGTGGAGTTTTCACAATGATTTATATGGAGTCTTACATGGGTCAAGCTGCTTCCAAATGGGATGTTGGACTTTGTGCATAATCTGAGAAACATAAGTCAATGTTGAAGTGCATGAGGTTCAAAATTGCAACCAATATTCTGTTGCATGAAGAGAATGCCCATGCACAGAAGATGTATGACTTGGCTAACAGTTTCCAGAATGAATATGATGATGCTACAAGGATTTCGATTATTGTTGATGCAATTAAAAACAAAGATCAACATGAAAGTCAAGAGTGGTCTTCGGATTTTGTAGTCTTTTGATGGTGGTAGTCTTTTCATGGTAGTCTTTTGGTGGTAGTCTTTTGATGGTTGATAACCGATGGTAGTAGTTATTGAAGTGTTTTGATAATTGATTGTTGTAGATTGTTTTATCATAACTGATCTTTGAAGAAGTTGTAATGATCTTTGAACAAGCCGTATGTTTTTATTACTCTTTGGAAAAGTTGTAATGATCTTTGGACAAGTTTCGTTTATTAGTCTTTCTATTGTATGTTTTTATTAGTTTTTGAACAAGTTGTAATGATCTTTGGACAAGTTGTAATGATCTTTGGACAAGTTTTGTTTATTAGTCTTTCTGCCGTATGTTTTTAGCGTGTGTCTTTTGGTGGTAGTCTTTTTAGAAAGTTTTGTTTATTAGTCTTTCTGTCGTATGTTTTTACCACGTGTCTTTTAATTTTATTAAATGTAATGGTCTTTCTACTATATGTTTTAAACAAGTTCATCATAGCCTGGACAAGTGATACATCTAGAATCACATGTGATTTTTACAGGAATCACATATTATTTTTTTACAAGAATCACATGTGATTGTTTTCAATGAAGCACAAGTGTTTCTAAGAATCTGCTAGAACATTAAACAAAACAATGTTCAAGTAAAAATCCTTGTAACACACTTGCAGAAATTCCATATATTCGAATTAAGAATCCTTGTAACACTTGCAGAAGGTAAAAAAACATGTAAAATCCCTATAACACTTTACCAAAAGTTTAAAAAAAGTATGAAAAATCCTAATGTAAACAAAATGTGATATTCAAGAAGCGTTTGTTACTTGTGCAGCAGCAACAATTCTTGCTAGTTTTTCAATATACTTTGGATTCAATGGACATGTTGTCTTGGCGTGCTTGTTAGTCTTCTCTCCATAGCATCTACATTTGTTTTTCGGCTTAGATGTTTCTTCAAGTGCCATTTCTCTTCCACTCTTTCTACATGCTTCTTTAGGCCAACCTTTGTTTCAAGCTTTGGATTGATTTTGGACCACAGTTTTTTCAGGTATCTTAACTGCATATATATCCTCAACCACATCTCTAGTTTTGCGCGAAGGAGGTTTAGGCACTTCACACTCAATTTCTTTCTTGATTGATTTCAATTGTTCCACAAACCTTCCTAGATAAAATTGACTAAGGTTTAACGTGATTGGTTGGTCAACAAATGTTATAGTCAAACCCGATAGTCAACTTAATGGTCAATGAATGTATTATATGGTTATGAAATTTTTTATATGGCACAACTAGAATGGAAGTAGACTTAAGGGGCTTAAGTTGTCATAACTAAATGTATTATAAGATTAAATGTGGCCAAAGTAGAAGAATAGGGACTAAAAGGACCATTCTTGCCATAGACCCAAAGTTTTGCAAGTAAATATCTATGTGTGGAGTCTTCTAGTCATTTCCACACATCTCTTATCTCTTCCAAGTGTGTGTGTGGTGATGGTGTCGATTCAAGAAAAAAGGAAGGTAAAAATAACGTTTTGCCAGTGATCAAGTGGTGGAAGTTTAGAGGCCCTAATCAAGGGTTAAGGTTATACTAACCACCCCTACATCAAGTAAGTAACCTCTTCTAAGTTAGTGTTTTGTTGGGCTTGATCATCATATAATCAATGTATGATTATGTGATGATTAGATTTGGTTAGAGGTGAGTTAATGGTTGTATAAACATTGTTATGGTTAGTTGTTTATGAGTTAAGTTTTTATGTGTTTGATGATGTTAACCTAGGATGGTCAGAAAGATGATGATGACGATGATGGTTAGGAAGTAGATGATGAAGATGAAGGATGATGATGGTGATTTTATGAGTAGCATCTTAGCTTGGAGCTAAGGTAAGTAAACCGGTTATAATATGATGTGATTATGATTTCATTATATTATGCATTATGTGTTATATGTTATGGTTAAAGAATGGTTTGGAATGTTTATATGTATGTGAAAGTGGACGTAAGGTTAGTGGTTCATAGATTGCAACGGATGTGTTAGTTATTGTGATTTTAGATGCTATTGAGATAGGTCATGAAGTGTTAAGTGGCTAAGGTATGTGTTGATGTTAAAGGTTTAATGTTGTATTGAAGTAATGGATATATGTGTAATGTATGAATGATTTATGATGTTATGTTATGATCGTTTTACTTACTAAGCATTCGTGCTTACGTTTTAAGTGTTTAATATTTTGTAGGCTCTCGTGATAAAGCAATGGCTTGGATTAAGGATTAAGGTTTAGTCATGCGAAAGTTTATGAGAAAGATAGAAGGTTTTGGTAATGTGTATAGGAGCTTAGGTAGATACCGAGCTCAAGTCAATATTGTACCCCCGTTGGTATTAAATGGTTTGTGAATGTATTGTCAAGTGTCAAGTTATATGTTAAGGTTAATGAAGTAATCGAGTTGTTCGAAGGTTGTTTGAAAGTATGGTTCAAGTGTTTAGAGTTATTGTTAAAAGGGTGTTTGGAATAAGTGTATTTATACCCATTTTGGGTTACAAATGGGTCAAATGATTTTGGAATTAGTTTATTATGTTATGTTAATGATTTATAGAAGATTTGGTGTTATGTCGAGTTATGGAAGTCATTTTACAGAAATTAGAGTAAGTTGTTAAAAGTTGAGTTTTTGGTAAAATCTCAGAATGGGAGCATAAGGCCTTCCACTTCTGGTCATAAGGCATTCTTCAATTAAAAGTTGTTTTATGTGTTTCTGAGTTCAGGTCATATGCCCTCATGGGCTAGGCATAAGGCCTTCTACCTAAAATTGCATAATCACAGGTTCTGAGTAACAGACCATACACCCTTCTGGGCCTTGGGCATAAGGGCTTATGGTACACAGGTTGTCTTGGCAGATTTTTGTCAATGTTTGAAAAATCATATCTTTTAAACCGTAAGTCATCACGGGTCGCGCCACCTGCCATTTCGAAGAGAATTAAGTCTAGTTTCATTTAAAAATAGTCTTGAGGTTTAAACGTGTATGTATTTTTATAAACAGTCAAAAGAGTAACGAAATGTCTGTTAAAGTGAAGTCGTTTCCGCCTTAAAGTCAAAGTTTTTTATCATAGCGGGCACGAGGTGTAAAAAATTGGTATCAGAGCTTCATTTAAGTGAATTAGGTTTTCCTTTAGGTTGCCTAGACTTAAACCACTCGTAGCAGCATTGAACGTAGGTGTAAGAAATGCAAAAGGTAAATGTTTAAGTAGAAGAAGGAATATGTGGTACGTTATGTGAACTTAAGTTGATATGTGTAGTATGTGTTTTATAAGGTTAATGTGTATGTAATTAAAGTCCGTGGATGACTTGAAGTGTTTAAGTGATTGGTTAGCCGTGCACTTCGGTTAGTGTCGGTGATTGTGTCGGTGATTGTACGTGCACTTCGGTTAGTGTCGGTAATGGAATATGAGTAGGAATGATAAGTGGTATTAGAGATGGGCTAACAAGTAAACTTAATGTATTAACATTTAAAGTATGGAACATAGTAAGTGTGCTAAGGTAGAACGTGTATAGGTAAGATAAAATTATACTATATACTAAAAGTGGGGAGAAACACTGTTCCGTTTGTTCACACCGTTAATGTGTGGCATGTTTTGATTGGTTCTAATAGTTGTTGTGCCTTATGCCTATTGGCTAAAATGAAAGTGTGAGTGATTTTCTACAGTGGTTTTCCACTGTTAAAAACTATTACAAACCGTGAAATGTAACGGTTCCTGTAGAGTACTCTTTAGCATTAAATGAGTTTACACAAAACACACACACACCGCCTCACTAAAACTTTTTCTCTTACTAGAAACTTATCGACACAAGATCGATCAAGCGACACAAGATCATTGAAGAGGTCGCTTATCAAATACAAAATTGAAATTTCATGTGACCTCAAATATTCATCTTCAAATTAAAGGTTTTCTTTCAAAACTACCACCCTTCTTAGGGTTTCTTATACCTGATGGGAAGATGGTGTGCCATGGTCGGTTGTAGCTAGGATTCCGGTGAGTTAAAGAAAGGAGGTACATGAATTGAGTGAAGGTTTTCTTATATCGCAAGGTTTAATTTTTTCTTTATTATTATAAATATTCAATCCTTTTTTGTTTTGATTATGTATATTTTATTTTTTATAGGAATTGAGTGACTAATTGAGATTATGGGGTCAGCGACGTTCATGAAACATTTGGGAAATAGATTCGTGTTTAATGATTGGTAAGTTAAATACCCTCTTGTTTAATGTATGGTTTTGTATTTGATGTTAATATGTTCTTGGATTAGTTTTGGTGTTGACGATTACTACTTCATTGTGTTGGTTTCCACTTTTAGAAAGTGATTTTGCTTTAGATCTTGAATTTGAGGGATTTTTTTTGGAAATTTGATGATTTATATGTTTGTGATGTCTTAATCTTGAATAGGGTTCTTCAAAGGGTTGTGTAAAGATTTTATCAGTTTCTTCGGCTCTTCAGGTGTGTAAAAGAGGTTACAGTATTTTTAGTTTGATATAAGAAGGTATGTTGGAAGGGAGGTCTTTCATGCTTTCAAGCTTTAGCAGCAAAAGGGAGAATACTTAGTTTTTAAGTAGCTGCAGGATTGAAAGGATCGAATCTCATGAAAAATGCCGTTTGGAATTCGAAGTTAAAGAATTCGTCCACGCTAGAAAGATTTGCAAGCAGTCCAGTGGTTTTTGGTAAACAGGTCCCAACTTGCCCTTCCAAACATTGTTTTATGATTATATATTGTTGCTAGAATCAACAACCCTTCAAATTGCAATTTCGTAGCAGAACCAAGCACCCCTTGAAACTTAAGTTTTGCAGCCATAAAAATTATAGCAGCCATACGTCCATACCTAAACACCCATAAAATATACATATTACAACAGACCCAAATACCACCTGAAACTTTACTTTTGAAGCAGATCCAAACAGCCCTTAAAACAACATCATCCATACCCAAACTCCTCATTAAAACTGGTCTTTACAATATTGATTGCTTTGATACAATTTTATTCACACCTTTACTCAATCAGCGTGCCCAGCACGCGTTTTTGCCACGTCTACTTTTTCTTTTCAAATTCTATATATATGTTTCACAACTTAGTGATGTTTTGTTTAATGCAGCTAAACGAGGTTTAAAGCACATATGACAACAAATGGCATTTGATCTTCTGGCCAGAACTCAATAAGCATTTATCCAATGTTGATGGCATTGAACATAAAGATGAATATATGTTACTCTCTTTTTTCCTTTTCGATTGTCTTTTCTATATATTGCATTGTCATATAACTGAAAAATGGTTACTCAGAATTGCTTAAAATAGACTAAAATAAGCAAATGAGCATATTGTGCTTTTACATATTCCTATTTCATCATACTTATTGAAAGACATGTGATATATCTCTTTTCGGGATCTGTCTTTCAGGTTAAATATTAGTTGGATGCATTATGGGCTAGAACATGTCCAAGTTTCTGCATCCAATTCTCATGAAAGATCCAATGAAGGTGTTCACCAGGAAGAGATTGTATCTTATTTAGAGGAATTAGAGTCTTTGTTTGGTGGATCCTTGGAAAAACCATTGGCAACAGATTCTCAAGAATTACAGGTAATGTACAAATTTAAGATTTATAGTTTCTTTTTTATAAGTTAATTTCGAGTCTTACTAAACTTGTTTTTAGATGACCAATTTCTTATGAATGAGTTTATCTGAGTTTGTAATGTTTTCCAAACGTCTCCGATTTTGTCCATTTGAAAGTATGGCTATAAAGGGACGGTTTTAGTGGGTCAAATGGGTTAAATGTAGTTTTGCTAAAATGTTTGTGTTCAGCGTATGTGTTCATGTGGTGTGTTCAGGGGTGACTTCAGAATACTTTCAGTGAGTAAGTTACCCGGTATGTTTAATGGGTGAGTTGAGCAGGTAAATAAGTTAGTGGGTGTGTTTAATGGGTGCGTCCAGCGGGTGGGTTCAGTTAATGTTCAGAAATTAGGTCTTGACATGTTTCTATGAAAGTGCGACCACAGCAGTAGCCACCACCGTCGGCAGCAGTAGCACCACCGCAGGTATCTTCAAAAGTGTTATACTTCGAAAGTGCCTATTGAATAGATTTTTATGAGCTTATTTTTAATGATATGCAGTTCCTTTATTATGATATGCAGTACATTGTGATGAAATATACATTGACGTTCACTTTTGTCAATGTAACCTTTGTTATCTTGGTTTATATACCTTTGAATGGATAACTTATGAGTAAATATAGATTGATTCATTTTTGTAAATATAATATTGGTAACAAGGTAATTTTTGTTATCCTAGTTTATATATCTTTGACTGGATAACAATGGTATTATAATTAACAATTAGATAAACTCTAAATATCATATTGTTAGCCTCGTTAAAGTAAAGTCATTACGGGAATTGCATTACTTTCTTCTTTTACTCATACACAAGGACTAGTTTAGTCAATTATGCTAAGTTAGGCTTGTAGTAGTATAAATACACATCCTAGTCCCAACTAGGAGGGTGGAAGTTCACACTTGTAAAATAAGGTGTGTGTGCTTTCTTCTTCTTCTCACTAGAAACACACACATCTTTCCCTTACTATTTAATAACAATAACCATGTCTTATTCATTCTTTGAGCTTCCCCGACCCCCCGAACCACATGAATCATTAGTTTTTATCGGTCCTACAATTGGTATAACGAGCCAGGTTGTGTTATTTCATTCCTTTGTGTGGTTTGAATATTTGTTTAAACTTATTTTCACCAATTTTTTTGTCTTGGAATTTTTTTTCCAACTTTTGTGTTAACAGTTTATACATATGCTTGTATCAATATTGGTCAAAAATAGTCAAACTTTTTATTTGCTGTTTCCAGGTTTCTGTTTCATGTCTCTCAATGTCCTCGATTCAGTTTCTTGGTAACATATTTCTGTGACTGTTTTTGTACCAACTCGTGGAATTTTTTGTGGTCAACTGGTCATTATTTAAAGCCAAACGGGTTAAAAATGAAGTTCTTATGCAGACAGTTTCTGGGTTAAGCAATAATGAACGGAAAATGATCGGAAAAAGTAGCCGAAAAAAAGTCAACGAAGGTCAAAACCCTCTTTTTACGCCTAAGCATCTACAGATATGTTTACGAATTACTTGGAAAGTAATTCGTAAGGTTTTTACACATAAGATTCTTACGCCTAAGTCGTACGACTAAGTCTTACGCATAAAGGTTTACGCATAAGGACATTAAGACCAAGAACTTTTACGCATACAGACAGTTTTACATAAGGTTTCGAGCAAGCATGTTTCGCGCAAGAAATATTTTACAAGCAAGAAAAGAAGAATAGGCTTATGCGTAAACTGAAAAAGACCTCGACCATGTACCAAATACCAAACAAACTCATGTAACTTTAGTTTGTATCAACATCACTAGTCCAAAAAGAAAAGAAAGAATCATAAACTGAATGTGGTGAACGAATGAAGTTACCACAACCAACACTAAGCAATACCAAACCAAACACCAACCAGAACCATATCCTACTCTTGAAACTACCATAACACTCTCGTTACTCCTCACTACTCAATCATATTACCATCCTCTCAAAACTGAAAGACAAATCGAAATAAAAATCTCAGAATCTTTTCATGCCATTCAATGACTTATCAGACCTTGAAGGTCAATTCTCACGAAAAGAACATCCTCACTGATTTTTTTGAAGCCTTGCTTCATTATTAATATTTGATTCAAAAAGAATAGAGTAATAACAATTTCGTTATACTCTTTTTCTTCAGATTGTTTACAATAAACTCAAGACAACATCAATTAAAACCCTACCCGAGACCCCGTTTGGATCTTGAAGCTTCTCATTTACTTTCTTGATTCGAACAGAGCACCGACTGAAGACTTAATTGATATAGATTTCGTGGTTGAGTTTATGTTTTGTGATTCGGATTGACTATCTTTGATGATGAGTTGTTGAGATGAGATGAGTTATTCATGGTGAATTGGTATATCTGTGTTTTTTGTATTGAAGAGGTGTGGTAGGTGTACTTTAGGCAGAAATGTTTAGTGTGTTTAGGTTAATGTGAAGTGAGATATATTAGGGTTACTATGGGGGTGTTTAGTTTTTCTCTTATTGCCACTTAATAAGTAGGCCCATCCCTTAATGTCACTTATTGGGGAGGCTCACAAAAATGAATGTGTCTTGAATAAGTGGTTGATATAGACATGGGCCCATACCCCTCCACACCACTTATTTTAGTAAACAAGGCCTATCTCTTATAACCGGCTTTATGGAAAAGGTGTTTGATGGATCTAAACACACTCCTTGTGTTGGTGATACTTTGAGTTATATTAATAAGCACGCGGAATATACTTAATAATACTTAGAAGATTGTTTATATGATGTAATGTAAGTGAGAACAAAATAACACAAAGCTCCAATATTATTAAGAAATAATACGAGTGATCTTGCTTATCACTAGGGTTACACCTTGAAGCTTATATGAATAATACGTACTCTAAGCAATGACCTAGGATCTCCTTTTATAGCACAAGGAGTCCTTTACAAGATAAGTATAAACCTAACAATATAGAATATACACAAGATCTTTTCTATACTTATCAATACACGAAGACATAACAATTATCCTAACAGCAGTGGTAATATTGTACTGGCAGTGGTAATGAGTTTCCACTGCTAGTGTAATCTTTAGCAGTGTTAACCACAAGCGTATTAGTGGTAACTGTTAGCTTTATTCCCAACAATCCTCCCCTAAACTTATGATTTCTTTGCAAATCAATAAGTTTCTTCAATCTGCATCTTCTGTAAGGATTTGGGGAATTCTTTCAAACACTTCTCTTTCTTCTTAACTCTTGAATAACTCTTAAACATTGATCTTGAAGCCTAAGTAACAATGATCTGACCTTCTCATTATCCTCATGAACTCGTATTGTTGTACACAACATCACATTGAGAGTTCCAACTCTGAGTGGGTATTCTTTCTCAGCAAACATAAAAGCATCCACTCCATCTGCTGTAGAAACATGATAAACTTCACATAAATCATAATAAAACCATTTAGTACCAAGACATGAACATGAGAATTTCCAGAAATCATCATGAGTATCTGGTTCATAGAGCCTTCTTAGATTAATCCATAACTGCATTTCCTTCCTATCTTTAAGATCTTCAGCATCAAACCTTTCTTGAACCAATCTCCACAAAGTATCCAGATCATGTCTGTCACATGCTTTGATGAGTTCTTCAAATTGAATAAATGATGAAGTTTCACCACCTAACCTTGTAATTTTCCATGTTGGAGCAAAATTGCTAGCAGTAAATACTTCCCAATCAATGATAGGATGTCTGACTTGCAGTGGTTCAGGATAAAAATCTTCTTCTTCTATCACAATCATTTCAGTAAATTGTTCTTCAGTGAATTTCTCAGTTGGAACTTCTTGTTCTTCAGCAAACTTTGTCTTCTTATGTGTCTGAGATTCACTATCTTTGGCCTTTCTCTTCAGATTAGGATACCTTCTTGCTTCTTCTTCAGAGTCTATTGGAATAAAATATTTATCTTGTCTTTGAACTCTGTAGTAGATACTTTCAACTTTATCATCAGGCATTCCTTTGAAATGATGTCTTTTCCAGCCACCAACCTTGCAACAATAATCTTTCATCATTGAAATCACCTGTGCCTTCGTTGGTTGTCGTGGTTTCTTTTGACCCTTCTTGACTGAAAAAATAGCATCTTGAAGTGCTTAATTATTCTTCATTTGAATGAAGTCCTTTAACTGTGCAGTTCTTTGTTCTTCAGTTAAAGACTTATCTGCTATAAGGTCAATTGCTTTCTTCTTGATCACTGGATAATTAGCAATCAAGAAATCAATCTCTTGGTCTGTAGGTACATAGCTTAATTCTGGAGTCTTTTCTCTAAGTATTGTAGGTGGAACAGTGGAAACTGGATCTTCAATGGTTTCCATTCTGTCCAGTATTTTAGCCTCCATAAAGCTAGGAATCTCCAATTCATCAAGCATTTTCTTTGTTGCAACTTCATCTTCATTGATCTTTTTAGCAACTTCTTCATCATGAGCAATATGAGCTTGTTCTTTCTTTGAAATCTTTCTTCTTCTTTGCTCCTTGCTCTGCATAATAGCTTTACCTTTCTCTTTCTTTTGCTTTTCAATTTCTGCACTTGCAGTGGTAGTATCTTGTCCAGCAGTGGGAACTATAGGCTCAGCAGTGGAAATTGTATCAGTGGTAAAATCTGCAGTTGCAGTTGCATCAGTAAAAATTGTTGCTTGTTCTGATTGTTGTTGAGGATCTTCTTGAATGTCAGCTTCGTCAGTACCTTTACTTGAAACACCTTCATCTCCAAAATCAATTCTCCTCCCCTTGGTTTCAGCATCTGTTTTCCTCCCCTGTTTGGGAGAATTTCCCAAGTCTTTATTGAAGTCTGCTGAATCACCATCATCTGGTGAGGATGGAGATGATATCACAAGCTTTGCAGTTTTCCTTTGATTTAACCCCTGCAATTCTTTCTTCAAGGTCTGAATCTCTTCTTGCAAATGTGTAACATCCTTGGCATGTTGCTCCTTTAGGTTTGCCAAGTCTTTCTCCAGAGATTCAACCTGCTTAGATAATTTGGTACAAAGTGCCATCAATTCCATTTGTTGCCCACTGCGCTCAACACTTCCAACTGTGTGACCTGTTGAGAGAGGTGAATCATAGGGCATTGGTTCAGATTCCTCCCTAGTTGGACTAGGTTGAAGCCTGGAACCATCATGCTTGTTTCTAAACCAAAAGGATCAGGGACATGCTGTGTTGTAATGGGAGGAGGTGGCTGTTTATGCCTCCTCTCATAGGTGTTAGAAACAGGTGGAGTGTAATCAATGTTTGGAACAGTGATTATAGGTGAGGTTTGTACCTGTGAAATCTTTGCAAGCATTTGAGGAAAAAGAGGTGTAATAATCCTATTGTCATCTTTGTTCATGTTTTGAAAAACTTTAGGCTTAAGGCAACGGATTTTATAAATTCCTATATGGGGTTGCAGTTGAAATTCATTTAACACTGCTTGCACAAACCTTGGATACATCAAAAATTTTGTTGAACTCTTTACATTGCCTTTCATACTTGTGAAAATATAGTTTGACCAATTAAAATTCTATCAGTGGCTAGACAAACCAAAGGGTAAGCCATTGTTGAACTGAATTGTTCATAAGATGTTTTCTTAGGATTTAGGCAATATAAAAGAGTATGTATCAAAAATCTCCAATGAGGACAGAAACCACTCTTTTTGAAAGTAGCCTTTTTGTCAGTGGTATCATACCCCATGGACGAGAGATGTGTATGAATTTCTGGCATAGGTAATGTGATGATACCATTGAGATCATCCAATTGGAGAATTCTCCTTAAGGATGCCTCAGTAACATCAATAGTTACCCCATCCACAGTGGCTCTAAGAGCATCCACTGTTTCATGTGTATCCCTATTTTCAATTGTTATGGACTGAACAGAAGTCCAAAACTATTTGATTTGAGAGATATAGATTGTGGGTTTAAGAAGTAGAGCATACCTTATATGGGTAGTGTTAAGAAAGTCCACAATCTGATGAAAAACAGGACCACTCTTCTCGTTTTACTTTTCCAAGTAGGCCACTTGGTTGTGCTCATCTGCAAAAGTGATAGGTGCCATAGAATCTTTTGATGAAAAATATAATGTGTCAGTATGAATTGTATAAAGAACTCGCCAATTGAGAGAGAAAGTTATATAGTGTTAGGGTTTAAGAGTTTTGCGCAAGAAAGATTATCTAAGGAAAGAATTTATCTTTAGATGATAAATATCAATTAGGAAAGTAGATAATCTTCTAAAAATTTACCCTGTATATTTAGAAAGCAATTTCTCTTCAACGGCTAGTTAAAAAATTTGTTACTGACACAACAGTTGTAACGGCTAGATCAACAGTGGTAAAAATAACACTGTCAGTGGAAACTGTGAACTAGCAGTGGTAATTTTTCACAAAGATTTTCAAAGAGTAGTGGTAAAGAAAAACATTGAAAATTTGACTGCTCTTTATCATAGTTTTTAGCAAACTACCAGCTATCAATGGATTTGATTTGTCTTTACCATGAGCCGTTTGCTATGGACTAGCCAACTCTTAATCATAAAGAATATGGTGAGTTGATAACCATATAGTTTTTGGTAAACTATCAACCATAAACGGATTTGTCAAGTCTTTACTAGTAGCCGTTTGCTCTGGACTAGTTGATTCTTATGTGGATTAGACATGGTGAATCAATAACCATTTGTTGTGTGTCTCAGATACACACCTTTTAAGATCAACTCCCATCTTTGTTGCATAAAGGTTAACCAGAAATACAAGCAAATATATACAAACTCATACAACAATTTTAGTACCCAAAAACTTCTTCTCAACACCAAAGACCATTAGACACAAAAAGTTTATGGATTTAGCATTCCAATACCTGTTACCAAGTACTGAAATCTACCCACATCAAGTCCTTTTGTTAATAAATCAGCATAGTTGTCATCAGTGTAGATTTTGACAACTTCGATTAGCTTTTTCTCATAACAATCTCTTATAAAATGGTGTCTAATTTCAATATGTTTAGTCTTTGTGTGTTGAACTGGATTCTTAATAATGCAAATGGTACTGCAATTGTCAATATGAATGATGGTATTCATGAAATTGTACCCATAGTCCAAAAGTTGATTCTGAAGCCATAGAACTTGAGCACAACAACTTACAGCAGCCACAGACTCTGCCCCAGTTGATGAATTTGCCACCATAGTTTGTTTCTTGCACTGCCATGACACCAATCTATTGCCAAGAAATTGGCATCCACCTGTAGTAGATTTTCTATCCAAACTAGCACCAGCATCTTTTCCATTAACTCCACCTCCAAAACTGACATACTGTCCATCATAATGTTCAAAATCTGAGAGATAGGACTTGTTGCCAGTCATGTGCCTTGAACATCCACTATCTGTGCCTCGTGTATCAATATAGTTAAATCTATCAAAGGTCATTGATACACCATTAGGATTGGTTGTAGAGGTAATTCCTTTAGGTTTCCATTCCCAATGTGCTGAGGCCTTCACAGCATTTCCCATGTTTCCCTTGGTCTTGTTTACTACACTTGCAGTGGGAATTTTTGATTGAGCAGTGGTAACTGCTGGTTTAGATTTTGGTACCCACTGTTGGTTATAGTTAACCCTTTTATTTTGAACATACCTTTTCCCTGTTTCTGCAGATTTTGCAAAAGTTGTTTTGGATTTTGCACTTGTAACAGGTGATTTAGGGTGACCAGTTTTAACAGTTTTTGCAGTAGCAAAAGTTTTAAGACCACTTCTTAGTTGAACTGCTCTTGGGACCATTTTGCTGTGAATTAGGGTGTACATTATTTTGAAACTTATTAGACTCTACCCTTTTATTCCCATGGACTTCCCTTCTCCCAACATGATAGTCACAATTAGCATGTAAATGATAAAAGCTACCACAAATATAACATGCTTTGTTGTACATCACAAAATCACTACCTAGTTGTTGAGATTTAACATGATTCCAACTAGGGGTGTCAGTAGGGTCGGGTTGACCCGACCCGAACCCGAACCCGATAAGGCTAATCGGGTCGGGTCTAATCGGGTCAAAAAAACTTGTCGGGTTGTTTTGACCCAAACCCGATAACCCGATAGTGTTATCGGGTCAGGTTAGGGTTAAATAAATAATGCTATCGGGTTATCGGGTCAACCCGATAAGACCCGACAATTAATATCGTGTTAAGGACCGTAGCACTGCAGGCTTTGTAGTTTCAGTAACAATTTTGTTATCAGTTAAAAGGAGTAGTGGCGCTCTTGAAGAGAACAATAAAATGCCTAGTTGAGCTGATGCCTTTGTAGGTATGTTAAGAAACTTAGATAAATGTAAAAGGTTGTTCAGCTCTATGAAATTGGTGACAATGTTTGGATTAAAATCCTAGGCAAAAAGTGTTCATTAGTCATATGTACAGTAACAGACAACCTTACTACTTTACATGTAGAATGAATAAAAGATAGTTAAGGTAAACTAGAAAAACATGACCATCATATATACAGTAAGCTTAAATTACCAACACATATTGTACTTGATTTTACGATGAACCTGATGTAAATAGAGATTGGATACTGGCTACTTTTACTATACATTGGTATTTTCAAATGCATGTTGTTTGATTTTTTTTATCAAGTCAATGAATAAATAGATTTCAGATAAATGATGTTTTTTTACTTATTGTTACTTAATCGGGTCACCCGACAACCCGAATCACCCGACCCGATATAACTCGACCCGAATCCCACCCGAACCCGATAACCTGATTCTTAATCGGGTCGGGTTGCGGGTCACTTTTTAAAAATTCAAAACCCGACTCAACCCGACCCGACAAACCCGATAACCCCGATAACCCGACCCGATAACACCCCTAATTCCAACTCCTCTGGTTACCCCTAGGAGTTGATGGCTTGTTTCTATACATCTCAGCATACCTTACAGTTGATCTAGGCTTGTTAACTTGTTTCCTAGGTTCCTCTATAATAGTATTAACAAATTTTTGGATAGAAGCCTCTACATTCTTTTTAGCATTCTCATCTACAACAGATTAGTCACTAGCACTTTCAAAAAAATCAGTTTCATGCTTAACCTCTTCCCCACTTTTCACAAATTTGGGAGGACCATATTCAAGATTTAGATCCTGAAATTCCTCTAAACCTGTATGAGCTAAATCTATTCCAGGAGGTGATGGGACACCCTTTAGTGGTGGAGGAGCAGTGTTGTATCCCATACCAGAATTAACTTTACTAGTAATCTAAGCATTCCAAATTTTATCAATTGACTTAGATTGATAATAACAGGTGTCAACAGTTAAATTGACATTCTCATTTATCTTTCTAAGTTTTTCAAACTCTTCTTTTAATGCCTCATTCACTGCTGTCTTATGATCTATCTCTCTTCTAAGAATAATCATGTCTTCATTATATTTTGACTCATTTTCTCTATAATGCTCTAGTTGTTTCTCTAAAACGGCTATGCCTCTTCTAAGGTTTAACACAGTATAATTAGCAGCAAACAACTCTGTTCTTTGGTTATCAAATAATTCATTAAGCCTTTCAACTTCTCTAGAAGCCCTACATGTTTTAGAACAATTTTCAAAGTTTTGTACCTTAGAGTCAGAGAAAGCCATGAGAGCAAATTCAGTAGACACAAGAGCAGCATCTGATGGTTCTTCCTCTTGTCCATCAGCCATGAAACTCCAATCATAGCTCACACCATCAATTGCCAGCATTGCCTTTGGTTCTTCCATAATTGGTTCTTTCTTTTGCTTGTACCAAGTAGATCTTTTGTCCTGGTTCCTTGGTCTTCTGCATTCTCTAGCAAAATGCCCCAACTTGTGACAGTTGAAACACTCAACTTTCTTTTTATCGAACCCTGCAGTTTCACCACCATTGATGTGAATTGGCTTGCCAGTCTTCTTGTAGAATTTCCTAGCCCTCATGCTAAGAAGAGCTATCTGCCATTTTATGTCCATCTCCTCCAAGTCATCTTCATCAATGTGCTCTATGTCTTCATGAGTTAATATAGAGCCATTAACTTGAGTGGAGATAAAAGCATAAAAGGTAGGATCTCCAATACCAGCAACCTTTTTCTTTGAACCTGCAGTGGTAACAATAGCATTACTAGTGGAAACTGTAGAACCAGCAGTGGCAAAATCATCATCATTTTCATCTTCAGAATCATCACAGTCTACAGAGGTTGACAACAATGCCAAGCTGCTAGAGCTTGTGCCAAGTTTTCCTGCCTTTTTCAATCTTTGTTCAATGAGTTTGAAGTTATTGTAAAGATCATTCAGCTTCATAGTTTCAATGTCTAGTTTATTTTCCCAGACTGTAACATTTGTATGAAACTCAGAAGGCAAACTTCTTAGAAACTTCAAATTGAGGTCTTCCTTTTCTACCTCAATGCCAAACACAGTCAGTTGTGTGACAATATTCTGGAGTTTGGTGAAGATGTTGTCAAGTGAGTCATTGCTTGAAGCAGAGAAGTTTTCATAACTTTGCTTCAACAGTGTCTTTTGTGTCTTCTTTGTAGCATCATTGCCACCAAACACTGAGCAAATCTCTTCAAAAAGTTCTTTTGCAGTCTTGAACTTGCTGAAAGCAACGATTTGGTCTTTAGGAAGAGTCATTAGTAGCAAACTTCTGGCCTTCAGATCATTCTTCTTCTTTGCTCTTTCATCATTAGTCTCAGGTACAGTAAACGTTACCACATATGTGTCACCAACTTTCTCAGTCTTCGTTACAGACTTGAAGGAATCACCAGTTAAGATGATCTCCCATAGAGCATAGTCTTGAATGAGAAAGTATTGCTCAATCATTATCCTCCACATCTCAAACTCATTGAGTTTGAGCTTAGGAAGCCTTGGTGAAGAGTTGGACTGGTTGTTTTCCATCTCCATTGATTTGAGTGAGTAGGTTAAGCTTATTCCTTGAATCTTCCAAAATCAAAATATCAGAACCTCGCTCTGATACCACTTGATGGATCTAAACACACTCCTTGTGTTGGTGATACTTTGAGTTATATTAATAAGCACGCGGAATATACTTAGTAATACTTAGAAGATGGTTTATATGATGTAATATAAGTGAGAACAAAATAACACAAAGCTCCAATATTATTAAGAAATAATACGAGTGATCTTGCTTATCACTAGGGTTACACCTTGAAGCTTATATGAATAATACGTACTCTAAGCAATGACCTAGGATCTCCTTTTATAGCACAAGGAGTCCTTTACAAGATAAGTATAAACCTAACTATATAGAATATACACAAGATCTTTTCTATACTTATCAATACACGAAGACATAACAATTATCCTAACAGCAGTGGTAATATTGTACTGGCAGTGGTAATGAGTTTCCACTGCTAGTGTAATCTTTAGCAGTGTTAACCACAAGCGTATCAGTGGTAACTATTAGCTTTATTCCCAACAGTGTTGGATCGGATAGTTACAAATACCGGATACTACATCTAACTGGATCGGGTTTATCTTATTTGGATTGGGCCGGTGTACCTTGTTGTTTGGATTCGACATATTTGGGCTTTATTCGGACTTCATACCACATATATGAACTGGTCATATTAATTGGGTTGATGGATCACATGATGGACTTACAATGAAATAGTTATCCGAATTTTTGGTTTCATAAATTTTGGATACATTTAAATATATTGATAATGAGTGGTATTTGTCGTTCATGCAAATTTTCATGAGGATATAATTTCACGGCTAGATTTTGCAACTCTTTTCTCATGCGACTACGAGGATAATTCTTTATTATTTATTTGGGTTTGACGTGAAGTTTTACAGGCGCGTTTACTTATTTCGTCATCTTTCTTTCTTCCCTTCCATGAAGATGACTTGTTTGGACATATATTGAGTGTGATGAAGACTTGGCTATCTAGTTACTTTTGTGATTCTCTCTATTAACCCACAAAGTAGCTATCACTTTCGGTGTCTCTCGCAGTTGAGGATACGTCAAGAGGTTTTGTACATTGGGTACACCGTTCTTTTTACAAGGATAGTAGAAGCTTAAGTAACTAGTCTGGAAGATTTTACTTCATTTTCAAGTTCATCATATTGGGTTATCTTCACATGTGGTTACTACAGTCAGCCGTTGAATTTTTTATACAGGGGGTTGAAATGAGTTAGATAGTTTCAGATGGTATTGTTCATCGACATCTTCTCACGGGTTGATATGATTTATGATAGAATGCTTCCAGTTAATGCTTCATGTACACAACTGTATGATGATTCCGATATATCGTAACCACCAGGGGAGAGAAATGTGTACATCGGGGACGGATAACAAGTTCACGTGATCGGGCTTACTGGTTTATTTAAATTTTTTTCAGAAATTGGTTGATTCTATATCCTTCTCTCGTCTGTTTCTACGTACTTCTTCCTTATCTACCGTCAGCAATTTCTTGCAACAAATTCAAGATGATCAGTGTTTCAACTTGTTAGTTTGATGTTATCATTTCATGTGTACATTATGGGCAGATTTGTTATATAAAAGATAACTGGAATGCATTTGGTGAGATGAAGATGTTGATATCTTATTCCCCCGAATGGACAATCTTGAAGAAGGTCGAGTCGACAGTCTGTTCTACATTTTCCGCTGCGTGTTAGAAAACTAAAGACGGTCCTAATTTAATTATCAAAAGACTTCTTCGGATTCAAGAAATTCATCAGAAAGGTTGTCAGTTTGGGGGAGAGCACTAATTAGGGGAGAGTAAAAGGCCAGATTTAATCCCTAATTAGATTTTCTTGCATTGTTCTTCTGCAAGTAAATAGATGGCAACTGAGAAGATTCATGAAGTTTAAAGATTGTGAAGACACTCTTGGAGCTGCTGAGCTTATGTTTTGTATTTAATTTTGCTTGTAGGGAACATTGTAAGAAACTCCCGTATGACATCACTTGGGGATAGATTGTTAGCCTCATTAAAGTGAAGTCATTACGAGAATTGCATTAGTTTATTCTTTTACTCATACACAAGGACTAGTTTAGTCAGTTATGCTAAGTTAGGCTTGTAGTAGTATAAATACACCTCCTAGTCCCAACTAAGAGGGTGGAAGTTCACACTTGTAAAATAAGGTGTGTGTGCTTTCTTCTTCTTCTCTCTAGAAACACACACATCTTTCCCTTTCTATCTAATAACAATAACCATGTCTTATTCATTCTTATAGCTTCCCCGACCCCCCGAACCACATGAATCATTAGTTTTTAACTGTCTTACACATACGGTTATATAAACTATGGATAGATATCATACGGTTATATAAATACAGTTAGAAAGTTACCATCAATGGAATTATACTTTAGTTGCAGTCCAAGTAATTATAATTAACAAATAGGATATTGTGATGAAGGATATGTTTCGGTCATCGTCCTGTTACTTTTGCTACAGCAGTGTGAAAGTCAGAATGTGAATGTGAGGTTTATACTGAGTTTTGCTTTGAGTGAGCGAAATAAATGTGCGTAAAATGGCACAAGTAAATACTTTCCCTACTTTGAGATGGTTGATTCTTATTTTATATATTATCATTCGTGTACTTCAGTTTAAATGGTAACTTGGCGGTATTTGATTTTTTAAAACAGGGGTTGGCTAGATGTGGCAAGAATTGTAGATTACAGGGTGCTCTCTACAGTGAACTGAAAGCTGGCAATACAGCAACACGGACGCGTGCTTCAAAATTATCAAGAAACCAAGGTTGGTAATTTTTATTTGACTCACAGAAATCTATGTTGTTCAAGTGTGGTAAAATAGGAGTGAATGAATTAAAGTCAATAGACTTATTTTCCAAACGGGTCAATTTAGGCTAGGCTAGGCGTAGTTTGATAAACCCAAAATGATTCCAAATTTATAAATATGAATCGTAAATTATACAGCAATTGACATGCGATTTAGAATATGTTTTAGTTATGAGCTGACTATTAAGGCATAGCTTTACTCCCTTAGTCCATTTTTAAAGGAGAGAACATTCTCGATTTTTTTGGGTAAAGGCATCACGTTTCGATGAGTTGAAAATGCTTTAGGATTAACCTTTAATTTGTGCATTTTTTGCTTGGGCCTATTTACACATGCACCAATTCCCTACATATAATCCTACTTGATAAAACTCCTCAAAATAAATATGGGGTTGGCTAAACCAACTGTGTTAATTACCATTCTTATGATTTGCATATATTGCAGGTGATGTGGCAAAGTGAGATCCATGGAAACCAATGCGTGAAGCATGGTTAAGAATATGTTTTGACGAACATCAACACTAGCAGTAATGGAACACCCACAGATTCTGACTCAGCACAAAATGATTTGAGACAGACATAAATTAAACTGCAAACGCAGAGAACATATTCTAATTTCATACTTAGATTAATAGTATATATGTTGTGAGCACTATACCTGGAACCAAAATACATAATGTTATTTAGTTGTGATCTTATTGCACAAGGATGTTACACCATTTCAGGTCTACATAAAAGACTTCATTGTATTGAATATTTGAATGATCATGCCTTTCTTTATAAATGTACTTTATGTAACGATTATCGTTAGGGTGTCACATTTTCGTGGATTCATACCGGATATGAATGTAGAAAATGAAGTAATTGCTTATTGTAAACATGGTTGTCCCACAGCAACGCGCAGTCTCACTTGCTCGTTGGAACACTAATTGCTAAGTGTTTATTGACATGAGAGTTAGGAGATGATAACATGAAATGATGTATGGTTCGTAAGGTATTAATGACCAACATACGGTATTATTGTATTCAATAGTCTATGATTGACGTTAATGTGGTTTAGAGATGGGTTAATGGTAAGCTAAGGTATATGAAGTTTAAGAGTTAAAGTATGAATGTGAATATGTGATAATGATAATGATGTTGTGGCAAGTAGTAATGAAAGTAATATTGGATGACACATTGATTACTAAGTGTCTAATAATATAAAAGTTATAGAGCGCGATTAAAGTATGATGCTATGTAAGATGAGATAGAACGGTATCGCCTAAATGCGTAGATAATTAAAGAGATGAGTTAAGGTAATGAGAATGAGGATGTGGTGAGCTAAGCGTGTGAGTAAGAATGTAATAATGTGTTGTGGAAACTAGAACGTTATAAGACTGAGTAAATGACTTAAAACGTGAAAGAAGAATGAATGATGCTAATGAATGTAACCTAACCTATGTAAGGTTTAAATGTGGATAAAGTAGGATAGACTAAGGGTAATATAAGATGTGGTAATGATTAACGCGGGTTAAGAATGTAAGTTGAGATGAAAAGTGAAAATACATAGAAATGTGTAAATATGATAAGCGGGTTTCGTATACCCAATGACGCTTGGTTAAACTAAATAAAATAAATGAGATAATGTATGTGAGTTAAAATGTTAATGGCTTGGATCCGTGATTGAAATGTGAAAGGTTAAAGATGGCATCCTTTAGGATGGCCGTGTTAATGATGATGAATGATGGTATCTTTTGGGATGACCGAGCTAATGAATGTTAAAGAATCCTTTGGGATGTGTTAAATATCCTTCGGGATAAAAGTATTGCCTTCATCGGCAAGGGGTTGCGTACATCCTTGGCATATAAAAAATTCTAAAGTGAATGAGGTAATGGTATGGATCCAACTCTAAAAAGTTAAAAGGTAATGTGAAGTGTAAAAAGAATGAAGAGATTTAAAAGTTGCGCGTGTAATGGATAGGTACGAGTGTTATGTCGGAAGTATGTATGTAGGATGATTTATGATTTCTTTATTCAAATGGATTGGGACACCTTTTCATTTGAATAGAGAAGTTGTGAATCGCCGAACCATGAGTTTTTGTTTCTTGGTTTACATTGTTTGGGACACCTCTCCATGTAAATGAAGAAGTGTAAATGAGTGGGCTTACGTAGTCCCAACATGGCATGCGTAGGGTCAAGGGGGTAGAAAAGTGAGTCTAGTAATAGCTAGAGATCATAAGAACTAAATTATGTGGATAGAGAAGAGTTGTATATCAACCTTAGGTGGGAAACGTCTTGTGAACCTATTACTTAGAGGTCTAAGGTGTGAATTGAAACGAATAAGGAAATGTAAATTAATGTTATAAATGGCTTTGTGGCTTGTTGTAATGTGAAGAATGACCATGGTGGTCATAAAGTGAATGTAAATTGTTGAGAAAGAAGTAGAGATAACGAAATGCTATAGTATAAATGTTAACGGAATAATGAAATGAATATTTTAGAATATGGAAGTATTGGGTAATGTGATTGACTTATGTAAAGTCAAGATGGTGATTGCTCAATTGACATGTAGTCCTTGATGGAAAGTTAGAATGGAACGAGTTTGAGTATCGTGTAATACTAATGGAAATGGTTAAATGGTATGCATTTAGTAGTAATAATTATGTCTCGGATGACATAATGACTAAGTAGAAATGTGTGATTAGAAAAGTTAAGAAAGATATAGAATAAGACTAAGGAAGTAAGTGTGTCTTAGTGTGACTAGAAATGTAAGATCACATAGATCATTGCAATTAAATGGACGATGAATGGGAAGTGTTAAGGAACGAGGAGCGTTGTGAGACTAAGTTTTGGTTGGCAATAGACGAGAGATTTCGAGGACGAAATCTAAATAAGGGGGATGGTATTGTAACACCCATTTCTCGGATGTTGACTAAGGTTTAACGTGATTGGTTGGTCAACAAATGTTATAGTCAAACCTGATAGTCAACTTAATGGTCAATGAATGTATTATATTGTTATGAAAAATGTTATATGGTACAACTAGAATGGAAATAGACTTACGGGGCTTAAGTTGTCATATACTAAATGTATTATAAGTTTAAATGTGTCTAAAGTAGAAGGATAGGGACTAGAAGGACCATTCTTGCCATAGACCTAAAGTTGTGCAAGTAATATCTATGTGTGGAGTCTTCTAGTCATTTCCAAACATCTCTTATCTCTTCCAAGTGTGTGTGTGGTGATGGTGTTGGTTCAAGAAAAGGGAGGGAAAAACAAATTTCGCTAGTGATCAAGTTATGGAAGATTAAAGGCCCTAATCAAGGGTTAATGTAATATTAACCACCCCTACATCAAGTAAGTAACCTCTTCTAAGTTAGTGATTTATTGGGCTTGATCATCATATAATCAATCTATGATTATGTGATGATTAGATGTGGTTAGAGGTGAGTTAATGGTTGTATAAACCATTGTTATGGTTAGTTGTTTATGAGTTAAGTTTTTATGTGTTTGATGATCTTAACCTAGGATGGTGAGAAAGATGATGATGATGATGGTTAGGAAGTATGGTGATGATGAAGGATGATGATGGTGATTTTATGAGTAGCATCTTAGCTTGGAGCTAAGGAAAGTAAACCGGTTATAATATGATGTGATAATGATTTCATTATATTATGCATTATGTGTTATGTGTTATGGTTAAAGATTGGATTGGAATGTTTATGTGTATGTAAAAGTGGACTTAAGGTTAGCGGTTCATAGATTGCAAAGGATGTGTTAGTTATTGTAAGTTTAGATGCTATTGAGATAGGTTATGAAGTGTTAAGTGGCTAAGGTATGTGTTGATTTTAAAGGTTTAATGTTGTATTGAAGTAATGGATTTATGTGTAATGTATGAATGATTTATGATGCTATGTTATAATCGTTTTACTTACTAAGCATTCGTGCTTACTGTTTAAGTGTTTAATGTTTTGTAGGACTGTCATGATAATGCAATGGCTTGGATTAAGGATTAAGGTTTAGTCATGCGAAAGTTTATGCGAAAGATAGAAGGTTTTGGTTATGTGTATAGGAGCTTAGGTAGATTCCGAGCTCAATTCAATATTGTACCCCCATTGGTCTTAAATGGTTTGTGAATGTATTGTCAAGTGTCAAGTTATATATTAAGGTTAATGAAGTAATCGAGTTGTCCAACGGTTGTTTGAAAGTATGGTTCAAGTGTTTAGAGTTATTGTTAAAGGGGTGTTTGGAATAAATGTATTTATACCCTTTTTGGGTTACAAATGGGTCAAATGATCATGGAATTAGTTTATTATGTTATGTTAATGATTTCTGGAAGATTTGGTGTTATGTCGAGTTATGGAAGTCATTCTCCGAAAATTAGAGTAATTTGCTAAAAGTTGAGTTTTTGGTAAAATATGAGAATGGGAGCATAAGGCCTTCCACTTCTGGGCATAAGGCCTTCTTTAATTAAAAGTGGTTTTATGTGTTTCTGATTTCAGGTCATACGCCCTCATGCGCTGGGCATAAGGCATTCTGCCTAAAATTGCATAATCACAGGTTTTGAGTAACAGACCATACGCCCTTTTGGGCATTGGGCATAAGGGCGTATGGTACACAGGTTGTCTTGGTAGATTTTTATTAATGTTTGAAAAATTATATCTTTTAAACCGTAAGTTGTCACGGGTCACGCCACCCGCCGTTTCGAAGAGAATTAAGTCTAGTTTCATTTAAAAATAGTCTTGAGGTCTAAATGTGAATGGATTTTCATTAATAGTAAAAAGATTAAAGAAATTTCCATTAATATGAAGTCGTTTTCGCGTTAAAGTCAAAGTTTTTGGTCATAGCGGGCACGAGGTGTAACACTTTCCTTCATCTTTACTTAACAAAAATAAACACTCTTCTACCACAAAAGTAGCCACATTTGTTAATTTTTCAATTGGTTCATTTTTTTTCTCGATAACTGTTTGTGCTTCTTCTCCATACATATGGTATTATCTCCCTCCTCCAACGCCTCAAAATGTACTTTTCCGGGATCATTTGAGCATCACAGTTCTTCAAAGCACAGAATGCATATCGACATAGAAACCCGAATCAAATAAAATGCCTACAAGTACATTCCACTAACCCGTCTTCAAGAGAACGCAGAACGTAATTGCAAAACAGAAAGAAAAGAAAAAACTAAAACTTTATTAAGGATGGAATCACATGTGATTATTGTGAAAATCACATGTGATTTGTTATATCAGATGATAACAACTAAAAAATATTTAATAATTGCAAGTAAATTTACCTTGTATTCTGCTACCTTTTCGCATTCCTCCTCCTGCTCTTCTCCTTTTTCTTTATAAAGTGTCATATAAGCAGCTGCATTCCTATGTCTAACCCTAACCATCTCACAATCCTCTTCTGTTTTAAACTCTTCTATTGAGCAAGAACAACAAGCTTCTTTTATTTCCTTTTGAACAAGCATAAATATTGATCTTATATATACTTCAGATGCATGGCGTTTCATATTTAACTGTGTATAAAGTTTTGGAGCTGAGTCAAATGTGTTAAAGTCCAATTTTTCTTGCCTATACCTTTGCCTCTCCATTGCTGATTCGAAGCACATTATGAAATTAACTAATGTTGACCCGTTATTTGTCAAATTTTTGAAGAATGCGTTTTCAATCTTAAACCTTGAAATAGTTCTCATCAATCCAAACAATGGTGAGTCAATAAAATACGCTGGTAGCCACATTTCTCAAAGTCTAAACATCTTTTTCATCTATTTGTGGTCTTGCAATCCAAAATCTTCAATCAACTTTGTTCATTTTTCTTCAAACTACAATGGTTCAATGAATATATTCCACACAATCTTGTTCACGCGCTTTTTGAAATCAGTTTCATTATAGATTTTTTTACAAATCTGTATACAAATTTCATGTTATTGATGATATAGATAAAGTGAATCACATGTGATTCTATGTCAATCACATGTGATTCAAGTGATAAATCATATTTTTGCAATTTTAAAATAGTATATGAATTAAAATACCTTTGCTGGAATTTTTTGAGTGATGTGCCACATGCATAATATGTGTTTGGATTCAGTAAAAACTGCTTCAATGCTAACTTCATGGCTCCATCTTGATCCGTTACAATTATTTTTGGTTGTTTGTAATGTGTAGTCATGAATGATTTTAGTAGCCATGTGTAAGCTTTCTCATCTTCTCTTAGAAGCATTCTCGCACTGAGTGTCACACACTTTCTTTGATTATCTATCCTGGTGAATGGAACAAACACCATGTCATACCTGAATATCACAAGTTTCACACAAAATATTAAAAAAGAATCACATGTTATCAGTTATATCACATGTGATTTATCACAGAATCGCATGTGATTCATGAATGTGTTAAATTGTTATAAAGATATAACAGCTTTGAAAACAGACTTACTTGTTAGTTTTTGAATATTGCATCAAATGACACTATATCTCCAAACTCCTTGTATTTACATTTGGAAACTTCATCCACCCAAAACATGGAAACCAACTCACTATTTTCAACCTTATAATGAAATGTAAAGTTTCGCACATACTTCTGTCGGTTTTCCATTTTGTCTAATAGCATTTACGCGTCGCTTTTACCTATGAATGCATTTATATCCCTTTGTTGATTCTTAAAATCAGCAGTTGTGCCATGAACATATTGAGTGCCACATTTCATGCTACAATACAAATGGCGTGCCCTTGTTGCACCAAGTTTGAAGGTTGAAGTTTTGACAACAAACAATTTTTCTGCTTGAGTCATCTTCCTTTGTTTCTTTGTTAGATGCTTATACTCTTTCGAAATCATTAAATGATTGTGCTTAGCAATGAATTTTGTTACTACGTACTCTCCAGAAACACGATTCAAATTGATGAATATGCGCGCCATACAACCTGTTATTCGTTGTCTTGTATTTCTGACTTGTTTATCACTGTTTTTAAGATCTAATATGTTTATATTTATGTCTTTCGGAAGGTCTTCCCTATTACACATAAGGTACTTACTTTTTACCAAACCATTTCTTGTATTTTTTTTGTGCCAATTTTTTAACTTCAAATCCTGCTACTTTAGCATATTTGTTGTACATTTCAATACATTCATCTATCGTATTAAACCTTTTCCCCTCGACAAGTAAATAAATATCGTCAACAAAAGGTTCCCAATACACTGATCCTCTAGGTGTTTCTTCATGTGCCTATAAATTTGGTCTTGGTGTCATCACAAAATCTGTTTTTACATAATCACATGTGATTTTGTTAAAAAAATAGTGATTTACTATTTATTAAAACCTAAGCAACAAAATAAGCGGAATCAAATGTGATTCTGTTATTAAAACCTAAAATCTAAATAAGCAACAAAATAAGCTGAATCAAATGTGATTCTGTTATTAAAACCTAAAATCTAAATAAGCAACAAAATTTAGTGATTTACATACCTAGGATCACACACTATTTATTTAGGAACGGAATCACATGTGATTTTAATTACCTTAAAACTCTAAAAATCTAAATAAGTAACAAAATAGGTTGAATCACATGTGATTCTGTTCTTTAAAACCTAAAAATCTAAATAAGCAACAAAATAAGTAACAAAATAATCTGATGAATCACATGTGATTTACCTTGAATAACAACTATATTTTATTCCATATGTTGAGCATCCATAATCTCATCAACTTGAACATCAACTAAATCACGATCAACAACATGATTTTCATCGACCGCAACTTGAGCATCAACTAAATTTGTATTGTTTAACTGATTACTATCCATTTTTTAATTTATTAACGATATTAGCGACGGTGATGACGGCGGATTGACGGTGATGAAGGCGGATTGAAGGTGATGTTGGCGGATTGAAGGTGATGATGGCTGATTGAGGGTGATGAAGACGGCGGATTGAAGGTGATGAAGACGGTGGATTTAGAGTGATGAAGAAGATGGACTGAGAGTGTTTTTGTATGTGTGTTTTTGCTATAATTTTTTTAGGAAAAAATTGAAGGTTACTTATTTTTTTTAGTTTATATAATTGTCTTTTTTGCCCTTCAAGTGTAAATAGATGATTTGATCATAGCCTTTGGATCAAATTGGATTGGATGGTTGGGATTGGTCTTATAGAAAATGATGGTTCTTTAGGGATCTCAACTCTAATGCAGATATTGTTTATCCTTATTAGTATCTCAATTGCTACATTTTAAGCAAAACTTTACTTTGCAATTCAATACTCGATCAGTTTGTCAGTTTTAAGAAATCAAAACTCACATAAAATGTATAGAACTGTGTAAATTTTATTTGTAACATAAAACAGTAACAAAGCAAGATATACAATTTATCTCATAAAAGTTATTTACATGAAGCATTATAGAGATGCCAAAATATTGAACATATACATATCGAATGTCAAAAATGCTTTTGTTTATTAACAACGGATAATTTCATATTTATCCTATATAAACTTCAAAATGCCATATTTACGCAACTTACAAGTTAATAATGCATAATGTGCAATGATTTTGATGCATGTTTGAAGAAATATGGAATTTTGATGTTTTTATTGGGGAAATAATTGCCCCTATTAACTATCCTCACAATCCAATTTGGTTTTCCCTTAATGAACATAAGAAATCCTAAGCCTACACCAAGTACAATACCACATCCATATCCCAAGACAACAGATTGCCATGTAAATCCATTGAAGAAAGCTGAATCTTCTTGTTTTGGCGACGACACAGTGCGGGGTAGAGTTTGTTGCTCGTCGTCATTGCATTTTTTTGACAAAGGAAAACCACACAATGCAGAGTTTTGTTGGTACGAATTGTTTTCGAATGTGTTGAATTGTCCCCCTTGAGGTATGGCTCCAGAAAGTTGATTTCCCGAAACATTAAAGAACCCCATAAATGTTAGCTTAGTAAGCTGTAACGGGACCTTCCCTTTGATCTGGTTTGACGACAGGTCTAAAGACTCGAGTTTTATCAAGTTTCCAATTGTTGTAGGAATTTTTCCATTGAGATGGTTGTGAGATAAGTTTAGATAGCGAAGAGAGTTGAGCATTCCAATGTTACTTGGAATATCACCTTGAAAAATGTTGTTTGAAAGATCAATAGTTGTCAACACGGTTAGAATTCTTTCAAAAATAAGTTCACTTCCTTTCACCACAAGCTCGACGCTATCTTCATATATACTACCCATGTATTCTCGCACTCGTTCTTGATTTTTTCCATCAGTATCCGTCATCGCTTTAAAGTTTTCAATATACTTGGAGGGCAAAGGACCCTTAAACAAGTTTCCAGACAGGTCAAGAATTCGTAATTTAGGAAAGGGGAACTGGCGGCTTGAGCCAGACTCAATTGCACCACTAAACCTATTAGATCTAAGGACAAGAACTTGCAGCTGCAGAAGAGCATCAAGCCATGTGGGAAACGTATCGCTTATCATATTTTTACCAAGATCAAAAACCTGTAGAAGTTTACAATTCATCAAGCTTCTTGGCACCATCCCTTTTAACTGATTGTCATAAAGGTTTAGGCTAGTTAATCTACTTCCGTTCTGGAAACAATCTGGGATCGTACCACTGATGTTATTATGTGACACATGGAAAACTTCCAGAAAGTTTGAACTGCAAAATGAACTTGGGATCCCTCCGGACATTGTATTATTCTTTATAGAATATGCAATCATGTTTATAGGTATTTCCGGGAGGTTTCCATAAAACATGTTGTCATCAAGTTTGAGATATTTAAGGGATGTTGAATTACCGATTATTGCTGGTAGCTCACCTGTGAATTGGTTTCTATTCAGGTACAATTTATCCAATCTCGAAATTTTCCACACCCGATCAGGGATCTCTCCTGAAAATCTATTGACATGACCCTGGAAACTCTTTAAGCTGCTACAATTTCCGATGGATTTTGGTATCTCACCTGAGAGACTATTATTATAAACAATCAATCCTTTGAGCATACCATTGTAACATAGATTCTTTGGTAAGTTTCCAGTGAAGTTGTTTTCGGAAACCTCGAATATCTTAAGTTCTGAGTACCTGTTGGAAAATGAGTATTGCAAAATGAGTTTTTGCAAATTTTGGACAATATTTAATATATCTATATGTTATATATATTTATATTTCTTGGTAGCTTTGCGTTCTCCTCGATGAGAGCTTCGCAACGAGCTAAAGTATGTCCAAATTGGAGTAGAAATGAATGAGATATCGTGTCTCAAAGTGAGGCACAAAATCTGGAAATACTAAACTATCCCACATCGCCTAGAAGAGTAAGTGGAGACTAGTTTATAAGGAAATCATACTATTGAATATCAAATTCCTTTAGTTTGGTTATGCTCCCACTCCTACGTGCGCGCGCGCAGGGGGGGGTGCAGAAAATGGGATTTCCGAGCTAAAATGAGTTCGAGGCTTCTGAACTCATGCGAGCCCACGCGACCTGCGGACACGAATGCAGCTCCGAAATCTCACCTACGCGGGTATCTTTTTGCTGAGAATTATGTGAAGTGATTCTACTGAAGCACATGGGATTCTGCTGAAGCGAATTATGTGATACACGGAATATGCTGAAGCACAGATTCTGCTGAAGCACATGGTTTCTGCTGAAGTAATAAAACCGTGTAGATTGATAATTTCCAGAATATTCTGTAATCTATTTTAGGAATAGATTTAGACTTTGTGGTTAAGTCTTAACAGAAATATGCAAATCGTGTTTTATAATAACAGATATGCATATAATTTTATTCCAGGCGTATATTCTGGCTTGGTGACCAAGCTAGGTATTGCCTATAAAATAAAATCTTCTCATTCAGTTTTGATACACAGAATTACGTGACTCCTCTGCAGCCATTTTCCAGCTATTCATTCGATCAGAAACGCAAGTTGCTTCCGTGATCTTTCAGGCAAGTTTGTCACGTCCGGCTGTACATCAGCTTTGGCAGTTGTACCCTGGGAAACAGACGGCGAATCTGTTTTAAGGGAATCGTGTTAAACACGAGCCTCTTGCCACGACCTTTACTGCTTTAATTTTATTAACGTATTATTATAGAGTCTGTCTTCTGCTTCTACCCCATTCTGTCTGCTGTTTTATTTTCTGTTAATTTATTTATTATTTGATAATCTGATTTTATTAATTTAAAGTGTACACCGTTTCCTACAGTCTTAAAACAGATTCGGTTTAACCGAATTTATAACACTTTGTTAAAATCGGATTTATTTTTAACAGATTTATATAACTGTTTTCTGTCGAAACCTTGTTGAGTTTCTTTGGAAATCAGTTTCTATTAAACAGTTTTAACATACAGATTTGGTTTACAGATCTATAACGTTTTTTTTAAGCAGTTTATTATCAGTTTTAACGAAACCAAGATAGAGTTTCTTAGGCTGATTTATTCGATCCATCAAAACCAAGCTAGAGTTTTGTTGAATCAGATCTGGTACAAGTAGATACCAATTTACAACAGCTTGTTTGACTGTTTGTGTTTGTTTTTCAGGATGACAAACACCAATACCCCTCCTGTGATTACTCCTGTGAACGTAACTGGTGCGACAGTTACCAACACGGTTGCTAATCATGCTGAGAAACCAGAGAAATTCAATGGGCAGAATTTCAAGAGGTGGCAACAGAAGATGTTTTTCTATCTGACTACTTTGAACCTTGCGCGGTTCTTAAAAGAAAACCCACCTAACGTGGAACCTCCTGCAGAAGGTCAATCCTCTAATCAACAGGCTGTTCAAGCCTTGGAAGCATGGAAACATTCAGACTTTTTGTGTCACAACTATGTTCGGAATGGTTTGATTGATTCTTTGTACAACGTGTACTGCAAGACCAAGACTGCCAAAGAATTATGGGAGTCATTGGAGCGCAAGTACAAAACTGAAGATGCTGGTACAAAGAAGTTCGTGGTAGCTCGTTTTTTGGATTACAAGATGGTTGATTCAAAGAATGTGATAAGTCAGGTTCAAGATCTGCAGGTTCTGCTACACGACATTCATGCTGAAGGAATGACTTTGAGTGAAACTTTTCAAGTTGCTGCTATTATTGAAAAGTTACCTCCAAGCTGGGTAGAATTCAAGAACTACCTGAAGCATAAGCGAAAGGAGATGAGTGTTGAAGACTTGGTTGTTCGTCTTCGTATTGAAGAGGACAACAGGCTGGCTCAGAAAAACACGTATACGCCTGATTCTGCAAAGGCAAATATGGTTGAGCATGTTTCGTCATCTTCAAAGTCCAATGTCAAAGCTAAAGGCAAAGGAAAAGGAAAGAATGACAAAAAGGGCAAAGGGAAGTCTGAGTACCTTGCTCCTAAAGCTTCAATTGTGAAACAGAAGTTCCAAGGGGTGTGTTTCAACTGTGACCAGCCAGGTCACCGTGCTGCTAATTGTAAGATGCCGAAGCGGGTGACTCCACGCCAGGCTAATATGGTTAATGAAGATGTGGACATGATTGCTATGGTGTCTGATGTCATTGCCATGATCTCTGAAGTTAACCTGGTAAGTTCCAACAACAGGGAATGGTGGGTGGATACTGGGGCTACCCGTCATGTGTGTGCTGATAAGAGTATGTTTCACTCTTTCAGAGCGGTTGATAGTGGAGAGAAGTTGTACATGGGCAACTCTGCAACTGCTGAAATCAAGGGTGAAGGAGATGTAATCTTGAAGATGACATCCGAGAAAGAGCTCAAGTTGACTAATGTCTTGTATGTTCCAGAGATTCGCAAGAATCTTGTTTCTGGTTGGCTGTTGAACAAGTTTGGTTTTCGTCTTGTTTTTGAGTCTGATAAGTTTGTTCTTTCTAAGAATCAAGTTTATGTTGGTAGGGGATATGCCCTAAATGGTATGTTTAAACTCAATGTAATGGTTGTTAAGAAAGATATCAATAATATGAATTCTTCTGCTTACTTGATTGAGTCTTCTAATATGTGGCATGGCCGTCTTGGACATGTAAATTTTAATTCGATGCGTCGTTTGATTAAATTTAATTGCATACCTAATTTCCATATTGACTCAAAATATAAATGTGAAACTTGTGTTGAAGCCAAACTTACAAGAGCATCTTTCAAATCGGTTGAACGGAAAACCGAACCACTTGATATGATACACACTGACATATGTGATCTGAAATCACTACCCACAAAAGGTGGCAATAAGTACTTTATCACGTTTATTGATGATTGTACAAAGTATTGCTATGTTTACTTATTGAAAAGTAAAGATGAAGCTATAGACAAGTTTGTTCTATACAAAAACGAAGTTGAGAATCAACTTAGTAAGAAAATCAAGGTGGTCAGAAGTGATAGAGGAGGTGAATATGTGTCTCCATTCGCGGACATATGTGCGAAACATGGAATTAGACACGAGTTCACTGCTCCCTATTCACCTCAGCAGAATGGTATTGCCGAAAGGAAGAACCGTACCTTGAAAGAAATGGTTAATGCCATGTTGATAAGTTCTGGTCTAAGCCAGGACATGTGGGGGGAAGCCATTTTAACGGCTACTTATCTTTTAAATAAGATACCTCGTAAGGAAAAAGAAGAGACCCCTTATGAATTATGGATGGGAAGAAAGCCATCCTATCAGTACTTACGAGTGTGGGGGTGTCTAGCAAAGGTAGCTATACCGACTCCCAAGGCCCAAAAGATTGGACCTAAATCTGTGGATTGTATATTCATCGGATATGCTAAGAATAGCAGTGCTTATCGTTTCATTGTACATGATTCGAAAAATCCGGATATACAAAAGGGTACATTAATGGAATCAAGGAATGCTTCATTCTTTGAAACTATATTTCCTTGTTTAACGAAGGAAACTGGAAATTCATCTAGAATAGATGAAGAAGTTGTCCAAGATAAGAGACAACGAGATGATAATGATCTCCAAGATGAGAGACAAGATCAAACTGAGGAAGAAGAGGTTGAACCTAGAAGAAGCAAAAGGGCAAGAACCGAGAAATCGTTTGGACCCGATTTTGTTTCTTTTATGGTTGAAAACGAACCTACTTCATACCGAGAAGCGGTTACTTCTTCAGAAGGGCCTCAATGGAAGGAAGCCATTAAAAGTGAAATAGATTCTATTTTACAAAATCATACTTGGGAGCTCGTGGATTTACCTCCTGGTTGTAAACCACTAGGCTATAAATGGATCTTCAAGAAGAAGATGAAAGCCGATGGCACCATTGACAAGTACAAAGCAAGATTGGTTATCAAAGGATTTAGACAACGAGAAGGTCTTGATTACTTTGATACATATTCGCCTGTTACGCGAATAACCTCGATTAGGATAATACTTGCTATTGCCGCTTTAAGAAATTTGGAAGTTCACCAAATGGATGTGAAAACGGCATTTCTAAACGGAGATTTAGAAGAAGAAATCTACATGAACCAACCTGAGGGTTTCATGGCTCCTGGACAAGAGAACAAAGTTTGTAGGCTTGTTAAGTCTTTATATGGCTTAAAGCAAGCTCCCAAACAATGGCATCAAAAATTTGACCACGCCATGCTAGAGAGTGGATTCAAAATTAATGAATGCGACAAATGTGTTTATGTCAAAGACACAAATAGTGGATATGTAATCTTGTGTTTATATGTTGATGATATGCTTATCGTTGGCAGTAATGACAAGATGATCAAATCTACTAAAGACATGTTGAAATCAAAGTTTGACATGAAGGATATGGGTTTGGCTGATGTGATCCTTGGAATAAAGATCATACGAACTCAAAATGGACTTGTGTTAAGTCAAGCACATTATGTGGACAAAATTCTTAATACTCATAATGCGGGGGATTCCGGTCTAGCTAGAACTCCAATTGGTACCAGTAAGCATCTATCTAAAAATAGAGGCTTAGGTGTTGCCCAATTAGAGTATTCAAGAATTATTGGCATGTTAATGTACTTAATGACCGGTACCCGACCTGACTTAGCATATGCTGTTAGCAGGCTAAGTAGGTATACTAGTAACCCAAGCTATGCACATTGGGCAGCTATGACTAGGGTACTTCACTATTTGAGATACAGTCGCGATTATGGACTGCATTATGATAGATATCCAGCTGTTATCGAGGGATACAGTGATGCAAATTGGATATCTGACATAAAGGATTCTAGATCGACTAGTGGATATGTGTTTACACTAGGAGGAGCAGCTATATCATGGAAGTCTTCCAAGCAAACTGTTATAGCTAAGTCCACGATGGAATCAGAATTTATCGCGTTAGATAAATGCGGACAAGAGGCGGAATGGCTACGTCAATTCGTAGAGGACATACCAAGGTGGCCTAAACCGGTAACGGCCATTAGTATACATTGTGATAGTCAATCGGCAATTGGCAGAGCTCATAGCATAATGTATAATGGAAAGTCCAGACATATCCGTCGTCGACATAATTCGATACGACAACTACTCTCAACAGGAGTTATCTCAATTGACTATGTGAAGTCAAAGGATAACATTGCGGATCCGCTTACGAAAGGCTTAAGCAGAGAGTTAGTAAGTAAGTCGTCTAGAGGAATGGGACTAAAGCCCTTGAAGGAATGAGTTTCTATGAAGGAAAACCTAACCCAGTTGAATGGAGATCCCAAGATCTGGGTTCAATAGGACAACCTAATCATAGAAATGTGGGGGAAGTCACGTCAATGTGGGGGAGTTACTAAATATTGTAACTTTCCTAGTCCATTCCTATAACAAATGTGACTTGTTGAGAGGTTAAACATATGGCTTTAATGATTCAGGATGAAATCATAAAGCATAATGAAATCACAACACATATGTTTTTAATGATTCAAGATGAAATCACCTATGTGAGAGAGAAGTGGGGTCGCTTCGAAGGGAAATGTGGGGGCGCAATTCCTAAGAGCTCTTGCAGAACCAGGCTAGTGTTCATGACCATAACGAACACGACTATGAGGACTTGACATTGTCAGGGAGAGTCTTGTGTGAAGTGTAATGTCGTCTACGTAAATGGATGATGAGTTCAAGGACATCGCGTCTACTCAGATCTAGGAGACTAAGTGCATCTCACAAGGGAAGGTTCAAAGGGTTACACCTACCTATCCTATGCAAGACTTAACCGCAGAAATTTCACCAAAACTTTCGTGTGTTTTCGACCGATTTCCATTCATGTGGGGGATTGTTGGAAAATGAGTATTGCGAAATGAGTTTTTGCAAATTTTGGACAATATTTAATATATGTATATGTTATATATATTTATATTTCTTGGTAGCTTTGCGTTCTCCTCGATGAGAGCTTCGCAACGAGCTAAAGTATGTCCAAATTGGAGTAGAAATGAATGAGATATCGTGTCTCAAAGTGAGGCACAAAATCTGGAAATACTAAACTATCCCACATCGCCTAGAAGAGTAAGTGGAGACTAGTTTATAAGGAAATCATACTATTGAATATCAAATTCCTTTAGTTTGGTTATGCTCCCACTCCTACGTGCGCGCGCGCAGGGGGGGGTGCAGAAAATGGGATTTCCGAGCTAAAATGAGTTCGAGGCTTCTGAACTCATGCGAGCCCGCGCGACCTGCGGACACGAATGCAGCTCCGAAATCTCACCTACGCGGGTATCTTTTTGCTGAGAATTATGTGAAGTGATTCTACTGAAGCACATGGGATTCTGCTGAAGCGAATTATGTGATACACGGAATATGCTGAAGCACAGATTCTGCTGAAGCACATGGTTTCTGCTGAAGTAATAAAACCGTGTAGATTGATAATTTCCAGAATATTCTGTAATCTATTTTAGGAATAGATTTAGACTTTGTGCTTAAGTCTTAACAGAAATATGCAAATCGTGTTTTATAATAACAGATATGCATATAATTTTATTCCAGGCGTATATTCTGGCTTGGTGACCAAGCTAGGTATTGCCTATAAAATAAAATCTTCTCATTCAGTTTTGATACACAGAATTACGTGACTCCTCTGCAGCCATTTTCCAGCTATTCATTCGATCAGAAACGCAAGTTGCTTCCGTGATCTTTCAGGCAAGTTTGTCACGTCCGGCTGTACATCAGCTTTGGCAGTTGTACCCTGGGAAACAGACGGCGAATCTGTTTTAAGGGAATCGTGTTAAACACGAGCCTCTTGCCACGACCTTTACTGCTTTAATTTTATTAACGTATTATTATAGAGTCTGTCTTCTGCTTCTACCCCATTCTGTCTGCTGTTTTATTTTCTGTTAATTTATTTATTATTTGATAATCTGATTTTATTAATTTAAAGTGTACACCGTTTCCTACAGTACCTTCCAAAATCCGGTGGCAATTGACCCGATAAATTATTCCTGAAAATTCGAATATCGTTCAGTTTAGGCAAGCGACCGATACCCACTAGAATTTCACCAGATAAACGATTTATCAGGAGTGTCAAGTTTGTTAAACTTGTCAGATTCCCAAAACCGTCAGGTATTTTGCCGGTCAATTTGTTAGCAGAGAGATCGATGATCTCCATATTCCATGCTTCAATAGAGTCTGGAATTCCACCTGTTAGATTGTTCCCGTAGAGATAAACTTGTTTTAAATTCTTTAACAAGAACACATCACTAGGTATTGATCCCTCAAGCCTATTGACAGACAAATCCAGCAGCTCCATCGCCACCATGCCAGATAAATAATTTTCCGGTATTTTTCCAATCAAGTTAGCTTCCGTCATGATAAAAGTTCGAAGCTTTTTTAACCGAGTAAAACTATCAGGGAGTCTTGATGGTTTGAAGTCGTTAAAACCCAAGTATAATTCTTCAAGGTCATTTAAGCTGCCGATTTCTTCAGGAAAACTACCATTGAATAAATTCTGGCGTAGTTCAAGATATGTAAGTTTTGACAATCTTGAAATACTGACCGGAATGTCACCCGAGAAGTTATTATTCAAGAGACTTAAATACTTAAGCTCCCGTGATAACCGTGATATATCATCAGGGATACGTCCCACAAAAAGGTTTTCAGAAAGGTCAAGGTACTCAAGACTAGTACAGTTATAAAGACCAGTAGGAAAATCTTCATTGAAGTAGTTCCAACTCAGATCAAGGTGAGTTAAGTTTTTAATGTCACAAATAAAGGGTGGGATAACACCCCTGATGTCTTGTTTTATGGTGATACCTGTGATGGTATTTGCAGTACATGTAATCTCGGGCCAGCTGGTGCATGGGTTGGAGGATTGGTTCCAGTGGCTGAGGGAAGGTGGATTGGATCAGAAGCTTTTGACGCTGAGAAGGGTGGTTTGATCATTTTGGTTGGTGTTATGTCGCGAAACTACATGAAAGGGTGTGAGGAAGAGCAAGAGGAGAAGAGAATTTTGGTATGGTATTGACATCTTTGTTTTCTTGCACCATGGATGAGGGTGGTTGATTATGTTTGATGTATGTTGAATAACTGAGAGTTGAACAAGTCTGGAAGCAAAGTAGAGTTTGAGTTTCGACTCTATATTTGACTTACCAACACTTGACTTATCAGCATTATTGTTTTGACTTGACTTCTAATAGAAACAGGTGCAACGCCCACGAAATTTTTCTAGGGAAATGTTTTGAATGGAAATTACCCAAGGAACTCCTACAATTTTCTCATAGGCGTAGTTATTGGTGACAGTTTTTTGATGATTTCCTAACAATTAGTGACAAAAAATTTACCCTAACTAATCCGTCAAAATTTCCATGTGATTTTCTAAGGATTCTTATGAATGATAATGGCTAGAAAATCTCTAGATGTATTATAATAGGGATTTCTTAGTGACTTTTCTACATAAGTAGTTCAAAATAATAAAAATGAACACCATGTATATTACACATATGTGTTTATATTAGGATGGCTATTTTTTGAAGAAAAATCACTAGGAGACCTAAATTATGTGCCCAAAGATATGTGACATGATCTTGATGGTTTATGAAAAAGTGGGTCCATAACTGTAGCTATCAAGATGATGCCACACACGCTTAGGCACATAAGTTAGGTCTCCCAATCACTACTTTTTTTAATTGGTGTCGTAGTTATAAATGACTTAGCGTTTCATCTAAACTAACTTAGTCCATTTACAAGTGTGATTTTTTCATTAAGCTTCTAAGCTATCTCCAGACTGCCATAACCCGACTCCAAACTTGAATTCATTCGGGAGGATCTCGCAGAACAAGTCATTGATCTAGTGCTTTTCATCCTTGACCCTCTGTCCCACTGACCTAGCTGAACGATGGGACTTGGAGGTGGCCTTTCATTTCGAAGCATTCCTATGGTGTGTTCGAGCAGATCTGGATTTACTCTCACATATCCCGGACCTCTATGATCCATCGGAAGAGTAGCCACCAACCTTCTCACCCGATGGACTCTTCTGAGAACTCTCTGATCCATCACTTTCCGAATCTCCGTAGGAGACTCTTCGTGGAGTTGCCTTCTCTTTGCCCTGATTGTCAAGTTCCTTGATCATAGTTCACAACAAATCGATGTTTTCCTTCACATATTCTGACAAAGGTCCTTCTTGAACCGACCCAGTGGGAGCGGAGGGTCCTACCAGCCCCGGGCATTGTTCAAGTTTTCCTCTTGTCCCAGATTAGAATCCCTCACATGATCAAACGTTAGCTTAAGTTGATTGAAATAAGGGTCCCACGGATGGCGCAAATGTTTGAGCAAATTTCTGTAAGTGCTCTTTAGCCTTGGTCCTTCAGAGGTCTTAATTATGCTCTTTTGTCCCTAGGCTAAAATACGACAAGACACCATTAGCTCGCCACAGGTGTTTAGTCCAAGACCATGCTCTAAGAGTAAGTTTTTGCTTGGTATAGATTATATAGTGAGAGAAAGTAAAGAGAGTGTTGAATATTGGCTCAATGATATGTAATCTAAATAAATATATGAAATCTTAAGAAGGAATCTTAAGATATGCAAGATATGTAAGATATACAAGATATGGAAGATTTAGAAGATTTGCAAGATGCAGATTTTTTCAAGTTGATATGCAACTTGAGATGCTTTCTTTGAGCCTATAAATAGAGCTCATTACACTGAAACAAGACACACCAAAGCACACATACAAGCAATCTTTTAGTGTTCTCTATTTTCTTAGGTACTAGTAGTTTTCTAGTTTTGTAATATGTTTCTTTGATTAAGAAAGATATAATTTTTGGTTTTACATTCTCTTGTTCGCTTTCGTGTTGTCTACTTTTCAATGAGCTTGTTTGAGGTATAGTTGTGGTGCTTAAACATTCACACTCTTTACCTAGTCAGTGGGATATTATTGCAGTTATTCCACAGCAAGTGGTATCAAGAGCTGAGGTTATTCTTAGTATGCTTTGTGGTTGCAATTTAATTTGATCCTCCGCATAAGAAAAGAACTTTGTTGGTTTTCTAGTTGAGGCTATTGAAAATTAATTTGTACACGAAATGTTGATGACAAAGTTGACAAACCTTCCACATCGGTGGATCCAACATCTCCAAGTTGGGCTAGACCAGTCTTGACGAATGCAAGATTGGTGGTGGAGGTTTTTTTATGGCACATGCCATTTCGGTATGTGGCAAAGTGAAGTTCTAGACGCTCTTTTTCAGCAAGGTCTAGACATTGCCATTAAAGAAAGTAAACCAAAGGATGTAGAAGAGAAGAATTGGTTAACCATAAATCGGTTAGCTTGTGTTACGGTTCATTCATGTCTTTCGAGAGAGCAACAATATAATTTATCAAAAGAAACATCCGCCTACAAACTGTGGGTGGCGTTGGAAGAGAAATTTCTGAAGAAAACTTGTTAGAATAAGCTCTTTATGAAGAAATGACTAGTCACCGATTTGATGACTATGGATGAGGTGTTCAAAGACCAGGATCTAACATTGATATTCTTAGGATCGCTTCTAGAGTACGAGTTGCTTGAAACAACTATACTTAATGGGAAGGATGATGTGTCTCTAATGAAGTTTGTGCTGCTTTGTATAGTAAAGAACTGAGAATTAACGACAAGCAAATTAGTTCAAGTAGAGACGCAGAGGTTTTGCTAGTTAGAGGTCATTCGCAGAAGAAGGGCACCGATAAGAGATGGAGATTCAAGTCGAGGCAGAGACTCAACAAATATGAATGTGCCTTTTGTCATGAAAAAGGTCATTAGAAGAGAGATTGTCCAAAGTTGAAAGCCAAGGATAATAATTACAAAAGGAAATCTATAGAAGAGGCGAATGTCACCAAGTGTGATGATGAAGAGTCAGATCTCTCACTTGCAACATTGTCGACCAAGAATGCTTCTCATGTATGGCTATTAGATTTCGCATGTAGCCATCATATTACACCACATCGAGAGTGGTTTAGTAATTTTGAAGAACATGATGAAGTTGTTTATACGGCAGATGAAACTCTCCTCACTACTCTTGGGATTCCGAATGCAGAATGAAGACGGAACAATTGTGACCTTGAAAGGTGTTCGTTATTTGACAAAGTTGAAAAAGACTCTCATTCTCATCGGTACCTTAGAATCTAAAGGATTCGAAGTAAGAGAAAAGGATGGGGTTATGAAGATCATCTCTATCGTACTTGTAGTAAGGAAGGGTATTCGTAAAGTAAACAACACGTATCATTACATGGGTATAACTTATTGGAACTGTAGCAACTGTTACCAATGGTGATAGAAATTCAGAAGTTGTGAAGCTATGGCATATGCGCTTAGGACATGCAGGAGAAAAATCCTTGACTTTTCTCATAAAGAAAGGATAATTGAAAGGAGTGAGTTCCTATAAGTTGGATCTATGTGAGCATTGCATCAACGGGGAGACAACAAGGGTGAAATCTGGGACAGCTATCCACAAGACACAATGTATCTTGGATTATATCCACTCTCACATATGGGGTCCCGTAAAGACAAGATCTTTAGGAGGGAGACACTACTATGTGACCTTTGTTGATGACTTTTCCTGGAGAGTTTGGGTGTACACGTTGAAGACAAAGGATGAAGTGCTAGGAGTGTTCATCAAGTGGAAAAAGATGATGGAAACTTAGACGTGCAGAAAGATCAAACATCTCTGAACACATAATGGTGGAGAGTATAAAAATGATTAGTTCACAAAATTTTGTGAAGATGAAGGCATCTTTCAGACATACACCACAACAGAACGGGGTGGCAGAACGCATGAACCAAACCTTGCTGTAGAAAGTTCTGTGTATGTTATCCAATGCTAGGTTGGGTAAAGAATTTTGGGTTGAAGCTGTGACGTATGCATGTCACCTCGTTAATCATTTGCCATCTACTGTTATTGATGGGAAAACACCATTTGAGAAATGGTATGGAAAACCCGCTACAGATTATGATTCCTTGCATGTGTTTGGTTCCGCTGCATATTATCATGTGAAGGAATCAAAGTTGGATTCTAGAGCAAAGAAAGCATTATTAATAGGGGTCACTTCTGGAATTAAAGGCTAACCTCTATGGTGTCCGAAGACAAAGAAAACGATCTTTAGTAGGGATGTAACCTTTAATGAATCTACCATGTTGAAGAAGGTGAATGCTAAGCAGTTAGATGGAACTCCCAAAAAGGTGGAGTTTGAAAGAATAAATGTACCAATTAATAGAGAAAATGATGATGATTCTCCTGTGGTAGAAGGAGATTATGAAGAAGAGGAGGTTCAAATCGAAGAACATCCACAGTAACAACATGAATCAATTGCTACCAGCAAACCAAAAAGAAACACTAAAAGACCTGCTCGCCTTAATGATACGGTGGCTTGTGCATCTTCAATTACAACTGATGATATTGCTACTACTTACTCTGAGTGAAGGATTGCCAGAGAATCAGACATGGGAGTTGACCAACCTCCCAAAAGGGAAGAAAGCAATCGGATGAAAATGGGTGTATGCGAAGAAAGAAGGATTTTCTAGCAAGGATGATGTTCGCTACAAAGCAAGATTGGAAGCTAAAGGCTACGCTCAAAAAGAGGGAATTAATTGTAATGAAGTTTTTTCTCCAGTGGTAAAGCACTCCTTTATTAGAATTTTGTTGGCTTTGGTAGCACAGTTGGACTTGGAACTAATTTAGATGGATTCAAAATTTCTGGAAATGAGCATGAAGTATGTAAGCTTTATAAACCGTTGTACAGGTTGAAGCAATCCCCAAGGCAGTGTTACAAACAATTTGATAAGTTTATGATGGAGCCGAAGTACACAAGAAGAAAATATGACCATTGTGTCTATTTGAAAAAGCTACAAGATGGGTCCTTCGTATATCTTCTTATATTTATAGATGATATGTTGATAGCCTCTTAAACTCTATATGAGATTGAAAAGTTAAAGACTCGGTTGAAATGCGAATTTGAGATGAAGGATCTCGGTGAAGCAAAGATGATTCTCGGCATGGAGATAGTCAGAGACAGAAAATTAAGGAAGCTATGTTTGACTCAGAAAAAATATTTGAGAAGGATTCTTAAGTGTTTTAGGTTCGACAAGCAAACAAAATGATTTAGTACTCCACTCGCTTCTCAACTTAAGATCTGTGCTACTATGTCACCAAAAATGATGCAAATAGGGCATATATGGAGAAAGTGCCTTATGAAAATGATGTTGGTAGCTTAATGTATGCTATGATATGTACTCGACTAGATATTAGTCATGTTGTTGGGATTGTGAGGAAGTATATGCATAACCCTGGAAAAGGACATTGGCAAGCTGTTAAATGGATATTATGGTATATCCATAACACGGTCGATGTAGGGTTAGTATTCGAACATGGAAGTAGTTAGTGGGTAGAAGGATACTGCGATTTAGATTATGCTGGAGATTTAGACAAGCGAAGATCAACGAACGGCTATGTATTTACTGTGGCAAAAGCTCTAATTAGTTGCAAATCTACCTTACAGTCAACTATGAAAGCAGAGTATATAGCGATTACAAAGGTTGTAAAGGAAGCAATTTGGCTTCAAGGTTTGCTCGGTGAACTTGGAATCAATCAGAAATTTGTCACGATGCATCTTGACAGTTAGAGTGCAATTCACTTAGCGAAGAATCAAGCTTATCATGCAAGGACGAAGCACATTGATGTTCGGTATCATTTCATACGAGAGATACAGGAAGAAGGTGGAGTCAAAATCCAGAAGATCCATACTTTTAAGAATCCCAAAGATATGCTAACTAAAGTTTCAACTGGGATCAAGTTCAATTAGTGTTTGGAATCGATCAATATTCGGAAAACTTGATGATTGGTTTTGGAGACTCCACCAACGATGGTTGACAGCGAGATTGAAGATATTGGTATTTCGCCAAGGTGGATATTTGTTGAATATTGGCTCAATGATATGTAACCTAAATAAAGATATGAAATCTTAAGAAGGAATCTTAAGATATGTAAGATATGCAAGACATAAAAGATTTAGAAGATTTGAAAGATTTTTGCAAGTTGATATGCAAATAGAGATGCTTTCTTTGAGCCTATAAATAGAGCTCATTACTTTGAAGAAAGACACAACAAAACACATATACAAGCAATTTTGTAGTGTTCTCTCTTTTCTTTGGTACTAGTAGTTTTCTAGTTTTGTAATATGTTTCTTTGATTAAGAAAGATATAATTTGTGTCTTACATTCTCTTGTTCGCTTTCATGTTGTCAAATTTTCAATAAGCTAGTTTGAGGTATAGTTGTGGTGCTTAAACATTCACACTCTTTACCTAGTCGGTGGGATATTATCGCAATTATTCCACAACAGAGAGAAAGTGAGTATCAGAGTGTTTGTGAATGTGTGTCGTTCATTTGTGTGAGCAACTCAATTTATACTACCTGGACTATACTCCACTACACGAGGATTGTGGAGACGAAGCGAGGAAATCGCTGTTGGGCGTGAGGCGATGCCTTCGAAGCTCAGGTTGTCACGATGTTGCACATGGTCGTTGTAGATCGTACAACAGTTGTCAGCCTTGTCAGTGGAGATCCAAGGTAGAACAATATACATCATCATTGTCTCCAGACCTAGGGCGACCTACGTCCCCCTAGCTACTCCAGAGGACCATTCTAACGTGAGCTGGTCACTTCTTGATCTTCTACCAAAATAAGTGATTAAACATAATTGTATCCTCCGGATATATATCTAGAGGATACTATACCTCATCACCTTTGACTATTGTTTATTGTTTTGACATGGTTGGTTAAGGAATAACATTACTAAAATTGATAATTGTTTTTGTTTTAGTTTTATGTTTTGTATCTATGTTTAAGTATGAATCACTAGAATTGATAGTTGTTTAGGCTTTGAGTTTTGAATTTTGACTTTGCTAACCGTTATACAACTTATATAGGAATGGGTTTGTAGTTGGTTATACAACTTGGTTGTCCCATGAAGAAATAAATATGTATTCTTTGTTAAATGTTCTTGTGATGACCATTATGTAGTATAAAGCACCTAGTTTTCCATATGGGTGACCTAATAATTTGGCTATCATTCTATCAAGTGTATGTTTAAATCTTTTATAGTTGTTTACTTAAGTATTTATAATAACCATTTATTTCTCCATTCATGTTTCAGATAAATCATGTCAAAGAGAACATCAACAAGTAAAATTAAAGACAAAGGTCCTGCTAAAGATGGACCCGAAGGTAGGCCTCCTAATCGACCCACATATCAACCGTGAGGTAGACCAACAAGTCGTCTAGTTGCTAGACCTAAAGGTGCTAGTTCAGGTAGAGGTGGAAGAGGGGGAAGTAATAGTGCTTCTTAGAATGGTGGTCAATTGGCTGATGATCGGGGAGATGTAGGGGAGTATCTTGACACGAGTCTTAGACCTAAAGGTCTGTTGGAAAATTTAGTGCACTTGTGGGATTAGTTCACACCTGGTAATGGGTCAGGAGGTACGGAGTGTACACCCATAAGGTCCCTGAACACCCTGACTCTATAGTGGTAAGGTTCAGGACGTTAGTACTGTTAGGAAGAGTTAATACTGCTAGTACTAATGTTAGTACTGTTACTCAGAGTTAATACTGCTAGTGTTAATGTTAGTAATGTTAAGCAAAGTTAATACTGTTAGTATTAATGCTAGTATTGTTAGGCAGAGTTACTACTGCTAGTGTTGTTGGAATTAACTTGTAACAGGCATTGACCTATTCAAGTGACAGTTATAAGTGCTTAATGACCATGTTTAATTGGTCATGTAACCACTATTAGCTTTAATGGGGATAATTATGAGGCGATTAATGGGCCGATTAATCCTTATAATTCCATTTGACTAGCTATGAGTATTTTTCTATAAAAAGGAAATCACATATGCATGAATGAGATACATAAACACTTGGATGCAAAATGGTTATTGATTTGTGCCTAAATCATTAACATACATTTGGTCTTATCCCAAGTAGATATTCGTGATACCCAGGCATTAGGGTCGAATAGTTTACTTTGGAAAGTGATAACACGATTCCAAGTGATATCCGGTAACCATTCATTGTTAATTAGTTAGGCTATTGATTATCTTCACCCTGCTCTGGGCACATAACTCCCAACAATCAAAGTAAACTATTTTGTGATAATCAATGGTTGCTGCTATGAAACATATGGCTGCTAACTTCTCCAAACTGGATAAGTTTAAAGGGGTGGATTTCAGAAGATGGCAAAAAAAACATTTCCTGTTGTCAAGCAAGAGTGTGGTGTATATTCTAAGCACACCAATTCAAGATGATGGGGGTGATGCTATTGTGGAACAGATCAAGAAGAGGAACAAATGAGAGAATGATGATTACATTTGAAGAGGTTTAATTCTCAATGGTATGTCTGATTGTCTCTTTGATATCTATCAGAATGTTAAATCTTCCAAAGAACTATGGGATTCCTTGGATGTCAAATATATGCCCAAGGATGCATCAAGTAAGAAGTTCCTTGTAAGTAATTTCACAAATTACAAAATGACTGTTTCAATACCAGTTATGGAACAATACAATGAACTTCTTGGTATACTTGGAAGGTTTACAAAACTCAAAATGAACATGGATGAGGCTATTTCAGTCTCTTGTATCATTGACGAACTCCCTCCTTCTTGGAAAGATTCCAAGCATACCTTGAAACATAAGAAGGATGAGTTAACTCTTGTTGAGTTAGGCAGTCATATACGCATTGAGAAATCACTCAGGGCACTGGATAATGACAAGCCAAAGAGCAACAATGTTGTTGGTGCATCTGTTGTCAATATGGTGGAGCATAACAACTCCACCAGGTACAATGACAACAAGGGTAAACGTAAACATCAGGATAACACAAGGGCAGACCCTAACAAGAAGGCCACACCTACTTGATGGAAATGTGGAAAATCTTGTCACATTAAAAGTGATCGCAAAGGTGTTAAGATTGGTGGTAAAACCAATGGATCAGGTACTAGTATATGAGGGAATGGTTTAGTTCCTCTGAAAGGTCATAATATATTTAATAAATCTCTTCATGTTTATTATGCTACATATGTATCTAAATCTAACTATGTGCAGTTTGATGATGTTGCGTGGTGGGTTGACTCTGGAGCAACTTTCAAGTGTTCAAAGATAGAAGCTGGTTCAAGACTTATGAGTCAGTGATAAATTTGTTTTGTCTAAAAGTGGTGTATTTACTGGTTTTGGATATTTGTGTAATCAAATGTTCAGGTTGAACATTGTTAATGATTATGATAATTTAGCCTTTATGACCACCTCTGACTTGACTGACTGTACCCTATGGCATGTTAATCCCAGCATTTGACATGGACACAGAAAAGTGTAAAACTTGCATGTTGACCAAAAGAACTAAGAAACCTTTTCAGGGTGTTAATCGTGAAACTAAGCTCTTGGAGCTGATACACAGTGACCTGTGTGATTTGCATGTCACTCCCTCTTTGGGGAATAAGAAGTACTTTGTGACATTTATCGATGATGCTCCTAGGTTCTGTTACATCTATCTGTTACATACTAAGGATGAAGCATTAGATAAATTCAAAGTGTTTAAAACTAAAGTTGAATTGCAACTTGGATCCCTGATCAAAAGATTAAAGACTGATAGGGGAGGTGAGTACATGGATACTATGTATTTTCAGTCTGTTGGTATTATCCATGAAATGACTGCTCCCTATACTTCTCAACAAAATGGTATTTCTGAAAGGAAAAACAGGGTACTGAAGGAGATGCTTAATTCCATGTTGTCCTATTCAGGACTGAGTCAAGGGTTCTAGGGTGAAGCTATGTTAACAGCTTGATATTTATTAAATAAGGTTCCCAATAAAAGGAACAAGATTAACCCTTATGAACTATGGACTAAAAGGAAACCCAACCTAAACTTTCATAGGGTTTGGGGTTGTAGGTTTGTTGTAAGACTCCCTGGTCCACAAGTAAAAACTTTTGGTGAAAGAGGCATTGAATGCATCTTTGTTGGATATGCTGAGCATTTCAAGGCTTTTAGATTCTATGTTATAGAACCTAATGAAAGTGTTTCAATTAACTCTATAATTGAATCAAGGATGCAATCTTTAATGAGAATAGATTCTTATCAGTCCCTAGACCAAATCAGAGGATTCCTAATGAAACTCATGACATTGGTGTATCGAAGGTCCCTGATGAAGTGCCATCAGAGGTCCCTGATGAGGTTTTAATTCAACAACCTGAACCTATGCTTAGAAAGAGAAAAAGGGTCAGGACTCCAAAGTTATTTGGACCTGAGTTTCAGTTATATTTAATTTAAGGAACAAGGGATGAGGTCTCTAACCAATACTCCTATTGCTTCATTGTTGAGGATGATCTAAAGACATTTGAAGAAGCAATTAAGTCCTAGGATGTTGCTTTCTGGAAAGAAGCAATCAATGATGAGATGGATTCCATCATGGGAAACAACACTTGGGTGTTGGTTGATCTACCACCTGGTTGCAAACCTCTAGGTTACAAATGGATTTTCAAAAAGAAAATGAAGGTAGATGAAACTATTGAAAAGTTCAAGGCTAGACTAGTCATTCAAGGCTTTAAACAAAAGTCAGGGATAAACTATTTTGATACTTATGCCCATGTGGCTCGTATCAGTACCATAAGACTGTTGATTGCTTTGGCTTCAATTCACAATCTGAGATGGATGTGAAAAAAACTTTCTTGAATGGTGAATTTGATGAGGAGGTTTATATGAACCAACCTCAGGGCTTCATCATGCCTGGCAATGAAAACAAGGTTTTTTTCAAATGGTTATCTTCTTAACCAAGCTAAAAATGTGTGTATAGAAAATTTGATTAATCTGGTAAAGGAGTCATCATTTGTCTATATGTTGATGACATGATGATCTTTGGTACTGACCAAAATCAGGTTAACCTAACAAATGAATTTTTGTTATCAAGGTTCTCCATGAAGGACATGGGGGAGGCTAAAGTTATCCTTGGTATAAGGATTAAATATGAAAGTAAAAGAATTTCTATTTCTCAGTCTCATTATATTGCGAAGGTGTTGAGGAAATTCAATTACTTTGATTGTACTCTAGTGAGTACACCTATGGATACTTGTGAGAAGCTAATGCCTAATAATGACAATGTTGTATCTCAAATCGAGTATTCTAGGGTAATTGGATGCCTGATGTATGCCATGACTTGTACAAGACCTAATATTGCATTTGCAGTGGGTAAACTGAGCAGGTATACTAGCAATCCTAGTGCTCATCACTAGCAAGCAGTTCAGAGGGTACTGAAGTATTTGAAGAGAACTATGGATTATAGTCTCTCATATACTGGTTATCCTTCAGTGTTAGAAGGATACACTGATGCAAGTTGGATCAGTAACACTGAAGATAATTCGTCTACCAGTGGCTGGGTATTCCTACTTGGTGGAGGTGCAATTTCTTGAGCATCTAAGAAGAAAACTTGTATCACGAGTTCAACAATGGAATATGAATTTATAGCCTTAGCAGCTGCTGGTAAAGAAGCTGAATAGTTGAAAACTTGCTTCTTGAAATTCCATTGTGGCCTAAACCTATAACACCTATTTCTATTTGTTGTGATGGTGCAGCTACATTGGCAAAGGCTTATATCCAGATGTACAATGGGAAGTCTAGAAACTTAGGTGTCAGACATAGCATGATTCGTGAGCTATCACGAATGGGGTGGTATCTATAGAGTTTGTTAGATCTCAACAAAATTTAGATGATCATTTGACGAAGGGTTTGACTAGATACTTGGTTATAAAGTCTTCTAAAGGCATGTGTTTAAGTCCAACTTAGTCACTGAATGCTAAGACACCCAACTCCCTCCCGAGGAAACTTGGGAGCTGAGTTCAATGTGGAAAGCTGAACATTTCGTGGACTGGAGCACATGTTTTATTTTACATCCCAAGGTTGTGCTCAGAATCTGCTTAAAAGGAGGATGAAGTCTTTACTTCTTAATGGTTAATTTTCTTTGAAAAAGTGCTTGGCAGGAGCATGAATAAAGAGGAATCACCTGTGTAAATGGTGAAGTTTTGCCACTTCAGAGAGCTTTGGACTTTTTGCTTTTACAACATTTATAAATTGGATCTGGACACATGGCTTGAATAGTGTCAAGAGCGTTTAAGTATTTGAAAACGCTCCTGACTAGCTATGAGTATTTTCCTATAAATACTCATAGCTAGTTAGGAGCGATTAATGGGCCGATTAATCCTCATAATTCCATGTGACTAGCTATGAGTATTTTTCTATAAATAGGAAATCACATATGCATGAATGAGATACAAAAAACATAAACAATTGGATGCAAAAGGGTTATTGATTTGTGCCTAAATCATTAGCATACATTTGGTCTTATCCTAAGTAGATATTCATGATACCCAGGCATTAGGGTCGAATAGTTTATTTTGGAAAGTGATAACATGATTCCAAGTGATATCCGGTAACCATTCATTTGTAATTAGTTAGGCTATTGATTATCTTCACCCTGCTCTGGGTACATAAGCCCCAACAAGGCCGACCTCGTAATACACCCAGATATCAACCTAGAGATAGACCAACAATTTGTCTTGTTTCTAGACCTAAAGGTACTAGTTCAGGTAGAGGTGGAAGAGGGGGAAGTAGTGGTGCTCCTGGGAATGGTGATCAGTTTGCTGATGAGAGATGTAGGGGAGTATCTTAAAGGGAGTTTTAGGAAGGTAGGCCTGCAAGAATAGGTGGTAGTAGTAGTGCTACTAGGGAAGGTGATTCGTGTGCTAATGATCATGAGAAGGAGTACCTTGAGAAGAACATGGATTAGTTAGAGATGGAGTCATCACAAAATCGATGTGGTTGAACGTAGCTGATACACCACCTACTCAGTCATCACTCAGAAGTTGGATTTATCAAAATCAAAATGGGTATAATTTTTATCTTTTAACATCTTAACATCTAGATAAATCGAAAATAATGGTTACTCTCTACATTGTTTCGATTGTGTTAGGTTTACTGAGGCACGTGTTCACCGACAAATAACTACTATCTTAAAGTTTTCCATTAATGGTCCCTGGGCTACATGGAAGGAGGTACCAAAGCGTGACATCCAATTAATGTGGGAGCTTTTTAAGGTTTGTACTTACAATTTGTTATAACTTGATAACCAAAAGCTATAATAAAGTGATCATATTTTACTTATAAAGTGATGCACGGACCGTTTAATCACCTTAAAAAGTTATACCTGTGTAGGAATTTTATCAATGGGATGCTCGAGTTGAAGCCTTAGTTAAGAAATTTTTTAAAGATTGCTTGAGTAAAAGGTTTTTCGATCTGATGAGAGAATGTCGACTAGAAGCTGAACGTCGGGCTAATGATGCGGGAACCCCATGTTGGTTTGTGGGAGTTGTAAACACACATAAATGCTAAAAGTGTTTGAGCCTATTGGGGGCACACACATTAAACACGAGAGTACGTTTATTACATTTTGATACTTGAACTTGACCCGACTTTGACTCATTAAACTAGACCCGGTTTATCCCTTGACCCAAACCCAATTGGCCAGTCCATTAGTGGGGCATTTGGAGAGGATAATGGGCTAGTAAGAGTTGTAGTATGATAAGGTATGTGGGTCTCTTGGTGACCAAGTTTGGAGCCCAAAGAGGCTAGGTTTTGAGGGCTATAAATACCCTACACCTAGCTCACAAACCTTACGCATATATATATAATATCTTTCTCAGGAAAAGTAATCATGACATGCATGCTATCCCCTAAACCAATTGTTTATTTGTATAGTTATCACCTCACTCAAAACCAATCATCTTGTTTCTTTCTTTTGTTCCATGTGACTCGTCAAAATACAAAGCAAGATATTATACTCGTAGTATGCATCCAAATTTGTTTACTTGCATGGAAACTATGCGTAAGTATTATTAACATATGCTTGTCATATAGGAACAAATTTCTTTTCCTCCTTTTAGTACCGATTAAAACGCACCCTGCTTAGGGTATTTGGTTGATCTTGTACAACAAGTGAAAGTATTCTAAGGATTGTTTGGTTCGAGTAGTTCAAGTATTCAACAAGGTGTTGTTTGGTTAAACGTATACGACTAGCTTTATTCGAGCGTTTTCGTGTTAAAGTGTTTGTGTGAGCACTCGTAGAGGTGATTGTTTTAATCACTTGGTTTCATGTTCGTTGATAGCGTGCAGTTGATGCCAAAGGTTAGTTTTCTATTTACCTTTTATTATTTATTGTTTATTATTTACGTGTTAACCTAATTTCATAAACTAGATCCTAATTCCGATGCGTACTCATAGAGGTTAATTGGTTAACTTGTTCTAAAATCCCAACAGTGGTGTGGAAAACTAGAAGGGGGTTGAATAGTTTTGCCGATTTTAAGTTAGCTTCAAAAACTTTAGATTCATTAATATGTGAGATCTTATGGATGTAGAGAAAGTATAGATCTAATGATAAAGCAAGTAAATAAAGTAAAGCGAAGGGAAAGAAAAGACACAACCGATGTATAGTGGTTCGGCTACAAGGACACCTTCCTTGCCCTACTCCACTCCCCGAGTCACCTACTCGAGAGTTCAAGCACTATGTCAACAAACTCCTTCACTTGGCGGAGAAGCCTTCACAACGTTGCTTACACTTTTTCCGGTACAAAGCTAGATACCGAGTCCGTAGCACGGTGGACCAAACCAACACGACTATTACATAACAAATATGTGAAATATCAAATACAAGATCTTCGCTACAGAAATCTTGTGGAGTGACAAATCAATCAAGGACCCCTTGCTTGGATGACTTGTAGAATGCTCGTGATCTCGCCTTAGAGAAGGACCTATATGAGGATCACAAATAGAAAGAAAGAAGAACAACTCTCTAGATCAAGTGATCTATATGTTAGAAGAGAATGAAAGTGTTTGAGAGATTTAGTAAGAAGAGGGGTGAGTTAGAATGAAGAAATGGCTCTTTATTTATAGGCAAAATCTTCCACTGTTCCCTGGATCCCACGGATCCTTCCCACTTGGGATCCGTCTAGTGTAATCCTAGGGATCCGTGGAACGCTCCTCTTTGCCCATGGGTTTTTTGGTTATGGGTTGGTCATGGGTTTTCTTTAGATTCAATGTATCTAAGTATACATTGTATCTAGCCAACTTGGGTATGAGTTAAGATCAATGGGTTATGGTCCATGGGTTATGGTTTTTACCCATCCTAATAAACTATTACAACAAATGCTTAATTACTACATTTTTGTATTTAAATGGCTATATGTAAATGCTTTACAAAAATAACATGTATCCTTATAATTATACTTAAGATAACATTATATTTGTTATCAACAAAACACAAAGAGATCGCAAAATATTAATAAACGTTTTTACGGTTTATTTGTATTAACAATCTCCCCCTTTTTGTTGATGACAAAACAAAATGTTATGATGAGTAAAACTTAAGAATATATGTAAGTTTTGAAAGCCCCTAAGTTTTACTTCTTCTCCCCCTTTTTGTCGAAACAAAAAGTTAACCCTTGGAAGAAATAAACATAAAAGTCTGGAAAAATTAGTCCACGTATCATTAACGGTAGCTCCCCCTAGTTTGGGGCGTCAAGTGAAGAAAAAATAAAAAATCCTACAAAAAGAAAGGTTAGTAACATGCTTAAATAATCTTGTGATTGCCGAGAATCAAGATTGGGAGCCAAGGTATGTAAACAAGGTCTTGTAATAAAACAACAAATTGTATTGGTATTTATGCCACCTACAAGCATGTAAAAATAAGAACAAGACTTGTTCTTGAAAATGACTTCAAAAGAAAAAATACAAAAAATAGAAAATAGTAGTAGTGATTCCTTCCATGCTTGCATAAGGTTATGGATGGAGTTTTAGATGAGTAATGGTATTGATGTGATCAAGGATGAGATTGAGTATGAATCGCATTTCTTCCTTAACTTCTATTGCAATTTCCCTAGTGGATTGGCAATGTTCACAATGTAGGTGATGTGGGTAATGAGTACGGAAATCTTCCGGTTTGTTTTGATTTGTGAGTTGCAGAAGTTGTGGTGGAAAAATAGGAAAATACGGATCAAAGTCCGGAATGATTGGAAGTAGTGGTGGAAAAGAGCCTAGATGTTCTTGTAGTTTAATGGGAGCTAAAGGTGGTGATGTTTCAAGATCATTGAATATTGTGTTTGGAGAAGTTGGAGGTGTCAAAAAGGCTAATTCTTTTTGCTTTGGTTGTGGAGATCTTGTTGGAGTCGTAAGGAGTTCCAAAAGAGTGATTTTAGGTGGTGAATGATTTGGCGATGAAGTTGGTGTACTTGTTGGTGATAAAGGAGGTGCTATAATGGAAGCATCTTGTGGTGAGTTAGTTGATGGTGATGAGCCATATGATGGTTTTCCTAAGCAACAAGATCGGATGTTGATCCGTGCGGATATCCTAGAGTTTGATTTTGGTATTTTGGAAGGTGGAAGTACAGAGGTTTGAGTTTCATGGAGATGATTGTTTGTACTAGTTGATTCATCTAAAGGGTTTGTGGATGACATGGTATATTGTGTTTGTGAGGATGAGATAGATTATGCAAGCATTTTGGGAGTTCTATATATAGAAAAACAAAACATTGTAATGAATGCTTGACCCAAAATGTGGATTAAAATCTAATGATTAGATATGAATTTAAGGCATGTGATCATGAGAACACAAGCATTAAAAAGCATACTCCTAAAAATAAAACAAATGTGGATTTTTCATCCAAAGTGAGAAAAGTAGAAGGTAAAAATAGCTTCTGTCTCACGGATCCCACGGATCCTTCCCTTGAGGGATCCGTCCAGCATGAAGGCTGGGATCCGTGGGTCTGGTGATTCAGGCAGCACAAAATTTTCCTTTTGGAAACATTTTTGCCTAGTGTGTGCCTATATGCAAACTATTTGGAGTTGCGGTTATCTCGAACCCTAAAAAGAAAAAGAAAAGTAAACTAGAAGTAGAAAAGCATCCTATTGAGATAACCCGAAAACACATATTTAGTACATAAGTACGTAATTTAGTGGTATCAATGCTCCTAATTCATTGTTGCTTAAATGAATGTACCCGAAAACACATATTAGTTATGTGTCCCCTTTAGCATTCAAAAGACATGAGATGCAATAAAAACGGGTTTTTACTTTGTATTAATAATGAAAAAGCGATTTGTCCTAGACGTGAGAAATTGCTTTTGTGAAATTGATACGGGAAGGTATCATCCTTTTAGAAAACATTTTGAAAAGAGATTTTCTTTGAAAATGTGTATGTAGTTATGTGTTTGCAACCAAAAAAAATAAGAAAGCTATAAGTGGAAGACTTATCTTGGGTTTTGAAAATTCCCGTATTGTTTGTGAGTTGTGCGTGAAATAGAGATCCTAGACTCAGAAAGAAGAAGGCTAGTGTTTACATACCTTGTAGAGTCAAATAAGTTACGACGTTTGTTCCATTAGACCAAGACCAAGACAAAGTAGGTTGAATTGTTCCCGCTTCAACGGTTTGGTGAGGACGTCGGCTATGTTGTCTTCGGATGCTACCTTCTCAATAGAGATGTTCCCTTTTTGAACTTTGTCTCTTAAAAAGTGATGGCGGATCTCTATATGCTTTGTGCGAGAATGCAATACCGGATTCTTGCTTAAGTCGATGGCACCTTTGTTGTCACATAGTATGGCTATGTTGCTTAGATGAATGTCGTAGTCGACTAACGCTTGTTTCATCCATAGTGCTTGTTGGCATGCTTTGCCGGCGGAGACGTACTCGGCTTCGGTTGTTGATATTGCTAGTGCCGTTTGTTTCTTTGAAAACCAAGATGTTAAACAACATCCCATGAAAGTACATACCCCACTTGTACTTTTTCTATCAACGTAATCACTTGCATGGTCAGAATCTGCATATACGATTGTTTCTACTCCCGTGCCCTTAGGATACCATAATCCTAATTGTGTTGTACCCTTAATGTATCTAAATATCCTTTTTACGGCTTCTAGGTGTGATGTTTTAGGGTCTTCTTGAAACCTAGCACATAAGCAAACACTAAACATGATATCCGGCCAACTTGCCGTGAGGTAGAGAAGACTACCTATCATGCCACGATATTTAGTATTATCTACGGATTCGCCGTCTTCATCTTTTGTGAGTTTGGTGTCGGATGACATTGGTGTCCTAATTGGTTTCGACTCTACTAGACCAAATTTATTTAACATCTCCTTAATGTATTTAGATTGATTAAAGAAGATACCATCTTCTACTTGTTTGATTTGTAGACCAAGAAAGAAACTAATTTCTCCCATCATACTCATCTCGAACTCGTCATGCATGATTTTAGAGAAATCATCACACATGTCTTGACAAGTGGATCCGAATATAATATCATCTACATATATTTGCACATGTCTTATTATAAAGTGTGTTGTCAACTAACCCCATGGTATAGTTGTGTTTAATTAAAAATGACTTGAGTCTATCATACCAAGCTTTTGGAGCTTGTTTAAGACTGTAAAGGGCTTTCTTTAATTTATATATATGTTTGGGTTTTTCAAAATCGATGAAGCCCGGAGGTTGAGCTACATATACTTCTTCATTAATGAAACCATTTAGAAAAGCGCTTTTGACATCCATTTGATAAAGCTTTAGATCATTAGCACAAGCATACGCAAGAAGTATTCTTATAGACTCTAATCTAGCCACGGGGGCATAGGTCTCATCAAAGTCTATTCCTTCTTGTTGGTTATACCCTTGGGAAACGAGTCTAGCCTTGTTCCTAGACACTACTCCGTTTGCATCTAATTTGTTTTTATAAACCCATTTGGTTCCTATTATGGTTTGATTACTAGGTGGAGGGACAAGCGTCCAAATATCATTAGAAACGAATTGATTTAGTTCTTCTTGCATAGCCATTACCCAACTCTCATCTTTTATGGCTTCTTGTGTATTCTTAGGTTCTATGGTTGAAACGAAACAAAACAAGCTATTTTGGTTTTGAACTTGAGACCTTAATGTTCGTTCATTTAGCTTTCCTATGACTTTATCTACGGGGTGATCTTTGGACTCTTTAATGTTTATGACTTCATCATTTAAAGGTTCTTCTTCTTCATTTATCTTTTTCTTTATTACTATAGCTTCACTTTCTATAATCTCGTCATCGACAAGAGGTGGAGAGGGTTTGGGTGGACTTTCATCAAATTTTATATTTAATGACTCTTCTACCTTCATTGTTTCTTTGTTTAATATGACTTAAGCTTTGCTATTTGGCGAATAACCTAGAAAGATTCCTTCGGTTGATTTAGGATCAAATTTTGTAAGGTAATCTTTAGTGTTAAGAATAAAACATTTGCTTCCAAAGACTCTAAAGTGATTAACGTAGGCTTTTTGCCTCGGAGTAACTCATATGGAGTTTTACCTAAGATTGGTCTAATTAAGACTCGATTGAGTATGTACGTTGAAGTATCAACGGTATTACACCAATAATTTTGAGGTATGGATTGTTCATTAAGCATGGTTCGACTCATTTCTTGTAGGGTTCTATTCTTTCTTTCTACTACCCCATTCGATTGCGGAGTGCGTAGAGCTGAGAAGTTGTGAGTAATACCATTAGCGTCACAAAAGGCTCCAAATTGAACTTCATTATCGAACTCCCTACCATGATCCGTTCGAATGGACACTATAGGACTTCCTAGTTGTCTTTGGATCTTTTTGCTTAATATTTCAAAATAATTAAAGGTTTCCGTTTTGTTCTTTAAAAATTTTGTCCATGTATACCTAGAGTAATCATCCACTATGACCAAAGTGTAGTAGTTGCCTCCATAACTTTGGATAGCGGATGGACCAAATAAATCCATATGTAGTAATTCTAGACACCTAGTTGGAGACACCATGTTTTTAGCTTTATGACTAGAATGAGCTTGTTTTCCTACACTACAAGCATCATGATGAGTATTTAGACACTCATCAATCCCCCACACTAAGATATTGCTAGTCCCTAGCAATGTTTTAAGAAAAATTAATGGATTTCATCTCTTTACCAAAAGCCATTACTTCTGGAGTAGCCAAATGTTTCAGTTCAAGTAAGAACCTTGGTACACTGATAACCAAATGATTTTGAGCAAATCACCAGCTTTCAACGAATTTGATTTGTCTTTACCAGAAGCCGTTTGCTTCTGGACTAGCCAACTCTTAGATAAATTATCAATATTATCTTTGGTGAGCTGATTACCAATTATGGTTTTTCCACTGCCTTTACCACAAGCCATAAACTTGCGGGCTAGCCAACTCTTCACTAATTAAAGATATGGTGAGCTGAACACCATACAATTTTGGGCAAATTGCAAGCCGTCAACGGATTTGAGATATCTTTACCAAGAGCCGTTTGCTCCTGGATTAGCCAGTCCTTATGTGGGTTAGACATGGTGGACTGATTACCATTTGTTGTGTTTAGTACATAGTACTTCCACTAAATTTTTTTTTAAAATTTGGCCATTTTGGGGGAAAAAGGGACTAAAAGGGTACATTTATGATCAAATTCGCCAGAATTTCCCCCCCACACTTAGAAATGAATATTGTCCTCAATATTCAAAGTATCGGCTGTTATGCCGAAACTTAGAACGTAAAAAGATAACATTACTAGCTAAGTGTAGAAACACAACAATTATTCTCTTTTTTAATATTTACAATTTTCGTTCATTTTTTAGATCTATATACAACATGTGGGGCATCTCCCCCACACTAGGGTGGTACACACGGGTGAAAACCCATGTTTAACTACTGTTTTTGATTACCGAGTCACTAGCTTGACTCGACCCCGAATTAATTTGTTCATGGGGAAGTAAGTGGAAGAGACAATCTCCATCGGACTTTCATTCAAGATGTTTGGATAAACATTTGAAGCACGCGAAAGTTCCACACCGACGAGATATACATAGACAGACCCGGCTCACACATGGTACATGGAAATGCCGGGGTCAAAGATAATGTCTTCATTCCCGAAGGAGTGAAGAACAGGAGAAGTGACAGAATATATGAAGAAAAGAAAGAAAATCATGATAAAAATCATGACTAACTCTTCATCCTCAATAGGAGAATTCATAGTTTCATGAATCTCATCAGTTAAGCTCGCTTGATCAAGACATATCATGGGTGTGTCTAGATCAAAGTAGAAATTATCATACTCCGGCGGAGATATGATATGAGTGATTTCACCGGCGAACTCCTCGTGAAGAGAATCAATCACAAGATGTAAATCTGTGAATTCTTGTTCCACTGTAGACTCATCACTATCCTCAATCTGAGTATCAAAGAGTGGATTCTCAGAAATTAAGGTGAATTCAGATTCGAATTCAAATAGAGGATTGGTGAGAGTAGTTTTGAATGCTTCAGGAACAAAGTGATTAATATTCTCTATTGGACTGTTGGGGTAAGAAGTGAGTGAACGGTCATTATCAAGGAGACTTTCAGTCTCTCCCAGATCGGCTTTGAAATCAAAAAGACTATCATTACTTTCCGATGAAAGTGGATTGATGTGAGTGAGTTCATCAGTGAACTCCTCAAGAAGATGATCAACATCAGACTGTGGGAGTGATGCCTCAACATACTCGATGTTTCCATGAGAAGTACAATCGTCGCTAAAATCGGAGAAAGTTTCAAAATGATCTTTTGAACACTCAAGAGGGGAAATAGAATTACACATATGATCAGAAGTTCCCTGTGACTCTCTCGGGATTGGGACAAGGTTCTCAACACTAGACTTTATGAATTCGTCCGATTCCTTTTCAGGAACAGTGTCAAGATGCTCGTCCCCCATGTTCAGAGAGTGAGTGGGAGCTTCGGGTGTGATAGCAGTTGTTTGAGATGGAATCTCAACTGCTGGGATATCAACTGACTGAGGGAGTTGAGAAATAACATTCTTAAAAGAAATACTCTCCTCGTCATCATCATACATAGCTGCCTTAAGAAATTGGGAACGCCTTAGAGCTGCTTGCTCTAGGACTAATAATTCTTCCCTAGATTTGCGGGCCTCTCGTTCTTCGGCTAGCAATTCTCCCATGGTTTTCTCACGACTCACTTGATTCTTAAAGTTTTGAATCATATCATCAAGTGTTTTTATTGCGGTTTCAAAATCTTGGGAAATTTCTTTAGGCAACGGCTCAGGTGGAGTTTGAACCGTATGGTGCTGTGGAGGTTGGAAATTGTCAAACCTGTGAGAGTCATGATTGTTACAAGGAAATGGATTCCCTATTTGACAATCAGAGCTGAAGTGAGGACCTCCACAATACTCACAACAGTAAAACTGCTGAGTCTGGACTGGTGAATTATATGGATATTGGTCATAACCAAAGTTCTGAGCATCACCGGAAAACTGTTCATAGACAAACGTGTTTCCGGATTGACACTCAAATCCTTGGTGAGGACCTCCACAAAATTCACAGCAGTTATGTTGGTTATATGAAGATAAGTCGGGATATGGTGGGTAATTGGAAAAGTTTGAGGGGTCGTTAAATGAGTTCGGATTAGGATCATAATCAAATGAATTCCTCGAACCACAAAACAAACAACTCCCGTTACGAATATCATTACCACACTGTACACACGTACACCAACGACAGGGTGAACCAAAAAGAGGCTCACCACAACCGACACAAGGAATAAACGATTTCATTTGAGAGTTATGAGAAGGAATCGGTTTATTCAAAGAATCAACAAAACCAACATGGTGATTCGAATGACTATCAAGTCTCGAAGAACATTTTGAAAAATCCGGAGGTGGGACAAGTGGTGTGCTCTGAGAGCTAGCAATTTTCACCACTTCCGTTATGGTCTCTGGTTCTGGTTCTTGAGAAACGTGAAGATTAGGCAAGTCATTCTTGCTAGTCACCGGTCTAAATTCTGCATGTTTGCTTTTAACCGTAAATCGTGAAAGTTTAGGATCAAATTTAGATGGCTTAGGAGCAATCGAGGGGTTAGATCTTTGGATAACCGTAGGTTGGACGTATTTAGCACTTCCATTATCAGAGGGAAGTACCTGGTCCTTTGTCACCCCGGTTTCTCGTTCCATTTCCCTACGCAGAATTAATGGATCATCACGAACAACACGAATTCTTGACATTTGTGATAAAGTCTGAAGTTTTTCAACTTCGTCCCAGAATTCATCGTAGTCGAGAGATTCCATGAGAAGAAGTTAGAATCAAATGGATAGAGGGTAAAGGGATAAAGAATCAAAAAGGGTAAGAGGGTAAAGATGAATATTTTTGGGTTTTTGGATAAACATTTTGTAAAAATAGGAAAGAAAATCTTTTTGGGTTTTTGATTTTTAAGATGTTTTTGGATTTTTGGATTTTTATAAGAAAATATAAACATATAGATGGTATAAACAAGGAGTGAATATTCAAATCACTAATCTGCTAAACGTAAGACTATTAGCACTGCTCCCCGGCAGCGGCGCCAAAATTTGATTGGTGCCAAACCGTCAAGTTATATCACACAAGCTAGCCACTTGTGAATGGTTAACCGTAATAAACTTCAGACAGCTCAGTCACCAATGCAATGAAGTCCAGGAGAGTATAGTGTTTCCCCAGGTCGTTATGTCCCAACGAGCTGTGCGAGAATAGTCAAACGAATAGTGATCGAGAGGATTTGAACGGAAAAGAGATATGATTGATTATAACTAAAGAAAGAGTATATAAACTACAGGGGCTTAAATGCAAATTAAAGAAAATTAAAAAGATAAACTATATTAAATAAACGCTATCACTATTTTTAAACTTATGTTTTTGATTTTACTTTTATAAAACTTAAATTAAAAACTACGTGACGTATAAAAGAAAATGTGAAACTGAAGCAATATTAACCTTAAAAATATGAAGATGACATTTTTACAAACCTAATGATAAGAGAAAATTTTAAGAAAAAGAAAATTATTTTTATAACTATTTAATTAATTATTATTAATTAAAAACTAATTTTAACTATTTAATAATACCCTAAAATACAAGAAAATATGAAATAAAGCTAGAAAAATGAAATTATGACTTGGAAAAATCTAAAATAACTAAAGAGAATTTTCAAAACTATTTTTATATTTTTCTGATTATTTTTCTATTTTCTATGAATTAAAAACTATTTAAAACTAATTAAATTGCTAAAAATTACAATTTAAACTAAGAAAAATCTGGAAAAATAATTTTTTGACTTTTTATATTTATCTTAACCTAGGAAAAATGAAAACTTATTTTTTTGAAACTTTTCTGAATTAATTGTATTAAAAGCTAATTAAAATTGCCTAAAAACTGTTTTAAATGGAGAAAAATAGCAAACAGTGATGAAAAATTATGAAAATTTCAGGAAAAGTCTAAATTAATATTATGAATCTGAGAAAAATATAAAAACAGGGGCTTGTGTGAAGGAATATGGGGCTGCAGTGGAGAGTACTTATAAATAAACACTCAAGATAAGCCAAAAGGAACAAATGAGCACCAAACTGCCACAGAAGCTATAATAAGCTAAAAGTACTCAAAAGCAACTAATCACAACTGCTCTAAACCTCTTAAGTGCTAACTACTCAGATTTGATGATTAGAATTAAGTGCCTAAAACAGATTTTGGGTGCTACTTTGTAGCTTAAAGATAAGCTACCCAATAAGCTGGAACTGAAAAACAGATATTGGAACTTGAAGTTGACCTGGTTGGCTACTTGTAAACCAAAGATGAGCCTTGGACAAGCTCTTATGAGCTTTTGCCAAGCTCTGCAAGACCCTGTGCAGACTTAGTATTAACTGAGTCAGTGCACAGGGCAAACAAGCCCTTTTTGATAAGCTATTTTGAAGCTTATAGAAAATTACTAAAAATCTATAAAAATCATAATAAGAGACTTGACCAACTGAAGTTTTAAAACCCAGAGTTTCACTTGAATTGACCCAGAAATGAAGCTGTGAAAAATCTCTCTAGTTGGGTGCAAACTGAGAATTGCAAGTTTTGACTTTTTGACAGTTTTGATAACTTTGACGAAAATGAGATTTGAGCTTAAATAATGAACTGATTATGATGAAATAAGCTATCATAAAACTAGATTAGGCTACTCCTATGAATTATGAGCATAATACAAACTTTTGGTTTTACAAAATTTTCACAGATATGAAATTAGAACAAGTTCAAAGTGATTTTGACTTTTAAGGTGTGGAGACACAATTTGATGACAAATATGATTCTAATGGACCTAATGGAGACTTAGTAGACAAATTTTAAGCATAAACAAGAGCTCAAGCTAAAATAGACCACTGATCCAAACACAATTTAAGATACTGATTTGTAAATTAAACCAAGCTAACTACTGATATTTGCTTAAGCTAACACTGAAATTTAATCTAGTTATCCTAATTACAACTACTGAACAGATTTAAGTTTATTAATCACCACAGGTTCAAAAACAACAAATTATGCAGATTAAAAACAAAATATAGTGCAAAGAAGTTTAGGACTCACAACTTGTCCAGCTTATTAGCAACTCAAACAGAACCCAAACTCTACTATTCTATATCAAACCAACCCAATCCAAGCTCTGCATCCACCAATATCCAATTCCATCACTGTTTGAACCAATTTCTCTGCACAGTTGACTTTTGTTGACCTCATTGAGAAATTTCTTAAATCTATTTTATAAGCTTACTAAAAGCTATATAAAGCTTAAATAAACTTGTCTGAACTTAAAAATAAGCTATTGGAAGCTTGAATTCAAGAACTTGAAACTAAAATTTGCAACAGTAAACTGAAAACTTGAAATATAAATGAAACCTTGAATTAAGACTTGAAATGAATTAAAATGACTAAGTGGCTTAGTTGAATACAATAAAACTTAAGATTACATTTTAAAACACTAATTAAGCTAATTTAATGAAAAACGACATACATTTGAAAATGAAAACTAACTACTCCCCTTCTCTGCTTCTCTTTCTTCCTTTTTATACACCAACAAGCTTCCCACGTGTCCTCTGAGCATATCCCACTTGTTATCACAGCCATTGGATCAGTTGGGCTCATATTGGCCATTTGATCAATTTTGGCGGGAAAAGGTGTTTTGACTGTAGGGGTTCTGAATTTGCAACTAGGGGGGGATGGACTGTAGGGGTGATGATGAGGGGTGAGTTGAAGGGATAAGAGTTGCAGGGATGATGGGAGAGGTGTTGAGTGTAGCAGTCAAGTGGGGAAGAAAGGTGTGCAGTGGATAAGTGTGGGAGGGAAAAGGGGTTTGACTGGTTTTGACCAGGGGTTCAAAATGTATGGCAGGGGTCAAAAAGGGTTATTGGCTGGGGGTCATAATGGGATAATGGCAGGGGTCAGTTTGGCTTGTTATTATTATAAGGACCATTTTGTAATTTCTGCCAAATTGAGGGACCATTTCTGCCAATTACTCAAAGTTGTCACAAGGACCAAAACTGACAAGTTCCAATAGTACAAGGACCATTTTTGACATTTTCAAACTTCCAAGGACTAAACTTGACATTTTTGAAAGTTTAGGGGCCTAAGTTGTAATTTTGCAAATTTAAATCTCAAGGACCAATTTTGACAACTCATGAATCCCTAAGGACTTAAAATGATATTTTTCTTTATTTTGATTTACTAGGGACTGTTTTTGACAACTTTTTAAACTTGGGGGACTAAAACTGCCAATTATGCAAACTTGATACGTTTTTCACCAGATTTTGATATTTTTGCATTTAAAACACATAAAACACTTATTTGTGATATTTTTATCATTTTGATGCATTTCTGAGTGTTTTCAGATGTTTTTGCAGTTCAAATGGTACAAAAATGATGAGTATTTAGACACTCATCACATCACAAAAGTGATGTTCATATTTTAACTTAGGTAGATCTCTTACTAGATCTTTAGATGATAGCGATTGAAGAAGTCGCATGTTGGCGTGACCCAATCTTCGATGCCATAAGGTCGAAGTATCATCCATAGAGGTAAGACATAGTTTGTCTTTAGGTTCATTACCGATTTTAATGACATAGACTCCATGTTTCTTAATTCCTTTTCCTATGGTTATGCCATTTTTTAATATCTTACTACAGGTTTCGGTAAAAAATACATTGCACTTTTTATCACATATTTGTCCTATACTTAAGAGATTAAAGTTTAGGTTTTCTACGTGACACACATCGTTAATGGTTAGAGATTTGTTAGAAATCGTACCTTTACCGATGATTCTACTTTTGCTATTTCCAAATACCACATTACCTCCATTGAAGGATTCATATGTGGAGAATAGATCTCTATTGCCGGTCATGTGCCTCGTGCACCCGCTATCCTTGACCCATTCATCCGGGTCTAGGTCGACCTTTAAGCATACCTAAGACAATAATAAACTCAAAAGTTTGGTCCCCATTTGTTCATGGGTCCATTAGTGTTAAACATTCCATTCATGTTAGACATGTATGGATAAGATGAGTATGCATTCCATGGAGCAAAGTTTTGAAAAGGAAAACCATTTTGCATATTTGGGTTCCATCCCATTTGATGGTTACTTCTTGGATAAACGTTATTAGGTCTCCTAGATGGATTATGTTTTGAAAAAGATGGAGCTTTTTTTCTTGCAAAAGTAGGATTATATTTTGGAGGTGGCTGTCTAGTGGTGACATGAGTTGGTTTCTTCCTATTAACGATAACAAACTCAGTTCTAGATGAAGAAGCTACGTTATTACCACTGTTTGCTACAGCAGATCCACGGATCCCTGTCTGTACACTAGCCGGTTCCCTTTTTAGGGGATCCGTGGGATCCGCCACAACAGTGGCTGGTTTTTCTAGTGCCTTAACAAATTTTGTTTCTTTACTTTCACTAGTTGATGGATCAAGTTTTTGAATACCTAAACCTTTTTGGTTGTTCCCGGTTTTAACACCATCTAGTATTGTATCTAAAGTGTTCGTACTCATTCTAGCAATTTTAGAATCTAGATGATCAACTAGTGTTTGAAGTTGAACTCAAAGTTCACATTCACCACTTGCTATTTTACCCTTTTCTAAACGTTTTAGTTTTGCTTTTAATTCTATGACTTCTTTATCTAAAGGTTGGTTTTGACTCTTTAAAAGCTTATTTTTGTTAATTAGTTTTAAGCTAATGTTGCATAGTTTGTCATATTCATTATGCAATGAGTCGTCATCAAGTGATGAACTACTATAGTATTCGTGACATACCTCGTCATTTGCCATGAGACAAATTTATTCGTCCTCCTCGTCGCTCATTCCCCACGTGCCGCTTACGAACGCCTTTTGATCATCCCGTTTGGGACACTTACTAATAAAGTGGTTTGGGTCCCCACATTTAAAGCAAGTACGATCATCTTTTGGCTTCTCGTCCTCTTTGCTTTTCCGAAAGCCTTTCTTATCGTCATATGGTTGTTTGACGTATCTTCCCTTTCTTCTAAAGAACTTTTTAAAGTCCCTTACTGCCATAGCGTACTCCTCGTCGTCACTACTCGAGGAGGAGTTCTCTTCATCGCTTGAAGCTTTTTTGGCTTTAAGGGCAAGAGATTTGTGTTTCTCTTTCACCTTTGAGGCTTCGGAGTCTTTAGCAAGGACAAGCTCGTAGACTTTTAGGTTGCCTATGAGTTCATCGAGGGTGAGGATTGTCAAATCTTTTGACTCTTCGATCGCCGTCACCTTGGATGTCCACTTCGATGGAAGTGCCCTTAGATATCTCCTAACATGATTACGGCTAGAACAAGATTCATCAAGTGCTTGTAAAGATGTAATAATAGTATTAAAGTTAGCAAATGAATGATCTATAGTTTCCTCATCCGATATTGAAAATTGTTCATATTGTTGAACAAATAAATCAATTTTATTATTTTTAACTTGTTCGTTGCCTTGATGAGTTACAACTAAAGAATTCCAAATTTCTTTAGAGGTTTTAAGCATAGAAATTCTTTCGAATTCCTTTTTCGGTAAAGCATTATATAAAACCATTTTTGCTTCACTATTTTTAGAAAGCTTTTTCTTCAATTCATCATTTAGTTTATCATGAGGTATGTTAACTACATTCCCTTTATCATATTTTGAGGTAGCCTCAAAATCGCCTTCAACAATAATGTACCAAAGATCAATATCTTTAGATTTCACATATGTTTCGAATCTATTTTTCCAATATATAAAACCATTTGTTTCAAGTAGTGGTGGTCGTTGCATAGATTGCCCTTCCTTATAATTTTCAGAACCCATAGTGATCGAAAAGTTTTTAAAATACAATTTTACTTTAAAACTTTTATAAACTTAGCTCTGATACCAATTGTGGAAAACTAGAACAGGGGGGGGGGTTGAATAGTTTTTCCGATTTTAAGTTAGTTTCAAAAACTTTAGATTCGTTAATATGTGAGATCTTATGGATGTAGAGAAAGTGTAGGATCATTATATTTATTGTGTTGATGATTCGGGTGGTCTTGGATGATCAAAATACATGTTTACCATTTTAGAGAGAGAAAGTAGAGAGAGATGGTGTTCTTGCTAGAGGTTTACACAAAGGAAAGGTTAGATTGGAAATGAAGCACCACCCCTTCCATGGATGGAAGGGGTATTTATAGTTACAGACATAACGACCTCCTAACGGCCTGTGGATCAGGGATACAGTGGGTAAAGACCCTTCCTTCCTCCACGGTGTTGCACTACACTATTCTACGCTACAAATTAACTAATTAACTACTACATAACGTAAATAACTACAAATCTACGAGCTAACATATGCTAGACTATAATTGGGGTGACCGACACTTTAACATGGAATTTACAATTCCTAACAATCTCCCCCTAAGGGAGGTCACCCCATGAAATACATTTTGCTTCCTAGCATTCTATCATTGACTTCGTTCTTGAGCTCGTAGACTTGAATTCTTCATTTCTGCGATCTTTGTGCATTAGTAGCGAATCTTCAATGTCCGCATAGTTTTGTACTTTCAGTGAAGGCCTTTCAACTGATCCACATCTTTGATGATCTTCGAGCTTTCATTGAGATCATCAGCCACAGTAAATCTCTGGATCACCCTTTATTGTGTTGCCATCATGTGAAGTTGTGACTTTCGGACCGACATGCTCACACTTTTGGATCATGACATCTTTCCATCAGAGTAGCGGAAGCTTTACTGGTTCATGATATTTGCAGCAGCGAAGCAGAAGCATAGTATGATATATCAGAGCCAGGTTATGTAGATATGCACCAGTCATGATTTCTTCAAATTAAGTGTGGATGCTGTGAGCATGCGGCTTTGGATTGACTCCTCAATTCTGATCAGCTGCAATCGTCGGGGTGTACCTGCATACGACAGTTAGCAATAAAGCGCACGAAAGTGTCTTTGATCACTTTCGTTGAATTGAGGTACACGGCCCATGGTTCCCTGTTGATTAGTACAAGTACTGCCTGTGATCAGGTAGGATTCCTAAGAATCTCCTTGACAGGGTTTCGCAGCTGTTCTAGCTGTTCTCCAACCGGAACGTCTCAAAGAAGACAACACGGAGTGAGTGAACCAGTGAATTGAGATTCACTGATTGATGAAAAATGATTTGAAAACAATCGTGTATTGCTTGAAGAAAGAGTTTTGCAATACAACGAAGGTTTTATGAGAAAGATCAATTTTCAATCAAAAACACTTTTTGTATTTGAAAAGAGTACACATTCGACGTGCTAGTGAAAAGAAGAGATTCGCACATCGAACGGTTTTTCTAAAAGTATTTTTCAATCAGAGATACTTTTTGTGTTTGAAAATGAATACACATTCGACGTGCTAGAGAAAAGAAGATTTGCACATCGAACGGTTTTTCCAAAAGTATTCGTCAATTCATTTCCTGGACCAAGGTTGATTCACGAGTGAATCTCCCCATTGTTTCTATCCAGTTATCACAAGCTTGATCTTAGGAGAAGATCTCACATGTCACCCACCAAGAGCTTGTTTGATGTTGGCTCTAGAAGGATTTCCATCTTCATCGTGAATATTTTCATATCACTCGGATGTTCTGGCAATACCACAAGGATAATGCGTAGGACTCTTAATATATTCTTACTTTCCACATTGTGTGAAACAACAAGTTATCCTTAATTTTGTGTCCTAACGAGATATTATGGATGATCTCTTGGCTCTAGACTCAATAGTGCACATTTGGTTCCTGTGTCGGAGACTAGGGAGAGGGTCTCCAACTTCAATATCAACCATCTCTAAGAGAAAGTCGATAGATTATGTAGGTTCCCCGTGAGAATGAAACAAGCCCTTTTAAGAGGAACTTGAGTGGCTTGGGAAGTTTAGTGCAGTGCGTCACTGGGTCCATGACGTCTTGTCTTCAATACCAGTGTTACCTTAGTAACAACCAGTAGCATATGTATTGAACCCGGTTCCTGCCCTAAGGTTGAATTGATGGAGGGCTATTTCTTTTCACCCTTTTTCACATTCAGTTCTTTTTCATTCTTCAACCCCTTCAGTGCTTACCGAAACTTCATTACTAGAACCTTGTTGGGTTTATTCCAGTACTAGCTCAGTCTCAGTCCGCACTCTTCCCATATTCTCATTTTTCTCCTTTTTTCATCATACCTAAGGACTCTACACTATCTAGTGGATTGTCCCTGGGTAGATCCCTCCGGTTCTGGCGGATCGTGGGAACAAATACCTAACCTAACCATCCTTATAACTCTATGCATAAAGTAAATTGGTCGGTCTTTTGGTACAGTTCATTCTTCCTTGAAACCAATTGAAAAATCATTTGGAAAAACAATCAAGGTACTTGTGATACGAGATCAAAGCATTTTGTACCTTAATAGTTTTGATCATTTAGAAAACCTCCCCCTCAACATGTGCGTATGATTTAGAAATTGTTTAGCACAAGGAGGCAAGAGGACTTTGAAATATTTTCTTTGATCACAATTTTCATACGAAAAAGCCATTTGATTTTCATGGTAAAATTCTCCCCCTCAATATGTGCATAGGATAAGTGAAATCATTTTATCACATAGAGGAAAGAGTTCTTTTGAAGCACATCCACGATCACAAAAACCATTAATAAGCCCATTTGAAAACTCAATCAAGGTACTTTAAAAATTTCTTTAAAAACTTTTGTACCTCGATAGTTTATTTGCTCCTCCTCAATATGTGCTTCAAGATTCGAAAGCGTTTAGCACATATGAGCGAGCAGCGTGCACAATTAAATCAACACGATCACCTTTTATCAAATTTCATTATTAAATCACAAATTCTCCCCCGATCAAAAATATCAAACCCTTTGAGATTTTGGATCCCAAGTGATTTAATTAGGTTTAGAAAACATGGGAGAAAATGTGGCCTTGTTTAAATACTCATCTGGTTTTTGGATAAATCCTCCTCCTCAACATGTGCATTGTGTATTCGAAATTGTTTGGCACATGGAGGCAGGAGTGCCTTTGAAGGACTAAAACCAATTCCATTTAAAACCGATTTGATATTTAAATCACGATCTCTACCCCGATCAGAAATTTCAAACCATTTGAGATTTGTGATCCCAACTGATTTAAATAATTTAGAAATTTTTGGGGAAAGACGTGGCAAGATTCAATTTTGAAAGATGACAGATATGGAGCATTTTAAGACATTAAATATTGTTAGTGTCAGGTATGATTGTTTTAAGAGACCTTTAAGTAAAATAAAACAATTTCACAATCAAACAAGAACAGAAAAAATTTCATTTTGACAGATCTTTGAGTTTTAAAGAAAATCATACCGTGACATAACATTAAATCTTTAGATCACCACATAATTTCATACAAGCGGACTTCTGATGAAATATTGTATGAAAATATTTTATTTTAAATCACTCTCTCCCTCAATCGATGACCGAAGTCGATAATTGAGTGACTTAGGTTTTTATAAAAAGAAGTCCGGTGATTTTCAAAATTTAGTCCAATATATTTTCAAAACAATATTTTCCATTTTGAAAAACAATATTATTCAAAGTTTTAGAAAAATGGTATCATCACTATTATCCCTACACAAATATACGTTAGGTGGATGAGAAGCTTCCGTTTTTGTTGCTGTAGGGTTTGGAAGAAAAACCATCTGCTGATGCAGTAAGACTTCTTCTTACGTTGCATTTTGAATGCCAACTGAGGTCAAATTAAGCTCTGTTTCTTCAATCACTTAGAAGAAAACCATCTGCTGATGCAGTGAGACCTCTTACGTTGCATTTATGCCAACTCTCCATAGAAGTCCAATTAAGCTCCGTTTCTTCATTTGTCAACCCAAGATATAGTTACCCTTTCCTTTCGGCATCCAATCATATTAATCTGTGGGATCCGGATCGGGAACATTCTTATAACCAATATACCTGCATACGTTAGTGAACACACATACAGATATATGGTGGTCGACATCACCCAAACATTAATCGACTAATAAAAGTCTATGCAACATATCAATCAGATCATTTAAATGTATGGGAAAAATGTGTTCATCAAACTCTAATTATCTAATCCTAGCAATCATATCCTTGGCACCTAGTCCTTCAACATAGGTTAACATCATTTTTAATCAAGCATATTAGGATAATTAAGAAAGCTCGTTAGAAGATATAGATTTGAAAACATTTTCCCCCTCAACCAATAACTCATTTTATAAAAGATTTTAAAAGTGCTGAAGTCATTGATTGAGTTTCCAAATTTTATAAAAACTCTGAATCTGATTGATTTTAAGCAACTCATTTTCCACCATTTTTGAAAACACAACAAATATTTTTCTGAAGAATTTTTAGACGGAAAAACATTTGTGTAGGAACAGCAGTCTTTTTGACGACATGCTTTCCTTGTTTTGTTTTAGGATAAGTGCACGAAATATTTTGAAAATAGATTTAGCGCAGCACTTTCCTTCCTTTAAAGAACGGGTTGCTATCTGAAATAATAGCAAGCCATTTTTGAAGCGCGGGTTACAGTCAGAAATAACTGTAAGCCATATTTTGAGACATGTTTAGAAAGAAATATTTACACCTCCTGCTCGAACTTCATCTAAAGTCCCGTGTCATTATTGAATGACATTTCTAAGACCGTAGATGTTATCAATACCAGAAGACATGTCTTGGAAAACATATTTTTGGTATTTTTGAAATTTTCTGATTTTTATGGGTTTTTGAAGGTTTTATATTTTTCTATTTTTTTTTTCTGAAAAGTATATACAAAGATAGAGAAGATGATATAGTAAAAGAAGATGATGATACGAGTACCGAGATAAGGATATCGAGCATCCCGGTTGTAGAAGATAGAAGTCATCATCCCTAAAACTTTCACCACCAAAGCTTCTGAGGCTCTTGCATAGAAGATAGAACATGAGCCTTTGAGAAAGTGAGACTTAGGCAGCTTCCCCCCAAACCGAAAATCCTTATGTTGAGCAGATTCGAAGCTCTATTTCAAGCTTGCTTTAGCCAGGTGCACAAGGAAGCACACCATTATCATAAATCCCGCTGCTCCATTTTAAGAACGATAATCGACATCCTCCGTTCGGGGTTATATCATCAAGACGAACAACAGCAACGTATCATCTCACGAATAAATAATCTTCTCAAATTTCTTTTTCACTGAATTCTGAAGCGATCCATTCCAAAAGGTGTCTAGAGAACAATTCCCCCAAGTGGTTGAATTGATGCAGTCAGCCTCTTTGTATAATGCTCAAGAACTCTCCCAAATACACATCATGAGGGGAATGAAAACACCTCCCCATGTTCACATTTTTCTTCCCTGATGATCGTGTATGAAGCTCAAGAACCCGAAGTACACCAATATCCAAGAGCTCTCCCGAATACACATCATGAGGGGAATGAAAACACCTTCCCATGTTCACATTTTTCTTCCCTGATGATCGTGTATGAAGCTCAAGTATCCGAAGTATACCAATACACAAGGAATGAATAACTGAAAAACATTGAAGAAGCTGGCCAAGTCACTGATTATCTCTGCGGATGACAATCTCTGCGGATGGCAACTCCGGAATAAGTGATTATATCTCTGAATCACTGATTTAGCACTCAAGTGAAACAGCTGAGCATCCCCAATGTACACAATCTCTCTCCCCTGATCATTGCGATACCATCGAAATCACCACACACTAGTGTACCTCTTTTATCTTCAGAAACTTTCTCTAACATCACTTCCCCCACGTAGATGAAATACTAACACTAAACGCCTTCATGAGTAAAACCTTGAGTTTCTCTGCGGTCATGACATTTGTTTTCCCGGGATATCTTCAATAACTTAGAAGAATTAAGTTCATCAAGCTTACTCGTCATGAGTCAAACCTTGAGTTTCTCTGCGGTAATAACATTTGTCTTCCCGGGGTATCTTCAATTACTTAGAAGTATTAAGTTCATCAAGTTTACTCGCGTTTAGGTGCTTATCTCCTTACTCCTTGCTGGTTTTTGACACTTCAGAATCAACAACTCTTTGTAAGTCCGTATACTAGAAATATTTTGAGAAGAACATCATTAGCTCAGATGTATCTGTGAGAGTCAACTTGCTGAAGAATAACGTGAGCAAGTCTAATTAGGGATTAAATTTGGCATTTCAAACTCCCCCAATTAGTGCTCTCCCCTAAACTGACAATCTGTTTGATAAATGCCCAGAATAAGAAGAAGTCTTTAGATCGTTAAATGCAACTCGTCTTTAGTCTTCTAACATGTAGCAGAAAAATGTAGAACAGACTGTAGACTCGACCTTCTTCAAGATTGTGCAGTTGGGGAATAGATAGTTAACATCTTCAACTCAAACCAAAAAGCATCCCAACAAAAAGCATCCCAATTAACTTACATCTTGCATATCCCCTTAGCTAAAATCCCTCCCAATCAAACAAGAACAGAAGGATGTTCATCAATAAAAACAACAATCAGGCCTCAACGAACACACAAGATGGTAACACCAAACTACCAATCACATCAAACAAGAACAGAGAGATTGTTCGGAATCATCATGTTGATGTATACGTGAAGCATTAACCGGAAGCACTTATTCGATAAACTCATCAATCCGAGTGAAGATGTCAACCAACGGCTCTTAGAAGAACAACTCCATGTGAAGATGACACGATAAGAAGAAGCTCGGTTCTTACATGAGTTAGGAGCCGTTTGACCATATATTCTCAAATATTAATCAATCATGCAAAAAATTCACACTTCTTCTCCCCCTCAATAATTGCATACGGAGATGCCATTCTTGATTAAATAAGTGAAAATCATCCGAATGTTCTATTCACACTTCTTTCCCGCAAAATAAGCACGTGATGTCGCCATCTTCATTATAATCGAGCAAGTGGAATAAGAAAAACAATCAGTGGTAGCCCGGTTCACTTGAAGACTGAAGCGCATGGAAAAAGTATGAAGCATGTTGATGAGAATGGTCATAATAAGAAGATTTCTCTTCTTCCGAAGATAATGCGCACTGAAGCGTACACATTTCTTTTCTTTAGAGTACGAGGCCTGAACTGATGTGAACAGACGTCATAAGAAGATTTCTCTTCTTTCCAAGATAAAGTGCACTGAAACGTACACTTTTCTTTTCTTTAGAGTACGAGGCTTGAACTGTTGTGTTCAAACGTCATAATCTCTCTCTTTTCTGCTCTCTTAGCAAAACATGTAATCATCCCCATTATCATTCTATAGGCTCTTTGTCGTGACAGCTGATGGAGAAAACCCAATATGATGAATTTGACCCTGAAGTAAACTATCCCGAACTCATGACTTAAACTTGCACATATGTAACAAAGAGCGGTGCCGATTTCCATTAGCATCTCTAAGTACTCTCTATGTACTCTATACTCTTCAACCAACCAACCATCAAGTATAAGACGTACATTACCTCATGAAAATCCACAATTGAATGTGACACTGAGCACTACAACTTAACTCCTTAAAGTGATAGTTATTTTGTGGTGGTAAGAGCCCAATTCCCCCAAGTGGTAAAAGAAAAGGTAAAAGACACCCAACAATAACTAGATTTTCAAGTCTTCGTTTATAATAATAAGCTTGAACAAGGATCTTGAAGAATCTTCATCCATCCATCCCCGATACCTTCAGATACTAAGTACACTCGCCCGTGATATTTCACTTCAACCTCAAATAAATAATACTGAATTAACTCCGTTGTCACATCTTCTGAACTGCTCAAGTCTAGCCTTCTTTGACGTTTTTAAGTGAACTATGATAATGGTTTTCATCCAGACCATGATTAAAGGCACATAACCCCATAAAACCATGTAATAACCAAAATGCCATGAAGACAACCCAAACACACACCCAATTCATGAGGTACACCCTTTTATCCCTTCTTTGAAGCAGAAACCGTAGCACCAGCATCAGAAAAGATCCCGAAATACACTTTCCTTTTCTCCAGGATGGTTCCATCATTACGGGATTTTACAACTCTATGGTTTAAACCAAAAAATAGATTCTTTCGCGGGATTTTACAAAACCAAGAATAAACTGTAAGATAGATCCGGAAATGCACTTTACTATTACCTGGATGTTTCCATTGTCACGGGATTTTACAAGTCTATGATTTAAACCGAAAAATAGATTCTTTCGCGGGGTTTTACAAAATCAAGACAAAACCGTAAACAATGTCAGCTTGAATGTGTTATGACAACTTTGGTTTCAGTGAGTATCTGTTTTAGGGGAACATGCAGTGGTTTATCAACGGTTCAATAACCCAACATCAACAATATCATCAACCATTAGACACTTTGGTAGACACACTAATCACGAATTATGTCGGCTATTATGGTGACCATATGGAGAAGTAAACCCGATATGCCATACTTGATTATGAAGTAAAATTCCCCAGATTTGGTACTTAAACTTGTACTAATCCTCGTGAAAAAGAAACGGTGTACCCAATGTACAAAACCTCTTGACATTCTCAATTGAGTGAGACACCGAAGTGATAGCTACGTTGTGGGTAAACAGAGAAAGAATCACAACCGTACCTAAATAGCCAAGTCTTTATCACATTCAATAAACGCCCACACAAGTCATCTTCGCGGAAAGGTTGAAAGAAAGAAGACGAAATAAGTAAACGCGCCCGGAAAAACCTCACTTCAAATCCAAATAAGACATGCCGAACAACAGACCCATAGTCACTTTGATTAATCATAAGTTCAAGCCATGACATTATATTTACCGTGAAGATGTATCCCCCAAAGTACCAGTCCTCATAACCAAATCTCATCATCTCAGCAAATCTCAATATCAAGTCTCAACTTATTAGCCAAATGAAATACAAACGTTAGCCGTAGACAAATGTATCTTTTTTTGAAATTTTAATGAACAAACATTGTTTCATTTGTCTACAAAGCCCATCTTAATATTCACCGACCTCCTCAATACATCAGCTCACCTAAATAAATTCAGCTAATCATTATCGCACCAAAACATAATTTGGAGAATAAGTTCGGTTCAACCACAACACATATACCCGAGCCATTGATATTCCATGGGATCAAGACAATCATACAAATTTCAAATTACCACATATCTTTGATATCACATATCACATTATACAAACGATACGACCGGTGAAAGAAACTGATATAGTGACATGGGGATACGAAAATTATATCCATGTGTTAATGGTCCGAAAATGATATAGTGATATATCATTGATATTTATGACCAGATATGGTGTAACACACAAGGTCTAATTACTCATAAACCGATTAAAATAAATTCTTGGTCCATATCAATATAACACATGAAGCCCATGAACACATCAACACCCCTCATGGCCCATCAACGTTGATATCCATCTGATCCAAAAAAAACATTGTATCCGTTCCATTTACAAGTATGACCGGTTATAAAAGAGACATTACCTAAAAATTAGGTCATTATCTCTTAAACCTAATCTCTCCCAAAAAATACGCCTACCACTTTCTCTACATCCGGATATGAATTTTTTTTTAATGCTTCTCATCACCACATTATCAACAAACTACTCTCAATCAGGAACAAATCTCATCTAAAATCACAGATCTTAACCATCAATACAAACAATCCGAATACACCCAATTAGACTATCACATGAAGACCTAACCGTACCCTGATTAATTCCTTTTTCAGTACCATTCGAATAAAGAAACTACTTGACAAGCTTCAAGATCCAATGGGTCAAGGTTGGTGCATATGTTGTGTTTTTACTTTTTCGTTAATATCTTTGAACGAATCAAAGAAATAAGGTAATATTATTGTTATCCTTGTTTCTTTATTTTCGAAAAGAAAGCAAATGAAGTCGAATGACTTATTACATAACAAAACACACACGATATAATCTGTTTTGGATCTGTGAAGAGATGATTTTGTGTGAGAACCTTTGAAGGGTCTTGATATCAATACACATGAAATAATCTGAGATTCTGATTTCGTTTTTATTTATATTTTTGAATGATTTTGTTTTGAGGTCTGGGATGAGGTGATGTTTTTGGACTGATGATGGTATGAATGAAACTGAGGTTCATGAGTCTTGTTGTGGTATGGTATTTTTTGTGGTCAAGGTCAACATCTTCTTCTACCTTTCTGTCAGGTCAAGTTGCTAGCCAAAATTGTGTCAAGTCGCTAGCCACTTTAAGTCACAACTCGCTACCTTTAAGTCGCTAGGTCTGTTAAAAACAAATCGCTAGCTTTTCAGTTTGACTCAAAAGTCAAACCGATACAAGTCGCTACAATTTTTTTTAAGCAAGTCGCTAGCCATTTTCTCGCTACGACCTTTTTCCAAACCAAGTAGCTACGACTTGTTAAATAACAAGTCGCTAGGTCAAATGTTTCTACCAAGTCGCCATGAGTAAAGACTCAAGCAAGTTGCTACCTTTTTTCAAACCCACCAAGTTGCTAGCATCATGTTATTGACATAAGTCCAAGTTTAACAAATCGCTATTGTTAAATAACAACTCGCTAGTGTATATTTTCAGATGAATGTAACTCAAGTAGCTATTGTTAAATAACAAATCGCTAGCAAGAAGTACCAATGAGTTTTCCGACCAAAATCCGACATATTCATGCCAACCCAGAAAAAACTGTTATGAATAATCATTATTGACCCATGTTTGACTGAAAATATAACAGTTTGACCACCATAACTATGACAGATTTGGTACTAAATAAATCACAAGAGAACTGAATAACATGACTTGTACACAACTTGATTTGGACAATATTAGACACAAGACAGATATACACTGTAAATGAGATGACTATTTTGACCCAAAAGGAGATACCCAGTATAAGTTAAAACTTTGTTAGAAACTAGGGGCAATATAATCTGACCATAAAAAATACAACAAACCAGTGGACAATCGTGAACCAAAAACCACAATAACCATGGTACGGAACACACAAATCAAAGATAACACAATAACCTTGGCTCTTGATACCAATTGTAGGATCGTTATATTTATTGTGTTGATGATTCGGGTGGTCTTGGATGATCAAAATACATGTTTACCATTTTAGAGAGAGAAAGTAGAGAGAGAGGGTGTTCTTGCTAGAGGTTTACACAAAGGAAAGGTTAGATTGAAAATAAAGCACCACCCCTTCAATGGATGGAAGGGGTATTTATAGTTATAGACATAACGACCTCCTAACGGCCTGTGGATCAGGGATACAGTGGGTAAAGACCCGTCCTTCCTCCACGGTGTTGCACTACACTATTCTACGCTACAAATTAACTAATTAACTACTACATAACGTAAATAACAACAATCTACGAGCTAACATATGCTAGACTATAATTGGGGTGACCGACACTTTAACATGGAATTTACAATTCCTAACAGAAAGTATAGATCTAATGATAAACCAAGTAAATAAAGTAAAGCGAAAGGAAAGAAAAGACACAACCGATGTATAGTGGTTCAGCTACAAGGACACCTTCCCTGCCCTACTCCACTCCCCAAGTCACCTACTCGAGAGTTCAAGCACTATGTCAACAAACTCCTTCACTTGGCGGAGAAGCCTTCACAATGTTGCTTACACTTTTTCCGGTACAAAGCTAGATACCGAGTCCGTAGCACGGTGGACCAAACCAACACGACTATTACACAACAAATATGTGAAATATCAAATACAAGATCTTCGCTACAGAAATCTTGCGGAGTGACAAATCAATAAAGGACCCCTTGCTTGGATGACTTGTAGAATGCTCGTGATCTCGCCTTAGAGAAGGACCTATATGAGGATCACAAATAGAAAGAAAGAAGAACAACTCTCTAGATCAAGTGATCTATATGTTAGAAGAGAATGAGAGTGTTTGAGAGATTTAGTAAGAAGAGGGGTGAGTTAGAATGAAGAAATGGCTCTCTATTTATAGGCAAATCTTCCACTGTTCCCCGGATCCCACGGATCCCTCCCACTTGGGATCCGTCTAGTGTAATCCTAGGGATTCGTGGAACGCTCCTCTATGCCCATGGGTTTTTTGGTTATGGGTTGGTCCATGGGCTTTCTTTAGATTCAATGTATCTAAGTATACATTGTATCTAGCCAACTTGGGTATGGGTTAAGATCCATGGGTTATGGTCCATAGGTTATGGATTTTACCCATCCTAATAAACTATTACAACAAATGCTTAATTACTACATTTTTGTATTTAAATGGCTTTATGTAAATGCTTTACAAAAATAACATGTATCCTTATAATTATGCTTAAGATAACATTATATTTGTTATCAACAAAACACAAAGAGATCGCAAAATATTAATAAACGTTTTTACGGTTTATTTGTATTAACAAGTGGTATCAGAGCCATCTCGTTTTTGCGATTATGAGTTACACGTTTCTTATTAATAAACAGGTTTAAAAGGCTGCATGAAACCTAATTTAGTTATTCGTTTTATTTTGTTTTGACAACTATATGCAATACTTGTCAAAATTTTTAATAGAAAAATAACTAGTCACACACAAATTAAATTATATTAATAACTAGAATTAATTTGTTAATAACTAATTACATGTTAATTAGAATTACTTTGCTAATTGGACTTAACTTGTTAATTAGAATTACATGTTAATTAGAATTACTTGCTAATTAGAATTAAATGTTACTTAGAATTAATTAATTGTTAATTAGAATTATGATGATAATTAGAATTACATATTGTTTATTAAATACATAAAATTGCGTAATTGTTTGTTAATTGAGATTGCCATGCGTTTTATGTGTTTTCCGGCCACAAGACCCACTCAATTGATTTTGTAATGTATGGGGAGATCTAGGTATTGTATCCTAATGACGGTCTTATGGTTCTCCGTTTGGGGAAGACTCGCAAGAGAACTGAGAACAATATGTGCTTTTATATCGATGTTTATGCTTATATATTTGTGATTCCTATATGTGAGTTATTACTTTCTTTGACACCTAATTGTATGCAATATGGAATAATACATATCGTAACCATAACATTAATATGGGTATTTATTTACACGCCTAAATATCATGCTCATTGTGACCTGCTATTTGATTCGTTGAAAATCGTTTTTGTTAAATAAAGTGACCTAATATATGAAACACGTTTTCAAGAATTTAAAAACTAGATGCTATGGACACTTGGGATGTACGGCTCACCCACTAGAACAAACTCAAAAGGGGATTTAAAGAGGTGGTCACAGTCGCACTGAAAGGATGTCTAGGTTATGCTTCAGTGCTTACCTGGTCCTTTGCCTCCCTGTGTGTTCGATTGGAGCTACCGTGAACCACGATGATCACTACAGTGTCATTACCAACAAGTTTTTTAAAATTAGTGTTACAAAGTTGTTTTGCATGCTTCTTTGTACACAACTTTTACCACATTTACATGTGCATACCTATTTGTTAATTTTAAGTCTTTGCCATCCAACTATGAACACGTGCATTTGGATTGACTTCTCTGGTCAGACCTAAGGGCCTTTCCAACCCATGGTAATTATTTCTCACTGGACAGACCTCTAGTTATTTTTACACATTCATACTTGGTCGACTTATCTCGAGCTTGGTCAAACCTTGAACCCGAGGCATAAGATGAGAACTAAATATGCTTTTGATATTATTACTTGATACTAATACCTTAAACAGTCTCATAAATCTAAGAGTTGCATTATGCAATTAACATTCGTCGCTTACCTCTTGTCCTATTTTTTATGCACTGGTCAGACCTATGGTAATTAAGTGGGGTTGCAAGATGGATCTTAGTCTTAATTAGTAATTAATTGGGTAGTTAATTCTTTTAAGAATGTAATTATTGAAAATACTAGAATTAAACTTTTTATGTTCTGATTAATTGTGTTATTGCAACATAATTCGTAAACAAAGTTGTTTTTCTTCGAAAGAAAAACCTAGTCTCTTTTCCTAGTAAGAAGAGTGAGACTTATTCCTATCTTTTCTCCTTAGTTGACTAACTAAGATAGGATTCCAAAATTGATAAACTCGTTTATGATCTTTCATTACCCTTTCGTTGTCTAGAGTTAATTGAAAGATAGAATATTTTATGTAACTGGAAACATTGTGTTTAGAGCTACCAAAATAAATAATATCATGTACTTGTCACGATGTTTGAGTTTAAACCGCAAAGAGTAAAGGAATTACTAGCATATTTGCTAGGTAATCTTCTTGGACTCTTATTATTCCTAAAGTGCTAATTACCCTTGGGGCTATGTAGAAGATAAAGGAGGAATTGCATGCTAAAGATTCAAGTTAATTGAATAAAAGAATGGCTAGTCCTTTGTCTACATAAGTAAAACTTCATATACTCTGTTCAATACCTAAGTACATGCTACTCGCAGGCATTTGAAGAGAATAGGAAAGTATATAAAACTGCTATATGCTTTCAACTGGAAATGTAACATTTACAATGTTGACAAATCCAGTGGGAGCAGTTGCATTTTATTACTGAAATATCATTAATGTAATGTTGTCAATTTCAGTGGGAGCTACGGGATTTATTTCCTGTTAGTCACCCATATCATTTCAAACTAGCTTTGAAATAATTCATTACTTTCCGAATATGAACAACCATTGCTTAAAGGAAAATTGCATTTTATTTTATCAGATAACTCGTTGCCTTCCTGTTGTTGCTTCCTGAAGCGTTATCTATAGAATAATAATCCACAATTCCTTATTATAGGTTATGGTTCTAATAACTACTTATGATATCTATGACATTATCATATTGTTTGAACAATCAATCACGTGTTGTTTGTTTTCATAATATGATGTACCTTACACAAGTGGGAGAAATCTCAAAGTGTGTGCAAGAAACAACAATATTATTGGTATCTCTTGACCGCAAGGTAAGAAAACTAATAAATCTACTAGGACTTAAACACGTTCGATGTTTAATGCCCTACTACATGTAAATAAGAATTCTACTAGGACTTAAACACATGAGATGTTTATTGCCCTACTACATTCTAATAATGATTCTACTAGGACGTGAACACGCTAGATGTTTGTTGCCCTACTACATTCAAATGTCATGATATAGTGTAAAGATACTTCAACATTTGACTACATGTTTTAGTCAACATAATTATGGTTATATAATATTGATCTTAATTTTAAAGTATAAAATTAACTTGAAATTACTATAGAACTCAAGTGTTTGTGTTTGTAATTACTTTTGTTAGTATAATAATGCTTACATGTTAAGACATAGTTATAAAGTCGTTGAATTAATCAATGACTTATAACCTAAAGTATATATAGTGAATATGTTATGTCTTCTAGTTAACACATAAACATAAGGCCTTTGAATTATTCAAAGACTTATAATGTATTATTGAAATGTTCTATTTTCTTGTTAACACATGAACATATAATCCTTGAACAGTTATTTCTTCTTGTGAACACGTGAACATAAGGTTCTTGTATTGTCCAATGAATATACATTATTGCATGCACTTGGTTCGTGAATACTTTATATGCAATTTGGCTCGACCCAATTGACAAGTATTTGGTCCAAAGAGAATTAAGTTATCTATAGAATTCTGATATAGTTTCATAATTCTAATAACCCATAGGATACCACTTCATTATGGTATGTCTAATGTGTTGGATCAAACCTTATTCATATTGTTTGGTTCATGATAGCTTTAATTGCTCTACCTCCAAAACATATCAAGGTTAGAAATTGCGTGTGTCAAGGATACACTCAATATAGTTCAAACCTAGAAGGTATTCAAGACAAACCATAACTGAAAACCCTAATTCATTAGGGATTTGAGGTTTTACCACTCAAACCAATTGAATCATAAGCCCTTTTGGATTTTTGATTTTTCTACACTTCCTAGCTTGAAGATTGTAGTTTTGGTGTTCTTCCTAGCTTGACGACACAAAAATATTGCTAGAACTTTTGGTTAAAGAGTGATACTAAATTAGAGTTTTTCTATAAACCCTAATTCAAGTTGTTGGAAGGAATTTCATTATGTCTTGATTTAAGTTCTGAATTTGTTAAAATCTTATGAAGCGTTTTATCAACAAATCTTGAGATGAGAACTTGAAATGTATTTTGTGGTTCTCCATAAAGAACAATTTATTGTTGCTTAAATACTTAGTATTTGGATAATTGTCTCTACTTACAAAAGTAAGTAGGAGTATATACATATCTCAAAGTTTTTGAGAACAAAATACTTAACCTTTTAAAATCCACTTATTAATGTCATACTAAGGTTAAACACGAAAATGTTGACCGAAGTATAATGATTACTCTCAATCATAAATCCGCAAGATTGCCTCATCACTTGAAGTGCTATTTTTAATATCAATGCTGAGGGATATAAGTTAGGAGATTATTGTAAATCAGCTAACTACTAAAATACATTATCATATCTTGAATCTGATAAATGTTTTAGAACTATGAATGACAAGATGCAATCCTTAAAAGGCAAATCGAGTTTTGAGCTTGATTGTTATTTCGCATAACAGTTAACCTATGAGGTTGGAATGAGTTTCTTTCGAAGAAAGACTCGTAAGGACAAAATTGTATACATGTTAATGCATGGCATTCAATAAGAAGTTTTTAATCATACTTAAGCAATTGACTGTGATTAATTTTCTTGTATAATACATGCATTAATTATATAAAGATATTTAATTGTCATACATGTGATTTGTACGTTGAATATGACAATTAAGATTTTATAACTCTTTCTTTATGATTACCTTTTGAGAGGACGGTGTGTAATCAAAAGGGTTATGAATCTACATAATCTTTATGTAATATAAGCAATCCAAGTTTGGATTGTATCGTGCATCTAAGAGTTGAGATCTTGAATTTAATTACAACATGATTCTGATTGAATTAAGATATTTCTTGAGTATATCTGACATTGAGTGTGAGCATTGTGTTTTTCCTTAAAATTTACATGTTGAAGATATCATTCTATTTAAGCTAGATATTGATCCTTAAGCTTGGAATGAAACTTCACTTGAAATTTAGGGAATAAAACAAACAACCTTGGAATAAATGTTTATCTGGAATAAACAAATGCGGAAAATTAAGTCTGACACAAATGCAATATATCATTTGAGCAAGTCTTAAAATGGTATATTTCACTTGGAATAATATCTTACATGGATAGAAACCTTATGTTGTTTTAACTAAGGGTTTATCATGTATATATTATATTGTGTATAAAACTAGTTATTGTTTTTGTACAAGAACAAAATGAGATGACAACAACAATATCTAATTGAGAGTGTTTAGATTATTGTTTTTATAAATGTTTACGAATTATAAAGCATAGTGTTGTATAAGTACAAATGATGCTAGAGGATTATTTATACTAGTTGTAGTAGGATTTTATCATTTATGATAAATCTGCTAACTAGTTGTGCTGAACATAGATCATTGTTTCATTACACATTAAAGAATGAGAATACTTTACACTTTTAGAAACTGTAAAGATGACTATCAATATGTCGTTGATTTCTAATACCTCATGCAAGGTAAGATGACATCTCCATACTATAACTCTTGCAATAGTATGAGCATATGAGATAAGACACTCATCTTATATTTCAAATCACTCACTATATATGAAATTTGAAACAAGTATTCGGAAAGTTTACTCAGATGACTATGCGGAAAACTAGAAGGGGGTTGAATAGTTTACCGATTAAAAAACTTTTTTTTGAAACTTATTGAAAGATCAATTGATGTTGATCTTAGATATGTTAGTGAAATATGTAAACAATATATAAAGAGTAGATAAGGAAAGAAACAATCAAACCACAACAAGTTGTTTATAGTGGTTCGGTCTACAAGGACTCTTTTTCCTTGCCCTACTCCACTCCTTGAGTCTCACACTCGAGAGTTTAACTTCACTAGTCAACAAGCTCCTTTCACCGGCAGAGAAACCTTTACACTTCGCTTACACACTATTTCCAACACTAAGCTAAATGTCGAGTTCTTTTCAAGGGTACAACCACTCCCACACACAATGTATTTTAAGGACTAAAATACTAACCACTCACACTCACAAGAGTATGATGGTTTGGTACAACAATGAAGTATGAATCAACACAAGATCATACAACAACAAACAAACAATACAAACAAACAATACTCACAAGAGTATGATGGTTTGGTACAACAATGAAGTATGAATCAACACAAGATGCACCACATGATGTCATGTGTTTGTTTTTCTATTTTTAGAAACATACAAATACATATGTAATGTTTAGTTTTTAAGAAACTAAAACATTCTAAAAACTACAATCATACATTATGGTTTAGAGTCATATCAAGATATGATTAATCACAATGTAAAGGCTTGAGTGATGAAGATATTATTTGAAAAAGCTTGTTTTACTATCTATTAAACTTGACAAGCTTTAAGCTTTATAAAAATTAAATTTACTTTTGTCGTTAACAAAACTTAGGTAAAGATAAAAAAATATAAATAACGTTTAATGGCGATATTTGTATTAACAATCTCCCCCTTTTTGTTGAGGACAAAACATAAATTTTATTTTTATAAAAGATGTAAAGATTGTACAAGAGTTATAAAAATATTAGTTTTAGAACTTGAAAGAAAAATGATAATGCAAGTATGTCCAATATAGACATGATGTTGATTTTTTCAGAAAATCAAAGTCTTCACTAGTTGAAGCATGATGTTGACTTTTTTTAGAAAGTCAAGGTGTGCAGTTTAACTTTTTTTGAAAGTCAATGTATGCAGTTTGGCTGTTTCATAAAGTCAAATATACCCAAGTTCTATATATTTCTCCCCCTTTTTGTTGGATCGATATACTCTAACCAAACTAACTTATATAGCTTGTTAAGGGCTTAATGACCTCAGATAAATCCTAAGTCACTAACAATGAAACACTGAATAAACTCTATTAAGTGCGCGGAATTTACTTCAATAAAGCTAAGAAGAATTCACTTTAACTTTAACAAGTTTATTAATAACTCTGAACCTGCTTGTTATACAGATTCTTCAACAACTCTAAACTCTAATATCGTACTTCTCTAAAACTCTAAAAAACACGTAGATATTAATGCCAATCTAGGGGTCCTTTTATAGGCTTAAGGATAACCCTAGTCGGTTTACAATTTGTAACCTTGTACGACAAGTAATCTAAACTAAGAATATTCTAGAATAACAAAGCTTTCCATAAACGAATATAGCAGTTCTTTAGCTTTGCAGTACTTTGACTTCGACAGCAGTACTTTGACTTTCACTTAGCAGTACTTTGACTCTCCAGCACTTTGACTTCTTCAGTACTTTGACTTTCATATCTCAACAATCCTCCCCTAACTTGAATTCTACTTGCTTGACTTCAAGTTTCCTTTGTATCTTTATCATTAACTTCTGTTAGCCTCTTGGAAAGATTGTGTCTTTATCAATTGTCTATATCTTCATATTTGTATTTGTATTAACTGTGCTTGAATTGTCATCATCAAAGTAACCTTTATTCTTTCAATAGCATTCTTTACAGCAACCTTTATCAGCAACATATCTTTTCAGCAACTCAGTAACATATGGCAAATTGTACATCAGTTCAGTAAGTTTCAGTCTATTATCATCACTTCCAGGTGTGTAAACTCCTATGAGAGGTGAATCATTGAAATTTTAATGGATTTTGATGTCTCTTTACCAAAGCCATTAACTCTGGAGTAACCAAATGTTTAGGTGTGTAAGACCATGGTACATTGATAACCATATGATTTTTAGCAAATCATCAGCTATCAACAGATTTGATTTGTCTTTACCAAAAGTTGTACCCTTTTGGACTAGTTAGTTCTTACTACCATGGTGAACTAATTACCATATAAATGGTTTTTCCACAGCCTTTACCACAAGCCATTTTCTTGTGGGCTAGCCAACTCTTCACATTTGCTGATATGGTGAGTTGATTACCATACAACTTATTAGCAAGTTGTTAACTATATAACGGATTTGAGATATCTTTACCAGAGCCGTTTGCTCATGGATTAGCCAGTTCTTTTGTAAACATGGTGAACTGATAACCTACTGTTATAACCATCTCAAAAACCATTGTTGCTGTTAACTTTTGTTTCAAAATATTCTTTACTTAACAAAAGTTTCTCTTTCAAAAAAATATTTACTGGTTTATGCTGCAAGCAGTACTTTGGATAAAGTACTGTTTGTCTAGCAGTACTTTGAAAAAAGTACTTACTTTTCAAAATATTATATACAATTATAAATCATACCAATATTTATGCTTCATCATCAACCATTGTTGTCCATCTTATAAACAATTCGATGACCATCAATGCTGTTTCATTCTCCTCTTCCACTTCCATTCCATGATCTAACATTCTTCTCATGAGATCTGATGTGAGAGGATATATTCTTTCTACTTGCAGTGTGCACTTTGACTTCTTCAGTACTCAACTTAGGTGATGTATGCAGTTTGACTTTTTCATAAAGTCAAATATACCCAAGTTCTATATATTTCTCCCCCTTTTTGTTGGATCGATATACTCTAACCAAACTAACTTATATAGCTTGTTAAGGGCTTAATGACCTCGGATAAATCCTAAGTCACTAACAATGAAACACTGAATAAACTCTATTAAGTACGCGGAATTTACTTCAATAAAGCTAAGAAGAATTCACTTTAACTTTAACGATTTTATTAATAACTCTGAACCTGCTTGTTATACAGATTCTTCAACAACTCTAAACTCTAATATCGTACTTCTCTAAAACTCTAAAAAAACACGTATATATTAATGCCAATCTAGGGGTCCTTTTATAGGCTTAAGGATAACTCTAGTCGGTTTACAATTCTATCCTTGTACGACAAGTAATCTAAACTAAGAATATTCTAGAATAACAAAGCTTTCCATAAACGAATATAGCAGTTCTTTAGCTTTGCAGTACTTTGACTTCGACAGCAGTACTTTGACTTTCACTTAGCAGTACTTTGAATCTCCAGCACTTTGACTTCTTAAGTACTTTGACTTTCATATCCCAAGGAACTGCTTCAATGATGGAGATTGTTCAAGCTATTAGAGATGAGGCTGCAGCTAGTGATGAATGAGAAGGTACTGCATCTTAAGGAACTGCTTCTCAAGGTACTGATGTCAACGAAGGTACTGCAGTTTCTCCTACCTCATCTCACCATGATACTCCACCTATTGAGTCAGAACCAGATATTCCTATTTCATCATCGACCTCTGAAGGAGATGCTGCTGATATACCTCCTGAAGGACAAGTTCTGGATACTTATGCTTTAACTAGGGAGCTAACAAGGTTAAAGAAGGAATTTGAAGCTCAGACTGCACAAATCAACAAATTACAAATCAAATTCAAAAGATTAAAGAATTTTGTCTGGCCTTTAGTTCAACATCACAGATTATGGACCAAGTCTCAAAAGAAGCAAGGAAGGCCAGTGAGGAAATTTAAGAAGTCTTCAAAGAGCAAACGGGTTCAACAGCAATCTTCTATCCAATTGGGGAGGAATTTAGAGCAAGAGAATTTGAAAGAAGATGCTGGATTTTATGAAGAAAAAGAAGATGAACCTCAAAGTACTGATGCACAGGTTAATATTCTAAGTACTGAGTCTGAAAGGACTGAAGTTCAAATAACTGGTGTTCAAGGTACTAATGATCAAGGTACTGCTGATCAAAGTACTGGTCTTCAAGAAACTCATAGACAAGAACTGATAACACCAAGAGCTTTGAATTTTGATGAAGAAGCTGGTCCTTCTACTTTTATACAAGAGGAAGCTGATACACCAAAAGTTGTGCACACTGCAAGTGATGATGAATCTATAGCTGAAATATTACACAACTTATCAAGACCAAGAGGTGTTAGCATTCCAGGTGTTACTGAAGAACAACCACAAGTTTCTCAACCAGTTATAGATCCAAAAGATAAAGGCAAAGGTAAGCTGGTGGAAACAAGGAAGAACAAAAAGCTGACTTTGGCAGAAATTAGAGCAATTGAAGTGGCTAAGAATGAAGAAGTTGCTAAAAAGGTACAAGCTGAATTGGATGCTGAAGCTGCTATTGAAGAAGCTAAGAATAAAAAAGCAGCTAAGAAATTACAAGATGAATTGAATGCTGAAGCTGCTATCTTAGAAAAACCAGTTTTACCTAGAAGACCAATGAGTAAAGCTAAAGAAAGAAATGCAATGATGGCTTACTTGAAAGGTCAAGGTTATACTGGATTATCAAAGCTGAATTATATAGAGATAAAAGATTTTTATACAAATGTTAGAGAAGCTTATCAGAAGCACGTTGAAAGTATTGTTTCTTTTAAAGATGATAAGCAAAAGGAGGTTGATACTAAAAGAAGCTTAAAGAGAAAAAGAACAACTGAAGCTGAACAGTCATCAAAGAAGGTTGAATTGAGAACAGATACAATTGATGAGCTGAGAAATTACATTAGAGTTGTTCATTTTGAGAATCCTAAGGCTAAAGATGTTGCATAAAAGAAGTCAAAGATTGTTACATTCGAAGTTGTAAAAGCAAAAGATGGAAATTATCTTATGTTCCATAGAGAAGATGAAAGCTTTAGAGTGTTTAACTCATTGTGGGACATACTGTACTTGATAAATAGAGAAGACTTGTTTCATTTGTATCAACTAGTACAAGAGTATTTTGAACATATTCCATCATAAGGAATTGGTTTAGTATTACTTGGAGACCTCACAACTATCTTTGAAACTAAGGAGACAAGTACTGATGCTATATAGAATAATCAAGAAGTATGGGAAATTAATTGCTGGAGATATTTTGATGAATCTAGAGTGCATGTTTTGGAGCTAGAAGATGGAACAATGATCCATATGTTAGTAGAAAGAAGATATCCTCTCACATCAGATCTCATGAGAAGAATGTTAGATCATGGAATGGAAGTGGAAGAGGAGAATGAAACAGCACTGATTTTTATCGAATTGTTTATCAGATGGACAACAATGGCTGATGATGAAGCATAAATACTGGTATGATTTATAATTATATAAAAGTTTTTGAAAAGTAAGTACTTTATTCAAAGTACTGCTGGACAAAAAGTACTTTATCCAAAGTACAGCTTGCAACATAAACTAGTAAATATTTTTTGAAAGAGAAACTTTTGTTAAGTAAAGAATATTTTATAACAAAAGTTAACAGCAACAATGGTTTTTGAGATGGTTATAACAGTAGGTTAACAGTTCACCATGTTTACAAAAGAACTGGCTAATCCATGAGCAAACGGCTCTGGTAAAGATATCTCAAATCCGTTATATAGTTGACAACTTGCTAATAAGTTGTATGGTAATCAACTCACCATATCAGCAAATGTGAAGAGTTGGCTAGCCTACAAGAAAATGGATTGTGGTAAAGGCTGTGGAAAAACCATTTATATGGTAATTAGTTCACCATGGTAGTAAGAACTAACTAGTCCAAAAGGGTACAGCTTTTGGTAAAGGCAAATCAAATCTATTGATAGCTGATGATTTGCTAAAAATCATATGGTTATAAATGTACCATGGTCTTACACATCTAAACATTTGGCTACTCCAGAGTTAATGGCTTTGGTAAAGAGACATCAAAATCCATTAAATTTCAATAATTCACCTCTCACATGAGTTTACACACCCGGAAGTGATGAGAATAGACTGAAACTTAAACTGATCTGATGTACAAATTGCCATATGTTACTGAGTTGCTGAAAAGATATGTTGCTGATAAAGGTTGCTGTAAAGAATGTTGCTGAAAGAATAAAAACTACTTTGATGATGACAATCCAAGCACATTGGATACAAAGATAAATCTGAAGATTGAGATAATTGATAGATACAATCTTTCCAAGAAGCTAACATAAATTAATGAAGATACAAAGGAAACTTGAAGTCAAGCAAGTAGAATTCAAGTTAGGGGAGGATTGTTGGGATATGAAAGTCAAAGTACTGAAGAAGTCAAAGTGCTGGAGATTCAAAGTACTGCTAAGTGAAAGTCAAAGTACTGTTGTCGAAGTCAAAGTACTTCAAAGCTAAAGAACTGCTATATTCGTTTATGGAAAGCTTTGTTATTCTAGAATGTTCTTAGTTTAGATTACTTGTCGTACAAGGATAGAATTGTAAACCGACTAGGGTTATCCTTAAGCCTATAAAAGGACCCCTAGATTGGCATTAATATATACGTGTTTTTTTAGAGTTTTAGAGAAGTACGATATTAGTGTTTAGAGTTGTTGAAGAATCTGTATAACAAGCAGGTTCATAGTTATTAATAAAATCGTTAAAGTTAAAGTGAATTCTTCTTAGCTTTATTGAAGTAAATTCCACGTACTTAATAGAGTTTATTCAGTGTTTCATTGTTAGTGACTTAAGATTTATCTGAGGTCATTAAGCCCTTAACAAGCTATATAAGTTAGTTTGGTTAGAGTACATCGATCCAACACTTTTTGTCTCAACAAAAAGAAGATGCAAGGCGGAATGTTTAATGAGCCCTTAGCCATTATCTCCCCCTTGACCAATGCTCCCCCTAAATTGGGTGGCAATGGAAAGATACATGGATTGTGAAAAAGCTACAAAAAGAATTGTTAGTAATAAGCATCATCATCACAAGCATTTCAAAACTATGTAATAAGCAACAACAATATAAGAAACACCATTCATGTTGGTTTGTAACTCCCAGAACAGGGTTAGATAATCAATGTCAGCAGAAACAAACACCACTAGGTAGTTACCGGATATCACTTGGAATCGTGTGACCACTTTCCAAAGTAAGCTATTCGACCCTAATGCATAGGTTACACGAATATCTACTTGGGATAAGACCAAATGTAATTATAGAATTAGGCACAATTCAATAACCCTTTTGCTTAGAAGTGTTAATCGTTTTCTGTGTGTTAATCATGCATAATCAGATCTCCTATTTATAGGAGGTTACTCTGAGCTAGTCAAATGGAATTATGAGAATTAATCGGCCCATTAATCGCCTCATAATTATCCCCATTATAGCCGTTAGTGGTTACATGACCAATTAAACATGGTCATTATGCAGTTGTAACTGCCACTTGAATAGGTTAAAGCCCGTTACAAGCAGTACTTTCGTAGCACTAGCAGTGGAAACACTGCTTCAGTGGAAACTGAGCACTACCAATACAAACCACTATTAGAGTCAGGGTGTTCACAGACTTTATGGGTGTACACTCCGTACCTCCTAACCCATTACAAGGTGTGAACTAATCCCACAAGTGCACTAAATTTTCCAACAATCCTCCCCAAATTTAGTTCACTTCCTTTGCATGAAAACAAACATTAAACAAAACATGTGCATAAACATAAATGTCCTGAGGATTGAATTTTCATCTTAGTAAATTACACGTTCAAGTATTCGAGAATCAGGGTGTTCTAAGAATTGAACCCTTCAACCCATTTGAATACCTGAAGATAAAATACACACAAGTTTTCAAACACTTACCAGCTCCTGACACTATACAAGCCATGTGTCCATATCCAAATTCATAAATGTTGTACAAGCTAAAAGTCCAAAAGCTTCCTGAAGCGGCAAAACTTCAACATTAACATAGGTGGTTCCCCTTTATTCATGTTCCTGCCAAGCACTTTTTCAAAGACAAATTATCCCCATTATAACCATTAAGAAGTAAAGACTTCATCCTCCTTTCAGCAGGTTCTGAGCACAACTTTGTGATGTAAATAAAGCATGTGCTCTAGTCCACTGAATGTTCAGCTTTCCACATTGAACTCAGCTCCCAAGTTTCCTCAGGAGGGAGTTGGGTGTCCTAGCATTCAGTGACTAAGATGGACTTAAACCCATCCCTTTAGCAGACTTTATAACCAAGTCTCTAGCCAGACCCTTCGTCAAGTGATCAGCTAAGTTCTGTTGAGATCTATCAAACTCTATAGATACCACCCCATTCATGATAATCTCACGAATCATGCTATGTCTGACACCTAAGTGTCTAGACTTACCATTGTACATTTGGCTATAAGCCTTATCCAATGTAGCTGCACTATCACAACGGATAGAAATAGGTGCTATAGGTTTAGGCCACAATGGAATCTCAAAAAGCAAGTTTTTCAACCATTCAGCTTCTTTACCAGCAGCTGCTAAAGCCACAAATTCAGATTCCATTGTTGAACTGGTGATGCAAGTTTGCTTCTTGGATGCCCAAGAAATTACACCTCCACCAAGTAGGAATACCCAGCCACTGGTAGACGAATTGTCTTCAGTGTTACTGATCCAACTTGCATCAGTGTATCCTTCCAACACTGATGGGTAACCAGTATATGAGAGACTATAATCCATAGTTCTCTTTAAATACTTCAGTACCCTTTGAACTGCTTGCCAGTGATGAGCACTAGGATTACTAGTATACCTGCTCAATTTTCCCACTGCAAAACCAATATCAGGTCTTGTACAAGTCATGGCATACATCAAGCAGCCAATTACCCTAGAATACTCAAGTTGAGATACAGCCTTTCCATTATTAGGCATTAGCTTCTCACAAGTATTCATAGGTGTACTCACTGGAGTACAATCAAAGTAATTGAATTTCCTCAACACCTTCTCAATATAATGAGACTGAGAGATATAAATTCTTTTACTTTCATGTTTAATCCTTATACCAAGGATAACATCAGCCTCCCCCATGTCCTTCGTGGAGAACCTTGATGACAAAAATTCCTTTGTCAGGTCAACCTGATTTTGGTCAGTGCCAAAGATCAACATGTCATCAACATATAGACAAATGATGACTCCTTTACCAGATTCATCAAATTTACTATATACACATTTGTCAGCTTGGTTAAGAACATAACCACTAGACAAAACCACTTCATCAAATTTTTTATGCCATTGCTTAGGTGCCTGCTTTAGTCCATAAAGAGACTTAATCAGTTTACACACCTTGTTTTCATTGCCAGGCATGATGAAGCCCTGAGGTTGGTTCATATAAACCTCCTCTTCCAATTCACCATTCAAGAAGGCTGTTTTCACATCCATCTGATGAATAATCATATTGTGAATTAATGCCAAAGCAATCAGCAGTCTTATGGTACTGATACGAGCCACAGGGGCATAAGTATCAAAATAGTCTATCCCTAACTTTTTTTTAAAGCCATGAATGACTATTCTAGCCTTGAACTTTTCAATAGTTCCATCTACCTTCATTTTCCTTTTGAAAATCCATTTGCAACCCAAAGGTTTGCAACCAGGTGGTAGATCAACCAACACCCAAGTGTTGTTGCCCATGATGGAATCCATCTCATCATTGATTGCTTCTCTCCAGAAAGCAATATCCTGGTACTTCAATGCTTCTTCAAATGTCTTGGGATCATCCTCAACAATGAAGCAATAAGATTATTGGTCAGAGACCTCATCCCTTGTTCCTTCAACCAAGTATAGTTGAAACTCAGGTCCAAATGACTTTGGAGTCCTGACCCTTTTGCTCTTCCAAAGCACAAGTTCAGGTTGTTGAACCACAACCTCATCAGGGACCACTGATGGTTCTTCATCAGGGACCTCTGATACACCAATGTTATGAGTTCCATTAGGAATCCTCATACTTGGTCTAGGGACTTATGAGAATCTATTCTCATCAAAGTTTGCATCCCTTGATTCAATTATGGAGTTAAATGAAACATATTCATTAGGTTCAATGACATAGAACCTAAAAGCCTTGGAATGCTCAGCATATCCAAAAAAGATGCAGTCAATGCCTCTTTCACCCAAAGTTTTCAACTTTGGATCAGGGAGTCTTACAACAGCCCTACAACCCCAAACCTTGAGATAGTTCAGGTTGGGTTTCCTTTTAGTCCAAAGTTCATAAGAGGTAACCTTATTCCTTTTGTTAGGAACCCTATTTAATAAATAACAAGCTGTTAACATAGCTTCACCCCAGAACCCTTGACTCAGTCCTGAATAGGACAACATGGAATTAACCATCTCCTTCAGCACCCTGTTTTTCCTTTCAGAAATGCCATTTTGATGAGGAGTATAAGGGGCATTTGTTTCATGGATTATACCAACAGACTGAAAATACAGAGTATCCATGTACTCACCTCCCCTATCAGTCCTTAATCTTTTGATCAAAGACCCAAGTTGTAATTCAACTTCAGTTTTAAACACTTTGAATTTATCTAATGCTTCATTCTTAGTATGTAAAAGATAGACATAACAAAACCTAGAAGATTCATCAATAAATGTCACAAAGTACTTCTTATTCCCCAAAGACGGAGTGGCATGTAAATCACACAGGTCACTATGTATTAGCTCAAAGAGCTTGGTCTCACGACTAACACCCTGAAAAGGTTTCTTAGTTATCTTGGTCAACATGCAAGTTTTACACTTTTCAGTGTCCATGTCAAATGATGGGATTAACCCATCCTTAGACATATCTTGCATTCTCTTATTGTGTACATGGCCAAGTCTAGCATTCCAAAGGGTAGAATCAGTCAGGTTAGTGGTGGTCACAAAGGCTGAATTAACACTATCAGTGGCAATAAATACACTATCAGTGGAAATATTAAGCCTGAACATTTGATTACATAAATAACCAAAACCAATAAAAACACCATTCTTAGAAAGAACAAATTTATCAGATTCAATAACTTGTTTATATCCATGATTATTCAAAACGCTACTTGAAACCAAGTTTTTCCTTATATCAGGAACATGAATAACATTAAACAAAGTTACAATCTTTCCAGAACTAAACCTAAGATCTACACAACCGTGAACATGCACCAAGGCTGTTGACTCATTTCCCATGTGAAGAATAGAACCATCATTCAGTAACTCATAAGTCTTGAACCAGCTTCTATCTTTACACACATGAACTGTTGCACCAGAGTCAACCCACCACGCAACATCATCATCCTGCCCATAATGAGATTCAGATACATATGTAACATAATAAATCTGAAAAGACTTATTAACCATATTCTGACCTTTCAGTGAGTTGGAAGAACCACCACTCCCTGAACCATTAGTGCCTGATCCATTGGCTTTACCACCAACTTTAACACCCTTGCAATCCCTTTTAATATGACCAGTTTTGCCACATTTCCAACAAGTAGGTGTTGCCTTCTTGTTAGGATCTGCCCTTGTGTTGTCATGATATTTGCGTTTGCCTTTGTTGTCATTGTACCTGGTGGGGTTGTTATGCTCCACCATATTGACAACAGATGCACCAGTAGCATTGCTACTCTTTGGCTTGTCATTATCATGTACCTTGAGAGATTCTTCAATGCGAAGATGACTGCCCAACTCAACCAGAGTTAACTCCTCTTTCCTATGTTTCAAGGTATGCTTGAAATCTTTCCAAGAAGGAGGGAGTTTGTCAATGACACAAGAGACTGAAATAGCCTCATCTATGTGCATATTATGTTGTGTAAACCTTCCAAGTATACCAAGAAGTTCATTGTATTGTTCCATAACTGGTCTTGAATCAGTCATTTTGTAATTTGTGAAATTACTAACAAGGAATTTCTTACTTGATGCATCCTCAGCCATATATTTGGCATCCAAGGAGTCCCACGGTTCTGTGGAAGATTCAATGTTCTGATAAATATCAAACAGAGAATCAGACATACCATTGAGAATTAAGCCTCTTCATATGTAGTCATCATTCTCCCATTTGCTCCTCCTCCTGATCTGCTCCATAGTAGCATCATCCCCATCATCAGGAATAGGTGTAGTCAAAACATAGACCACACTCATGCTTGATAGCAAGAAATGCATCTTCTTCTACCACCTCCTAAAGTCCAACCCTTCAAACTTATCAAGCTTGGCAAAGTTTGAAGCCATGTTTCATTGCAGCAGTTGCCATTGATTATCACAAAATATTTTACTTTGATTGTTGGTGTGTAACTCCCAGAACATGGTTAGATAATCAATGTCAACAGAAACAAATACCAAGTCACCAGAAACAAATACCACTAGGTGGTTACCGAATATCACTTGGAATAGTGTGATCACTTTCCAAAGTAAAATATTCGACCCTAATGCCTGGGTTACACGAATATCTACTTGGGATAAGACCAAGTGTAGTTATAGAATTATGCACAATTCAATAAACCTTTTGCTTAGAAGTGTTAATCATTTTCTGTGTGTTAATCATGCATAATCAGATCTCCTATTTATAGGAGGTTACTCTGAGCTAGTCAAATGGAATTATGAGAATTAATCGGCCCATTAATCGCCTCATAATTATCCCCATTATAGCCGTTAGTGGTTATATGACCAATTAAACATGGTCATTATGCAGTTGTCACTACCACTTGAATAGGTCAAAGCCCGTTACAAGCAGTACTTTCATCAGTACTTTTGTAGCACTAGCAGTGGAAACACTGCTTCAGTGGAAACACTGCTTCAGTGGAAACACTGCTTCAGTGGAAACTGAGCACTACCAATACAAACCACTATTAGAGTTAGGGTGTTCACGGACTTTATGGGTGTACACTCCGTACCTCCTAACCCATTACAAGGTGTGAACTAATCCCACAAGTGCACTAAATTTTCCAACAATTCATTCGTTAAAATTTTTCATGATTTTAAGAATCATGAAAGGAGAACACAATGAAGTGTTTGATACAATGATAAAATCTAAAAAAATTAGCCTAGAAAAACAAAATACAAGAAGAAAAAAAAATCCTAGAAAATAAAAAGTGCTTAAAAAGAATAATCTATGACCCTCCTATTGAGGTGGTGGATGAGCAAGAGCATTTAGGTGCTCAAGGATGTGATTGAGGATGAACCTCATTTCCTCTTGGAACTCATGGACCATCACCCGGGTCCGTTCGGTTGTTTGGGCGGTTTGCTCACAATTGGAGCAACCATGCCTAGGAGGGTAGTATGGTTGATGATTTTGTGGTGGTGGAATGGTGGAGGTGTTGGTGTTTGGTGTGGTGATTATGGAGGCTAGCAAAGCACTTTGCATTTGCATAGCATCACTTAGATGAGAATCTACCATATTTGAGAATTAGTGGAGATGTTGGAGTTCGGCTTGAATCTCTTCTCTTGTGGGATGATCTTCCCACATAGACTCCTCAATGTCCTCTATATGAGGAGACATTGATGTAGGAAGTGGTTGATCCCCATACAAAAGACCATGGATATCCTTGTGGATAGGGTGGAAGAGAAGAGGTCTTGGCCCTAACGGGGCGTTTGGGTCAAATGATGGTCTTGGAGACTCATGAGCAATCCGCTCAATAGTACAAAATGACGGTAGTGGTGGTGGATGATTGGGCCTAGGAGGAAAAGCTTCCAAGTCCTCCAAGAAAGGATTTGGAGACGTAGGTGGTGTAGAGAATAACTCCAATGGGATGAGTGTTGGATATTTTAGAAGTGATGGTGTTTTTGATGTTTGGATGGGAGCCGGTGGTGGTGAGCTTGGAGTATTTGTTGGTGGTGGAGTAGTGATAGTAATGGGTGATTGTGGAGGTGGTGTAGGAGTAGCTAAAGTAAGGTTTGTGTCCTCCCTTATGGGAGATGAGATGGTTTGTGGAGATGACTCGGAGGAAGAGCTTAAGTTGACAAAGCAACAAGGTCTTACGCTAATTCTAGCGGTTTTCTTGCAAGGCTTGGTTGATGGTGAAGTTTTTGTCATTTTGACTTAGGCTTTTGCTAGTAGATGGTGAGAATTGAGAAGGTGTGAAGATGATCATGGTAAAACCTCTTAATTTATAGGAATGGAGAATTATGGAGAAGCGTGTTTGATTTGATGTTAAACCATAGAAGAGATGAGGTTTATAATGATTTTGAAGTGTGTTTAATGCTAGTCATATCACCCAAGTCAATCCATACAAGAAGGATGGAGTGAAGAGGCAAAGATTTACAATAAATGGGTTCTAATGATTGTGAGATCCTAACAATCAGATTACCTACGGATTGCAAGGAACCAAATTTTTGGTTCCTTCCTTTATGCAAAAGGGCTCCTTGGGTGGATTTTTCAAATTTTTTAATTTTGGTGGGAAATGGATTTCCTATATGCCTAAGTATGTTATACTAGTTCTAATATGGGTAATAACTAGTTAAGATTAACTTACAAGCAATGTATGGTAATTTGGAATGTCGAAATAAGCAAAATTCAGAAAATTACCTGTAGGATCCATGACACCAAAATTTACATAGGCGGAACCAAAAAAATGGTGCCGCCTGGTCCACCTATACAGGTACGGCGGTACCAAATTCCATAACAGACGGTACCAAATTTTTGGTGCCGTCTGATTCGTGGACACCAGAAAAGTTCACAGAACAGTATTTTAGGTGTCGAGGAGTTTTCCGAAACCTAAAATTTTGCTTAAAACATGTGACATTAATCATTTCTAGTTAGGAAAAATCAATAACACATATACAAACATAGTGGAGCATAGACTTTGACCAAGGGCTAACGATTTTCACATAAAAGTGAAAAATGGGTAAAATTTGATAACACACTTGTGTTATCCCCCTGCATGAAATGGTTAGCATACAACATTGTTTTAAGTCATATTATCATCCTACAAATTAAAAACAACCAAGATGTATCATACAAAATAGTTATTGTCTTGTTCCAAACACTCCTTCAAACGACCCTCACTTGTCCAACTTCTTGTAAATCTTGTTCATCATCCTACCAAGGCACTTGAACATCCCCTTGGTTTTATATGCTAATACTACCTTTCCCATTGTCACCTAGAATAGGTCATTTTTATATTTTGTGTCAATCTATGAACGAATTTATCTTCATGTTATCACTTTTATATATTCTTAGATAGAACGCATTATTGATTATTCTTAGGTTGAAGCATATGAGAACTTGCTCATAACAATAGGTTGTTAGCATCAATAAATCATTCAAATCATAACCCTTATGCATCATTGAAATGCAATGTCTATTCATATTTTTTTTCCTCTTAGCTTTGGTCACTTGACATGACGAAAGGATTGCATGAATCCATATTTTTTATACATACGAGTTTCTAACTCCTTAATAGCTTCCTACCTAATCACCACCACCTTCCATCACCACTTTCACTAATCATCACCACCATGGATTAGCGAAAACTTGCTTTTGTAAATTTCGATTCATCTACCATCACCACATGAATCCTACTAGTAAACCGACACCAACACTAGCACCACTAGTGGCACACCCGGTGGAAGACTTCATATCTTCTTTCTAGGAACTATTTTGTAGGCTTTTATCATATTATATTCTCACTTTTCTTATGATTGTAATTAGGAGACTACACTTCATGAGATCTTTGATTATATCATTTATCACATATATACATCTTATTTTCCTTTGTGAAAAAGATGAAATATATTGCACTAATATTTTTCATTGTAGGTTCATCATCATATACACTCGATTGTATATAACTTACTCATCTAAGGATAAAGTTTGCATCAATTATTTTTCTTATTTTAGGTGCTTCTTGACACCCAAGAACAAGGAGGAATATCCTTTAAGCACTCATATTGCATCGTCTATACACTTGGTTGTATATGACATATTTGTCTAAAGACAAAGCTTCTATTATACTAATATTTATTTTGAAGGTTCATCTTGACGCCCTAGAGCAAGGGGAGCTTCCGTCAAGAATTTACTGAATGCATCTTATACACACTTTGTTGTATAACACTTACTCGTCCAATGACAAATATAGTTTTGCACTAATATTTGTTTTGTAGGTTTTTAATCATACCCTGACGCCTCAAACAAGGGGGAGCATGCACGCATTTAGCATCATTATCACTTTTCAACAAGCATTTGTGCTTCGATAAAAAGTGGAGAAAATAGGCTAACATTGCTATGCATTTTTCTTTTTCATATATTTCTCAAAATTTTTGTTGCATAAAACTAACCTTGATGTAGGTTAAGCCTCTTTAGTTGATCCATGGATCCGCTACCAAACAAGGGACGGATTGAATTGGACGATTTAACTTCACTAGGGATGATGCAAGCTCGCCTTTTTGGGGAGATATTAAGTTAAACTCCAAGGACACGCCCTTTTTGTTTCGACAAAAGGGGGAGAAGAGTGTAAACAGAGAAGGTAATGTAAAGGTAGTAAGGATACAAGTAACTTTTTACATTTTACTTTCTATTACGTTTACTTATCTTTGTCATCATCAAAAAGGGGGAGATTGTTAGTGCAAATACTACGATATTTAATCTATACAGTCTCGTTTGTTTTGATTGATGACAAACATGTAACTTGTAATACATAACGTAAAATGTACAAGTTACTTGTAATTACATTTGTCTCAACATACATTCAACACCTCTCGATGTCTCAAGTCCTCGTATGTTACAACACAGGTTCGTACATGTTTGTTATGTGGCATTATGATCAAACCCATTAACAAATCATATAGAATGTTTAAAATACGTTTAGAGTCACTAAGTATTTTAATAGGTTAACCATTCTATTTAGAACCTCATTTTACATTTTGCATTCACAAGTATTTCAAAAGGTAACTAGACATTTTATTAACTAGTTACATAATACATTTTACAAGTTTACTTTGATAAACTTTTTAATCTAAAATAGAAATACATATTGCATCATGGCATGCATCATCTTTGTAATCTCTAGAAGATTTCATAGAATATTTTGTTTAGATTTGGACTCTACATAGCTTACACAATCTTGGATGGATGTGGTTGACTTTAGTAAGATTTTGGTAATCTTGCTGTCAGTCCCCCACGGTACCAAAATGGTACACGGGCGGAACCCTTTTGAGGGTTTCGTGGTCCGTGGACGCTCCTGTCCATTTTGGCTATAAATAGCAAACCAAACCAAGTTGTTTCTTTATCCCTTCAACACACTTTCTCTCTACCCTTCTTGCATCATTTAGATCTGTAGATAACAATGTAGAAACATACATTAATATCCCTCACCATCACATGATCATAATGCTTCTAACATTCATCTTTGTTGTAAGCATACTCTACATCTTGATCAACCAAAGAAAGCTTGGAGATCTAGCCATATCCACTCATCACAAGCTGAAGATCTATCACAACAAGTTTAGGGAACTTGTGATCTTCATCATGAAGGCTTCCTATAAATGGAAGTTCATTTAAAAGTAGTCATTCATATCCATTAGACATTTGTGTCATGGATCATTAGTGTAAACATCATTGCATCATAACAACACTTTCACCAAACTAGATTAGATGGTTTATGTGTTTGTGCCATAAAACACAAGATTTGTTATGTTGGGCCATAAAACATATTGGGAGTGGTTGTACCCTTGTAAAAAAACTCGACATATAGCTTAGTGTCGGAAATATTGTATAGGCGACGTTAGGTTGGTTCTACCTTGAACTAGAACCCGGTATTTAGCTTTGTATCGGAAAAAGTGTAAGCGACGATTGTAAGGTTTTCTCCGCCGAGAAGGGAGCTTGTTGATTTAATGAAGTAACTCTCGAGTTGGGTGCTCGGGGAGTGAAGTAGGGCGGAAAGGAGATCCGTGACCGAACCACTATAAATTCTCGTGTTCGGTTTGCACTTTCCTTTCTTTATCTCTTTAATTTTATACTTGCACTATACTATTGTTTGTGATGTGGTTTGGTGTTCATGATAATGTGACAACTTAGTTTACTATGCTTTATATTAGTCACAAACAATAATTGGTACTTACATATTATAACAAGCTTTATAAGCGATTTGATACTAAAGATCTAAAGTTTTTAAACGGTAACGTATTCACCCCCCCCCCCCTCTACGTTTCCACAATTAGTATCAGAGCCACGTAGCTCTTATTTTCAAAACAAATGGTTTTTAAAATAGAGTACGATCCACGTATCAAATTACCATTGAAGCGAAAAATAATATGAAAAATGCTTTGCTAATTATACTTAGAAATTTTATTGTTAAATGTAACTTTGTATACAAGCTTGAAGATTTTCTTGAAAAATAAAACAAAAGTTTCTTGAAAGAACTTGTAAGTATTGTATTGTGTGCTTATAGAAAATTTACGAAGAAATATGATTTTAAAGGAGTGTTTGGGATAACCATAAATATAGTTGAAAAATCATCTCCGTAAATGTTTAAGATAAGTTACATAAGTAGATATGTTGTTAAATATGTGTATTATATGTTTACTATGAAATCTAGTAAGTCACACACGTTTTCTCTATGTCAAATACTAGTTTTGGTGAATCTATCTCAGAGGACCACGGCACCAAATCTTATAAAGGGTGGATCCCTTTAATTGGTTCCGTGGAATCCGTCTGTATAGTATGCAGTTTTTTGGGCAACTTCAAAAAATCATAACTAATTAACCGTAAGTCCGTACCAGTCGAGCCACCTATCATTTTAAAGGGAATTGAGTCTACTTTCACTTAAAAATACTTTCATGGCCTGAGACCAATTTTAAATAAGTAAAATAGACCAAATACTACAGTATGTCTAAAATATTAAGTTTCGCTTTAACATAAAAACTCAAAATTTTGAATCAAACAATTTAAGTTGGTATTCTTAGAACTTTGATACAACTTCTTTTAAAACTAATTAATTTGGTAATATGTTTAAAGGAAACTAATCAAGCTTGGTATACATCGTCATATTTAAACGCTAAATGACGAAAAGTGTTTTTCATTTTATGTTATGCTAAATGACTACTTGTTTATGTTGTTTGCATATATGGTGCTTGCTTATTTTCAAATTGTTTTTTACACTTGTTTGTTTGCATAATATAAGTGTCAATCTTGCCATATTATTTATTCGCTTGTTTGACAACTTCTTGTTTATGCACAATAGGTCTTTGCTAGATTTTGTGCAATAAGTTAGAAAATGGTTTTACCATCACTTGTAGAATTAGATAACTTTCTTTGCATAGGTTATACTAAAATCTCACATAACTTATGAAATGTCATAACTCACTTAGCAATGAGTACTAAGTAAATTAGTCAAGTACTTTGAAAAATAAAGGTTTTAAGGAGTGTTTGGTACAAGACGAAAACAATGATGTATGATACTATTTGGTTTTTTTTTATTTCGTAGGATGATAAACTAACTTAAAACATTGATGTTTGCTAATTGGTTCATGCAGGGGGATAGCACACGGGTGTTATCAAATTTTACCCATTTTCACTTATATGTGAAAATCGTTAGCCCTTGTTCAAAATCAATGCTCCACTATGTTTGTGTATGCGTTATTGACTATTCCTAACTAGAAATAGTTAATGCCATACGTTTTGAGAAAAATTTCAGGTTTCGGAAAAGTCCCCGATAGTTTAAATATGGGTCTGTGAAGATTTCTGGTCTTTACGGACCAGACGGCACCAAAGTTTTGGTACCGTCTGTTATAGAACTTGGTACCGCCGTACCTGTACAAGCGGACCAGGCGGCACCAATTTAAGGGTTCCGCCTGTGTAAAGAAATGGTACCGTGGAACCTACAGGTAAGTTGTTGAATTTTACTAAATCCTGCAATCTAATTTACCAAATTTCGTTTCTAGGATAGTTGTTAATGCTTATCTTTCATATCCTATTCAACACATCCTCAGTGGATTAACTTAGGATGTTTGACATGATCTTAGACACTTCCATCTCATTAAACTACCATCTTTGTATGGATTAACATCAAATCCGTAAATCCTTAATTCCATAAATCGACACATTCAAGATGGTCATTTTCATACCTTTACTGTTACTTTTCCTCAAGCTCAGCATTTCTTAAAGCAAAGTCAAAAGGACTAAATCCTCAACCTCAAATAAGCCACTTAAGAAAACCACTAGGATTAGCATTCGATCTTGTTGCTACATTAACTTGAACTCTTCATCCTTAGACTCATTACCTCTCAACATCTCATCACCCATTCAAGATGTGAACTTTCTAAACTTAAGTACTCCAACTCCACCACCAAAATCACCCACCATTATGACTACTTCACAACCATCCAAAACACCTTCACTACCAAAGTCTCCAAAGCTTGTCTCTGTCAAACCTTGTGCAATACCACCAACATCTCCTCACCCGTTTGCGGATGACTTAGATGCCTTACCAAGGCTAACAAATCTAGACTCATTATTTGCAAATATATCATACACAAGTCTATCATATGACTATAGATATTGTTTTGTATCTACATGTATTGCCTCACTTGGTTAACATGAAAATAATGTGTCATCCTTCAAGACTATAAGTATTTACATAGAGTCATAACTCACACGTATGTTAAAGACATACTATCAAGTCTTGTTATCCTTGAGTTTAATCTAAGCTTTATAATCTCAACAAATTAGGATTGACAACTTAAGTATTTTATCCGAAATATTCAAGTATATGCGACTTACGATTGTAGTCATTAAAAGTCATATCCGAAAAAAAACAACACCTAAGTATATTAACAAATGTTGAAACACTTATCCAAAACAAACAACCCACTGTGCCACTTATCCCTCTTAGACACCTACTATCCCTCTTCCATCTTTTGGCACCATTAAGCGTATTGCTCATGAACTTCCAAGAGCATCCTTTAAATCAAACGTGCCCTTTCAAGGTGAACCTATACCTCAGCCCCTAAGCTTCATAGACATAACCAAAACTTCAAGCACTTCACCCGCTAGTTGTAGCAACCAATGAACCATAAGAATTAGTATCCGTACTTTTTGTGTTCAACATATTTGGACAAATAATCAACCTAAGTACTCCCATAGCACAATGAACCCCTAAATCACCACATCCTTATTTAGACACACTAGAAGACCTACCACCTAGATCAACCAATCCACCATCCTTACCATCATTTAAATTCGTTGAGTGTATTGCTCAAAAAGCCCTTGTGTCCAACACTTGTACTGAATCAAATGCACAATTGAACAAACTCAAACATTCTTTCCCACATATAAGGACTTAGATAATTCATTATGGCTAGAACCTCAACTATCAAATAAGCATGGTGCTCTTGGTAATTGTTGTCAATTTCCACTAGGTATAAGTAGTACCACCTTCACAAATTACCAAAGTATTAGTAATACTTTGTCGTTAAACTTCTGCATAAATTTCGTTAAACCTCAAATCAACATTTTAACAACATATGTTAAAATTCAATCTCAAAGCCAACATCGTACACCCCAAGCAACAATGACTCTTGAGGAGTATACATAAGAAACTCGAGTGAATTCTTCTTGTCATCATCTAGTGATTATAATCTTGAGACCAAGTTTATTTAGATGGGACTATCCAATTCAAACACTTTGGCTTCATATCTTCATTTAGGAAAACATGATGTTTTGAAAAACATTATGCCTAAGAAATCCTGCGTTAAGTTTTCATCTTGTTAAAAGGATATTGTATATCCTATGCATTATTCTCTCATTGCGACATAAATGGTTGTGTTACAAGAGATTTCATTACACCTCATTGGCTAAATGATCTTGAAACGAACAAGTTCTATGAACTAGCGTATCCAATTCATCTTGTCATACTTATTTTCATAAGCATGATAACTTTATCCCATGCGATAATCTCATTTGTTGAAAGATACTATTTGTATCCATTTCCTTTCAAGCATACATCATAACCTAACCTTGCTCAAACCTTGTGCACATCCAAGGTTAAAACTACACATCTCTAGAACATACACATGATCTATTGAAGTTAGTAACCTTATTTAGATTCTTATCAAATAAAGTTCCAAAGAGCTTTCTTGAGAACATTCTTAATTTAACATATTCCATTCCCTAGTCTTAGATAAATCAAATCACTTTTAAAGTGTACACTTCAACATTAAAGATGTCATCCATTAGATCATACAATTAGCTATGTAATTTAAACAACCTTAGATTCTAAACACAAGATTAAAACATATTGTCTATCAACACACCATTGTTAAAATTCACGTGTATAACATGACATCTTCATCACCTTAGTTATATTGTATATTAGTTGTGTCACATTAAGCCAAGTATCGGTAAACTATCATCTTTTATGCACTTTAATAGGCAAAAGTAGGAGTTCCCATCTTTCTAACATGAGAATGACTACTGGAGAACCTATTGCACTAGAAACTCAATTTGACCTAACGGTTGAATTGCTTCCTGGAGAGAAGTTGGGTATGTGGAATCACCCGTAAAAATGGTCATGTTTAGCCTTAATTGAGCACCGCTAGTAATGGTCTCATATTCATTCTCCAACTTGAAAAATCAGTATTCCTATACTTGCCTAAAGTAAGTGTTAAAACATTGATAGTTTGCCTTGCCTTAGGAATACTAATCAAACAAGTAGTATATATGATTTTTCTTTTAAAACCACTTGCATTGCACTTACATGTGTTAATTACATGTTCTTGTTTGATACGATAAGTTGATTTGACATTATCTTAGTGTTTGATAACTAGTCAAATGTGTAAACCTTAGTACAGTTTTATCTTTATAATGCTTGTATTCTTGTCTCATGATATTAAACGTTTAAACCTAAACTTTATTTGCATGATACTTACTTTTGAATTATCCTTAGCATGATTAACATGTTGCTTATGAACTCATAATATGTCATTTTGATACGTGATAATTTTGATATGATATATTTGTGTTTGAAAGCTATTAGTTGACATTCATTATATCTATGTGTAGTACGATCTAAATGATACATGCTCCAAATTGTTATGTCTTAAACATGGCTTGCATGACTCTTTCATCTTGTTTCTTTTGCTTCTTGTCACACTATTTGTTTGCTACATATGCACATATAATATGTCAAAGTGCTTTTGGTATGACAAACTTTTAGAAGCCTTTTTATCTTACAAATTAATCACATAGATTTTTGTGTTAATTTACAAGCCAAGTATGCTTAAGCGTCTAAGTCTAACGACAAAACAATCTCAAAATGAAATGTCTTGAATAAAGTTGTATTCTTGCATAATATGATTGTCTTGATGCTATCTTGTATGGTGATTTCTTGTCTACTAAAGTGCAATGTGTTTTTTTTTGCTTATATAATATGTTATCATTTTATTTTTATCATGTTAACATCTTTTGTCACTAACAAATTTGTTTTGTAGGTTGATAACAAATTATTTGTTATCTCACTTGGTTCTAACTTTTATATGCTCATTTTTGCATAATCCCCTTTATTGCTACGTAGATTAGCACTATGCTTTATGGGACCCCTACACTTTCATATAGTTTAAAAGCATATAGAATTAAGTTCTAGATGGTTGGCTTTGCATTTTTGTCTTTCAACCGACCTCTTTCCAAATCTCATTTTTGCTTCCGCTTTCCAAAAATCACCTCCATCATTATTTAGTTATAACAATACTCTAATCCTCTTCATTTCCTATTAGGAAACCACATGCCTCATCATACGATCATCTCATATTAATCGAGAAGAGGTACGTGACTTTAAGGATGAAGTTCATTGTATGCTAACCATCATCCAGAAAAACATCACTAAGCTCATCTCTTTCGTTAACCCGAAAAACCTCCTAAACACTTTGTTGTCATTCCTTATTTGATACATTACACATTATGTTGGATGTCCACCAATTAAGGGGAAGAGAAATCCATTCACATAATTGTCTTTTGTCAAATTTTATGTCTCTTAGACTCTAAAATACCAACACATAGGCAAACACCACTTAGCTAAAATCGGTTCACGAAACCACAACTAGTTCAACCTTTTTAACCTTATATCACAAGTTTGCACCAATACCTCATCAAGTGAAAAACACATCATGTGTTTTACAAACTTCTTCATCTCCACAATCAACGAATCTAGGATTTTCCTTAAACTAGCACCTTACAACTTCACTATCTAGAACACCATCATAAGATCTTATCCTTTTCTCGCTTGACATATATCATGCATGTCATTGTCAGTGCAAACGATATATTAATCAAAACAGCCATTTCCAACACGTTGGTCCATCCAACTCTCACTTATATAATGTCATTCTCATCCTCATATAGGTACTCATTATTATTATTAGTATTTTCCATATTGTCTTCACTTCTTTTCAAAGTGATAATCATCCATGTCGGTCAAAACCATGCTAATACTACCTTTCCCATTGTCACCTAGAATAGGTCATTTTTATAATTCGTGTCAATCTATGAACGAATTTATCTTCATGTTATCACTTTTATATATTCTTAGATAGAACGCATTATTGATTATTCTTGGGTTGAAGCATATGAGAACTTGCACATAACAATAGGTTGTTAGCATCAATAAATCATTCAAATCATAACCCTTATGCATCATTGAAATGCAATGTCCATTCATATTTTTTTTCCTCTTAGCTTTGGTCACTTGACATGACGAAAGGATTGCATGAATCCATATTTTTTATACATACGAGTTTCTAACTCCTTAATAGCTTCCTACCTAATCACCACCACCTTCCATCACCACTTTCACTAATCATCACCACCATGGATTAGCGAAAACTTGCTTTTGTAAATTTCGATTCATCTACCATCACCACATGAATCCTACTAGTAAACCGACACCAACACTAGCACCACTAGTGGCACACCCGGTGGAAGACTTCATATCTTCTTTCTAGGAACTATTTTGTAGGCTTTTATCATATTATATTCTCACTTTTCTTATGATTGTAATTAGGAGACTACACTTCATGAGATCTTTGATTATATCATTTATCACATATATACATCTTATTTTCCTTTGTGAAAAAGATGAAATATATTGCACTAATATTTTTCATTGTAGGTTCATCATCATATACACTCGATTGTATATAACTTACTCATCTAAGGATGAAGTTTGCATCAATTATTTTTCTTATTTTAGGTGCTTCTTGACACCCTAGAACAAGGAGGAATATCCTTTAAGCACTCATATTGCATCGTCTATAAACTTGGTTGTATATGACATATTTGTCTAAAGACAAAGCTTCTATTATACTAATATTTATTTTCAAGGTTCATCTTGACGCCCTAGAGCAAGGGGAGCTTCCGTCAAGAATTTACTGAATGCATCTTATACACACTTTGTTGTATAACACTTACTCGTCCAATGACGAATATAGTTTTGCACTAATATTTGTTTTGTAGGTTTTTAATCATACCCTGACGCCTCAAACAAGGGGGAGCATGCATGCATTTAGCATCATTCTCACTTTTCATCAAGCATTTGTGCTTCGATAAAAAGTGGAGAAAATAGGCTAACATTGCTATGCATTTTTCTTTTTCATATATTTCTCGTAATTTTTGTTGCATAAAACTAACCTTGATGTAGGTTAAGCCTCTTTATTTGATCCATGGATCCGCTACCAAACAAGGGACGGATTGAATTGGACGATTTAACTTCACTAGGGATGATGCAAGCTCGCCTTTTTGGGGAGAAATTAAGTTAAACTCCAAGGACACGCCCTTTTTGTTTCGACAAAAGGGGGAGAAGAGTGTAAACGGAGAAGGTAATGTAAAGGTAGTAAGGATACAAGTAACTTTTTACATTTTACTTTCTATTACGTTTACTTATCTTTGTCATCATCAAAAGGGGGGAGATTGTTAGTGCAAATATTACGATATTTAATCTATACAGTCTTGTTTGTTTTGATTGAAGACAAACATGTAACTTGTAATACATAACGTAAAATGTACAAGTTACTTGTAATTACATTTGTCTCAACATACATTCAACACCTCTCGATGTCTCAAGTCCTCGTATGTTACAACACAGGTTCGTACATGTTTGTTATGTGGCATTATGATCAAACCCATTAACAAATCATATAGAATGTTTAAAATACGTTTAGAGTCACTAAGTATTTTAATAGGTTAACCATTCTATTTAGAACCTCATTTTACATTTTGCATTCACAAGTATTTCAAAAGGTAACTAGACATTTTATTAACTAGTTACATAATACATTTTACAAGTTTACTTTGATAAACTTTTTAATCTAAAATAGAAATACATATTGCATCATGGCATGCATCATCTTGGTAATCTCTAGAAGATTTCATAGAATATTTTGTTTAGATTTGGACTCTACATAGCTTACACAATCTTGGATGGATTTGGTTGACTTTAGTAAGATTTTGGTAATCTTGTTTTCAGTCCCCCACGGTACCAAAATGGTACACGGGCGGAACCCTTTTGAGGGTTCCGTGGTCCGTGGACGCTCCTGTCTATTTTGGCTACAAATAGCAAGCCAAACCAAGTTGTTTCTTTATCCCTTCAACACACTTTCTCTCTACCCTTCTTGCATCATTTAGATCTGTAGATAACAATGTAGAAACATACATTAATATCCCTCACCATCACATGATCATAATGCTTCTAACATTCATCTTTGTTTTAAGCATACTCTACATTGATCAACCAAAGAAAGCTTGGAGATCTAGCCATCTCCACTCATCACAAGCTGAAGATCTATCACAACAAGTTTAGGGAACTTGTGATCTTCATCATGAAGGCTTCCTATCAATGGAAGTTCATTTAAAAGTAGTCATTCATATCCATTAGACATTTTTGTCATGGATCATTAGTGTAAACATCATTGCATCATAACAACACTTTCACCAAACTAGATTAGATGGTTTATGTGTTTGTGCCATAAAACACAAGGTTTGTTATGTTGAGCCATAAAACATATTGGGAGTGGTTGTACCCTTGTAAAAGAACTCGACATCTAGCTTAGTGTCGGAAATGTTGTATAGGCGACGTTAGGTTGGTTCTACCTTGAACTAGAACCCGGTATTTAGCTTTGTACCGGAAAAAGTGTAAGCGACGATTGTAAGGTTTTCTCCGCCGAGAAGGGAGCTTGTTGATTTAATGAAGTAACTCTCGAGTTGGGTACTCGGGGAGTGGAGTAGGGCGGAAAGGAGATCCGTGACCGAACCACTATAAATCCTCATGTTCGGTTTGCACTTTCCTTTCTTTATCTCTTTACTTTTATACTTGCACTATACTATTGTTTGTGATGTGGTTTGGTGTTCATGATAATGTGACAACTTAGTTTACTATGCTTTATATTAGTCACAAATAATAATTGGTACTTACATATTATAACAAGCTTTATAAGCGATTTGATACTAAAGATCTAAAGTTTTTAAACGGTAACGTATTCACCCCCCCCCCCCCCCCTCTACGTTTCCACAAGTTTGATTCTAGTGTGTGCCTATATGAAAACGATTTGGAGTTGCGGTTATCTCGACTCATTTTATGCATAAAATGGTTTTTAGTGGGGGTGTTTGGCAAATGGCATGAGATAACCCAAATGCTCCTAATTCAATGTGGCTTCACTTGAATATACCCGGGAATGCATATTAGTTATGCAATACCTTTATTATTCAAGAGCATGCAAGTGATGAAAATTTAACGTTTCTATTTGTATTAACAATGAAAAATTGTTTTCCTACAAGTGAGAAGCTTTTCAAAAAATTTTGACATGGGGTGTTTTGGTTATTTGAACTAAACCTTATTGTCATTATCTTTTGATTAGTGGGAAACATGATTTGTTTATGCAATATGACAATGTAGTACCTAATTTAAATGACTAGTTATGCAATTTGCCAATTGAATTCATGTTTTGTACAAGAATATACATAATCCCCATGTAATGATTTTGTGCACAAATTAGAATCCTAGACTCAGATTTAAGAGATAAAATGTAGTTAGGATACTTACAATGATGTTATCTCCAGTGATTAGTGGGTGAGAAAATGTCAGCAATGAGTTAGGTCTAATGTTTACACGTTTTGGTAAAGTGGGTTGTGAGGAAGAAGATGTTTTGTAGGTAGCATTTTTGCCACTGTTGTCACCACGGACCAGACGGCACCAAAAATATGGTTCCGCCTTTGCTGTCGTTTGGTGCCATGGGAACAGTAGCAGGTTCAAAACAATTTTTTTTTGTTTTGTTTGTTCTAAGGTTTAGACTATGTTTTGCCTACAGTTTGGTTCTATTAACCCCAAACCAAGTCTAAGAAGATTAAATGGTTCTCGTTTGAGAGGCTTGTTTAGAATGTCGGCAATGTTGTCTTCGGAGGATACTTTCTCAATCGAGATGTTTCCTTTTTGAACATTGTCGCGAAGAAAGTGATGACAGATTTCAATATGATTTGTACGAGCATGTTGGACGGGATTTTTGCTGAGATCAATAGCTCCTTTGTTGTCGCAAAATATAACGATATCGTTGAGATGAATTCCGTAGTCCACGAGAGCTTGCTTCATCCAAAGAGCTTGTTGACATGCTTTTCCGGCTGAGACGTACTCGGCTTCAGTAGTTGAGATAGCCAAAGCCATTTGCTTCTTTGGAACCATGAGGTGAGACAATGTCTGACAAAAGTGCAAATACCACTTGTACTTTTTCTATCGACATAGTCACCGGCATTATCCGAACTGGCATACACTATAGTTTCAACACCCGTTCCTTTGGGATACCATAATCCTAAACATGTCGTTCCCTTAATGTATCTAAATATCCATTTTAAGGCTTCTAAGTGTGATACCTTTGGATTTTCTTGAAAGCGAGCACATAGACAAACACTAAACATAATGTCGGGTCTACTAGCCGTGAGATAGAGTAGGCTACCGATCATTCCTCTATATTTAGTGTTATCTACCGATTCACCTTCCTCATCCTTGGTAAGTTTAGTGTCCGATGACATGGGTGTCTTAGTTGGTTTTGAGTCTTCAAGACCAAATTTCTTAAGCATATCTTTTATGTATTTAGATTGGTTAAAGAATATGCCATCTTCTAGTTGTTTAATTTGAAGTCCTAGAAAGAAGTTTAATTCACCCATCATACTCATCTCAAACTCATCGTGCATGATTTTAGAGAAATCATCACATAGCTCTTGACAAGTTGATCCGAATATGATGTCATCAACATATATTTGAACAATGATAATATGTGATTCCTTTTTCTTGGTAAAAAGAGTATTATCTACTAATCCCATGGTGTATTTGTTTTCAACAAGAAAAGTCTTAAGTCTATCGTACCAAGCTTTTGGTGCTTGCCTAAGACCGTATAATGCTTTCTTGAGTTTGAAGACATGATGTGGTTTCTGAAAGTCGGTAAAACCGGGAGGTTGAGCAACATATACTTCTTCGTTAATAAACCAATTAAGAAACGCACTCTTAACATCCATTTGAAATAATTTAAAGTCATAGGCACATGCATATGCAAGTAAGATTCTAATAGACTCGAGCCTAGCTACCGGTGCATAAGTTTCATCATAATCAATCCCCTCTTGTTGATTATAACCTTGTGTGACAAGCCTAGCTTTGTTTCTAGATACTACACCATTTTCATCCATTTTATTTTGAAAAACCCATTTCGTTCCAATTATAGTTTGATCTTTAGGTTTTGGAACTAATGTCCAAACATCATTTCTAACGAATTGGTTTAACTCTTCTTGCATAGCAATTACCCAAGATTCATCTTTTATTGCTTCATTTATGTTTTTCGGTTCGATGGTAGACACAAAAAAAAATGATTACTTTGATTTTGGGCTTGTGATCTTAAGGTTCTTTGATTTAGTTGTCCTATGACCTTTTCTAAAGGATGACTTTTGGATTCTTTGATGTTTATAATCTCATTATTTAATGGTTCATCTTCCTTGTCATTTTCAATTATTTCTCAACTTTCTACAAGTTGACTTTAAACTAAGTCATCATCTACCAAAGGTGATGTCTTAGAGGGATGTGGACTTTCGTCGAATATTATGTTCAACGATTCCTCTAATCTTATTGTTTCTTTGTTTAAGACAACGTAAGCTTTACTAGTTTGAGAATAACCAAGAAATACACCTTCATAAGACTTTGGGTCAAACTTGGTGAGATAATCTTTAGTATTAAGAATAAAACATTTACATCCAAATACTCTAAAATATCCTAAAGTTGGCTTTTTACCTTTATAAATCTCATATGGTGTTTTGTTTAAGAAAGGACGTATTAGGACTCTATTTAAAATATATGTAGAAGTGTCAACGGCGTTACACCAAAACTTTTGAGGAATGTTTTGTTCATTAAGCATTGTTCTACTCATTTGTTGAATGGTTCTATTTTTACGTTCTATAACTCCATTTGATTGAGGTGTTCGAGGAGCCGAAAAGTTATGTATTATACCATTTGTATCACAAAAGTTTCCAAATTGTGTTTCATTGTCAAATTCACGACCATGATCCGTTCAGATTGACACAATTTTAACACCTAGTTGATTTTGAATTTTCTTGCTAAGAATTTCAAATTTATCAAAAGCTTCATTTTTTGTTTTCAAAAACAACGTCCAAGTAAACCTTGAGTAATCATCTACTATGACCAAAGTGTATAAGTTGCCTCCATAGTTTCTTATAGCGGATGGACCAAACAAGTCCATATGCAAAAGTTCTAGACACTTAGATGTGGACACCATGTTTTTAGCCTTATGACTACTATGGGTTTGTTTACCAATTTTGCAAGCGTCACAAAAATGTTGGTCATATTTAAGTTTTGGTAAATTCCTAACTAGCTCTTTTGAAGATAGGTTTTGTATAAGTCTCATATTAGCGTGACCTAAGCGTCTATGCCAAAGAGTTGAGCTATCATCTAATGTTATTAGACAAAGTTTGTCATTAGATATTTTATCTATTTTCATGACGTATATGTTATTTTTCCTAACTCCTTTAGCTATGGTGATACCATCTTTTAGTATTTTACTACCATTTTTTTCAAATAGTACTTTATACTTTTTATCACATAATTGGCTAATACTAAGTAGATTAAATCCTAACCTATCGACATGAGCAACATTTTCAATAGTTAGGGAGTTATGAGCGATCGTACCTTTGCCAATGATTTTGCTTTTGAGATCGCTACCAAAAGTGACATTACCTTCGTCATACTCTTGGTATGTTGAGAAGAGACTTTTGTTGCCCGTCATGTGTCGTGAACATCCACTATCTTTTATCCACTCATCAGGTTCCAATCCAACTTTCAAGCATACCTAAGACGCAAATAACTCAAGCGTTTGGTCCCCAATATCTCCTTGGTCTGTTTGGGTTAAACATACCATTTACTTGATTCATGTATGGAAATGATGGGTAATAGTTCCATGACATGTAATCTGGAGTTTGATATGGTCTAGGGAAGTTTTGATTCCAACCGTTATGTTGATAGTTGGGTTGTATGTTATGGTTGCTCTTAGGAAAGGGGCATTTGGCAAAAGGTGTTTTATGTCGTTGTTGAGTAGTTTTTGATCTAAATTCATTTTTTTCAAGTCCTACTCCTGATGTAACATCAGGTTTTAGTTTAACACTATCCTTGGTTATCTTTGTTACTTTGACAAATTCGCTACGGTCCGTATCACAAGCATTCTGTCCTGCTGCAGTCCCCACGGCACCATTTTTTACAAAGGACGGAGCCCTTATTTTGGGTCTGTCTGGTCCGTGCTGCACCGCAACAGTTTTGACAGTTTGTTTGTCTTTTTCGGCCGTTTTTTTTGACTCTTTGGAATTAATACCTCATTAAATCCTAGCCCATTCATGTTTCCTGGTGTTTTTTGAATTCTAACTATTTCATCGGCAAGAGCGATGTTTTTGTTAAACCTTTTAAATTTAGAATTATGTTCGATTAGAACATCTTGTGTGAGCTTTAGTTTTTCTATTTCAAGATTAAGCTCTTGACATGATTTGCAACCATCGTCATTTGCTTTTCCCTTCTCTAATCGTTTTGCCTTTTCTTTTAACTCATAGACTTTATTTTCTAAAAATTCCTTTTTAGTCTTTAAAAATTTATTTTTAGTTATGATTTTTAGACTTAGCTCACACAATTGATTGTATTGTTTTTTCAAAGTGTCATCATCAATAGAGGAATAAGATGAGTCGGAATGTACCTCGTTTGACTCATGTGCCATTAAAGCGATTTCCTCCTTGCTTGACTCTTCATCATCTTCACTATCACTCCAAGCACCACTTACAAAAGCTCGTTGAGTTTTTCTTTTAGGTAGCTTGGGACAATCTCCTATTAGATGACTTGCATCACCGCATCTAAAGCACTTTCTTTCACCTTTACCCTTTTTGTCATCCCGATCTTTTCAGAATGGCTTCTTTTCTTCTCGAGGTTGTCTTACGAACTTTCCTCTTCTTCTAAAGAACTTTTTGAAATCTCTAACGGCCATGGCATACTCTTTATCTTCACTACCGGAGCAAGATTCTTCATCATCACTTGATTCCGTTCTTACTTTTAGAGCAACGGATTTGATTTTCTCTCTTTTTCCTTTGATGATTTCCGAATCTTTCTCCATCACCATTTCGTGCACTTTGAGATTTTCGATTATCTCGTCTAGTAACATTTTTGAGAGATCTTTTGATTCTTCAATGGAGTGCTCTAAGAAATTTCCTGACAAAGTTCTTACTACGAAAAGATTCATCAAGTGCTTTAAGTGATGTAATAATAGTATTAAAGCGAGCAAAGCCACAATCAATGGTTTCATCTTCCGGGATAACAAATTGTTCATATTGTTGAACAAGAAGATCAATTTTGTTATCCTTGACTTTTGAATTTCCTTGATGTATAACAATCAAAGATTCCCAAATATCTTTGGCGGTTTCACACATAAAAATTATTTCATATTCTTTTCTAGGCAAAGTATTATAAAGCATCATTTTAGCTTCATTATTTTTAGTAATTAATTTCTTTTGTTCATCAACAAAAATATCTTTTGTTGTAGAACTAAAATCCCCTTTAGCAATAACAAACCAACGATCTATATCTTTTGATTTTACATATGTTTCAAAACGGTTTTTCTAATAGATAAATCCATTGGTTTCAAAGAGTGGTGGTCTTTGCATAGATTTCCCTTCTTTAAAGTTTTCAGAATCCATGGATCGTTTCAAGTTTATAAAATAAAATATATTTTAGAAATTCTTGAGCAACGAGGCTTTGGTACCAATTGTGGAAAACTAGAAGGGGGGTTGAATAGTTTACCGATTAAAAAAATTTGATTTGAAACTTATTGAAAGATCAATTGATGTTGATCTTAGATATGTTAGTGAAATATGTAAACAATATATAAAGAGTAGATAAGGAAAGAAACAATCAAACCACAACAAGTTGTTTATAGTGGTTAGGTCTACAAGGAATCTTTTTCCTTGCCCTACTCCACTCCCCGAGTCTCTCACTTGAGAGTTTAAATTCACTAGTCAACAAGCTCCTTTCACCGGCGGAGAAACCTTTACACTTCGCTTACACACTATTTCCGACACTAAGCTAAATGTCGAGTTCTTTTCAAGGGTACAACCACTCCCACACACAATGTATTTTAAGGACTAAAATACTAACCACTCACACTCACAAGATTATGATGGTTTGGTACAACAATGAAGTATGAATCAACACAAGATCATACAACAACAAACAAACAATACTTCCAACTTCTTGTTGAAGCTTGAATGTGACTTGATCTTCTTTGCTATAAAAGAGATCACTAATATGATATGAAACTGAGTTAGAAAGGTTAGAGAGTAGAAATGTATGAGAGTATGATAGAAAGGGATGAAAAACTACTTGGTTTGGCTTTGCTATTTATAGCCAAAAACATCAGCAAGCACCACGGACCACGGAACCCTTGAAAGGGTTCCTCCCGTTATAATATTTGGTGCTGCCGAGGTCTGACAGCAAGATCTCAAAATCTTACCAAAGTCAACCACATCTATGCAAGATAGTGTAAGATATGTAGAGCCTAAATCTACACAAAGTATCTAGTGAAATCTTCTAAAGATTTCAATGATGCACCACATGATTTCATGTGTTTGTTTTTCTATTTTTAGAAACATACAAATACATATGTAATGTTTAGTTTTTAAGAAACTAAAACATTCTAAAAACTACAATCATACATTATGGTTTAGAGTCATATCAAGAAATGAATAATCACAATGTAAATGCATGAGTGATGAAGATATTATTTGAAAAAGCTTGTTTTAATATCTATTAAACTTGACAAGCTTTAAGCTTTATAAAAATTAAATTTACTTTTGTCGTTAACAAAACTTAGGTAAAGGTCAAAAATATAAATAACGTTTAATGACAATATTTGTATTAACAGACTATTTAGTTTTTATTTTAAAGAAAGGTTGAGAATGTTGGAAACATTAGGGTTCAACTTACTAAATGAGTTTCATGCATATCTGTTTTAGTATTTGGATAATTGGGATTGATAGTTTACTTTATGATGAATAAAGATACTTGGTATTTGTTATTCATTCATATAATAATTGTTATCCTATATTTGCATGTTAAAATCCTTGAATAATTTTATTATTCTAAATATGTCCATTGTCGGTTACAATATGGGAATATTGTTATGATAAGGCAAATATGAATGTTGGTTATAATTCTAACGAGAACTCGGATTGTTCCCACCAAACTCATATGTATTCACTAGAGATGCATATTGGATTCCCCAACTTTCAAACATTTACTTTTGGATCCTTGTCATAAGTAAAATATTGAAAATGGTTTGTTATCTTCATCCTTAGACTTGAGATGCAAGTAAGTTCTGTTATGTGTGGATATCATTTTTTGTAAGTATATGCAAAACGCTATCTGAACAAGGTAGTTATAAAAGCTATATTTCGGAGTGATGTGAAGCAGCATCCACAATACTTGTAGTCAATAAAGGATTTGTTACTCCACTTTATATGTGCAGAAAGATACCATGGCGCCTCTCCAGATTTAATCAGATAATTGTTTGGCCGAACCCAAAAGGTAATGCAAGATGATTCTTGATTACATTTGGTATATCTAAACTAAAATTTATAACGAGATTTTAAATGGTTAAACTATATGGAATGATTTAAGATCCATATCCATGGTTTAACAGTATCTATAATCAAGGATGATTAGAGCAAGACATTGAATAACCATGCTACTGAGAAACTTTTATGAAACTATTCTCTCAGACACTTTTAGTTAAAAAGCGAGTGAGAGCGTTTGCTAGGCGTTTCCGTCGTTAGTTTTGTGTGCCATTCGACACACCAACTCCCAAGTGGGAGCTGTTGGTTTGTGGGAGTTATAAACACACATAAACGCTAAAAGTGTGTGAGCCTATTGGGGACACACACGTTAAACACGAGAGTACGTTTATTACGTTTTGATACTTGAACTTGACCCGACTTTGACTCGTTAAACTAGACCCGGTTTATCCCTTGACCCAAACCCAATTGGCCGGTCCATTAGTGGGGCGTTTGGAGAGGATAATGGGCTAGTAAGAGTTGTAGTATGATAAGGTATGTGGGTTACTTGGTGACCAAGTTTGGAGCCCAAAGAGGCTAGGTTTTGATGACTATAAATACCCAACACCTAGCTCACAAACCTTACACACACACACACACACACACACACACATATATATATATATATATATATATATATATAAAATATCTTTCTTAGGAAAATTAATCATGACATGCATGCTATCCCCTATGTCACACCCCCAAAATACCTGTTTTGCAGCGGAATGAAATTCCGGGAGGATGACTGCCATAGCATCACAGTTACAGTTATATTGAACGACCTAAAGTGTCGTTTGAAAAATACATCGTTTGATATAATAAAACATTTAGAGTTTACATAAGATAGGTCCCAAAAAGATAGTCATCATTTGCGGAAATAAGTTTGTTACAATCCAAACGAGGTTTTAAAGTGCATAAAATCCATGTGAGACGCGTCGTCACCGCGACTCTATGATAAGTCCTTATGCATGCCATGAATTGTATGCCTTAGATACCTGAAAATACATTGCTAAAAGTGTCAACACAAAGGTTGAGTGAGTTCATATAGTTTATGAAAATGTTTTATACGACTACCACAAGTATAGGCCATGTATGACAAATATGTCACATAAAAATGTTACAATTGCTATAAGCACATGACACCGAAGCTAGACTGATCCTGATGTTCGCCCCAACAGATTGTTTTTCCAAACAACTCAATTAATGATATTAAATGAAATGCATCCGTTTGACCAGTTGGGACCACCAACCCGGATGGAGGAGTCACCCTCAATAGATCTATTCATTCACCCTCGCTTCTTCCGGAATTAACGGTTCATGATTATGAAATGGGGACATTCAATTGGCAATGAGGTAACTTAAGCAGTGTAATGAATTTGATATACTTGGTATCGTAATAAAAATGATGTGCAATGCATTCTTCCCCGTAGGTTTGAAATGATGTATAAACTTGTAAAACGGGGCTATGAAAACTCACCTGATACAATGATTATGATGATATAATGGCAATACTGAAATGAGGTGCAATCTCTATTTGCAACCTAATATGAATGATATGATCTATTATAAATTATGAATATAGATCGTACATGCAAATCCACATGTAATCTATACCACTTGTGCAGTTTTGAAAATAGAGTTTATCATCGAAATATATGTTTATGACATCTTGTCAAGTTACAAAATACTTTACAAGTATTTACGTTGAAACAACATCCTACGATAGACATTTAGTGATTTATTAAGAAATTATAGCTTTTCGTCGCAAAATAATGTAGTTTGATAATTCGTGAGAGTGACTAAGTGGCCTCGAAAAGCTAGTCGTAAAATAGTGAATATCGAGTGTTAGGAAACAAACTCAATGGTTTTGGAAAGCTTGCCACATTATCTCAAAGTCTTAGCTTTTAAATTTTTATCATAGAGGTCTCGATCATGGAGAAAAATATAGGTGAAGTAGGGTACTTGGACTAAAAATGTTGTTTAAGGGTAGTTTTCGGCAAAGTTTGAGTGACCGCATTTTATTCATTACAACTCTGTTTGACGAACGGTTGAACATTTTGGAAAATAGGCTAGGTGAACTAACTTTTACTAGAAGACATCGTTTTCTAAAAAGTACTCTATCGATGTGAAAAACGACTCCCAACACGGTCACTAGCGACAACTAGTTTGGCTAATAAAAAATATATAAGTGTTTATACTTATATAAAATAGTTACGTTAACCTTATTTAAACGCATGTAATTTAGTCGTTATAAGTCCGTTTTCTATGTTTTATATGTCCTTAGCTTCGTGTTAAAGTATACTAATATATTTTTTATAAATTGACTCATTTAGATAATGCTTAAAACTCATTTTTTACCCTTAAAAATTCTGGACAGCATGCTGTTTTTCGGAAAATATAGTTTTCGTCGTTAAACTTGAAAATAGCATAACTTCTTCGTTATAAATCCGTTTTAACCCGTTCAAGCGACCACGGTTTCGTTTTAAAGTATATTTTCTGAATATCTAGCCCAAAATAATTTATAACCTGTCGAATTTTCCAGATTTCACAAAAATGATCAGACCACTATTTAATGTTGTCGAAATTGATTTTTCTTGCGTAATACTTGTTTCAATCACTTCAAATCAATACCAAATCTATTCTAAACCTACCATACACCTTCTTACGGTGTCATGGGTTCCTAAACATCATCAAAAATGATATGTTTCAAAGGATTAATTATAGGATGATATATACTAATAATAAGTACCAAAAACAATAAAAAGTGGTATGATTTATAGTATATTTGCATGGTTTTCTTACTAGATCATAAAAATACATCAAGTAAGAGTATAAAAGATTATGAAAAATTATTAGAAGCTTACCTTAGTGATTGAAGAGTTTTTGAGCAAAGTATACTTAATAATCTTGAGGTTTAACACTTGAATCTTGAAAAATTATTATGGTTTCTAGTTCTTCTTGCTCTTGGCCGAACCACCACAAAAGAATGGAGAGGATTTCTCTCTTTTTCACCTTTTAGAATGTGTTGTGTGTTTTATTTTTGTAAAAGTCTTTATTTATTGCAAATATCTAGCTACAAAATTGAGTATGTGTACATAAGGATGCAAGATATTTTATAAAGTGATGACAATGAGGGAGTGTCGGCAATGAGTAAATTGGGGAAAGGATTTGATGATTTTGTTAGTTAAATGTGTAATAAGTTGTGTATAATGTGTACTTTGTACATGTAATTAATTATTTAGTGTAGCGTTAGCTAGAAATCGATTTTAACGGAACCAAATAAAATATATCGAAGTCATAAAAATTATAAAAATGCATTTCTTGCAAGAATTTAGTGAATAAATAATTATCGAGTAGCATTTACGAAAACCGTCGTAAATATATATATATATATATATAACAATTTATATACAAAACAAATTTAAAACATCGGGTAAACTAATAATATAATTTTTATAGTCTTAAAATAAGTATAAAAATATATTAGGATAATTTTTGGAAATGTCGGATCAAATATTCAAAATAAATGATTATGCGATAGCGTTTATTTAATAGGAAAATATATGTTAAGGAAAAATGCAAACCCATGCATAAACTAATATGATGATGATGTTACTAATGATATGTAGACTAAATCTAGTCTATATGAAATGTCCTCAATGATTTTTCTTGAATTCGCAGCTAAACCCTTACGGAAATGAATAGTGAATCTAGTTTACGAAAAATGATAAATAGTGAATCATGAATAGTGATTTTTCTCCGGAAATGAATAGTGTTTCGTGAATAGTAAAATTTTGAAATACGTTCTCAGAATATCAAATCGACTTCAAAAACGATGAATAGTAAAATGATGAATAGTAACTGATGAATAGTAAATTCCTGAGATGAATAGTAAATTTGAGAAATAACCTGAAATTATGAGTTGTCACATTCGCCCACCCAAAAAGGAATTCAGTCCCTGAATTCAGTCCATGTTGGGTTCTATGGTGTTATCGGTGAAAAGGTTTTAAGTTCCCACGTTTTCTGAATCGTACTACACCTTTCCAAGGCGAGACTTTCAACATAACTTTGTTGCCAACTTGAAATTCTAATGGTTTGCGACTTATGGAACATATTTTCAACACTTTCGTCGTATATCGACGTAGCTTTTCTATCTATTTGTTGTTGCTTGTAACTGATTCTTGATCTATATGGTTTCTTTGTTGTTTCATAAATAAGTTATGGACTAGTGAGTTGGACTTTCCTGATTTTTGGCTTGTCAATAGGTGATTGACATTTCAACCATGAAGTGCTTCAATTGGTGCAATCAATATGTTCATGTGCTACCTATTGTTGTAAGGCAACTTGTTCGATGAAGAATGTTTTGCCTAATAGTTTCCAGAAAATCTTACATGCTTTGAGTATATCTTCTAATGTTTGAATTGTTCTCTCACTCTAACCATTGAGCTGAGGATAATAGGCGGTACTCATGTCCCAGTAGGTCCCATGGGAATCTTAAAATGATTGTCAGAAGTCTAAGGTTAATTGACTACCTTATATTAGGTATAATTGAGATGGATACCACGTGTGGCGTGCCAAATTTCAAAATGTTAAGTCTGTCGAAAAGGGCATTATTGTAAAGAATAGATTATGGGTAACAGTTGTGATTCCTCACGTTTCTAGTTCTAGCGAATGTCATGACTTGAGTCTTCCTTGCCCAAGGCGCTTAGTCTCCATTACTAAGATGTTTATTGCTTGATGGTGTCTCTCTAAATTTCTCTTATCGAAATATTTCCACGCTCTATGTTGTCAAGTCACAAAACCTTAAATATTTAAGTGATGTGGTGTGGTGGTTGATTTTCAAGATTTATTCCGATATTGAGTGCTTCTAAAATAGTTCATCACTGAGATTGTTATCATGCTAGCAAAAACATAGATATCAGCTCATACTATGTCGAAGAATGTTTGTTCTGATTTCACTTGTAGATGGAGAGTCATTGATTGTCCGATATATTCAGACCTGTTGCATCTCTTGATGTGGAAGTGCGGTTATCTGGAATTTCTAGAGAACATAATGCCTTAGGGAAAGTTTATATCGATAACCTTAATTTAACTCAATTTTCCTTTAAGGGAAACTTATTGTAGGGAAGTTCACATATTGTTGATGCCATGTTTAATGGATTGTTCTGTAGTCTCAGTTAGGAGGCTTAATTTATTTCTACAGTGTTGCTTAGTGTGTATTTTCTTTGTACTAAATCTTGTAACTCGGTCTAGCTGGCACTTTTGAAATGATAGAATTTGGCTTCTAGTCCAAAGATAGTGGTTCGGAATGTCTCGTGATGTCTTAAGACTTCTGTTGAGTTTTGAATCATCTTACTACATACTTCTAGTCCTTGTTGGTAGTCCTAGAATGCTTTCATTGTTTTCTTGTATCGAGGAATCCTCCTCATAGATGGTATAGAAAGTCTTTCCTAAAAAGGTCATTGGTAAAATTTCAACTTATCGGTTGAGTGAGTGACGAATGGCGTAGATATCTATAGAGTGTTAACAAAAGAGATGTTTATGAGCAATTTATTTGATTGCAAAGCTTTGCTTTTGAATGAAGATTGTTTTTGGAAATTTGAAATGATGCTTGTGTCTTTCATGACATAATCCTTCCTAAATTATACATAGGTGATCAGGCTATGTATAATTGAGGACAAATGATGTGATGCTTGGTTTTGTTGAAATGGTATTATGTTTCTCCGAAGTTTTAGATGGTATTCAACGTGTTGTTTTGTAAAATAATGGCTCAAACAATTTTTCAGAGTAACATGAAAATCGTTTCGCGTAATGATAGTAAATAGTTGATAAAATGACTGAAAACCAATTGATAGGGTGGTAACAAAACAACTTGTTTTAAAACTTTATGAAACAACGTTTCTAAGATGGTGGTAAAATAGCTTGAAATAAAATTAAGTGAAATAATTTCATGAAGTGGTAGCAAAATAACTTGAAATAAAATTTGTTGAATGGTTTATAGGATACATGGGAGAACCTCATAGAGTGGTAATAGTCTCCTAATTAGTCAAGAATAAAGTTGGCCTAATCCCTAGTAAGATAGCGGTATATTGTTGCGAAATGATTGAAAATTAGGCAATTGGAATAGGGAATGAAATAAACAAAGGTTGTGATTATCGTAGAGATAATAAAGGATAAAGATTACATTAGATAGAAATGTACTTATTATATGTTCCTGCTGATGGTCTAATTGTGTCTCAAGTGTAGGAGCAATAGACTGTCTAGCAGCAACATCTCTGAAACTCTCACCGTCCCCGAACCTATAAGATGGTGTAGTGTCTATAGTCTTAGTGATAGATGGTAATGGTGTGTCAAATCATGCACGCTTCCCAAGCTGCAAGTCAAATGTATGAGTAGTGTCTATGAGATGTGATGGTACGGATGGTGCCCTAGATAATGATGATGATGATGATGATGGAAATCCTAGTGGTAAGTTAGGAGATGATGGTGAATGAAATACTACTCTCTTTTGTGTTGTCTCGCGATGTTTCAGAGGTAAAGCTAAAGTATGCACTATTGGACGACTAATAGTGGTATGAGTAGCTGATGGTAGTGGTAGTACATGAGTAGCAAGTGATCTAAGAATGAGGGTAAGAGAATGTACTCTCTTCCTTGCAGTAAGCATCCTAATAGGTCCAATAGGACTAAGCCTATGAGTCCTACCAAATGGTATAATCTGCCCCGACAGAATGATAGAAACTGTCCTGATCCTATAGTGAATCAATGGTGATTGTGGTGGTGTAGGTGCAACTTTGCCCTCCTCAAAAGGTTTAGTCTCTATATCGGATAATATGAGTGGTGAGTCTGGTGTAGAGCCAACTGATGTTAAAACTATAGTAGGGAATGACAAGGTATCCTCCATGTCAGAGTCTGATGTGAGTATGATGGGATGGGTATCTGAAGGCATCTATGTGACAATCGATGTGAAATGGAAGTAAATAACCCGCATAATGTGCGTATAAAACCGCATGTAAAGTGAATATGCACTTATAATGAAATGATGAGATTCTATGATGATGTAGTTATAGTCTAGGGTCAATGATACAACCTAGTTCCCTATAACCGAAGCTCTGATGCCAATCTGTCACACCCCCCAAAATACCTGTTTTGCAGCGGAATGAAATTCAGGGGGGATGACTGCCATAGCATCACAGTTACAATTATATTGATCGACCTAAAGTGTCGTTTGAAAATACATCGTTTGATATAATAAAACATTCAGAGTTTACAAAAGATAGGTCCCAAAAAGATAGTCATCATTTGCGGAAATAAGTTTGTTACAATCCAAACGAGGTTTTAAAGTGCATAAAATCCATGTGAGATGCGTCATCACCGCGACTCTATGATAAGTCCTTATGCATGCTATGAATTGTATGCCTTAGTTACCTGAAAATACATTGCTAAAAGTGTCAACACAAAGGTTGACTGAGTTCATATAGTTTATGAAAATGTTTTATACGACTACCACAAGTATAGTCCATGTATGACAAATATGTCACATAAAAATGTTACAATTGCTATAAGCACATGACACCGAAGCTAGACTGATCCTGATGTTCCCCCCAACAGAGTGTTTTGCTAAACAACTCAATTAATGATATTAAATGAAATGCATCCGTTTGACCAGTTGGGACCACCAACCCGGATGGAGGAGTCACCCTCAATAGATCTATTCACTCACCCTCGCTTCTGCCGGAATTAACGGTTCATGATTATGAAATGGGGACATTCAATTGGCAATGAGGTAACTTAAGCAATGTAATGAATTTGATATACTTGGTATCGTAATAAAAATGATGTGCAATGTATTCTTCCCCGTAGGTTTGAAATAATATATAAACTTGTAAAATGGGGCTATGAAAACTCACCTGATACAATGATTATGATGATATAATGGCAATACTGAAATGAGGTGAAATCTCTATCTGCAACCTAATATAAATGATATGATCTATTATAAATTATGAATATATATCGTACATGCAAATCCACATGTAATCTATACCACTTGTGCAGTTTTGAAAATAGAGTTTATCGTCGAAATATATGTTTATGACATCTTGTCAAGTTACAAAATACTTTACAAGTATTTACGTTGAAACAACATTCTACGATAGTCGTTTAGTGATTTATTAAGAAATTATAGCTTTTCATCGCAAAATAATGTACTTTGATAATTCGTGAAAGTGACTATGTGGCCTCGAAAAGTTAGTCGTAAAATAGTGAATATCGAGTGTTAGGAAACAAACTCAATGGTTTTGGAAAGCTTGCCACATTATCTCAAAGTCTTAGCTTTTAAATTTTTATCATAGAGGTCTCGATCATGTAGAAAAATATAGGTGAAGTAGGGTACTTGGACTAAAAATATTGTTTAAGGGTAGTTTTCGACAAAGTTTGAGTGACCGCATTTTATTCGTTACAACTCCGTTTGACGAACAATTGAACATTTTGGAAAATAGGCTAGTTGAATTCACTTTTACTAGAAGACATCATTTTCAAAAAAGTACTTTATCGATGTAAAAAACGACTCCCAACATGGTCACTAGCGACAACTAGTTTGGCTAATAGAAAATATATAAGTGTTTATACTTATATAAAATAGTTACGTTAACCTTATCTAAACGTGTGTAATTTAGTCGTTATAAGTCCGTTTTCTACGTTTTATATGTCCTTAGCTTCGTGTTAAAGTATACTAATATATTTTTGATAAATCGACTCATTTAGATAACACTTAAAACTCATTTTTTACCCTTAAAAATGCTGGACAGCATGCTGTTTTTTGGAAAATATTGTTTTCGTCGTTAAACTTGAAAATAGCATAACTTCTTCGTTATAAATCCGTTTTAACCCGTTCAAGCGACCACGGTTTCGTTTTAAAGTATATTTTCTGAATATCTAGCCCAAAATAATTTATAACCTGTCGAATTTTCCAGATTTCACAAAAATGATCAGACCACTATTTAATGTTGTCGAAATTGATTTTTCTTGCGTAATACTTGTTTCAATCACTTCAAATCAACACCAAATCTATTCTAAACCTACATACACCTTCTTAGGGTGTCATGGGTTCCTAAACATCATCAAAAATGATATGTTTCAAGGAATTAATTATAGGATGATATATACTAATAATAAGTACCAAAAACAATAAAAAGTGGTATGATTCATAGTATATTTGCATGGTTTTCTTACTAGATCATAAAAATACATCAAGTAAGAGTATAAAAGATTAGGAAAAATTATTAGAAGCTTACTTGAGTGATTGAAGAGTTTTTGAGCAAAGTATACTTAATAATCTTGAGGTTTTTATTTCAAAACCTTAACTAGATTACTTCTAAGACTAGTTTAACACTTGAATCTTAAAAAATTATTATGGTTTCTTGTTCTTCTTGCTCTTGGCCGAACCACCACAAAAGAATGGAGAGGATTTCTCTCTTTTTCACCTTTTAGAATGTGTTGTGTGTTTTATTTTTGTAAAAGTCTTTATTTATTGCAAATATCTTGCTACAAAATTGAGTATGTGTACATAAGGATGCAAGATATTTTATAAAGTGATGACAATGGGGGGGGGGGGGTAACACCCCAACCCGACAAGGGTAAAGATATCACAAATATAGTTTCATATCAGAACTTTAAGTACTATACAAAAGCGGAAGTCTTTACAAAATAATCAAAAGAAAACATAATAACTTAATAATCAAAATAAATCTAGGATCTCTAGGGTAAAGTCTTGCTCTCAACTCTACTCTCAAACCCAGATCAGCCATCCCACAAGCTCATCTTGAATGCTTAATACCTGCCGCAGGAAAAGAAAATGCGGCTGAGCTTACAAAGCCCAGTGAACAGATATAACAGAAACGGAAACTAAACAAAACATAAATGCAAACTGAAACAAATGAAACGAATAACGAAGTCGCATCGGAGTGAGCATAATGAATCATAGAGGATTCTGCGGAACACAAACACACAGAAATCCGGAAGAACAACTAACAATCAAGAGCAAACTCACATAGCATATTGATGACACAAACGCAAACACATTAGAATATCCAGACACTTAACATATCAAGAAGATAGATTACATATAAACTCAACGAAAAGTCTAAGGACTAACGGAAGCAGTTCCTAGAAGGTAAACATGGCATTCATACAAATCAATTAATCTACATTTAACACACTTTATTCAATATCGTAGCAGCGGAATTAGCAGTCAAATCATGGCAGTCACACATACGGATAGAAGACACAGTAAACAAGCTATAACCAAACAGACAAAGACATAACATAGCCATTAGCAATTATCAGAACAGATATCATAAGCTAAACCAGTTCTCAAATCGAATCTTAACATCAGCAGAGTTTTAACATGGCAGGTCAAATATGCAGACAGATAACTAACCGATAGGCAAGGTTTATAAAATTAACTGAACCCTCATACATACTAAACTTTCAAAATACTCACTTGTACACTAGCACATTCATCTCGCAGATCAACGCATTCACATAACGATAAACTAACATAATATCAGATATACGAATCATGTTTAAACATATTAATCATATCTTAGCATAACAGACGGTAGTCTCATAAACATACAAAAACATAAACACATATAATAAGCCTAGCACATAATCATAAACACTTGAACATACCGAATCATAATCAGAATACTTAACATAGAGATAACAGATAAAGATTTAGTTAACTACCACGAGCCCAGAACATATCATATCAGAAGTAACTTTCTTATTCGGAGGGGTGACCTCGGAATACCTTTTATAATACGAGGGGAGACCTCAATAACAAATGGAGTAGCTAACTCCCATAATTTGTGAAGACGCGTATTGCACACGACATCATTCACCAGACAAATCATATCAGATAACAGATCAGATCTAGGATGCATCCATACGCCCCTTCCTACATATACAAAATATGCTCCACCATCCAGGGACATGGCAGAACATCACTCTACTGCCCTAGAGTCATATCAGAGGTGCATCACTGATACGGACATGGAACCCCCATGACTAGTGAAATATTTGGCTCGGGTGTCAAACTAACTTAGGTCAAACAGATTGTCATAATTGACACAGATCATAATTCATCATAAAGTCAACAGATATATATATCAGAGGTTTCATATCATAAAGTCCAAATCAGATATTTCATGGTTCACTAAACAGAAGTTTCAGATAAGCAACGGATCAAACAAATCAGAAAGGGTTCATATCAAATGTTCAGAAGTCAAAGGTTCATATCACAGTCACATATCATACGCTCATAATCAGAGGTTCATAATCAGATGTTCATAATCAGAAATTCATACTCAAACATAGCAAGGTTCAACAAACAGAAGTTCAGACAAACAGAGATTCATATAAACAGAAGGGAATCATAGCAATGGCATAGGAAATCCTAATAAGCATAAGAGGTATGACAACGGAAAGAAATCATGAGAAACCTTTACTAAAAAGGTCAGAATATCTGTACCTTAAAGCAAATGAGAGGAAAGCAAACGAATGTAGGAATACGAAGATGTAACGTCGCGTCTCCTTCAACGAATCTACACGGATTATGATTTATTTAATACTTATTAGCATCATTAAAGTTATAACGGATCCATCGCATTAACATTCTTAGAGTTGTAAGTATATCCTCATTTTATAGCTTCTTATGCATTTGTAAGTGTGTTACCTATTGATATCATATTTTATCTTTCAGTTTCTTAAACTCATATTCGGACCAGACTTTAGCGATTTTTATAAAATACTTACTTAGCTCAATTGAAATCAAGCAAAATCCCAGGGGTTCCCATATGATTTAAAAGAGTCTTCAAAAATTGGTGGGTTCTATCTCTATGCCAAATGGCCTATGGAAAATCACAAGTCCAGACCTGTCCAGAAAGTAATCAGAAAATACACCTTAAAAGTTTACACTTATTGGACCTGTTTAGACACCTTGGAAAAATTCCCAAAACTCCCAGAAATTCATTTATGTCATAAATATCACTCCTGTAAAAGGAGAGCTCCCATTTCCTTATGGTTTGAAAATGAAAAATCAAACAATACAACTAAATTTCAGACCCGTTTTCTCAGCTTTGACACTTGATTTTGTAAAATTCAAAAATACGACTTAGACAACTCCAAATTCGACCAAACCACTTGGAAAACTTAACTAAGACATAAAATAAACTTTTCCCACAAAAACCCAGGTTATTGCACTTATAAAATTGGATCTATAACACACACAAATTCGACATATGATGCTGTCCAGTTTTAGGGTTTATTAAAACCACTATAATCACATGTTTAGACCATTAATTACACTTAGGGTTCCATTCCAATTAGGGTTTCGAATTTATTAGGCATGATAACATTTATATATGTGGTTCGGTTCTTTTATAGCTCGACTTAAACATGATCCGATTCAATAATACATATTACATACATGTTCTTTAATACTTATAAGGTTCAAATCATTAGGGTTTGTGTTGTTTGGTTTCATACGGCTCGACACAAGGAAAAAGAAAACACAAGTCGACTAAAACAAACAAGCTACAACATATTAACTTAAGGTGCATCAAAGGAAAACGAGAAACACGTTATACCTTAGCTTGGTTGAAGCAAAATCTCGACACCAAGGTTGCTAGGGTTCGGCCGAGTAGGAGAAAAGAAAAGAAAGAGAGGCAAAAACTAAACTAGGGTTTCACTTTTGAGTTTATGTGTTATATTTATAGTAGTAGCATTTTCGGTTTGGGCTTGAGGAGGGGGGGTATGGGCTCGGCTTGGTCCAACCGAACACAAAAACAAACGCCACCTTGTGGGCTTCTTGGACTCTCGGCTTGGCAAGAAAAGAAACGAGCCCATCTTGGTTCCCAAATAACGAAAACAAGGCCCAAACTTTTACGCGAGACATTTACATCTTTCGTCGTACCAAAATCGATCACGTAACATATTCGTTAAGTTTTTATTATTCGTAAGTTAGTTTTTAATTTTCGTTAAATGATATAAATGTATTTTTACGTATTTAATAAATGTTCGATTTCAAGGGTATTTTAGTCTCTTAACACGTTTCGTATTTTTAGGGTTTTACAGGGGGTGTCGGCAATGAGTAAATTGGGGAAAGGATTTGATGATTTTCTTAGTTAAATGTGTAATAAGTTGTGTATAATGTGTACTTTGTACATGTAATTAATTATTTAGTGTAGCGTTACCTAGAAATCGATTTTAATGGACCCAAATAAAATATATCGAAGTCATAAAAATTATAAAAATGCATTTCTTGCAAGAATTTAGTGAATAAATAATTATCGAGTAGCATTTACGAAAACCGTCATATATATATATATATATATATATATATATATATATATATATATATATATATATATATATATATATATATATATATATATATATATATATATATATATATAGCAATTTATATAAAAAATAAATTTAAAACATCAGGTAAACTAATAATATAATTTTTATAGTCTTAAAATGAGTATAAAAATATATTAGGAAAATTTTTGGAAGTGTCGGATCAAATATTCAAAATAAATGATTATGCGATAGCGTTTATTTAATAGGAAAATATATGTTAAGGAAAAATGCAAACCCATGCATAAACTAATATGATGTTGATGTTACTAATGATATGTAGACTAAATCTAGTCTATATGAAATGTCCTCAATGATTTTTCATGAATTCGCAGCTAAACCCTTACGGTAACGCGAATTTGATACTCGTAAACCTAGTTTACGAAAAATGATGAATAGTGAATCATGAATAGTGATTTTTCTCCGAGAATAAATAGTGTTTCGTGAATAGTAAAATTTTGAAATACGTTCTCAGAATATCAAATCGACTTCAAAAACGATGAATAGTAAAATGATGAATAGTAACCGATGAATAGTAAATTTGAGAAATGACCTGAAATTACGAGTTGTCACACCCTAAACCGATTGTTTGTTTGTGTGGTTATCACCTCACTCAAAACCAATCATCTTGTTTCTTTCTTGTTCAATGTGACTCGTCAAAATACAAAGCAAGATATTATACTCGTAATATGCATGCAAATTTGTTTACTTGCATGAAAACCATGTGTAAGTATTATTAACATATGCTTGTCATATAGAAACAAATTTCTTTTCCTCCTTTTAGTACCGATTAAAACGCACCCTGCTTAGGGTATTTGGTTGATCTTGTACAACAAGTGAAAGTATTCTAAGGATTGTTTGGTTCGAGTAGTGCAAGTATTTAACAAGGTGTTGTTTGGTTAAACGTATACGACTAGCTTTATTCGGGCGTATTCGTGTTAAAGTGTTTGTGTGAGCACTCTTAGAGGTGATTGTTTTAATCACTTGGTTTCATGTTCATTGATAGCGTGCAGTTGACGCCAAAGGTTAGTTTTCTATTTACCTTTTATTATTTATTGTTTATTATTTACGTGTTAACCTAATTGCATAAACTAGATCCTAATTCCGCTGCGTACTCGTAGAGGTTAAATGGTTAACTTGTTCTAAAATCCCAACACCCCACTTGTTGACCAAGACTTTACAATTCTTAGGCCCTACAACCCAAACTGGATCGAGCCAGAAGAGTGGTCTGATATGATTGATAAGGTATGGAATACCATTGCACGGAAAAAAAAAGTCAAAAGCAGGTCGCGTAAACAGGAGCACCTTAGTTGATGGACATGTCTGAAAACATACTGCTGGCTCAATTCGGATTGATCAACATCGTCTAAGAATGGTATATATGTATTCTAGTATTCATGTTTTCATGTTAAGAATGGTAAATATGTGTTATAGTATTCGTGTTTTCATAACATACTTTTGTTTTACTTTTTTAAGTTCGTTATTTTCTTACCTAACTTAATTTATTAACTTCGTAGGAAATGGAAAGAGGTGGCACAGTAAGTTCCCTAGAAGTTTATCAACACTGCCACACGAAGAAAGGCTTGGTTTTTGAGTATATTATCACGAGGGAGAAGAATGTGGTGGTAAAATAATTTATCTTCTCTTACTACCCATTTTTAAGTACTTATTTTCTTAAGATAACTAAACTATAGTTCTGTTCATAGGAAAAGTATTCGGATCTGATGGAGGAAAAGCACGGGACAAACCTCACACTTCATCCTCGTGTTGGTGATAGGGAGATATGGAAGCGAGCTTTGTTGGTCCCAAAGTGAGAGTGAGTCGATATGAAATGCAAACAAATAAAACTTGAATAACTAAATCGTCTAATGTTGAAATGTTTACATGTACGTCTATATATACTAAACGAAGGGGTGTGTTCCCAAACGTTGTAACGGTTCGGTGTAACCGTTTTTGGCGGTTATTTAACTAACTTTTTATAACTACCCATAACTACTATTAACCGCTATTCGGTTATTAAGTTTCTGACGAGCAACTTTGGTCCTTCGAGTTTGAATCAATGTCGAGATTATAGTTTACAATCTCCTCCTTAATCTTGATCGTTGCTTTGTCCTAAGTCTTGAACTCCGAGAATTTGTCGCATAGTCACGAACTTGAGTCTTGGTAATGCTTTTGTTAAGATATTTGCTCTTTGTAGTTCTCCACTTACGTGTTCCACTTTGATATGACCATTCTCTACGCATTCACGAATGAAATGATAGTGAATGTCTATGTGCTTGCTCCTTCCATGAAAAACTAGGTTCTTTACGAGTGCTATTGCTGATATGTTGTCAACTCTAAGCGTTATCTTTGTTTCTTCCAGTCCAGTTAATTCACTAAGTAAACGTTTTAACCATAAGGCTTGATATGTTGTTGCAGTAGCCGCCATGAATTCTGATTCACATGATGAGAGTGCTACTATCGGTTGCTTCTGAGTACACCAGGTAATAGGTGACTCTCCAAAGTAAAATACTATTCCAGTAGTTCCTTTTCCTTGATCTTTATTGATTCCATAACTACTGTCGTTGTATTCTGTAATCTTGCAGCCGCCTTCTTTCTTGTATATTATTCCATGTTCTTTTGTTCCTTTGATGTATCAGATTACTTGTTTCACTGCCTTCAGGTGATGATCCTTTGAGTCTTGCATAAATCTGCTGAGTAGTCCGACTGAGTAACTAAGATTTGGTCTTGTATGTAGTAAGTATCTGAGACTTCCAATTAGGCTTCGGTAGTAAGTTGCGTCAACTGGGTTTCCATCTTCCGCCTTGACCAACTTAGTGCCAAGATCCATTGGTATCTTCATGTCATTACTGTCCGTCATGCTTGTTTCTTGTAAGATCTTGTTAATGTATCATGTTTTCTTGATCGTAATCTCTCCTCCTGTCTGCGTAACTAGCAACCCTAAGTCGCTCATTTCGAATTTTTCTTCCATCCAATGATAAGTGTATAAGTCTTGCTTCTCTTTATGTAAACTGCTTGTTCGAGATTACATTTCTTAAAGTCTAATGACTTCAAGGTTTGGTCAAGCTTCACGTTCCAAGCTCTAGGTGCTTGTCTTAAGCAATACAATGCTTTAGTTAGCTTGTAGAATTTTCCTAGGTTTCCTTGTTGAATGAAACCTTCAGGTTGTGTAACATAGACTTCATCCTTCAAATCTCCATGTAAAAATGCTGATTTTACATCTAAGTGGTGTACTTGCCATCCATGATATGCTGCTAGTGCTAATATCAATCAAACTGTCTCTATCCTAGCAACTGGTGAAAATACCTCATCGAAGTCTATTCCTTGTTCTTGTACATAACCTTTTGCTACTAATCTTGCTTTATACTTTATGATCCTTCCTTGTGCATCTCTCTTGGTTTTATAAACCCATTTGAGTCCTATTGCCTTCTGATTCTCGAGCAATGTGGTAAGAGTCCATGTGTTATTTTTGTTGATTGAATCTAATTCAATTTCCATGGCCTCAATCCACTTCTCATCTTTTGATGCTTCCTTGTAATTACGGGGTTCTTCTTCTGTGAAGAATAAGCTTGGTGCTTCTACTTCACGTGCAGTTTCGTAGATTTCTGTAATATTCTTTAAACCTTGTATTGGTCTATGATCATATCTCTGTTCTGAGCTCTCTAATGAGCTAATCGTAGCTCCTTCTTCATCTTCTGAGTTAGGGTTGTAAGTGTATGATGGTGGTGTGATTGGTAAGGGTGGATCTGGTATAGGTTCTTGTTCATGATACATGTTATCATTGTTTTCTGTGTTGACTGGTGTAGGATTCTCATTGTCAACTCCGTCTATTACGAAACTTGTCCAAAATGTATCTTCTGTGCTCGTATCCTCTTCATTGTTATTCCAATCCCACGGTTTCATTTCCATAAACTTTACATCCCTACTAACATGTTTCTTCTTTCCTACTGGATCATATAGCCTACATGCTTTTGATCCTTCTTCAACTCCTAAGTAAATCATTGGAATGCTTTTATCATCCAGCTTCTTCAAGTGAGGTATCGTTATCTTAGCATAAGCTGTGCATCCGAATATTCTTAGGTATTCTAGGTTTGGTTTTCTGTTGTAGAGGGCTCCATATGGTGTTTTATCTTCCAGGGCTTTTATAGGTACCCTGTTGAGTATGTAAATGGCGTGCCTTACTGCTTCCGCCCAAAAAGTTAGGGGTAACTTCATCGCTTTCATCATACTCCTAGTAGTCGATAACATTGTCCTATTTCTCCTCTCTACTACACCATTCTGTTGCGGTGAGTATGGTTGATAAGGATTTAAAAGGTACCTTTTTTAGGGGTCATTTAAGCCCTTAATTGATCACTTTTGTATCCGTTACTACTTAATTTTGTTCCTTTTCACTTTTTAGGTCTCTTGAAGGCAAATTGCTGGAATGACACTTATTCGGACGAAAAGGCGTGAATATACGAAGAAAATGGCCAAAGTCAAGAATCGAGACACTCAAGTTGCTGAATTGAAAGGGGACAGCATCAGGTTCTACTTGTGACGCCGTCGGAACAAGTTTTGTGACGACTCAGTAGCCAAATTGCTTATTTACAAGTGACGGCATCAGGTTTTAAAAGAGTAGGGCGTCGCAGCTCAGACGACCTAGATTTGATCCTGACGGCGTCAGAGACTGAAGGAGACGGCGTCACAGGCATAAGGTGACGCCATCACAATGATAACGTGGCCAAGACGAAAACCTAATGATGGCGACCCGACGCCATCACAATTAAAGAGTGACGTCGTCGCAGTTTGTAACACTATATATAGAATCCAAATTTTTCAGCTTTCAGTGTGTAGTTTTGTGGAGTAAACACCTAAACCGAACCAAGGTTGTTTTGTACAGTATTTTAGGGTTCCATACCCTATCTTACATCAAGATAAGTGTTTTACTTCATTAATTCAATTATGTCTTCAATTGATTGTGTGTATGCTTGCATGTTCTCCATGTCCGGCTAATTTATTTGTGTGTTTGCGTAGGTAATATGAAACCTATTTATTGAATATTGATTGGTTGTCTCTTATCTTAATTGTGATTGACCTAGTATTGCGATAGGTCATTCGTTGTGCTATTAATGCTTGATTAATCTTTGTTGAACCTTAGCATATAGTTACTAGTGGAATTGTAGGCTAAACATCCAAAGAATACCTTAGTGTTAAGTTTATGAATCCTAGAGATTTCGTAGTCATTAACCTTTGGTAGCTTCAAAGAGTTAGGGATAAACACATCCAAAGAAACACAATGCGTTAAGAATAAGGACGTGACAATTCAACCATCACTAGGAGATAACTAGGGAGTAATAAAACCTAAGTAAACGCATTTTTAATCATCATGCGAGCACACAACAATAGACATAGACTACCCTTAACTTAGTTAATTAGATAATTAGATAAGTAAAGTAATTGGTAGGAATACCAACCCCCAAATCCAAACCCCGAGATTCGTACCTTTCCATTTCCGAAAAAATATAAAAAAAGATAAAAAAAAATAATCTTCCTCAACCCCAACCTTAGCGTAGTAACTTCTCACTAGCATTCCTATTCCCCTAGAGAACGATATCAATACCCATGGCTTACCCTAATACTACACTACAACGATTAGGTTCACTGCCTAGGGTGTTGAAAAACTTGCTCGACGAAAAGGAAGTTCCTTTGACCCCGAATGCGTTGTGTAAGCGTATCAAGTTTTTGGCGCCTCTGCCGGGGAATAGAATAGCTAGTTAGGAGTCCACCTCGTTTAGGTTTCCTTGCTTGATTCCTATCAAGTAAGCATTTTTTCCCATTTTTAGCTTCCTCTTACTCTATCCCCCTTCTTCGTGACCTTTGTTAGTAACCCCATCACTTTTCATTATGGAAGGTTATAATCAACCAACCACCAAATGACCCACCAAGAGGCCGTACTCTTGGTTAATACTCGAGACCAAGCCACCTAGGCTATAGGAACACCATTGACCTTCCCGACCAAGCCCAAACTACGGCCCTGCGATCCGACACCATCCGGTTGGTGCAAAACGGATGTGCATTCCATGGATTTCGTTCCGAAGATCCTAATCAGCATCTTAAGGATTTCCTTAAAATTGTCGATTCCATCGACCTTGATGCTACTACTCAGGAGACCACGCGTCTGCGTCTCTTCCAATTCTCTCTACGGAACCAAGCTAGTAATTGGCTTGAGCAACTTCCCGCCGGCTCCATCTCAAGTTGGGATGATCTCACCTCTCGTTTCCTTGCTCAATTTTTCCCACCGGGGAGAACTACTAAGCTTAGGAATGAAATCTTGATGTTCCAACAACGTCAAGGTGAATCTCTCTACGAAGCATGGACTCGATTCAAGGACTTACTCCATAGATTCCCTCATCACGGCATTGATCTTTGGCTTCAAGTCCAACTCTTCTACGATCATGTCAACTTCCCCACTAAGCGATCCATTGACCAAGCGGCCGGTGGAAAACTTAGTGATCTCATCGCGGAAGAATCATGGGGTATAATAGAGGACCTTGCTCTCTATGACAACGAAAGTTGGAATGACCCCCGTGAGTTGCCCAAAACCGTAAAGGCAATCTCCTTGCCTCCCATTGACTCACAATCTTCTGACCGTAGGATGCTCGAGCTTGAATATCAAGTTAAATTCCTAATGAGCTCCTACGACAATCCTAAGTCTTCACGCCAAGTGAACAAAGTTTCTTCCTCGTGTGAGTCGTGTAGTGGTCCTCATAACACGCGCACTTGCACAAGACTCCCCAAACAAGCTTCCGTTGACTACGCATCCTCGCGTACTAATGGAACGGGATGAAGATTCCCTACAACACCCGGACCTAGGACTTTTAATGACGCCCGAGAAGCATGGAAGGGCAAGCCCGACTTTTATTGGGATAAACCAAAGAATTCACATCCAATGATTTCTCATGGCCCCCATCTCACAGCCCTAACCAACAAAACATAGAGGGGATGTTGCAACACCTAGTCGCATCCCAAGAAGCTTAAATAGCTAAGCTCTCAGACCGTTTTAACCAACAACAAGCCGAGATGGATAGGAAGATTGATAACCTTTTGAAAGCCATGACCAATAGTGATAGGAAGGTTAATGCTATCTCAACTCCCGAAACTTCTGGTGTAGAGATTAAGGACCCAAGTAAGTTAGCTAAGCACGTTCAATTCGTCAATACCATCACCTTAGTGAAACCTAATAGAACAAATGACGAAGCGAACCATGAAACGATACTTGAGTTTAGTGAAACACCTAGGAATGAAACAACCGAGGAAGTAGATGAAGTAGACAATGACTATTTCAATAAGTTCCCTACGGAAGAAGAACTCTCTCGCCACCTACACTTAGTACGTGACCTCCGTCACATGTATGTTAGGAGAAGCCCTAGGATCAAGTTTGGGAACCCTTGGAATCTTAACATGCCATGTTGCATAGGACACCTTTTCGTGGCAAAGGCCTACATTGATCGCAAGTCCCCGATAAATATCATGACTAGCACCTACTATAATTGGGTAATGAAGAAGCCTATCCCAACTAGGCAAGATCCCGATAATCCTAGGTTTAGTTGCAATTTTCTTGGTAGAGTTAAGAGATTGCCCGTTTATGTAGGTAGTTTCACGTTTCCTACGGATTTCATAATAGTGGATGATATTAGTACGGCCATAGATCCTAGCTTATCCCACGTTATTCTAGGAAAGCCTTTCATAGAAAACATCGGGATGACTTATGATCCATCGTTAGGAATAGTGAGATTCAAGGATGAGACCGATGACGTAGCTTACCAAATGCTATTTAAGATTGAGAAGTTTTCATCACTCTCCAATGATGAAAAGGAACTTAAACTATCGGTCTACTATAGGAATGAGGAGGATAAGGAGAAGGGAGTAGATTATGTTATGGCCAAGATTTTCAGTTTCTATAAGGATTACTTGAACTTAGGACCGGAATATAGAACCGAGTGGGGAGAGGACGACCTTTTAGAAAGGTGTATCATAGGGCACTTCTACAACATGGAATCCCCCAATAGAGACTGTCATGAAGTAGAAGGTGACAGTAATGAAGTCACGTAGGGCCACGACTTCGAGTCTAGCTACAAGACTCATAAATAAAGAAAAGCGCTTCGTGGGAGGCAACCCATGCTTAATTGTTTACTTGTTTGTGTCGTGTATCTTTTATTAGTTGTTTATTCTCATGTTTAAATTTGTAAAAATGCTTTATTTTGTCTTTAACCTCGTCTTAATTGCATATAAAGGTATTTTACATAAGGGATAAGTGTAGGGAGTATTACACACGTTTTCAAAAGAAACGTGAACATGACAATTCCAATTAATTAAAAGATATACATGTGTGTTTGTTCAAGTCATATGCTTGTATCGAGTCATAATGGATGTTTTGCAGGAAAATTTTCCAGATTTTAAAGATAAAAATGTTCCAGAATTTTTTTCAGAAAATCGCAGACCAGTTTCTGTCAGGATAACCTGACGGCGTCAGGATCGCAACCTGACGATGTCAGGAGGAGCAGAAACAGCTTATTACTTTTTCTCGTTTTCTGAGCTACTTATAAATTTTTAGAATTTTCCAGGTCTTAATTTTCAAGAAAATCTGTAAACATCCATTCCACAAGCATTATATCCTAGTTTAGTAGAGTCATATATCTATTGTTACCGCCAATTTTACGCGAAGGTTTCGTTTGTTTTCTTCAAGTGTGCAGGTTTAATTTATCAGGAAGAAAATACATAAGATGAGAAGGAGCTTTTCATGCAAACATTCTTCTTGAAGAAAGATGTAACCACCACTTCACACGGATCCTACCAAGCTAATCAGGGGAGTACTATTTTCTTTCAATTTTTTTACCTTCCATTATCATAACTTTGATACTTTCGGGGAACATTGGAGACAATGTTCAGTTTAAGTGTAGGGAGGGAAAATAAAACGGAAACTTTGAAACTATGCTTATCCTTGAATATTTGCTTTGTCCAATTTCATTTGTGTAATAAACCATGAGAAATATCGGTTAGTGTAATTTTGGCACCAAATTTAAAATTTTTCATGACATATAGGAGTGTGTCATTAGTCTTAATAAAGCGTCTCATGGATAGGAAGTTATATGACTAGCACAAAAACCCTTTACCACTTAAATTCCACCCAAAATGTGAGGATCGCCCTTAGAATTGTAGGAATTAAAGCATTCCACTTTAATGCTTCGAGTGTGAACCGGTAGTATAATAGATTCTAGAACTTGTTTTGTGATGCATTCCGAGATCGTTTGTAAGACTACACTTGTGTAGTTAGGAATAACTAAATGATAAGAGACATTATGATAACCCTTGTTTGATACCCGTAATATAATTACTTCTTCCACATCGGTTGAGTACTTCCCCCACACCTTTGCGTTGTACTCATCTTTAGTACACGATACCCCTAGTTAACCCCTCAGAGCCTATCCTTTTCGTGGTTCTCGTGATGTTTCGATTTTCCAGAATATCAATGAAGAGCATTGTTTACAATCCACCCCCAAATGTACACCCAAATCGCCTTAGCCTACCTTGTATGCACTCATTTTTAGTGCATTATTGTTATCACACTAAACCCTTAGTTCAATTATCTAGTTGCTTGCATAAGTTGCTAAGTCGAGTCATATCCTTTGTACACAGTTTTGGGACGATTGAGACTCATGGGAAAAGTTAAATTTTATGAAATGACGGGAAGGGAACGTTAAACTCAAATTCCCTTTATTTGCATAATAATGTACTCCAAGTGTTTTGATCTTTTCAATTCAGGTCAAATTAGTGTTAGAGTAATAAAAACTCAAGTGTAGGGATGTGCCTATAAATCCCTATCATTTTGATGTTATCGTAGTAGATGGTAGAGTAAAAGTGTATGAAAAAAAATTAAAAAAAAAATACGGGCTACCATCCTACATTTATCTTAAAATTTATGTTTGTTTATTTCAGTTATCTAGAGTTTAGAGTGTCGAGTCTTGGCTTAGCAATGCCATTCTTTGCATGCTTGTAACATAAAGATTTTTGCCTTGCCACCACTAAATCGCCTATCCCACCAAACCCTTTGTTTCCCTACCGTAAGCCTGACATTACAACCCTTTAAAAGACCTCTTGGATAGTCTTTCCTATGTGCTTATGCCAAAGCGATGGAGGTTTGATCTAGTCTCAAGCCTATGGTAATCTATGTACTAGGACCGGTTAATGAGTGTTTATCTTCCATTTCCAACTTGTTATATTTCATATACACCCGAGAGATGTGAGTATCCAAACACCCCATGTGAGGTGCTAGTATGTAATTTCCGTGCTTGTTATGACTTTTGTGGGGCTTATATGTGTTGTGGATCGTTCTAAACTAATGCTTCATTACCCCTAATTTATAAATCAATTGGCTAAAAGCACATTTTCTTGAGGACAAGCAAATACCAAGTGTATGGATATTTGATAAGGTTTTAAAAGGTACCATTTTGAGGGGTCGTTTTAGTCCTTATTTGATCACTTTTGTATCCGTTATTGCTTAATATCGTTCCTTTTCACTTTTTAGGTCTCGTGAAGGCAAAATGCTGGAATGGCACTTATTTGGACGAAAAGGCGCGAATATATGAAGAAAATGGCCAAAGTCAGAATCGAGACACTCACAGTTGCTGAAAGTAGAAGGCAACGGCGTCAGGTGCTATTGGCGACGCCGTCCCAAAATTATTGTGACTGGCCAGAACCCAAAACTCGTATTTACAAGCGACGACGTCTAGTTGTGAAAGAGTAGGCCGTCGCTACTCAGACGGCCTAGATGCAATCCAGACGACGTCAGAAGCTGAAGAAGACGGCGTCACGGACATAAGGTAACGCCGTCGCAAGGTTAACGTGGCCAAGACGAAACCCTAATGACGGCGACACGACGGCATCACTAAACATAAGGTGACGCCGTCGCAATTGTAATCTTATATATAGAATCCGAGTTTTTCAGTCTTTTGTGGAGAGTCTTTGGAGTAAAAACCTAAAACCGAACCTAAGGTGTCTCGTACAGTATTTTAGGGTTTTAAACCCTATCTTACATCAAGATAAGTCTTTACTTCATTAATTCAATTATGTCTTTGATTATTTGTGTGTATGCTTGCATGTTCTCCATGTCCGGCTAATTTATTTGTGTGTTTGCTTAGGAAGTATGAAACTTAATTATTGAATATTGATTGGTTGTTTCTTATCTTAGTTGATATATGATCTAGTAATGCGATAGGTCATTCGTTGTGTACTTAATGCTTGATTCATCTTTGTGAACCTTAGAATATAATTACCTGAGTAGTTGTAGGCTAAACCATCCAAAGAGCGCCTTAGAGTAGGAGTTTATCATCCCTAGTGGGTTTGTAGACAAGACCCTTTGGTAAGTTCAAAGAGTTAGGGAGAAACGCATACCCTACAACTTTAGACACACAACGCAACTAGGAATAAGGACGTGACAACTCAACCATCAATAGGAGATAATTAAGGAGTAATACAACCTAAGTAAACACATCTTTAAACTATCATACGAGCACACATTAATTAGACATAGACTCCCACAACCTTAGTTTAGATAATTAGATAATAGTAGAGTAATCGGTAGAAATACCAACCCCCCAAATCCAATACCCGAGATTCGTACCTTTCCATTTTATAAAACATAAAAAGATAAAAAAATAATCTTCCTCAACCTTAACCTTAGCGTAGTAACTCCTTACTAGCATTCCTATTCCCCTAGAGAACGATATCAATACCCGTGGCTTACCCTAATTACTACACTACAACGATTAGGTTCACTGCCTAGGGTGTTATAAAACTTGCTCGAAGAAAAGGAAGTTTCCTTGACCCCGAACGACGCGTGTAGCGTTATCAAGTTTTTGGCGCCGCTGCCGGGGAATAGAATAGCTAGTTAGTAGTCCACTTCGTTTAGGTTTCTTTGCTTGATTCCTATCAAGTAAACTTTTTTTCTCATTTTTAGCTTTCTCTTAGTCTATCCCCCTTCTTCGTGACCTTTGTTCGTAACCCCATCACTTTTCATCATGGAAGGTGATAACCCACTACCATTCATCAACCCACCACCAAATGACCCGCCAAGAGCCCGTACTCTTGGTGAATACTCGAGACCAAGCCACCTAGGCTATAGGAACACCATTGAGCTTCCCGACCAAGCCCAAACTACGGCCCTGCGATCCGACACCATCCGGTTGGTGCAAAACGGATGTGCATTCCATGGACTTCGTTTCGAAGATCCAAATCAGCATCTGAGGGATTTCCTCAAAATTGTCGATTCCATCGACCTTGATGCTACTACTCGGGAGACCACGCGCCTGCGTCTCTTCCAATTCTCTCTACGGGACCAAGCTAGTAATTGGCTTGAGCGACTTCCCGCCGGCTCCATCTCAAGTTGGGATGATCTTACCTCTCGCTTCCTTGCTCAATTTTTCCCACCGGGGAGAACCACTAAGCTTAGGCGAGACATCTTGCCATTCCAGCAGCTCCAAGCTGAGTCTCTTTACAAAGCATGGACTCGATTTAAGGAATTACTCCGTAGACTTCCACACCATGGCATTGATCTTTGGCTTCAAATCCAAATCTTCTATGATCATACCGATTTCATCACTCGACGATCCATTGATCGAGCCGCCGGTGGAAGACTCAGCGACTTTAATGCAGAGAAATCATGGGATATTATAGAGGAGCTTGCCGATCAAAGCTACGAAGATTGGAGTGAATCTCCCGAAACTCCGATTAACGTGGTTAATGCCATATCCACTCCTCTTGAATCCTCCGATACACTCGAAGAGCAATTGAGTGCCATCGAGAGAGGAATTGATTATCTTATGGAAAGGCAGAAAAGAGCGCCCGTACAAATTCCTCGAGAAGTCGTCAAATCCGCCCACTCCACCAACCGCTCCACACCTCTTTCGGAATCCCCAAGTCGCGAGCAAAACCCAAGTTCCGAAAGGCGTTTCCGTTCTACTTCCCCAATACCACTTTCACCAAGCTTCAAGGATCAAATGAGGGAGTACATGGCAGCTCATACAGAGAGATTAGCCAGATTTGAAGAGGAGGTTTATAGGCAGAGAGAGGAAATGCAAGCAAAAATGAAAGAAATGATGGATTTGGTAATTGAATTTACCAAAACAAAGGTTCCCGAAAAAGTGCTCGTAAGAAGCAAAGATTGCCCTCCCACTTCATTTGTGAACGCCGTTTCCATTATGCCTGAGAATGCAAGGGCTGAGATGTGGAAAACTGAGGAAAGCACGAAGGATGAGTCCGTGCCTAATGATGAACCTGAGACTATTGAGTACTACCTTAAGCACGAAATTAACAAGAAAACCATTGCAAACCAAGTAAACAACTTTAGGTACAATGAAGTTCTTAGGGAAGCTCTTGAAGGAAAAATGACGGAAGAAGAATACGGCGCCTTACCTATGGAACCTCTGTATGAGTTGGTTATAAAAAAACCGTTAACAAGAAAACGAAACACCACAGGGAATTTCGTGATACCAGTTAGTGTCGGTGACATGGACAATATAAATGCCTTGGCCGATCAAGGGACCGATGTGAACATAATGCCATTGTCAATCTATAATAAGTTAACTACAGAGAAACCAGCCAAGACCGACCTTAGACTTTCCTTAGCTAATCATACTTATGTCCACCCCGTAGGAATCGCTGTTGATGTTCTAATTGAGGTGGCTAACATCGTTTATCCAGTGGATTTCGTGATCATTGATGTTGAGGAAGATAAAAACGTGCCCCTCATTCTTGGGACACCGTTCCTGGCCACCGCCAAGGCAACCATCAAATGTGGAGAAGGCATCATGATACTTAAAAGCGGAAAGGGGTACGCTAGAATACCCATCATCCCAAGATACCCTCTTAAGATCATGGAAATGATTACGGGTGGAAATCGAAAAGCCCCGGGCAACAATGTTAAGAAGAAAATGAATGACTGGGAAAAAGGGCTTAGAGACTTTATGGTTCAAGGATTGTATGCGACATTATGGAAACCCGATAAAAAGTTAGGAAGTAATCCCACCTCAATACCTAAAGTACAAAAGAACCCTAAGGAATTTCTAAAGGGAGAAAAAGTGCTCTTGTATAGATCTTGGATAAGGGCATTACGAGGAAGAAACAAACCAAGATGGTTTGGGCCTTTCACAGTTAAGGAGACCAATTTAAAAGATAAAACCGTCGCCATAATTGACAGCGTTGGCAAGGAATCCACGGTGAGCATACAGCGTCTACACCCTTTCGATGAAGGGAAAACAAAGGGTGAAGAGGGCGGTAATGAGAAAACGTAGGAGCACGACTATGAGTCTAGCTACAAGACTCTTAAATAAAGAAAAGCGCTTCGTGGGAGGCAACCCATGCTTAATTGTTTGCTTGTTAGTGTCATATATCTTTTATTAATTGTTTATCCTCATGTTTAAATTTGTAAAAATGCTTTATTTTGTTTTTAACCTCGTCTTAATTGCATGTAAAGGTATTTTACATAAGGATAAGTGTAGGGAGGATTACACACGTTTTCAAAAGAAACGTAAACATGAGAATAACAATTAACTAAAAGATATTTATGTTTGTTTGTTCGAGTCAAATGCTTGTATCGAGTCATAATGGATGTTTTGCAGAAATTTTTCCAGATTCTAAAGATGTAAATTTTCCAGAATTTTTTTTTTTTTTTTTAGAAAATCGCAGACCAGTTTTTGTCAGGATAACCTGACGGCGTCAGGATTGCAACCTGACGGCGTCAGGAAGGAGTAAAAACATCAGATTACTTTTTCTCGTTTTCTGAGCTACTTATAAATTTTTGGAATTTTCCAGGTCTTAATTTTCTTAGAAATTCTGTAAACATCCATTCCACAAGCATTATATCCTAGTTTAAATCGAGTCTTATATATATTATTACCGCCGATTTTACGCGAAGGTTTCGTTTGTTTTCTTCAAGTGTGCAGGTTTAGTTTGTCAAGAAGAAGTTACATAAGATTGGAAGGAGCTTTTCACGCAATAATTCTTCTTGAAAAGGATTTAACCACCACTTTACACGGATCCTACCGAGCTAATCAGGGGAGTATTAGTTTCTTTCGTTTTTAATTACCTTCTTTTATCATAACTTTGATACTTTCGGGGAACATTGGGGACAATGTTCAGTTTAAGTGTAGGGAGGGAAAATAAAACGGGAACTTTGAAACTATGCTTATCCTTGACTATTTGCTTTTTCCAATTGTGATTGTGTAATAAACCATGAGAAAATGTCGGTTAGGGTAATTTTGGCACCAAATTTAAAATTTTTTATGACATATAAGAGTGGGCCATTAGTCTTAACAAAAGCGTCTCACGGATAGGAAGTTATATGACTAGCACAAAAACCCTTTACCACCCAAATTCCACCAAAATGTGAGGATCGCCCTTAGATTAGTAGGAATTAAAGCATTCATCTTTAATGCTTAGAGTGTGAACCGGTAGTATATTAGATTCTAGAACTTGTTTTGTGATGCATTCCGAGATCGCAAGTGAGGCTACACTTGTGTAGTTAGGAATAACTAAATGATAAGAGGCATTAGGATAACCCTTGTTTGATACCTGTAATATAATTACTTCTTCCATATCGGTTGAGTAATTCCCCCACACCCTTTGCGTTGTACTCATCTTTAGTACACGATACCCCTAGTTAACCCCTCAGAGCCTATCCTTTTCGCGGTTCTCGTGATGTTTCGGTATTTTCTGGAATATCAATGAAGAGCATTGTTTACACCCCACCCCCAAATATACACCCAAATCGCCTTAGCCTACCCCTTATGCACTCACTTTTAGTGCAATTGTTTGTTATCACCCTAAACCCTTAGTTCAATTATCTAGTTGCTTGCATAAGTTGCTAAGTCGAGTCATATCCTTTGTATGCAGTTTTGGGACGATTGGGATTCATGGGAAAAGTTAAAGTTTATGAAATGACGGGAAGGGAACGTTAAAAATTCAAATTTCCTTTGTTTGCATAATAATGTACCCCAAGTGTTTTGATCTTTTCAAATCGGGTCAAATTAGTGTTAGAGTAATAAAAACTCAAGTGTAGGGATATGCCTGTAAATCCCTATTATTTTGATGTTATCGTAGAGGATGGTAGAGTAAAAGTGTATGAAAAAAAAAAAAAAAAAAAAAAAAAAAAAATCGAAAAAAAATAGAAAAAGGAGAAAAAGAAAAAAAAATAGAGTGAAAAAAAAAAAAAAAAAAAAAAAAAAAAAAAAAAAAAAAAAACATTCGGGCTACCATCCTACATCTATCTTTGAATTTATGTTTATTTATTTCAGTTATGTAGAGTCTAGAGTGTCGAGTCTTGGCTTAGCAACGCCATTCTTCATATGCAGTTAACATAAAGATTTTTGACTTGCCACCACTAAATAGCCTATCCCACCAAACCCTTATTTCCCTACCGTAAGCCTAACATTACAACCCTTTAAAAGACCTCTTTGATAGTCTTTCCTAGGTGCTTACGCCAAAGCGATGAAGGTTTGATCTATTCTCAAGCCTATGGTAATCTATGTACTAGGACCGGTTAATGAGTATTTATCTTCCATTTCCTATTTGTTATATTTCATATATACACCCGAGAGAGATGTGAGTATCCAAACACCCCATGTGAGGTGCTAGTATGTAATTTCCGTGCTTGTTATGACTTTTGCGGGGCTTATATGTGTTGTGGACCGTTTTGAATTAATGCTTCATGACCCCTAACTTATAAATTAATTGGCTAAAAGCACATTTGCTTGAGGACAAGCAAATAACAAGTGTAGGGATATTTGATAAGGTTTTAAAAGGTACCATTTTGAGGGGTCATTTTAGTCCTTATTTGATCACTTTTGTATCCGTTATTGCTTAATATCGTTCCTTTTCACTTTTTAGGTCTCGTGAAGGCAAAATGCTGGAATGGCACTTATTTGGACGAAAAGGCGCGAATATATGAAGAAAATGGCCAAAGTCAGAATCGAGACACTCACAGTTGCTGAAAGTAGAAGGCGACGGCATCAGGTGCTATTGGCGACACCGTCCCAAAATTATTGTGACGGGCCAGAACCCAAAACTCGTATTTACAAGCGACGACGTCTAGTTGTGAAAGAGTAGGCCGTCGCTACTCAGACGGCCTAGATGCAATCCAGACGACGTCAGAAGCTGAAGAAGACGGCGTCACGGACATAAGGTAACGCCGTCGCAAGGTTAACGTGGCCAAGACGAAACCCTAATGACGGCGACACGACGGCATCACTAAACATAAGGTGACGCCGTCGCAATTGTAATCTTATATATAGAATCCGAGTTTTTCAGTCTTTTGTGGAGAGTCTTTGGAGTAAAAACCTAAAACCGAACCTAAGGTGTCTCGTACAGTATTTTAGGGTTTTAAACCCTATCTTACATCAAGATAAGTCTTTACTTCATTAATTCAATTATGTCTTTGATTATTTGTGTGTATGCTTGCATGTTCTCCATGTCCGGCTAATTTATTTGTGTGTTTGCTTAGGAAGTATGAAACTTAATTATTGAATATTGATTGGTTGTTTCTTATCTTAGTTGATATATGATCTAGTAATGCGATAGGTCATTCGTTGTGTACTTAATGCTTGATTCATCTTTGTGAACCTTAGAATATAATTACCTGAGTAGTTGTAGGCTAAACCATCCAAAGAGCGCCTTAGAGTAGGAGTTTATCATCCCTAGTGGGTTTGTAGACAAGACCCTTTGGTAAGTTCAAAGAGTTAGGGAGAAACGCATACCCTACAACTTTAGACACACAACGCAACTAGGAATAAGGACGTGACAACTCAACCATCAATAGGAGATAATTAAGGAGTAATACAACCTAAGTAAACACATCTTTAAACTATCATACGAGCACACATTAATTAGACATAGACTCCCACAACCTTATTTTAGATAATTAGATAATAGTAGAGTAATCGGTAGAAATACCAACCCCCCAAATCCAATACCCGAGATTCGTACATTTCCATTTTATAAAACATAAAAAGATAAAAAAATAATCTTCCTCAACCTTAACCTTAGCGTAGTAACTCCTTACTAGCATTCCTATTCCCCTAGAGAACGATATCAATACCCGTGGCTTACCCTAATTACTACACTACAGCGATTAGGTTCACTGCCTAGGGTGTTATAAAACTTGCTCGAAGAAAAGGAAGTTTCCTTGACCCCGAACGACGCGTGTAGCGTTATCAATATTTGATAAGGATTTAAAAGGTACCTTTTTGAGGGGTCATTTAAGCACTTAATTGATCACTTTTGTATCCGTTACTACTTAATTTTGTTCATTTTCACTTTTTAGGTCTCTTGAAGGCAAATTGTTGGAATGACATTTATTCGGACGAAAAGGCGCGAATATACGAAGAAAATGGCCAAAGTCAAGAATCGAGACACTCAAGCTGCTGAATTGAAAGGGGACGGCGTCAGGTTCTACTTGTGACGCCGTCGGAACAAGTTTTGTGACGACTTAGTAGCCAAATTGCTTATTTACAAGTGACGGCATCAGGTTTTAAAAGAGTAGGGCGTCGCAGCTCAGACGGCCTAGATTTGATCCAGAAGGCGTCAGAGACTGAAGGAGACGGCGTCACAGGCATAAGGTGACGGCGTCAGAGACTGAAGGAGACGGCGTCACAGGCATAAGGTGACGTCGTCACATTGATAACGTGGCACAGACGAAAACCTAATTACGGCGTCACAATTAAAGAGTGACGCCGTCGCAGTTTGTAACACTATATATAGAATCCAAATTTTTCAGTTTTCAGTGTGTAGTTTTGTGGAGTAAAAACCTAAACCGAACCAAGGCTGTCTTGTACTGTATTTTAGGGTTCCATACCCTATCTTACATCAAAATAAGTGTTTTACTTCATTAATTCAATTATGTCTTTAATTGATTGTGTGTATGCTTGCATGTTCTCCATGTCCGGCTAATTTATTTGCGTGTTTGCTTAGGTAATATGAAACCTAGTTATTGAATATTGATTGGTTGTCTCTTATCTTAATTGTGATTGACCTAGTATTGCGATAGGTCATTCGTTGTGCTATTAATGCTTGATTAATCTTTGTTGAACCTTAGCATATAGTTACTAGTGGAATTGTAGGCTAAACATCCAAAGAATACCTTAGTGTTAAGTTTATGAATCCTAGAGATTTCGTAGTCATTAACCTTTGGTAGCTTCAAAGAGTTAGGGATAAACGCATACCCTACGACCTTAGAAACACAACGCGTTAAGAATAAGGACGTGACAATTCAACCATCAATAGGAGATAACTAGGGAGTAATAAAACCTAAGTAAACGCATTTTTAATCATCTTACGAGCACACAACAATAGACCTAGACTACCCTTAGCTTAGTTAATTAGATAATTAGATAAGTAGAGTAATCGGTAGGAATACCAACCCCCAAATCCAAACCCCGAGATTCGTACCTTTCCATTTCCAAAAAAATATAAAAAAAGATAAAAAATAATCTTCTTCAACCCCAACCTTAGTGTAGTAACTTCTCACTAGCATTCCTATTCCCCTAGAGAACGATATCAATACCCGTGGCTTACCCTAATACTACACTACAATGATAAGATTCACTGCCTAGGGTGTTGAAAAACTTTCTCGACAAAAAGGAAGTTCCTTTGACCCCACACGCGCAGTGTAAGCGTATCAATGGTGATGTCAATTGTCTTTCTATTCCATTCTCCATACAGTATTTGTTGAATTCATGTGATGTAAATTCACCTCCTATCTCAGTTCTTAGCATCTTTATTTTCAACTTCAACTTTGATTCAATTTGCTGTCTAAATTCCTTGAATGTGCTGAATGCTTGATCTTTTGAGTTTAGAAAGTAAGTCCACATGAAATGTGTGCAGTCATCTACTAATAAGAAGATGAGCTTCTTTCCAGAGTGTGTTGTTGGACTTATGGGACCACAAAGATCTCTATATACTAAGTCCAACGGGTTCTTTGATCTGAATTTAGCTTGATTTGGAAATGGTGTTCTGATGTGTTTTCCTAATAAACATGCATCACAGATTTGTCCTGCATGATTTATTCCTAAACTAAGTATGTTGCTCTTGAGGTTTGGAATGTACTAAACGTCCGAAATCATCTTCTAATGTAGGTTTCTACATCCTAATACTATTGAACCTCTACCCTTTATCTCCACATACGATCTATCTCCAAAACGAACGCGTCCAGTGATGTTTTTGTTAATATCCTTAAAATGGCCTTTGGTGCCCGTCATATGGTTACTTGCACCATTATCTAAATACCATATGCTAGCATCTGTTGTAGCATATTTTCGGGGTTGTACTTGTTCTTCATTTAACAAGATTTCTTCAGTTTCGTGTGTTGCCATCAATAATGATGGTTCATCGTCTTCTAATAAGGTTTGATTGTTCCTGAGTTATTGGTGGACTTCTACAATTTCTCTTGAAATGTCTGGGTTTCCCGCAATTGAAACATTTCAAGTTTCTTTTATCCCACTCACCTTTATTCATATTGTGAGTTGAGTTTCCTCCAATCGAGTTGTCTCTATTTCCCTTATTTTGCCAATTTCCTTGTGAATAGTTTGATTTACCTCTATATTTGGTAAATCGTTTCTTATTTCTAGAGTGTTCGCCTTGTGCGAATAATAGATTATCTTGGCTTTATACTTGTCCTCCCTTTCGGAGTTTTATTCTCTCCTCGAATGCCTTAAGTTTTCCAGCGATCTCATCTAACGTAATGTCATCAAGATCATTCGTCTGTTCTATGGATGCTACTATTTAAATGAACCTATCTGGTGTGGAATCTAACAGTTTCATACTAAAAGTGATTCATCCAATGCTTTTCCTAATTCTTTAGCCTTCGTGGCGTAGCCGTTCAGTTTGGCTGTAAATGCATCCACCGTTTCATCCTCCTTCATCTGAAGGGTCTGAAATCCAATCATCAGTGATTGTAACCGTGCTTGTTGCACTTTCTCTTCTCCAACGTGTCTCTTTCTTAACGAATCCCATAATTCTTTTGTCGTTTCGCAACTTGCTACTTGTAAGATCACATCTTCGGTCAATGCTTGATATAGGAAGGCCGTTGTTGCCTTATCCTTCTTATCATCTACTTGTGTATTTTCCTTAGGTTCTATTGCTTCCCATAAACCTTGTGCTTCTAGTATCACCTTAATTTGTATAGTCCAAACTGTGTAGTTTGTGGTTTTGAGTTTAGGGCATTGATACTGTGCCATTGGGGTTACGGGTTTTGGTGCAGTGTTACTGCCACTCGCATCGTTACCGGGAATTTTGATAGTGCTTATGATCCTCACTTTCTAATTCATATAGGAATTCTAACTAAGTATGGTATTCTTAATACTACGGGAACAGAAATAGTTATCTGGGAATCTAATAGTACGGGATCAATATAAAGTTCTCGGGATTTCCTAATAATATTAAATAACGATCTATACTATCTAAAGTATCAAAAGAGAAATCCAAAGTTTGAATTTGTGACCTCGTTGTTGTGTTAAACACAATCGTATTCCCACTTGTGTGTCGGTACTTGAGTGTAATACCAACCACATTCTTTCTTTCCCACGTTCACTAAACCAATTCCCATACACCTTTGTTTTTGATGTTGTCGAATAGTTTCTTTCAATAACCACACTTTCACCACGCTATCTTCTTATCTTCCTTTGTGTCGACTTGAAATAAGCGCGCCCTAGATCTCTTGGTCTCGGCTTTCTTCTCGGTAAAACAACAAGGATTGTTGTTTGTTGTTTTGATTTCAATGCCTATTCGAACACAAGTATCCAAAATACCTTTCGGTATTTTATTCAAAAACAAGTCGATTTGCTTGTTTTCTTCTTTACCACTATGATGGTAGTATCCTCAACAAGGAGAGCGTTTTGCTTAAGTCCTTGTTGTCTTCGTTTCTTGTCCGCGTTCCACAATACCTTCTTCTCTCTTTTGTTCCACACCGAATGTGCCACAACAAAATACCTTTCGGTATTTCCAAAAACACAATTGATCAGGTTGTATTTTTCGTTGTTATCCTTGTATTGCTAGCGTCTTCTCCAAAACAGTCCTAGATTGTTTTCTAACCGGTATCTTCTTTATTCTCCAAGCAACGCCTTTTCTTCTTTTTCTTCTTGTATATCTCGTGTGTATATACAAGGTATCCTCTTGACGTCTTTCTCTTCTTCTTTTTGTCACGATAATAATTGTAACAAGGTAAACCTTCATTTTCTTTGTTGTCGTGTGCAAGAAGAAACACCAACAAAGTCTTTGTTGTTTCTGTCGTGTCTGAGTACTACACCAGAAACGAGGCACCACACTGTTTTGGTGTCCTCCCGTTTGCAGTTTCGACACAAGGTAAGTCGTATACTACTTCTCTTGCGTCCCTTAGTTATCCAGGAAACGTATATGTAATATATGTTGCGTCTTCTTCTTCTTCTGAACCAAACACCAGCGTCTTCTTTTTTCTGTTTTGGTTCCTTCTTTTCTCGTTGAGAATTATGTTTTGTCTGTCTCGTTAACAAAGATTATGGTGATGTTTGATGATGTAACGAGCATGTAAATAAGGTTCTTGATGCCAAATGTTGGTCCCAAAGTGAGAGTAAGTCGATATGAAATGCAAACAAATAAAACTTGAATAACTAAATCGTCTAACGTTGAAATGTTTACATGTACGTCTATATATACTAAACGAAGGGGTGTGTTCCCAAACGTTGTAACGGTTGTGTGTAACCGTTTTTGGCGGTTATTTAACTAACTTTCTATAACTACCCATAACTACTATTAACCGCTATTCGGTTATTAAGTTTCTGACGAGCAACTTTGGTCTTTCGAGTTTGAAGCAATGTCGAAATTATAGTTTACAAGCTTGTGGTGAATCCTCCAAAAAAAGGAAGATTTTTCGGCTTTGGTACCCCAATGGATCTTGATTTGACCTTAACAGGTACACCGAGCACGCCAAGCACTCATATTTCTGGTATAACATCTTCAAATGAGGTATATTCTGTCCGATCCTCAACTATATCATATTCGGTTAAAGTTGATGATAGTGGGTTGTTAGAGTTTAATTATGTATATTCTAGTAGGTCTTGTGCATGTATATTATGTTGGAAAATTTAGTGCACTTGTGGGATTAGTTCACACCTTGTAATGGGTTAGGAGGTACGGAGTGTACACCCATAAGGTCCCTGAACACCCTGACTCTAATAGTGGTTTGTATTGGTAGTGCTCAGTTTCCACTGAAGCAGTGTTTCCACTGAAGCAGTGTTTCCACTGCTAGTGCTACGAAAGTACTGATGAAAGTACTGCTTGTAACGGGCTTTGACCTATTGGGCTTTGACCTATTCAAGTGGCAGTTAAAACTGCATAATGACCACGTTTAATTGGTCATGTAACCACTAACGGCTATAATGGGGATGATTATGAGACGATTAATGGGCCGATTAATTCTCATAATTCCATTTTGACTAGCTCAGAGTAACCTCCTATAAATAGGAGATCTGATTATGCATGATTGATACACAGAAAACGATTAACACTTATAAGCAAAAGGGTTATTGAATTGTGCCTAATTCTATAACTACATTTGGTCTTATCCCAAGTAGATATTCGTGTAACCCAGGCATTAGGGTCGAATAGTTTACTTTGGAAAGTGATCACACGATTCCAAGTGATATCCGGTAACCACTTAGTGGTATTTTTTTCTGCTGACATTGATTATCTAACCCTGTTCTGGGAGTTACACACCAACAATCAAAGTAAACTATTTTGTGATAATCAATGGAAACTGCTGCAATGAAACACATGGCTTCAAACTTTACCAAGCTTGATAAGTTTGAAGGGGTGGACTTTAGGAGATGGCAGAAGAAGATGCACTTCTTGTTTTCAAGCATGAGTGTGGTCTATGTTTTGACTACACCTATTCCTGATGATGGGGATGATGCTACTGTGGAGCAGATCAGGAGGAGGAGCAAATGGGAGAATGATGACTACATATGCAGAGGTCTAATTCTCAATGGTATGTCTGATTCTCTATTTGATATCTATCAGAACATTGAATCTTCCAAAGAACTGTGGGACTCCGTGGATGCCAAATATATGCCTGAGGATGCATCAAGTAAGAAGTTCCTTGTTAGTAATTTCACAAATTACAAAATGACTGATTCAAAACCAGTTATGGAACAATACAATGAACTTCTTGGTATACTTGGAAGGTTTACACAACATAATATGCACATGGATGAGTCTATTTCAGTCTCTTGTATCATTGACAAACTCCCTCCTTCTTGGAAATATTTCAAGCATACCTTGAAACATAAGAAAGAGGAGTTAACTCTGGTTGAGTTGGGCAGTCATCTGCGCATTGAGGAATCTCTCAAGGTGCAGGATAATGACAAGCCAAAGAGTAGCAATGCTGCTGGTGCATCTGTTGTCAATATGGTGGAGCATAACAACTCCACCAGGTACAATGACAACAAAGGCAAACGCAAATATCATGATAACACAAGGGCAGATCCTAACAAGAAGGCAATACCTACTTGTTGGAAATGTGGCAAAACTGGCCACATTAAAAGGGACTGCAAGGGTGTTAAAGTTGGTGGTAAAGCCAATGGATCAGGCACTAATGGTTCAGGGAGTGGTGGTTCTTCCAACTCACTGAAAGGTCAGAATATGGTTAATAAGTCTTTTCAGATTTATTATGTTACATATGTATCTGAATCTCATTATGTGCATGATGATGATGTTGCGTGGTGGGTTGACTCTGGTGCAACAGTTCATGTGTGCAAAGATAGAAGCTGGTTCAAGACTTATGAGTCACTGAATGATGGTTCTATTCTTCACATGAGAAATGAGTCAACAGCCTTGGTGCATGGTCATGGTTGTGTAGATCTTAAGTTTAGTTCTGGAAAGATTGTAACTTTGTTTAATGTTATTCTTGTTCCTGATATAAGGAAAAACTTGGTTTCAAGTAGTGTTTTGAATAATCATGGATATAAACAAGTTATTGAATCTGATAAATTTGTCTTGTCTAAATGTGGTGTTTTTATTGGTTTTGGTTATTTGTGTAATCAAATGTTCAGGCTTAATATTGCCACTGATAGTGTATTTATTGCCTCTGATAGTATAAATTCAGCCTTTGTGACCACCTCTGACCTGACTGACTCTACCCTTTGGCATGCTAGACTTGGCCATGTACATTATAAGAGAATGCAAGATATGTCTAAGGATGGGTTAATCCCAGCATTTGACATGGACACTGAAAAGTGTAAAACTTGCATGTTGACCAAGATAACCAAGAAACCTTTTTAGGGTGTTAGTCGTGAGACTAAGCTCTTGGAGCTTATACACAGTGACCTGTGTGATTTGCATGTCACTCCATCTTTGGGGAATAAGAAGTACTTTGTGACATTTATTGATGATGCTTCCAGGTTTTGTTATGTCTATCTTTTACATACCAAGGATGAAGCATTAGATAAATTCAAAGTGTTTAAAACTGAAGTTGAACTACAACTTGGGTCTTTGATCAAAAGATTAAGGACTGATAGGGGAGGTGAGTACATGGATACTCTGTATTTTTAGTCTGTTGGTATAATCCATGAAACGACTGCCCCTTATACTCCTCAGCAAAATGGCATTTCTGAAAGGAAAAACATGGTACTGAAGGAGATGGTTAATTCCATGTTGTCCTATTCAGGACTGAGTCAAGGGTTCTGGGGTGAAGCTATGTTAACAGCTTGCTATTTATTAAATAGGGTTCCCAACAAAAGGAACAAGGTTACCCCTTATGAACTCTGGACTAAAAGGAAACCCAACCTGAACTATCTCAAGGTTTGGGGTTGTAGGGCTGTTGTAAGACTCCCTGATCCAAAGTTGAAAACTTTTGGTAAAAGAGGCATTGATTGCATCTTTGTTGGATATGCTGAGCATTCCAAGGCTTTTAGGTTCTATGTTATTAAACCTAATGAATATGTTTCAGTTAACTCCATAATTGAATCAAGAGATGCAAACTTTGATGAGAAGAGATTCTCATCAGTCCCTAGACCAAGTATGAGGATTCCTAATGGAACTCATGACACTGGTGTATCAGAGGTCCCTGATGATGAACCATCAGTGGTCTTTGATGAGGTTGTGGTTCAACAACCTGAACCTGTGCTTAGAAAGAGCAAAAGGGTCAGGACTCCAAAGTCATTTGGACCTGAGTTTCAACTATACTTAGTTGAAGGAACAAGGAATGAGGTCTCAGACCAATACTCCTATTGCTTCATTGTTGAGGATGATCCCAAGACATTTGAAGAAGCAATGAAGTCCCAGGACATTGCTTTCTGGAAAGAAGCAATCAATGATGAGATGGATTCCATCATGGGCAACAACACGTGGGTGCTGGTTGATCTACCACCTTGTTGCAAACCTTTGGGTTGCAAATGGATTTTCAAAAGGAAAATGAAGGTAGATGGAACTATTGAAAAGTTCAAGGCTAGACTAGTCATTTCAGGGCTTTAAACAAAAGTCAAGGATAGACTATTTTGATACTTATGCCCCTTTGGCTCGTATCAGTACCATAAGACTGTTGATTGCTTTGGCATCTATTCACAATCTGATTATTCATCAGATGGATGTGAAAACAGCTTTCTTGAATGGTGAATTGGATGAGGAGGTTTATATGAACCAACCTCAGGGCTTCATCATGCCTGGCAATGAAAACAAAGTGTGTAAACTGATTAAGTCTATTTATGGACTAAAGCAGGCACCTACGCAATGGCATCAAAAATAGTTCAGGTACAATTTATAATATACAATTAGACCGTTTTGTATGTATAAGTTCTTAACCAGTCTGACAAATGTGTTTATAACAAATTTGATGAATCTGGTAAAGGAGTCATCATTTGTCTATATTTTGATGACATGTTGATCTTTGGCACTGACCAAAATCAGGTTGACTTGACAAAGGAATTTTTGTCATCAAGGTTCTCTATGAAGGACATGGGGGAGGCTGATGTTATCCTTGGTATAAGGATTAAACATGAAAGTAATAGAATATCTATCTCTCAGTCTCATTATATTGAGAAGGTGTTGAGGAAATTCAATTACTTTGATTGTAGTCCTGTGAGTACACCTATGGATACTTGTGAGAAGTTGATGCCTAATAATGGCAAAGCTGTATCTCAACTTGAGTATTCTTGGGTAATTGGCTGCTTGATGTATGCCATGACTTGTACAAGACCTGATATTGGTTTTGCAGTGGGAAAATTGAGCATGTATACTAGTAATCCTAGTGCTCATCACTGGTAAGCAGTTCAAAGGGTACTGAAGTATTTGAAGAGAACTATGGATTATAGTCTCTCATATACTGGTTACCCATCAGTGTTGGAAGGATACACTGATGCAAGTTGGATCAGTAACACTGAAGACAATTCGTCTACCAGTGGCTGGGTATTCCTACTTGGTGGAGGTGCAATTTCTTGGGCATCCAAGAAGCAAACTTGCATCACCAGTTCAACAATTGAATCAGAATATGTGGCCTTAGCTGCTGCTGGTAAAGAAGCTAAATGGTTGAAAAACTTGCTTCTTGAGATTCCATTGTGGCCTAAACCTATAGCACCTATTTCTATCTGTTGTGATAGTGCAGCTACATTGGCTAAGGCTTATAGCCAATTGTACAATGGTAAGTCTAGACACTTAGGTGTCAGACATAGCATGATTCGTGAGCTTATCATGAATGGGGTGGTATCTATAGAGTTTGTTAGATCTCAACAAAATTTAGCTGATCATTTGACGAAGGGTTTGGCTAGAGACTTGGTTATAAAGTCTGCTAAAGGGATGGGTTTAAGTCCAACTTAGTCACTGAATGCTAGGACACCCAACTCCCTCCTAAGGAAACTTGGGAGCTGAGTTCAATGTGGAAAGCTGAACATTCAGTGGACTGGAGCACATGTTTTATTTACATCCCAAGGTTGTGCTCAAAACCTGCTGAAAGGGGGATGAAGTCTTTACTTCTTAATGATTAATTTTCTTTGAAAAAGTGTTTGGCAGGAGCATGAATAAAGAGGAACCACCTATGTAAATGTTGAAGTTTTGCCGCTTCAGGGAGCTTTTGGACTTTTAGCTTTTACAACATTTATGAATTTGGATATGGACACATGGCTTGTATAGTGTCAGGAGCTGATAAGTGTTTGAAAACTTGTGTGTATTTTATCTTCAGGTATTCAAATGGGTTGAAGGGTTCAATTCTTAGAACACTCTGATTCTCGAATATTTGAACGTGTAATTTACTAAGATGAAAATTCAATCCTCTGGACATTTTCGTTTATGCACATGTTTTTTTTAATGTTTGTTTTCATGCAAAGGAAGTGAACTAAATTTGGGGAGGATTGTTGGAAAATTTAGTGCACTTGTTGGATTAGTTCACACTTTGTAATGGGTTAGGAGGTACGGAGTGTACACCCATAAGGTCCCTGAACACCCTGACTCTAATAGTGGTTTGTATTGGTAGTGCTCAGTTTCCACTGAAGCAGTGTTTCCACTGCTAGTGCTACGAAAGTACTGCTTGTAACGGGCTTTGACCTATTGGGCTTTGACCTATTCAAGTGGCAGTTAAAACTGCATAATGACCACGTTTAATTGGTCATGTAACCACTAACGGCTATAATGGGGATGATTATGAGACGATTAATGGGCCGATTAATTCTCATAATTCCATTTTGACTAGCTCAGAGTAACCTCCTATAAATAGGAGATCTGATTATGCATGATTGATACACAGAAAACGATTAACACTTATAAGCAAAAGGGTTATTGAATTGTGCCTAATTCTATAACTACATTTGGTCTTATCCCAAGTAGATATTCGTGTAACCCAGGCATTAGGGTCGAATAGTTTACTTTGGAAAGTGATCACACGATTCCAAGTGATATCCGGTAACCACTTAGTGATATTTGTTTCTGCTGACATTGATTATCTAACCCTGTTCTGAGAGTTACACACCAACGTATTATCAGTAAATTTGCAACAACTCTTGCAAGTTTTTTCATATTTTTGTTTTTTTCATGCTTAATGTATTTTATTAGTTGGTCATTGCTTTGAATAATATCTCTGAGGTATACTGTGAATCCCTTTATATGACATCTTTATGTTGTTCACAATCTTGATTTTTGATTGTTGGCCTTATTGGGTCAGACAAAGTGTTGTAAATGATCAATGGTCCCAAAAAAGTTAACTTTTTGTGCACTTGATATGTCGTTGACCATATATATCGATCATGATTGCGACGAATTTTTGGTTCACTTTCTTACGTTACAGGATGTTTTGCTTTTCTATTTCTGGTTAAGTCTGAGCACAGATGTAAGACTGCTATAGTTGACAATTGATGGTCAAACAACCTCCCTTTCATTTCGAAACTCATACTCATATATCTAAATTTTGTGGAAAATTTCATTATTTGCACCATGAAGTACAATAAGTACTATAGACGGGTCAAAAGTTCGAGATATAAATGTCAAGAACTACTAGTATATAATAATCGTAAACTAGCTAATGCTTATTTGACTTAATTGTCAAAGCATGATAGTCGAACTAGAAACATGTGTATCTTGTATAACGTTTATGATATTTTCGTTTCAAGGTGTACATTTTTCTTTGGTAAATAATTACGTGTGTTTAATAGTAACAGCAAATGGCATATTTTTTATCTAGCAATGTTTCTGGGCTTGAAAGAAATGGCCAAATGGACATTTAAGAGTGGTTAGATGTTATTTCCGAAGTTGAGATTGGAGCGAGTTGGCTGCATGTTATTACAGCCAAGATATCTCCAATTTTAACGTGTTACTATATTACATTATTTCTAGGTTGAAAATTTGAAAAGACAACTTGAAGTCCAAGCAAAGGCAGCTCAAGAGCGGGAACTAGCTGCGAAAGAGCAACAATAGGCTGCTGAGGAGCTGGAAAAGGCAGCGGAGGAACGAGTGAAAGAACTGGAGCAACAAGTGAAAGAGATTGCTAAAATGTTGAAAACACTAAAACCGCCACCTTCCCACCTCCCAGTTAGTTGACTATTTGTCTATGTATATGGGTAAATTCAAACTCGGATACTTAGGTACCACCTGAATTTAAATCGTTTGCTAACATGTTAGAAACTCAACAGAGTTTCTACAACCGAGCTTTTTTGGATAGTGTTGTATAAGCTTGGATCTAGCGAACTTTGAACACGCTACTTAGTTTTTATGATATGAACTGTTGGTGGATCTGTTTACATATATATCCTTGCAAAATTCAAAAATTACATATATATCTTTTTGATGCATTTAAAGCATTGTACTTTATGCATCAAAAACTGGTAAAAATGATATATATATAATTTTTGAAATTTACAAGGATATACATGAAATTATGCCTATTTTTTTTATATATAATTTTTGCAGAAATCCGGGATGAAATACGAATGAAATTTTGTGGGAAATTACTAGGAAATGAAAGTCAAATTCTGTAGAAAATCAATAGGAAACCAAACTGAAACTTCGTAGGAAATAGTAATTCAATACCTAGATCTAAACACTTATACGCAAAACAGAAACAATGCTCTACATGCTAAAACACTAACCGGGACATATGCCATTTATACTAGACATCCGAAACGGAAACAAATAGTCATGAAAATACCTAGATCTAAACACTTATAAGCAAAACAGAAAAAAATAGGCATACGATATAAGCAAACGAAACATACAGTCTCCATACAAATATTGAAACAAACCGTCTCTAAAACAGACGAGAACGTAAAAAAATTAACGAAAATATAAGAAAACGGACGACAACGTTAGGAAACGTAAAAAAACGGATGAAACTTAAAAACGGATGCAAACGTATTAAAAGTGACGTATAAAAAGTGAGAAGAGTAGAATGGGCAAATTTATAGTTAAAATTTAAAGAATGAGAATTTCACATTTTTTTGAAAATTGTTAGGAAAAAAATGTAACTAAACGGATTTTCAATATTTCCCTTTTCATATGAAAAATTTTCTAAAAAAATAAGAAATTTTTCACCAACTAAACGGCTCTTACCATTGCATAAAACCGAATAAAATGACCACGGACAATTAGAGGATTTCCATGCGTAGGTGCTTGAACAAGTGTTTGAAATGGATAAACACAAAAAATTCAACTCAAAATACATAAACGAAAATTTAGGGAAAAAAAACAATATGTACGTTTCCAAGAAAAAAGTAATCAAATACGAGGCAGTCGAGCAACACCGCAAGTCGCACACCCGTCATAGCTGCCGGTCGAGCATTTTGCAAATAGGGATAATGTATACGGAGGCCACCCAAGTTTTCAACTTTTAACATATAGGCCATCAATTTATTGAAATTAACTTATAGGCCGCTCAACTATATGTTTGTATTTGTTTACATCAATTCAGGTCAAATTTATACCCGAAAACTGTAAAATATAAATAAGTAATTAACCGCCAACTTATCCAAGCAATATGAATGAAAAGTTCGATGTGAAATACCAATTATACCCTTAATTTAAGTGTGAAATTATATTATTAAAAGTACTTTAGAAGGATAAAACTAAAACTTCGTAAATATTTTTTATTCGTATTAGTTTAATATGTTAGTGTTAGGTTCAATTTTGCCGTTTGATAATTATCCGGATTAAATTTGACATGAATTGGTGTAAACGAAGATAAATACATAGTTTGGTGGCCTATAAGTTACTTTCAAAAAATGAGTGACTTATATGAAAAATACTAAAGGTTGGGTGGCCTCCCGAAATATTATCCCTTGCAAATAAGACAAAAGGGGTTTTTAGTGGGCGGGGATTTTGTAAGATTTTGTGGGTCACCCTAATGATTAAACCCAACCAAAGACACGTACTAGCAACGAACATGTGTCAAAAAAAAAGGTAAAGTCGAGCAATCGCACAATCAAGCATGACCATGAGAGGTTTTATTTGACGAAACTGTGGACCCACTCCTAAAAGTTGTACCAAATATGGAATTTTCTCTAAATTTAATGATACTAAGAGCACCGGGTACCGTCGGTTTTATCCAACAATGTTATAGCAAAAAGTGTTATCGCCTCGGCTTTTCCCCCTATAAATCAAAATCTTTAACTTAACCCAAAAACACCCTCCCTCGTCACTCAAGTTATACGACACCCTGAGCCCCACAGTTTTTATAATAATAATAATAATAATAATAATAATAATAATAATAATAATAATAATAATAATAAAAGCGTGCCCCATGGCTTGGCCGGTGATTTTGGCGCCATGCCCTAAAACTCAAAGTCTTTGGCCGGTGATTTTGGCGCCATGCCCTATAACTCAAGGTCTGGTATCGGCTAGTACCATAGGGTCGCGCCATGAGGCAATAACGAGCCCTATGGCATACCATACCGAGTGCCATAAGTCTGTTGGAATTATATAACATGACAATCAAATAAATAATCACAAAACATCAAAGTATTCAAGCGGAAGCGTATAGGATTTATTAATGAACAATTAATTAACATAAAAGAATATGCGTATCTTTTCTTGATTCTAGCCAAACAATAATCAATTCCACAAACTAGCAATTAGAATGAACCCTAATTAGGGTTTATAGGATTATGTGAATTACCCCTTACCGTTTTGTAATTCAATTCAAGATAATAACAAAAGTATTTTATTACTATGTTCTTGTACACACGTACTAAACCGAATTAAAGTAATGCTAGTTTTTATCAAACAAATAACTTGGTTTGTGGAAAAAGTGTGGATCGACACCCACAAAGGTGTTCGACCGGTTTGGAGAAGAAAAACACACACAAAACAATTTTAGGGTTTTGCTAATGAGCACAAGAGATGGAAAAATAAAACCCCTAGCCTTGTTTATATACCCAACTAAACTTGGTGAACAAGTTGGTTTTTCTTTCCTTGTTTTGCTCCCTTGGCCGATCGGTTTGGTATCCCTAAAGGGATTCCGGAACCTTCCCAACTTTTGCAATTTAATCATTTTCCATAAACATTTAACGACCGTTAATTCATTACATTAATTACTTAACGTCCGTTAGTTATTTCGTTTAATAAATAAATAAATATAACATTTATATTTAATTATTAACTTTAAATTCTCATACGTAAAGTGTGCAATCCCATAGTCTCGAGTTCGATCCTAACTCACGTCTACTAATTTATATCCATAAAACCAACAGCTCCCACTTGGATATATCTTAATAAAGTGATCACATTCGGTTAGCGTCTAGCAACACTTCGATGCCTCTAGTACAACTCGAGCAAGGCTCCTGGAAAACCTTTTAATGATTTCTAATTATTATTATCCTTTTGTTTCTAATACCATGTTAAATAAAGATATGGAATTAAGTCATTCTTTATTCAACCATTATGTTTCTCGTTATTAGTGATTGAACAAGATTACCAAATCTTCTGAACATATTCAGGGGAGAACTTTGGGCATGGCCATGCAAACATCTTGTCAACCCTACGAGGGGCCCAGCAGTATTAAACTCCAAATAAATTTGAAGGAACAAATTCTATGTTGACTACGAGAATAACCCATGAACTTTGCAACACTTCAGGAAACAACCCTTATGACTACCAGTTACGTATAGCGTTAAGTTGTTCCACAGAAGTGCACTACATTCATGACACTTATCTGGTATCTCAAGTCTGAGGATAACTATTCATGATTTACTTAATAACAATATGCATAAAGTAAAATCACGTAGTTGGGATAAGTCCTATATTCAATTCATTGAATATCATCTGAAATTGGTATGCATTCTCATCAATATACTTTCAAGTATATTCTACCATATCTCTCAGATTTGTCTTAGTTTAATGATACTCCCATATCATTAATCGAAAACGGACGATTTAGAATAAATAAATTTATTCACGGATTAAACATGCAAATATAGGATACAATATATTATAAAATCAAACATACCAAGTATTTGATTTATTATAACAATTGTTTAACATCCCTTATCCAAATACCAAATAGATCAATGCATGAAAATTCCAGTTGATGAATTATACCTCAAGTAATGACAATCATACTTGTTGACAAGGCATAAATCAACCAACTTGATCTATCGTAATTTTGAGAATACTTATTTCAAGAATTCAATTAATGAAGCCCTTGTATGTGTATTCAACAATCCACATAATAATTCATAAAGTGTGTTACATCCTCTATCACCAATTTATGACAATTAAACTTCCAAACATTTTTAAGTTTAAAATATTCTTTTTCTTTTAATGTATAATGCAACTGCGCTTTTAGTAGCACAACTAGTTCACATGGCCATTAACAAGGATGAAATCCTACCATGACTAGTATTGAGAGTCATCTCAATTAAACCAGCATCATTGTATACAAACAACAATGTGCTCATTAAAACTTTAATATCTTATTGTGTAATGTTTGATGCTTTCATAACTTTCAAGTTTAAAGCTGATGACAATTTGCACAACATTTGACATATTGTTCATCCATAGAATTTAGGAGCAATTCCAGGCTGAGGATGTAATTCTTTCAGAATATTCATTACACAAGTTATCTAATAACTTTTAGTTAGATATCAATGTTGTCAAATCACTTCTTATTCAAGAATGATACAACAATTTTAATACACAACATGATGTACATGATGAATCTACAGGTCAACCTTAGATTTCATTCATGTTCTATCTTGTCAAAAGATATTTATCCATTTCCCAAATGATATATCATGTTTATTAGAATCATTTATTTTACTGCAAATGTTTATTAACAATAAACATATATTTCAAGGTTGTATGTTTTAATTCTTAAATTTTACAAGTGAAGTTTCATTCCAATCTAAGACTTAACATTTAGCTTACAAGGAATGTTACTTCCTATATGTTATATAACATATAAGATTTAAAATCTTAACATAATACTCCCACTAGCTTTCAGGAATACTTAAAATTTATCTTATTTCAATTATAAATCCAAACTAGGATTTAATAATTAAACATAAGAATAATTTCATAGATGCATGCATTTATCCATTCATGAATTATTGCACTTCGTACACTACCAAAGATTATATATATATATATATATATATATATATATATATATATATATATATATATATATATATATATATGAACTCAAAAAACCTTTCGATTACTTACCGTCCTCGCTCAAGTAATTTCTCAAGAAAGAGTTTTGATATTCCATTGTCATATTTCATATTAATGAAAACAAGTATGACAATTATCATCTTTATATATTTAATGTGTCTTAGGAAAGAATGTTCAATCACAATTAATTGCTTAAATATGATTAATTGCTTAAATATGATTAAATATGATTAAATATGTGTACAATATTGTCCATATGATTTCTACATAGAAATTCAAACCACTAGGGTTTTTCATCTCTTTGAAGAAACTCATTTCCATTCTCTAGTCTAACTATTAAGATAAACCAAATTTCCAAAATTGATTATCTTTATGGACAGCATCTTTAACATTCATAGTATGAGTAATTTTCCCAATTCAATATTTGGTAATCCATCATAATGATTATCAGGTTTACTATAATCCTGCAACTCATATTTCTCAGCATATAAGTCAAATATCTGAGATATCTTTGCAGATCTATGAATGAAAATTCCATCATCATGAGGTCTATCAATTACATGTCTAACCTCATCATGATATTTACTAGTGTGTTTTAAAAGATTATGTATCTTGTAATTTTATCTTTCAAGATAAAAAAAACTCCCACTTGCCTTTTGTAATATATAGACTATCTATATATACTTTAGCAATTTAGAGCAAAACTACATTGTTCTCTTTTTGGGACATTACAAATACACATTGATAATTCCTGACTTAAGTTTGTTAACAACCTATTCATAAGTAGTTTAACAAATTCAGAATCTTCAATTTTAAAACTTAATGTGATTCATCACATTCCATAATGAAATGGTGTTTTATTAATCTTCTAGGTTGGAGTCATATTGAGTATACTCAATCCATACTCAATATTCTAACCTTGTTACTTTTTAAGAAAGAAGTTATGGTTATCATGAATCAAACAAATCAAATGGAGTTTGATTCTCCTAACTGAACATACCATCAACTTGTGGTATTCATTAGAATTAATATTGTAAGACAATCTAACAATATATAAGATAAACATATTCCTTTTGGCTTACCTATTTACCAACTAAGTCAACTTAATGGTATAATAGACTTTCCAAGCCAATTACATGCTTTATAACACAAGTACCTTTTAACCAAGTCACTTCATATCCATGTTTCAACAAGAAACATAAACTGTTATAATCTCATTATACGTTATAAATCATTGATCAACTCAATGACTTCTTGTATATGTCTTAATTAAAAAACATAACAAGTTAACGTTTTACTTTATTATAAGTCTTAAAAGACTTTATGTTTATGTCTTTACAATGAATCATAAACATGTTTAACTAAAGTAATTATGAACACAACTCTTGGTTTCAATAGTAATTTCAAGTTAATTCATTTTACTTCATAATAATGTAGTACTACATTATTTTTCATTTATGTCATTCCAAAATACGTAAATAAACAAATTGAAGTAGGATTAGATTACTTCATTTAATTTTATGTCATTCTAATAATACATAAATATTTAATTTAAAGTAGTCTTATATATCATTTTGACACATGTTCTAAATACTTGTCTAATTTAGAAACTGCAAATATGTCCATGCAAGGTCTGACTTCACATAGAGATTTACTTTGTTGTTGCAATCTCGCCAAGTTCTCACATGACGTAAATTGCAACACCAAGTGCTTCTTAAATTAGATATGTACAAGTTATATTAGAATGTTAATCTCTTACCTTGCAGTCAAGAGAATCCTTTAAATCATATACCTATATGTTGTACCTTGCACACAATATAGATTTCTCCCACTTGTGCATGGAACAACATCATGTAGCAGATAAACAACACGACATATGTTTGTTTATGTGACTAATATGATTGTGTCATTGATATTAGCATAACTAGTAGATGTAGACCCACTTCATTGTCTAATAAGGAAACGTACATGACTATCCTTGAAAACATAAGTGTCTACAAGTGGAAAGTAATTATCTTAAGACATTCTAGAGATAATCCGGGTTACTACCAAGATGACAAAGCTTGTAACTCCCACTGAATAAGAGATCATTACATTAATTCCTTATTCAGTAATAAGAACACAACACTCCAACTGGATTTGACAACATTGTAAGTGTTTCATTAACCAGTGAAAGAAAATAGTGTATTATTTACTTCCTACACCTTTGAGAAAGTCCATACATAACAATTACAAATGTACTTAAAAGAATGTATTCTACTATGTAGATGATGAATTTATCCATCAATGCTATTAACTTGAAAATTTGGACATGCAATTTCTTTCTTAATAGTTCTACTATTCCAACAATTGTAAGTAGTACTTTTAAATGGTCAAAACAAAACAACTAGATAAAATATGCTAGTTTGTCTTTTACCAATTATACAGTAATTAGTCTAGCTTCTAATTTAATAACTCAGAAAACATGCAATTTTCTCAACTATTAAAATTTGCTTACGAGTTATGTATTTAGAATTTAGACAATTCTAATTTGTCATATCATACCTTTCTCATTCATGAAAAGGAATATGATTGAATCTCACTCTTTCTTATATAAAGAGGACTAGGTTTATTCTTTTAGCAAAGTTGACTCTACCTAAAAACCCTTACAGGTGTAGATCAATTTACCAATACAGGAATAACCTATGTTTACGATCTAATGTTGCATTAATACATTTAAAGAATTTTCAAAATTCAATTTTAGTATTTTCGATAATTAAACTTTTCAAGAAAATAAAATACCCAAGGTAATATTCATATAACCATAGAATTTTCTCGAAAACTAGGATCCAAATTATCATAGGTTCATTACATCAGTTGATCTGCTAGCAACGAACGCATATAATAAGGTAATCTGTCGAACATTAATTATCAAACAATTTCCAATTCCTAGATCATTATGGGATTTATATTTTCCAACGCTATTGCAAATATAAACATGTTTCATCCTATCTTATGCCATTGAGTCCAGGTCTCACTTCCTACTCAACTTAAGTGTCTAACTTAAAGAACTGCAAATATGTCCATGTAAGGTCTGACTTTACATAGAGATTTACCTCTCCATCACAATCTAGCCAAGTACTGTCATGACGTAAATTGCAACTTCAAGTGTTCCTTTCAATTAGATGGCATATATTCTTAATTTAAAAGGGTACTAGTTTTGATTTTATGTGGTCAAATCAAATATGTACAAAGATGTCATGCATTCATCTTGTAGCATAATTTTAATAAAAAACCTTTTATTACCAATTCATAAAGATCAAATTATCAAAGTTTTGATTGAGGTATTGGGTTCACCAATCAAGGAATTTAGTGTTAATTATCATCCATTATACCGTACTTTTGCATAAGTGTAAACACTTAGTGTTTCGGATAATTACCACCGAAGTGGCGCATGGAATTAAAACTAATTCGCCCTTAAGATGAGCTTTTACTTTTATGGCTTACTAAGTAGCTCCATTCGAACTTACAGAGGGCAGAGGACCAGGTAAGCGCAAAAGCATAACCTTAGACATCCTTTCAGTGTGACTGTGCGCACTTCTTAAATAACCCTTTTATAGTTCATTCTAATGGGTGCGCCGTTCAGACCATTTGTACCAAAGTCACCAATCAATTAAACTATTGAAAACTTAACTCTTCCAAAACAAATCAAATTTCGCCATTGTTTAGTCCGTATTATTTTTCTATTCAAAATTTCTCTTTGCTTAAAACTGTCTAACATAATAAACAAACAAGTAATAAATAAAAAATAAACTACTAAAAAACAATGCGCACATAATAAACAATTTATACGTGTAAACAAGTAGCCACATGCAACTTATTCGATAAAACCCTATTAATAATCAATGTCTAGGTTAAATTAATGTATATATTAATTAGGGCTTTCACTCTCTCAATTGAGAGTGAGCCACATACATCGAAGAATCGATTGCATAAACCCATAATTAATAATATACCAAATTGCACATAATTGATTCATTAATATATGTAATTGGAGTCTTCCTCAATTCAAGATTTATCGTAAATAAATATATCTTAACATTTAGACAATATCAAAGTAACTTATCCATGACAAATATGCATATATTATCATGGATATATCATAACAATTATACAAATAGTCACAAGATCGCATATTAAAAAATTCCATGACACATAACAAATTATTCATGAATTAAGCACGTAATTATGTATTAATTCTAGGTTTTAATAAGGTTAGCAAACAATTTTCAAAACCCTAAAAATTTATACATGTTTCGATCTAAAAAAAATAGGGGAACGCTCCATTAATTAAAAATCGACCAAAACATAAATAAAACATAAACCCTAGATAAACATATCAAACAACATACAAGTATTTGTTTTATTACGCGTTTATGTAATTAATTACTCATTAAAAACCTGGCTCTGAAACCACTGTTGGGTTTTATAACATGACAATCAAATAAATAATCACAAAACATCAAAGTATTCAAGGGGAAGCGTATAGGATTTATTAATGAACAATTAATTAACATAAAAGAATATGCGTACCTTTTCTTGATTCTAGCCGAACAAGAATCAATTCCACAAACTAGCAATTAGGATGAACCCTAATTGGGGTTTATAGGATTATGTGAATTACCCCTTACCGTTTTGTAATTCAATCCAAGATAATAACAAAAGTATGTTATTACTATGTTCTTGTACACACGTACTAAACCGAATTAAAGTAATGCTAGTTTTTATCAAACAAATAACTTGGTTTGTGGAAAAAGTGTGGATCGACACCCACAAAGGTGTTCGACCGGTTTGGAGAAGAAAAACACACACAAAACAATTTTAGGGTTTTGCTAATGAGCACAAGAGATGGAAAAATAAAACCCCTAGCCTTGTTTATATACCCAATTAAACTTGGTGAACAAGTTGGTTTTTCTTTCCTTGTTTTGCTCCCTTGGCCGATCGGTTTGGTATCCCTAAATGGATTCCGGAACCTTCCCAACTTTTGCAATTTAATCATTTTCCATAAACATTTAACGACCGTTAATTCATTACATTAATTACTTAACGTCCGTTAGTTATTTCGTTTAATAAATAAATAAATATAACATTTATATTTAATTATTAACTTTAAATTCTCATACGTAAAGTGTGCAATCCCATAGTCTCGAGTTCGATCCTAACTCACGTCTACTAATTTATATCCATAAAACCAACAAAGTCTCATGTATCTCCTAGTGTTATAATCATTACACAGTACAAAACAATCGATAATTTCAGTAAACTTATCAAAACAAAGTTCAACTGTAGAAGCCACATAAAATTTTATCCGACTCCCCAAACCGAAAAGCGAAAACAAGCCATCTAAGGAAAAAAACCAACATTCCAGAATAACCAACATGGGAGAATCTGCAACTAAATATCCCGAGCCTCGACACAATTTAGTAGACACGGAATCAAAGATTCAGAATCCAAGAGGCAAGATTCAATGTAGTAGCAACCATGACATAAAATATGCAGAATTTTGTATCACTACAGATCAACAAGTAGAGCGGCATGCAACAGTTGTCAGAAATCGCAAAGCCAAAAATCTGTATGACCAGGAATTGGAAGAACTGTAAAGACCACCACAAGTAGCAATTTAGACACATTTACTTATAAATGATTCAATCTGAGTACGTTTTAAAGAAAACAGATGAAACCTCTTTAAAGTTTAAGAATGTACTTGCTTTAATCTGTTACAGACCCAACCATTCTATGTCTAGTACAGACTCATATACTTTTGTGATCTCTAACAAACATATCAAAAATATGATATAAACAAACAAGCTAATCTTAACTAGGAGCGATTATATAGATAAAAGTCAACATGTCTCTAATAATAGGGGTCTCACGCCATTAGGTGTTTCTAAAGTGATGGTAACAGATAAGAGCGATCTTAAATTAATTACATATCTAGCATGGTTTAATTAGCCTATAAAACTGGTTGTGTTATCCACGAGTCCTGTTCAGCCTTAGATTCTTCCAAGAAATTGTCATGTAGCTTCTTTTCTACGAGTTTGAGTACCTCCACGCACCTTTCAGCCTTTTTAAACTGTTCTTGTGCAGTCAGAAGTTCTATTCGTCTCTCTTCGAAATCCCTTTTGGCAGCTCTCTTGACCAAACTGATGTTGGCTTTCCCTTTCATAAGAAAACTGCATTTTTCCTTGGTCTCCGTTCTTTTCTGGATGGCATCCAAGTGCTGCCGAAGCCATGAAACATTGATTTTGTTCGCCTCTGCAGCTAACACCTGACTCTGTATTTCTTCCATTTTAGATATGGTGTCTGCAACATCATTAGTCTGAATTCCACTGACAACTTCACAAATAACTTCAAGGATGGATGCTTTCACAGAAGGTGTTTTAAAAACACAATCAGAAGCTATGTCACCATGCTTCTTGAGAATGGCTTCAAGTATCGGTGCAATGCTTTTCTTCACTTTGTAGCCTTGGACAGTTTTGAAGCCAGATTGAGTAGTCGAAACCTTCTTATGAAGTGCCTGAGTAGATGAAACCTTTTTAGGCTGTGCCTGAGTAGACGAAACCATTTTAGGTGGTACCGGAGTAGACGGATCCTTTATAGGCAGTGTCTGAGTAGCCAAATCCTTTACAGGTAGTGACTGAGCAGACGAACCCTTTTTAGGCAGTGCAAGAGGAGACGAAATCTTTTCAGGCGGTGTCTGAGTAGACGAACCCTTTTCAGGCAGTTCCTGAGTAGACGAAACCTTTTTAGGCGGGGCCTGAGTAGACGAAACCTTTTCAGGAGGTGCCTGAGTAGATGTACCCTTTTTAGGCAGTGTCTGAGTAGACGAAACCTTTTTAGGTAGTGCCTGTGTAGACGAACGCTTTATAGGCAGTGCTTGAGGAAACAAAATCTTTATAGGCTGTGCCAGTTCCTGCAGTGGGAAACGGATGTAAATAAGAGGTAGAAAAAAGGTGGGTCGGAGCGGGTCTGGTTGGTTAACGGGACAAACAGGTTGGGTTGACCAATTAGTTTTTTCTTTTCTTTTGAACTTCACAACAGAGAACCGTTCTTATAGTGTTTTATTATTTCAAAATATTAGAGTATTAATTTAATAGTATAGTTTTTCATAGAAACACGGAAAAAATTGTTAACAGGTCAACCAACCCAACCCAACTTGACCCACAATATATTAAAGGAAGTGCAAATTGACCCGGTTTTGTTCATTTGGGCAAAAGTGATCCCTTCGAATATTAATCACATAAATGCATAACACGGAGAATAGTAAAAGTAATTTCAATGTATAAAGAAAGGGGGAGATATATACAGAATCAGGTACAGGCTCTATGGCAGACACATTTTCAAGCAACACCCATTCTCTCTGATTAAGGTCTAAGACATCCTCATCGCCATCATCATACAGTACCTAAAAATATATAGCAACAAACAGTAGTTATCATAAAAAGTATATGAAAAATGTAAATCAACACCTTTGGGTAAATATTTGTCAAATTCACACCTTGTGCTTCATTTTACTACGATCAAAGGATTTCACGACTCCTTCGTAATAACTGCATCAATAAGATGTTCACATTAGAAGAGCCACAAATATTCATGAATCTTACTCATTTGATATGGTACTTACCATTTATCTGCAGGCCACCAGACTTTTATCCTGCTCCCAACCAGATTTTCACCATGTTCAGCAAATTGAGCCTGTTAGCATAACCAGTTTAGACTTTAGAGTTGTATAATCCAGGATACTATTAGCATAATCAAAATGCCCAAGTAAAATGAAGGTTTTTTTCATTTTGGTAATACATTGCCTCAAACGGGTCACATAGGTAAACTTTTAAAACTGTAAAAAATAAAGGGGTCTAACGGGTCAATTGGGTTGTTTTAATTGGCACAAACAAGAACTGCTGATAAAAGGCAAGCACCATAGCATTGGGTCAGCTACTTTGGTACTTACCTTCTATCTGCAGCTTATAGGCCGCATTAAGAATAATTTGAGAATCTTTATTTTATCTAGTTCGTTTGGATATGTTGTTTAGTCCTTACAAGCCAAAAGACTAACAAGAGAAATCCCAATTTCACCCAGTTATGACCAATTGGACGTTACCGTTTCTAATACAGATAATAGGAACATATAACATAATTTGTTCAGTAACATGAAGCTTAAAAAGAAGTTCCAAAGTATATAGAAGGTACGGAGATATGTACACAATCCAACATAGGAGACACGTCTTCAACCAACTCCCACTTTTGTGTCTTTAGGTCAATGAGTTCTTTATCTCCGTCATCATACCACACCTAGGAAGATATATCAACACGTGTTACATCCAAAGTATATAGAATATGCTAGATGACACCTTGAAGATTATATTTGTAACATCACACCTTGTGCTTCTTGCTACGGGATTTAAAGGTTTTCACAGTTCCTTCATAATAACTGCAGCAAAAGACGTTCATATTAAACTAGCCACAAAAGTTGATGAATCTCAGTAATATTTTATAATACTTACGTATTATCTTCAGGCCACCAAACTTTTATCCTGCTCCCCACTAAATTTTCACCATGCTCAGCAGACTGAATCTGAATAGTGTATACATTTTTATAATCCAGAATTTGATTAGCGGACTGGAATGAAGAGTTGTTCATGTTTAATTTCAAAGGACGATAAGAGCTAGAGGTGGCTTTTTGGAGCCATTTATGGGTAAACGGGTCGTTTTGGGTTATACAGTGCCTTTAACGGGTCAAATGGGTAAAAAAAATACAATGGGTTAAACATCAAAATAATTTAAAAAAAAAAAAAAAAAAAAAAAAAAAAAAAGACAAAAAGTGATGCTGGTCGACCCATTCTGCTCCAACTAGAATTGTTTCCAGAAGCAAATGGTATTATTACCTGTTTCTTGCGTTTTCCATTCGCCGTTGTTACAGATTTTGATGGCATTGGTGTCTCAACAATTGCAAGGGATTTCTCTTCACTTTCAGATTGTAGACAACCCCTTACAGTCTGCACCATATATATATAGAAATATGAGCATAGGTACGAACACTAATGTCGTTTTTTAGATACACAGCCACAAAAAGATACAGCCATTTTGGAATAATCATGAGGGCACTCAAACTTTTCTAAAAGAGTGCCTAATTCCTACACCAGTAAATTATTCACACACAAGTGTAGTCATAAAACTAGTCACATATTTAGATCTCTTTAACATTTCTCCTAGTGACATATACTCTAATAATTAAGAGCTATCCCATACCATATCCGGGATATCTGGATTAAGTTGATCAGCATAGTTCTTGAGAACTTTCTTCGCTAGTTGTGTACGAACAGGTGAAGCAATCTGCAAGAGGATCAACACTTCAGTATAGCATGTAATTATTGATGAACGAAGAACTTATTTTGGTAAAAATCGGCAAAATCATGATCACCTCATTCTTGCTTTTTCCATTCATAGCTAGAAGATTTACAAGCTCACGCGGGAGCTCCTTACTTTCCTTTATGATCATAGTCATAATATTCTCCATCTTGGATACAACAGCAGATGAATTCGAGCTTAAAAACCAGAAAAAGAAAGAGAAAAATCAGTTGACCTTAAAAATATTCCACTAAATGACAGATTCATTTTCGTGTCGTTTTAAGCCTCAATATCATGTATAACATATTAAACATATAACTATGTGACAGCACTAGCCATTAAACAATTATAAGATCAATGACTTTCAACTTATAGCATGTAGTGTTTTAGCACAAAAGCGGTGACATTATGCTCAATCAGAAGAGCAAAGAGAAAAGAAACATAGTTCTTACTCAGCAGTGGTTAAAAACCGTTTTAATAGTCGAGCAATTAGCCCGTCCAGCTGCAGATGACACATCATCAGCACAAATTTACCACTGCTTAATGTTTCGAGAACCTTGATCATCTTCGTATGGCATTCACCGGATGAAGAAGATACTTTCTCGAACGCTGTCACTACCATTTCAAAAAACACCTGATCACCAACGAAAAAGGAAAATGTAGTTACTTACATTATATTCTAAAACTTCTCTGCAACTTAATCGGAACCATACCTTCATCTGGTCGTCGTCGCAAGGTGTATCGGGTGCCATGATTCTCATGATCTCACAGATGCAACATGCAACTGAGATCTTGATTTTCACAACCGTATTAGAATGTCTCACTAAGTCTTCAGCAAACAGTGCCTTAATTATTAGATGCAGTGGTTTAATCGACGATATGGATGCCGGTTGTGGTAACCTAGATAGAATATTCTCTGTTTCCTATTACAAGAGTAAAAGCGACTTACAATTTGTTAACAGTAGCAACAAATACGCGTATCAATAGAAACCTTGTTTTGTGGAAAAAACATTACTAATGCTATAAACGAATAACAAAAATGAAACTATATAGAGAAAAAGGAAACACTAACCACAAGACTTTTGATAATCTCTTTCGTTGAAGACGGCCGACGTAAAAGCTTCTCCCCAACTTTCGTCAGCTCGGTTTCGAGACTGACTGAAGAATTTGACAATCTTGACTCCATTTTAGCAACCCAGTTTAATAGTTAACTGAATGAAAATGAAAACCCGATTAGCTGCCTTATTCAAGACCTACAACTTTGATTTGTATGTACAACTGTTTTAAGATAAAAGTTCCTAATAAAACCTAAGAGGGTGTTTGAGATTGCTTAAAGATAAGCCAATAAGCAGTTTGTTTGGAACTTTGGATCATACAAAATTTTGCTAATCTGCTTATTTTGGGGCAAAAATTCGCGCTATAGTGAAACCTAACTGCACAAACTAAGAAACTAACTAGAAAATGCACTAATGTAACAGTTCTAACAAAACCTAAAAACACGATGAGCATGTAAAAAGCCTAGAAATCGCCTTATTTGAGACCTAAATTCGAGTTACAACTTCTGAGCGCTTGCTTTTGCTTTTGTTTAAGCTTATTTTTGGGCTTATGAGCTTATCTGACTTGCTTATATTTCCTAAGCTCACTTTTCCTGTCTTGTTTCTTGATTTATGAGCTTATTGAGGCTTAAAAATTAAATATAAGCACAAAAGCTAGAAAATAAGCCAGTATACATGGGCTCATGAAGTATAAGCCAAGTCAAATAAGCTTATAATTCCAAATATAAGCTTAAACAAACACCCCTTCATGAGCTTATTTGTATAAGCTTATTATTAGGCTTATGAGCTTATTTGAATTGGCTTACATTTCATGAGCCCATTTTTTCTAGCTTATTTTCCATATTTAAGTCATAATAAGCTAATATGTCAATAAATGTGCCTATGAAATACAAGCCGAGTCATATAAGCTCATAAGCCCAAAATTAAGGTAACAAAATAGCTACACCCAACCTTGGTGGTGGCTAAATCACCGCCACCTCAATATTCACTCCTTTCACCAAATCAACCACCAAACACTTGTAGTGGTGACCATGAAACTAACCACACAACATACCTCACAATGTACTATCTCTCACACACACACACACACACACACAAAACAAACAATCAAACAAAAAAGTTTGTACACAAATTTTGCACAAAACCGACCCACCACGCGTTGTGGTAGTGGTGGAGGTGGGGCAGCCAACCACGTGTGGTTGGTGCCCTTTACGCGTCAAGCACAACCCCATTACAGGTAGTCCTACGGGGGAGGTGGAACGTAGCCAGTCTCACGCCACTATGTGACTACCAGAGTAGACCACCTACAAAAATAAGCTTCAACAAACACCCTCAAATTGTTTCATCTATTTTCATAAGCCTATTTTTGTCTCACTTACTATGACTTAAAGCTAAAAAAAAATACGCTCATAACCCAAAAAATAAACCAAATCTAAATTGTCTTATAAAACATAAGCCAAACAAAATAAGGTCATAAGCCCGAAAATAAGCTAAAACAAACACCCCCGTAAATTTGTTAAAAAAACCACCACTAGGCGATTTGGTGGTAGTTAAAAATAAGCTTTAACAAACAGTCAAACACCCATTTTTCACCTTTTGCACCCAAAAAAAAAACAAAAAAAACAAAAAAAAAACCATTTTTTTCATAAGCCTATTTTTGTCTCACTTATTATCACCCAAAACTAAAAATAAGCTCATAACCCAATAAATAAACTGTCTTATAAAACATAAGCCAAACAAAATAAGCTCATAAGCCCGAAAATAAGCTAAAACAAAATAAGCTCAAGAAAGGTGATTGACCGTACATACCAAAAGATGCTTCAACTCTGTCTGTGTGTGTTTTTGTTGTAGTGTCAAGAAACAGTGTGGAATGTTATGTTGTTGCACACTGTTTTATTTATTTAAGGTGGATGTTGGGTTTTAGATTATTGATGCATGAGTACTGTCATTAATTTATTAAACTATGCATGATTTTTGTTTTAATTAATTAATGAACCTAGGACTATTTTGGATTCTTATGTTTCTTTTTTGTTTTTTTGCTAAATTACACTGTTAGTCCTCAAAGTCTTGAGATTATGCGGATTTGATCCTGTTTTCTTGGTGTTTCCATCTATGGTCCTTGGCGTCGCGTTTTTGCTTCGTCGGGGATTAAATTTGTCAATGGTCGTTAATATTTTGAAAAACTGGACGGGTATCTTTCAATGTTTTAAATACCGGTTTTTTATTAACCAGTCGGTTCAACGGCCTAGTCGAACCGAATATTTACAATGATTAAGCTTACAAAACACTATAAAAGTTATAATATTTGTTACCAAACACATATAAATCTAAATAAGGGAATAGTTTTATCTTTAAATTGACATTATAAGTAAAAAACTAAAAATACTTCAAACTTCTAATGACACAATACCAAAATTTAAGCTTTAGACATAGTAAATATGTTTCTGACTAAAAACTGACGCAAAACCAAGTTTGGTTTGTCAATGGTAAGACTAGGTTTATGTGGTATATCACCGCACGTGAAGGCCATGACGGCCAAAATCCTTGGCGCTCGAAGGAGGAAAAATGGACTCGGTTGGGTACTTGGGTGGTCTACACCACCTAACGAAACGCACTCTCTTATTTTTGTTTATGAATATATATGAGGTATATTATGGGGTATGTTTGTATAAAGTGTAGTGTTTTATATGTTTGGTTATGTGGTGACTACTACACCTCTAAAGTTGATGGTAAGGTGACGTATTGAAAAGTTGATGTGACATTGAGGTGGAGGTGATGATCCGGTGAGCATTACACTCGGCCAACCTTTTGCCCCACCCACAACCATAGTTAAAACACAAACTAATTGTGATTTAGCTAATTCATTAAGGAGTTTTAAACTCACTTTGACACCATACCCATAACCTTCCATTCACAGTCTCTTGGACTTTCGTATAATCTTCCTCGCAGTCTATGTTCTCGTCACTATTTTTGGTACCGTCATCAACAAAAATGTAATAACCGGTCGGTTTCCGTAAAATGGTTCGACCCAGGTTGGCTGAAACCCGACAATTCAATCCGAGCTTTGAATCGTCATAAACCGGCTAGCAACGGCCCGGTAATGTCACCGGTCACCGGTCCAACCGGCCTGGTCGAATCAGATTTTAAAACATTGATATTTTTGTGTTTTCGCCTTTCATATACAAGCACCATATAAATACCAATAGTACTTGACACTCTTATTTTTTAATTCAAAAAATACAGATATCATTTTTTTTATTTTTTTTACCTTTTTCTAAAACATACTATGTTATTTCTTATAGAGACAAAACAGCCCATAGTATGACTACTGGGGCAAAAAAAACCTTAACATTCCACACCACACAAATTTTGTTCATCACAACACACTCGTTATTTTCTAAATTCGCAAATGTACACATTCACCTATGCTACACATATTGCATCAATAAACTTGTCAAAACAAAGTTCAATTGTAGAAGTCACATAAGTTTTTATCTGCTTCTGTAGAAAGGTTTATCCTCTGCAAACCGAAAAGGGAAATCAAGCCATCAAAAGAAGAAAAAAACAGTCGAAAATCGCCAACATGGGAGAATCTGCAGCTAAATATCCCAAGCCTCGACACACTTTAGTAGACAGTAAATCAGAGATTCAGTGTAGTATGAACAAGAATGGGAAGAACTGTAAAAGACCACCACATGTAGCAATTTAGACGCATTTCCTTTAATCGGACTATGTTTAAAGACAACGGGTGAAACCTCTCAAAAGTTTAAAAATGTTAAAGACATGACCATTCTACGTTTAGTAGACTCATAAGTTTTGGGATCTCTAACAAGCATATAAAATATATGATGCACAAACAAGCTAAACTTAACTTCCAAGTAAACTCAACATGTCTCTAATGATAGGGGTCTACGCCAAAAGTAATGGTGACAGATTAGGGTGATCTCAGATTAATTACATATCTAGAATGATTTAGTTAGCCTATAAAACTGGTTGTGTTAAGACTGTTATCAACGAGTCCAGTTCAGCCTTAGATTCTTCCAAGAAACTGTCCTTTAGCCTCTTTTCTACAAGTTTGAGTACCTCCACGCACCTTTCAGCCTTTCTAAACCGTTCTTGTGCAGTCACAAGCTCTATCTGCGCCTCTTCCAAATCCCTTTTGGCAGCTCTGTTGACCAAACTGACATCGGCTTTCCCTTTACAAAGCAAACTGCGTTTTTCTTTAATCTCCGTTCTATTGTGGATGGCATCCAAGCGCTGCCGAAGCCATGACACATTGATTTTGTTCACCTCTGCAGCTGACACCTGGCACTCTATTTCCTCCATCTCAGAAATGAGGGCTGTAACATCATTAGTTTGAATTCGAATGAAAACTTCACAAATAACCTCAAGGATAGATGCTCTCACAGAAGGTGTTTTAAAAACACAATCTGAAGCAATGTCACCGTATTTCTTGAGAATGGCTTCAAGTATTGGTGCAATGCTTTTCTTCACTTTGTAGCCTTGGACACATTTTAGGCCAGATTGAGTAGTCGAAACCTTCATAGGTGGTGCCTGAGTAGACAAAACCTTTTCAGGCGGTGCCAGGGTAAACGAAACCTTTTCAGGCGGTGCCAGAGTAGACGAAACCTTTTTAGATGGTATCTTTTCAGGTGCGTGAGTAGACAAACCCTTTTTAGGCAGTGCCAGAATACACGAAATCTTTTCAGGCGGTGCCTGAGTAGACGAACCCTTTTCAGGCAGTGCCAGAATACACGAAATCTTTTCAGGCGGTGCCTGAGTAGACGAACCCTTTATAGGCAGTGCCAGAATACACGAAATCTTTTCAGGCGGTGCCTGAGTAGACGAACCCTTTATAGGCAGTACCTGTCCCTGCTGTAGGAAACGGATAGAAACAGGTGAGTGTAAGCGGGTCAGGTTGGTTTACAGGACAAACACATTAGTTGATCCATCTCCTCACAGTAACAATTTATACAATGTAATATTTGAATTTATTACATATTACTTGAATCTAAGATCGTAAAAATCAAAAGATTAAACTAATTACAATGATGATATTATGGGTGTTAACACTTAACATAGACTATTGAATACTTGACTATGCTGTAATGTTCAGATTATTATTTTCTTAGTATACATTTTGTAATCGCATATAATATCTTAGTTATATGAAATTTAAGAAAATCGACAAAGGCCAACACAATGCGACCCGGCCCAATTTGACCAGAAAAATTTTAGACACTTTATTTAATCTAGTTCGTTTGGATATGCTGTTTAGTCCTTACAAGCCACGAGAAATACCATGAGGAAGCCCAATTTCACTTATTTATGACCAATAGGACATTACCCTTTCTAACATAGATAGTAAACATAATTTAGTTTACTAACATGAAGCTTTGCAAAAGAAGTTACAAAGTATATAGAAAGGTAAGGAGATATATACACAATCCAACATAGGAGACCCCTCTTCAATCAACTCCCACTGTTGCGTCTTGAGGTCTAAGAGTTCTTTATCACCGTCATCATACCATACCTAGGAAGATATATCAACACGTTTTACATACAAAGTATATAGAATATGCTAGATTACACTTTGGAGATTATATTTGTAACATCAAACCTTATGCTTCTTTTCACGAGATTGAAAGGATTTCACAATTCCTTCATAATAGCTGCAGCAAAGAAGTTCGCATAAGAAGAGTCACAAATATATATGAATCTCAGTCATGTGCCATGATACTTACGCATTATCTTCAGGCCACCAAACTTTAATCCTGCTTCCAACTAGATTTTCACCAAGCTCAGCAGACTGGATGTGAATATTGTATACATTTTTATAATTCCGAATTTAATTAGTGTATTGAAATGAAGAGTTTTTCATATTTAATTTCAAAGGAGGGTAAGACTAGAGGTGTCATTTTGGAGCGATTAATGGGTAAACGGGTCGATTTGGGTTATATTGTGCCTCTAACGGGTCAAATGGGTAAAAAAATAAAAAATTGGTTAAACGTCATAAGTCACCAAAAATGTTATGAAAATGCATAAAACCTCCTGAATTGTTTCATTTCAAAACTTAGATAGCTTTCTTCATATCTTAATGTTAATTACTTCTAAAAAAAATAGAAAAAACAAAAGAGACATAAAGAGCTTGTTGGTCGTCCCATTTTGCCACCTCCAAGTAGAATAGTTTCCAGAAGTACCTGTTTGGCATTTCTCTTGCGCTTTCCTTCCACCTTTGTTACAGATATTGATTGCATTGGCATCTCAACAATTGAAAGGGTTTTCTTTTCACTTTGAGAATGTAGACAACGCCTTACAGTCTGCACCATATAAACAGAAATATGAGCAAGAGTCACGAACACGGAACACTAATATGTCGTTTTTTATAGATACAACCATTTTGGATAATCATGAGGGCACTGAAACTTTTTTAAGGAGATGCCTAAAAATGTGCCTAATTATTAAGAGTCATCCATGATCATTTCTCCCATACCATATCGGGGATATCTGGATTGAGTTGATCAGCATAGTTCTTAAGAGCTTTCCTTGCTAGTTCTGTACGAACAGGTGAAGCAATCTGCAAGAGGATCAACACTTCAGTATAGCATGTAATTACTGATGAACGAAGAACTTATTTTGGTAAAAAATCAGCAAAACATGATCACCTCATTCTTGCTTTTTCCATTCATAGCTAGAAGATTTACAAGCTCATGTGGGAGCTCCTTGCTTTCTTTTATGATCATATTCATAATTTTCTCCATCTTGGATACAACAGCAGATGAATTGGAGCTTAAAAACCAGAAGAAGAAAGAACAAACTCAGTTGATCTTTAAAATATTCCACTAAATGACAGTTTCATTTTAATTTCGTTCTATTGCTCTATTTACAAGAGATGACAGCACACTGAGATAGATAGCATAGAGCGTTTTAGCAAAAAAACGCACATTTTGCCATGCAAATAGAACAAGTCTAACTTTTAGAAAAGAAATAGAGTTCTTACTCAGCAACAGTTAAAAACTGTTCAAATAGTCGAACAATTAGTCCCTCCAGCTGCAAGTCACGCATCATCACCACTAATTTACCACTGCTTAATGCTTTGAGAACCTTGATCATTTTAGTATAGCATCCACCATATGAAGAAGATACTTTCTCGAACGCCGTCACTAACAGTTCAAAAAACTCCTGATCACCAACGAAAATGGAAAATGCAGTTACTTGCATTGTATTCTAAAAATTCTCCACAAGTTAAAGTGAAACATACCTTCATCTGGTTGTCATCGTAAGGGGTATTGGGTGACATAATTCGCATGATTTCACAGATGCAACATGCAACTGAGATTTTCACATCCATATCAGAATGACTCGCCAAGTCTTCAGCAATCAGTACCTTAAATATTGGTTGCAGTGATTTAATCATTGATATGGATGCCGATTGTGGTAGCCTGGACAGAATTTTCTCTGTTCGCTATTACAAGATAATGAAAGTGAGTTATAATTTGTTAACAGTAGCAACAAAAACGCGTATCAATAGAAACCTTGTTTTGTGGAAAAAAACATTACTAATGCTATAAAAATGAAACTATATGGGGAAAGAGGAAACACTAACCACAAGACTTTTGATAATCTCTTCAGTTGAAGAAGGAAGATGTAGCAGCTTCTCCCCAACTTCCGTCAGCTCGATTTCGAGACTGACTGAAGAACTTGACAATCTCGACGCCATTTTAGCAATCCAGTTTAACAGTTCACTGAATGAAATGAAAAACCGATTAGTACCCTTATTTGAGACCTAGAACTTCGATTTGTAAGTAAAATTGTTTTAAGATATAAGTTCCAAATAAAACCTAGGAGGGTGTTTGGGATTGCTTAAAATGAGCCTTTGTTTGGAACTTTGGATCATACAAAACTACTTTTGCTTATCTGCTTATTTTGGGGCAAAAATTCGCTATAGTGAAACCTAACTACATGATGCACAAACTAAGAAACTAACTAGAAAATGCACTATTTGAGGTCTAACAAAAGCCTAGAAATCGCCTTATTTGAGGTAAATTTGAGTTACAGCTTCAGGGTGTTAGTTTTCACTATTGTTTAAGCTTATTTTTAGGCTTATTAGCTTATTTGACTATGCTTATATTTCATATGCTCATTTCTCCCACTTATTATGACTTAAAAGGGGCCGTTTAGTTTGACAGTATGGTAATCAAGGAATCACTTTCATTCCAATTATAGGTGTTTGGTTTGCTGGTTTGATAGATGAAAATGGGTACCAAACCCTCAAAATTAGCCATTTTCTAAATCCACCAAAGCTAGTGGGATTGTAAACCCATTCCCAATCCCATACCCATAGTCATTCCCCATTATAAGCCAAACTAAACTGAAAATAAGCTCATAAACCAAAAAATTGGTCAAATAAAAAATAAGCCAAACAAAAGAAGCTCATAAGGTAAAAAAAAAAAAAAAAAAAGCTAAAACAAACACCCCTTACGATTTGTTAGAATTTAACAAACCCTAACAATAACATGAAATAAAACCAAACCAAACCCAACCCACATTTTGGCATAAAATTCAAGAAACTGAAAGTACATACCAAAAGGTGCTTCAACTCTGTGTGTGTTTTTGTTTGTAGTGTCAAAAAAAAGGGTTAAGTATATTTATTAGAAACCTACTTTCTCCAATATACACATCTAGTAAACCAACTTGTTTTATTACCGATATAGTCATTAAAACTTTCTAATTGTGAACAATATAGTAAACCAACTTGTTTTATTACCAATATAGTCATTAAAACTTTTTAATTGTGAACAACTTAAATTTTCGTTTTCTTAGTAAATAACTTAAATTTTCGTTTTCTTACGTTTTCATTCGTTTATACACGTTTTCGTCCGTTTTTGTACGTTTTTGTCCGTTTTTACAAGTTTTCGTCTGTTTTTAGACGTTTTCGTTCGTTTTAACACATTTTTTTTTCGTTTTTCACATTTTCGCTCAGTTTTTGCACGTTTTTTACACGTTTTCGTCTGTTTTTGCACGTTTTCGTTCGTTTTTGCATGTTGTCGTCCGTTTTAACACGTTTCCGTCTCTTTCTACACGTTTTCGTCCGTTTTTGCACAGATAGAGAACGTCTAAAAAGGGAAGATGTAAAAAAATGAAAGAAAACGTGATAAACGAAAAAAAAAAAATAAACTGTCATACTACTCACATAAAGACAAAAATATCAAAATGAGACGTTCATTTTCGTTTTTTTAAATTAGATGTTCATTTTTGTTTTTTTTACACATTTTTTCGTTCTAAAATAGACGAAATTGTGTAAAAACGGATGAAAACATGTAGAAAGAGACGGAAACGTGTTAAAACGGACGAAAACATGCAAAAACGGACAAAAACGTACAAAAACGGACGAAAACGTGTATAAACGAATGAAAACGTAAGAAAACGAAAATTTAAGTTGTTCACAATTAGAAATTTTTAATGACTATATCGATAATAAAACAAGTTGGTTTACTATATTGTTCACAATTAGAAAGTTTTAATGACTATATCGGTAATAAAACAAGTTGGTTTACTAGATGTGTATATTGGAGAAAGTAGGTTTCTAATAAATATACTTAACCCTCAAAAAAAAGGGCACTGTAATAATGAAACAGTGTGGAATGTTGTTACACACTGTTTTATTTAAGGTTGTTGAGTTTTTAGATTACTGATGCATGACTACTGCCATTAATTTATTAAACTATGCATGATTTTTGTTTTAATTAAAAGAAGTGCTACACTCACATAATTTTTACAAAAATAAATGTAGAAACAAGAAAGAGAAAACTTAATTTAATTCTATTGTTACAAGTCATTTGACACATGTACGTGTGGATTTCTTTTTATAAACATTATATGTGATGTGTCATTTCTCTTTAATTAATTAATCTATACAGTATTATTTTGGATTCTTCTCTAGACTCTACATACGTTCTTATTCTCTTTTTTGTTTTTTTGTTTTTTTTAAGTAAATTACGATGTGAGTCCCCAATGTTGTAGACTTTTTTTGGATATGATCTTATTTTCTGGGTGTAAACACCTATAGTCCCAGCGTCGCGTTTTTGCTTCCGTGTGGGATCCAAATTTCTAACGGTCGTTAAAATATCTGGATGGGTAATTCGAGTTACAACTTTGGGTGCTTGCTTTCGCTTTTGTTTAAGCTTACTCTTGGACTTATGAGTTTATTTTTGAGCAAAATCGGTCTCGGTCTGGTTCGAGGTTTTTCGTCTTGTACGGGTTTGACCCGATGCTCACCTCTAATGCACTAGTAATGGTCGTCAGTGAAAAGTAGCATTTATATCAAAAAGTGTTATCAATTCAATTTTTTCATTTATATAACTCAGAATCTATAATTTAAAAATAAAATAATAATAATAATAATAATAATAATAAAGTGATGTTTTTATAAAATAAAAAATAATAATAATAATAATAATAAGAGTAAATTGCAAAAATCGTCCTTGTGGTTTGGCCAAATTGCACGTTTCGTCCTTGTGGTTCATTAAGTGCAAAAATCGTCCGGATTTGGTATTGTTACGTTCACTTTTGGTCCTCCATCATTGCAAAAACCGTCCTTGTGGTTTGCCAAATTTCACTGTTGAAGGACCAAAAGTGCACGTAACAGTGCAAAATAAGGACGATATTTGCACTTATTGATTTACAAGGACGAAACATGCAATTTGACCAAACCACAAGGACAAATTTTGCAATTTACTCTAATAATAATAATAATCTTGCTCCATCACTCAGTAATAGGACACACCTGGGCTTCACAATTTTTTCTTTTATTTCATTTATTTAAATAAAACAACATATTAAAATAAAAACATTAAAATAATGCACCAATTTTACACATTTTTTGAACTAATTATGTAAAACAGAAAAAATTAAAAGATTAACAACACAAAATTAAGAAGGACTAACGGTCCAAGAAGTCAACTAATAGGGACTAAAGGTTAAAACACTAAATCTTATGAGATTGAAAAAATAAATAAATAAGTAAAGTATCTTCTTCATCACATTGCTCGGCTACATCTGCCAAAAAAAAAAAAAAAAAAGGTTACAAGATTAAAAATATGTCTTATAACTTTGCTAGTGATTTTGGCGCTGAGATGTATAACACGAGCAATGGTATCGCCTCGTGCCAGAGGCTTGCGCCATAAGGCTATAACACGCCCTACGGTATTTGTGTAGCTTATTTTTTTTACGAGCATATTAATTCAGTGATTTAAGATTATTTTCTAGCTTAAAAACAAGTTCATAAATCGTAAAATAAGCCAAAGAAATTAGGTTTATTAGTTTGAAATCCGTTCACGTACTTTCCTTAGCACCCGCTATTAGTTCAGCCCTGGTCACTCATTATTGTTCTAGTTGGATCGAGATTTGCTTAGCAAAGTGTGTGTGCCTATGCGTTCTAAATCCAAGCATGAAGTTGTACTATTTAGAAAATCGAAAACTGTGTCATCTAAAACCAACGTAACGCATAACCTTTTAAGAACAATCGCCCAGTAAAAGACATAAAAAAATGAGTAAAAACCAATCATTACTTTAACTTATACTCCATAAAAAACAATTAGAACCTCAAATCAAAGAATTAATGAGTTATAGGTTGTGTTATATCCTTATAACGCGAACCTATAACTCAACCGCTCCCCCACCACCCCCTCGAGTTCTAAGCTTTAGCGCCAAGACTACCAGCCACACCATAGCCCTTTTTTTTATTTGTGTGTAGTATTTGTGTGATTATAGAGAGTGTTTCTGGGTTAAGTTATAAGTTCTAAGTTGAAAAAAAAAAAAAAAAAAAAAAAAAAAAAAAAAAAAAAAAAAAAAAAAAAAAAAAAAAACTCGATAAGCATCTTTTTTAGAAACCGAAAAAAACTGATGATATACTCAAGGCCGTCTCGTGATTTTCGGTTGCCCTATGTAATAACAATAAATAGTTCCTATTACATTTATAAACTAAAAAGAAATTGCAGATAAACTTATATTACATAACTCATATATAGTTAATGTCATACGTATTTATAAGCCAAACTAATAAAAATGTGATTCCTTTTAAATAAAAGCCTTGTGCGACGGCACCTATTACACACTCTTCAGAGACCCCTCCGGATATACTTGATCATTAAGTTGAACTTTAAGTAATAAGTTAAACAGAAAAGTTAGTTAGGGTATGGATCTAGTGAGAAAATAAATTGAAATGAGAATAATGAGAAAAAATATAAGCCACATATTTCAAATAAGGATGAGAAATATAAGGGAAGATTCATCTATATTTTCAGGTGTATTTAAAATGTGCGGTTGTGATTTCTTCTCACTCTTCTTATTTTAATTTTATTTCTCATCCGATCCTTATTCAAGTTAGTTAAACAAAAAAGTAGAAGTAAAACGTGATTAATACGAGTGTTAGAAAAATGCAGAAGAATATGACACTTTCGTAAGAAGCAGTATAAGAATTATAAAATCCAGTTAGCTAACAACAAAGCACCAGTGGTCTAGTGGTAGAATAGTACCCTGCCACGGTACAGACCCGGGTTCGATTCCCGGCTGGTGCAAATGAAGCTGTGATGATAAGCCTTAGCATTGGTTGGGTCCATTGCACTACATCCCTTTAACTGGATGAAAAAAAAGGCAATTCTGAGCTTCACTTTTTTTTTTTCTTCTCAACTTGTTCTTCCAATAGATATCTCTGCGATCACGATTGTTATAAATGTTCATAAAATCAATGTCAACTGCTAAGGTATTCATTCATTCTTATGTCGTCTTTGACTAAAAGGTAAGTTTTACTCAATTATTTAGAACATATTTGGTTCATGAACATCTATGAATGATTTTTTGGAATGTCGTGTTTGCTTAAATATATTGCTACTATCCAAGAAAGAAATTTGGTTACAGTATTCAACAAAAGGCATATTGGTGTTGCAGGGCTTTGCGGTTGAGAACGGGGCACACGGAAAAGATATACTAGTAACAAACATTACAAGTACAAACAGTGTGGTCATCCAGTTTTCGAGACTAGTTGAGAAGCCTAAAAAAGATATACTCCGCGCATTAAAGTTTTATGTAATTTGAGTTAAGGCGAGATGTGTTATATGGCCGTGTGCTCTCCGATCAATAAAAGTAGGTTCTTTCAGTAATTCTTTGATCAACAGTCCTAGATGTAGAGCGTTTGCTGCAAGCTTCTTTTAAAAGTTAATATCACAGATGACACCCCAACACAATCTCCTGCACATTCTTAAACTAACCAAAAACAACCCATTTTCACTAAAACTAACCCAACAAACCCATGCACGAATATACTCCTTAAACCTCCACCAAAACCCCATCTTCACAACCCATCTCCTCAATGCATATTTTAACTCAAACGACCCGTTTCAAGCTCGAAAGATTTTCGACACCATTATGATCAAAGATACACCTTTATGGAACACATTGCTTAATGGGCTTGTTAAGAACCATCTGTATAACCAAGGTTTTGACGTTTTTTAAAAATGGGTCAAAATGGGGTTTTGAGTGTTTGAGGAAATGCCGAAAAGGAGTGTTTCGTCGTGGAATGTTATATTTTCTAGATGTGTTGATGGTGAGGATGGGGACAAAGCGTTTTCGAATGGAAGGATTAAAGCCTAATGAGTTCACGTTGTCAAATTTGCTTCAGTTGTGTGGAAGTGGATTAGTATGGGTCGGTTTGATTATGGGAGGGAGCTTCAATGTTACATCAAAGGAATGAAATGAACGTTGACGTAGATTCAAGTGTTCACCTCGACTGCTGTTTAATAGATATGTATTCACGGCGTAGTAGAGTAAATTTGGCTCGAGTTATCTTTGACAGAATGAGGTTTAAGAATGCTTTTGCCTGGACATCAATGATGAGTGGTTATCTGCAAAACGCTGATCCTGATGAAACTGTGCTGATATTTCGTGAAATGCTAAGACGTCGGGTGGAACTGAATGAGGTCACTCTACTAACTCTTTTGTCGGCTTATAGCTTAGTTGGCTGTTAAAAAAGGTTTTGCTAATTATACTTACTCACTAAGAAGAAGATCTCTAATTACTTGGACAATCATGTCATCTGACCATACTTGTTAAAAGGGCTAATCTAATTTCATATTTAGACCAAATCAACATCAAATCAATGAAATTATTTCAACTACAGTTTATAGAAAACTGAATACACATAATGCTTGAAAAATCCAATCAAAATAAGTTAATGCATTTGCATATCTTTATAACATGCATAGCTAAACCAAACATAGACAAAAACAAGGTCTTAAAATAATCTACAATTGTCTTAACTTCAAACTAAAAGGTATTGCACATGACATGTGCAAATTTACAGTCAAAGATCATTAAAAGATAATAGATTCATCCAAGCAATCGAAAGAATGATATTCTGAAGGATGGTAGTTCAGAGCATCTTCGCTAATTAGTTTATCAAGATAGCTATATATAATCATTTTTATGAACTATCATTGATTGATCACAAAAACTTTGAGTATCATCGTAGGAGTTCTGAACATGTTGTTGGAGGACCTCGTTGCTTAAAGTCTGTGAGGAGCCCATTTGTTGCATGGTCATAGGATTCGAGTTGGTGTCCATTTGAAACGCTAAGGCATGAGAAGGAGATATCATGAAGTCATCCAATGGAGCGAGATTATCATAAATATCCTCCTCGTGAGGCACCGGTGTCATATCATTGTCACCTGGTTCGAGAATGGCAGGCGGAGATACCCTTGAAGAAGAACTAGAAGCTCCACAACAAAGTTGAAAACCATTGGTTGACGTTGGCCTTGATTGATTCTGATAATATACCATAGTTGAATTCCCGACTGACTGTTGAACTTGATCCATTGCAAATGCTTGAGGAGGGTCTTGAACTGCTGGTTGTGTCAGCTTTGAACCACAAAACATAGCCATTGGTTGCACGGTGACTGGATTCGGACTCGTGTTCATGCTTGTTGTAGGAAAAGTCTGAGAAGCCCCTCCATGGACAATGTTAAGGTCTGATTGTTGATTTGACGTGAGCATAAACTTCACAGATTCTGCCATTTGTACATCTGTCTCTAAGTGGTAATTAGTTTCTTGAACTGGAACATGTTCTGGTCCATTCGATTGATTGCTTTCTTGGTTGATCAGTGATAGTCTTCTACGTCTAGGCGAAGGTTCATCTTGAAGTTGTTGGTATTGTTCTTCGAATGCCTCTTCTTGATTTCCGACGTTATTATTAGCAGGTTTTGTCTCCTTCTTGTAAATCTTACATAGCACCCAGCGAGTCAACTGCAAGAATAGAAAACAAAAATATTTTACAAATCATATGAACATATATATAACAGATAAAAGGCAGTTTATGAGAGTATTTAGTGATCAACTACGCTTTTAGAAAACTAGTGGGATATTCGGATTATCCGTGGTATATTCATGCATTAGCCAGGCCGTCTTGTTACCCTTTTCGTCAATATAAAATAAACATGTTTTCGATCCAACAACTCGGTTCATTTCATCACGTTGTGGTTTACCCGTTTGACTTGCCTTCCAAGTACCGCCACTCTTGGTTTTCCTATTTGGTCGCTTTCCGTTAGGGTGTTTTCGCTGCCTTGGCGTCAAAAAGTACCATTTGTTTTCACAAGAGCGATATTCTGGTTTTGCTGTTGTATCAAAAAACAGATTTCCAGTTAAGTTAGAAGCAAACTAATACGTGTATGAACTCATCGTAAATTGCTATTCTAACTTCTTGATAGTCTTAATAAAATATTCGCCGTTCAAGAAAAAAAGAAAAGAAACAACATAATACTCAACAATTGAAACCCAAACTAACAAAGATATTTACTAACCTGTAAGTTCATCAGGACCATAGTCGTAGATATTGACCTCATAATACCGGCAGTTGGGGTGCCGTTTTCCTGTATCAATCTTTGGTTTCAAGTAGTAAACAATGAGCTCCACGTTGGTCGGACAAAAGCGATAGCCAGGTTCAAGCGAATCAGCATAATCATGTTGTTCTTGGTTGTTGTAGGCCATTGTGTCGAGTGATCAAGCGAATGATACAAGAAAATAAGAAGAGTGTTACGTGCGCAGGGTTTAGAAAACTTGCAAAAAAGTTGATCGAGTGAATGACAATGGGTTATGCATGCATGGCTATTTATATACGTACTTAGCATGCAAGCAAATATGCATGATAATAAGATAAAAACGTATAAAGGTGGTTATATAACATATGATCAGAAACTTATATATTCTTATCTATAAATTCAGTTTTTTATTGTTTCTTTTCTAAATACAAAGGTTAAATTAATAATTTATAGAGAGAAAAAAGCAACCAGTTAACTAACTCACAAGGGGCGAAAGCTACACTAAATTAAAGTAGCTAGAGCTAGCTATAAATTTTATTTTCAAAACCACATTTTATTTTTTAAGATGAGGCATCATGGCTCGTGCGATGCACGGGCTTTGTTCACCATAATTAAATCATATTTGTTTTTCGGGTAAAAAGTATTCATGTTAATCTTTTCAGGTCAATATATATTAGTGTTAGTTTTCATGACTTGATATTTCTCTTCGGTTAATCCCAATCTCATAAGTCAAACCCAAAAGTCAACCATGAGCAAAAGTCAACAACAGTTACACAAGCAGTTACAAATGGTTACTAAGAAGTTACAATCTAAAGGACACAACTGTTGGACATTCTGAACCAACACAACCTTTACTTGTACCGTTTCAACATGTACATATAGTTAGTTTTATATATGAACAAAGATGATGACAAATATATAGAAAAGCATTTACATTTCATTCGTTTTTACATTCTGGTATATGTTGAGTAAATTAGAAAGATTATAGATCCACTAAATGGGCCAACAATTGGTATCAGAGCAGTTTGGTCATCCTAACCAAATTCATCATTTACCAGTTTCTCGATTCCTGTTTCTGAATCAAAAGAATTTTTTTTTTCAGTATATTTTTTCGTTTTTCTTCAAATCTGACAAAACCACATAAATCAAGAAAATCATTTTCTTGTGGTTAATTCAAAGGGGAAGCCAATTTTGTCACCAAAGGGATTAACCATATCTTTCTGCTGTGATTAATCACCGGGCATCAAAAGGTTCTATCCATTTTCTTTGCAAGAAGTCTGTTAAGGATAATACCAGCGAAAACAAACCATATAGAAATCACTCAAACCAAACGAATTGAGATGCGGTTATAAAACCGTTTTATCATTTGATTCAAAACAAAAAAGCCCCATACCAACACATAACGCTTAGTCATCACACGAGCGAATAATCAATTGATTCATAACAAGGAACAAACACACCTGTTCGTTGAAGAATCAAGCCCAGAATAATGTAACACCCCTAAAGATCATCATGACAGCGGAAGACTAATCGGGGTGTTACTTGGATGGGGATCAAAAACACAATCAATAATCATAGAAAACGACTAAAAAGAGACGTTTTAAGAAAAGTGTCGTCGTGAACACAAAGGGCTCTTTCGAATTTGATGGTGTTTGAAAATAAATACTGATTATTCATGTGTTTGGATTAAATTCCCTTTCTGTGCTTCTTTTCAAAATATGAGACAAACGTATGCTTCTTTTTTTAAGTCTATTCCCAAAGTATGCTTGTGATATTAAAATAATATAAAATAAACCTCTGAGTAGATGCAAGTGAATTGGTTCTGTTTTATCCAGATACTAGCAATTAACATTAATATTTCAAAATACAATCAAACTTTAAATCAAATGAGTCTCTTGATTAATTCTTTCATGAGACTTTATCAACATAATATACGCAAGCTCACAGTAATTTTTTCGCTTATGGGCATTAGAAAATGCAGTGATATGATCACAAGCAAATAAAATCAAGAATTATGTATGTGATCCTTTAAACTCATCATCGATAGTTATTCATTTGTAACACACATATGGAAAACAAATAAAAAACAAACGCTCATTCTTTGTGGTTCACATGCTTACGACAGTAGTCGATGATCTTGGAAAGGATGTTAAGATTGTTCCAGTGACATTAGGGATTGGGATGATGACAAACTAAAGTTAACTACACATTCTATATATATCTTAATCTGCAAATGTCTGCGCATTAGAAAAAAGTTTCTCTCTCCCACGTGCGATGCAAATACCAATTTGTGATCATAAATAAGTTGTTGGGCCATGGACTTGGAATAGGGGTATATTAACATCGGGCCCCCTAAAACCCAAAATAGAATCCGGTCCAAAAAAAATTTATATATTAACTAATAGCATTGCTTATAATTGTCGTTTTAGTCTATTTTTTTTCTACATCCGAGTCCATTTTATTTCTAAATATTGTAACTATGTGGCTTTTAGGTAAAGATGTTTTCAAATGCTGAATTTATATACAGTTGGTCTGCGTTTTAGACTAATGAGCAGTACACATTTAAAGGCTCTCTGTTATTCGTAAAGGTCTTAATATAGTTTTCTACATATATTGTTTTATTCATGATTGTTTAAAGAAAAAAAAAAACCCCGAGAAAAATTTCATAGCCATCACGCATACATATTTTTAAAGGAAACCTCGCTAAAAATATTAGAACGTGTTTGAACGTGTTCAAGATCAAAATTCTCTTTTTTTAAAAGTCCGCCGCAACGCGACGGGGGGTTATCACCTCGTTTAATAAAAAGACCCTCCATAATATATATATATATATATATATATATATATATAATTGACAATAGAGTCCGTTAAATCCTCTTTGTTGAGTATATATAAATTTCGGTCAACAGTTCTTAAACAACTGAATGAAGTGTGACTCAAATAAAACTTATCTAAATAAATAGCCATAATATATACATGTTTATTTGAAGGAAAAATAGTAGGGTAAAAGTCATAAAATCACAACTTACTTTCTCTAATTTTCCGAGTTGAAATATTTGTTTTTTTTTATTACCTTACTTCAACAACGAACTTTTAAAATTTGTTCCGACTTCACCCATATGAACGGTTTATATTAAAATAATAACTGAAATGACTATATTACCCTTGTTTTCTTTAAATTTTGTTCGGACTTCACCAACGAACTTTTAAAATTTGTTCGGACTTCATCCACAAGTTAATACTCTGTTTTCTTTCAAACAAATGCATAATCAGTATTTATTTTTTCAAACACCATCAAATTCGAAAGAGCCCTATGCGTTCACGACAACACTTCACGAACCTCGCCACTCCATAACAAATTTTAAAGAACCCTTTTATATCTCCGGAAATGTTCACCGTGCGTACATCCACCGTTAGCGAGGATGATTCCGGTAGTTGGAAAAGTACGATACACAAGTGTAGCACGAGACGTTGTATGCAGCACGAAGCATGCTAAACAGGACCCAAGCGTGACACGAGACGCTGAAAATGCACACTGGTTTTAGTGAGATCTAAGTGACAGAATATGCAAAGATGATGGATTTTTTTTTTTTTTTTTTTTTTTTTTTTTTTTTTTTTTTTCATTTCTGTGTTGGGGTTTTAAGTTATTTTTCCTTTCATAACAGAGTATTAACTTGCGGGTGAAGTCTGAACAAATTTGAAAGTTCATTGATAAAGTCAGAACAAATTTTAAAGAAGACAAGACTAATATAGTCATTTCAGTTATTATTCCAGTCATATAGGTGAAGTCGGAACAAATTTTGAAAGTTCGTTGGTGAAGTAAAGTAATAAAAAAGTAAGTGTTTCAACTTGGCAAATTGGAGAAAGTAGGTTGTTATTTTATGGCTTTTACCAAAAATAGTATCATAATTGTTTTAGAAAAACAGAGAAGCTAAAGAGATGAGCGGAGAGATTTGGCTAGAAAAGACAAAGTGGAGGGGAAAAGAGGTTTGTTTTTTATTATTTTAATATCACAAGTATACTTTGGGAATAGACTAAAAAACAAGTATATGTTTGTCAAGTATTTTGAAAAGAAGCACAAAAAGGGAATTTACTCTAATAGATATGTACTCTAAAAACCGTCTTTTAAGCTATGCACGCAAAAGTTTTTTATCACGGGTTTTTCTCAAAAGATACAATCTCGTGGAGTTCTATAATATCAGGGTATGGGTTACATGGAAAAGGTCAAGAAGCAGTTGATTGGTATGATAGGATGCTTACAAGTGGAATTAAATAGGATGCAATAGGCGTTGTTGGTGTTCTTTCTGCGTGTAGCATATCAGGTTTGGTCGAGAAGGGTCTTGATGTTTTTGATACGACTATAAGTGTTTATGGGATTGAACCGACGATGTAGATTTGTTCTTGTATGGTTGACTTGTTGGGACGATCGTGTCAAATTGATGAAGCTTTGACTTTTATAAAGATGGTGCGTTTAGATCTTGGGCCGAGCGTATGGGGCACTTTTGTGAGTGCTTGTATGGTTCATGCAGACCATGAGTCGAGAGTTATGGCTTACAAAGCGCTTATTAAGGTTGAACCTGAAAATCCATCCAGCTATGTCTCGCTTTCCAATCTTTATGCAAGTTCCCAAAACTGGGATTATGTGGCAAATGTGCGAAGATAGATGAATGAAAGAAGCTTGAAAAAGTTGCCTGGCTGCAGTTGGATTACGATTGACAGCAAAACTCACAGCTTTGTTGTTTCTGATAAAGCACATCCTGCATCCGACAAGATCTATGAAATCTTGAAGGGACTATGTTATAGCGAACAATTTTAACCATAATCGCATATTATTAAAAGATAGTTTTTATGTCACGTCTATGTCATTTCGTAACGTGAATCCTCACTACTTATTTTTGTACATACGCCTTATTAAATGGGTCACAATACATTGATGCTTATAGCTAAAACGGAAATGTGTTCACTTGGTCAAACATGTCAATTTAACTCTTTTTTTATCCGTTACCAAACTCGCAACCAGCCCATAGTGTCACGTCTAAGTATATCATTAAGTCTGTAGGCTTATAGCCAGAAATACAGTTACCTTGCATTTACCATGAACAAAATTGGATTTAATGACATTAAGGTATAAAACTAAATCGACGTTCTTTACATGTTGGCTACTATACACTAGTTAAAGAAATCGACCTAACCTACTTATGTCACAACTCTGCTTCTAAAGATTCTTGATTTCTGAATCTTCACCTCTATGCCTCGGATTCTCTTTGTCTCCGATAAACAAAAACCATATTAAAAACAACTCTTCCAACTCGTCAAGTCTTTCTCCTCCTTTTACTCAACCCCGTCTTCTTTTCTTTTTCATCTATAAATTTAGGTACATTCTGTATCTACTGGCACCAATGTGTTGAGGTTATGATACATGATATACAAATAATAACATGTAGACATCACAGAGTACACAACAGAAGACTTAGAATATAATAGCAATTAATTAATTAATTGAAAATATAAACGTGTAACATACCTCTTGCAAATGGTTAGATCTCTTGAACAAAGATGATGAAGTGGTTTAAAGAGTTGTCCCTTACCGTTTTACAACTCAAACCAAATTGGTGTAAGAATAATGTCTTACCACCACAGTTTTGTACACACGAATTAACTACGAATCAAAGAGATTGCTAGATCTAACACAAGCCCTTGTTTTATGAAGAAAAAAACAAAGCCAAAACACCCTTAGGAGGGGGGTTCGGCCGAACAAAGAAAAAGATGGACAAAGGAAGATCTAGGGTTAATTCAATGCACAAAAGTTAACCTTAAACCTTTACCCTAGGTCTTGTATATATAGTAGTAGAATAACTTA